>CM065729.1:61018694-61058694 GCA_033310375.1 Conus canariensis
TTCCAGGATGAATCTCTTCAGTTTCTGCTATCGTTCGAATGTGAATAGAAAGAAAATTGTCGTTCATTTATTGTTATGACATGTCCACGGTGCGTATTGATTTTATTTCCTGTCAATGAAACTTAAATGTCTGTTTTGCCTTCTCCTTTTTTGTGTTGTCCCTGTATTTACTTCTGAATTCTATATACGCCCTTCTGCTTGCCTTTTACACTTCCATCCTAAAACAGACAACGCACATCAACCGACCTCCATTCTCCAATGACTCCCACACGTCTCCAGACTGGAAGGCGCCACTTCCGCCATGTATGGCATAGAACTGCCATTCCTTGACGCAACCATCGACAGGGATGTAGAAGTTGGAGCTGTCCCCAAGATACAACGTTTGACTGCTGCCGATATTGTCACAAGACACAAGGGCCACACTACTGGTAGGCATGTCCGGTTTGTCAGGCAATGAAGCCTACTCTGACCAAAGTATTCTTTCATTCCATCATGAAAACATAGAAGAAAATATGCGTACGCGTACACTAATATAAACAAGTATAGCCACCACACGGCCGAACGCACTAGAGAGAGAGAGAGAGAGAAAGAGAGAGTGAGAGAGAGAGAGAGAGAGAGAGAGAGAGAGAGAGAGAGAGAGAATATGACAATATGTTTTAATGTTAGACCACATGCCTACTAAACACATGGTGGATTCAACATTTCACAAGGATATGAGAAGAAGGCGAGCCTAAGAACAGTAACATTGTAAAGATTTCAGCATCGCTTTACTTTACCCGTTAGAAAATATACATCCTTCTCTTCAAAGCTTTATGTGCAAAAAGCGCAACACTTTGTAACTGATGACTATTGTTTGTTATTGATAAATGTAATTCTCTGAAATTGAATGGATGACTGGAATACTATTAAAGTATGAAAGCTCTTGTCTTAGCAGGATAGAGCTTTAAAGCACCTTTTATCAATTCTAAAGCGTGTGAAAATGCGTATAATCAACATGTTTGCGTCTAAAAAGGTTCGGATTCAAGTGATAGTTTATAAGTATTGTAAAATTTCAGTCTAAAACTTTCTGTAATGTGACGTTTCCAACTTTGTTTCTGATCCTGTAATGAACATCTGTTTAAAACACTTTAAGAACTTGTCTACAGATTCAATTCCTCGCTTTATGCGCACAAATTAGAAACCAGATTTGTATAACGTTATTTTCATATTTGATCACCTTGTTCGTTTTTCTGGCTCCTCTGGGTTATACAGGATAATGTAAGATTTGTGGGGAAGTCAGTAAAGCTTCGTTCTGTTTATCATCAGCCAAGACGAAATGCACCCGATAACACCGTTCATTTTGACATTGACCCATTTTACACATATTATTGATTTAGAAAAAAAAAAAAGGACAACGCTCCAAAATGATAAAAAGTTAACGTGGGACACTAACAGTGTTAACACAATGTTGCGCTTATTTTGTAATATGTATATGTTAAATAGGATTTGCTGTTCATTTTGTAAACTTATTGCTGCTTTGTAATTTGTTTACGTAGGATAAGATCCACTGTCCATTTTGCTGTTTTTAGTACTGTTCTCTTTTCATGTTTTTCATTTGTAAATTTCTTTACAAGTGAATATAAAAGCGTTTGCCCTTGAAAACAACAACAACAAATGAACGATAGAATGAATGGCTCAATGTCGTCTGGTCAGACAGACAGACAGACAGAGAGAGAGAGAGAGAGAGAGAGAGAGAGAGAGAGAGAGAGAGAGAGAGAGAGAGAGATTACTAACGGGATGAATAACCGCCTTGAAGGAGAATTCCATACATTCGATGTCACTGGAAAACGTATATGCACAAGAATATGAAAAATCGCCACGACTTGCAGAGGCCTTTGTCACGCCAAAATCCTCTGGATGTGTGTCCTTACTGCAGGGCGAGTACGGTACGTTACCCCTGTATTTCTTCGGTTCGCTGAGCCCTATCCTGTCTCCAGGCTGGACGATGATCATGTCTGCTTCATCCAGGTTATAGGTCTGAATACCCTGACCTGAGGTCTCTACTTGGTTTTGACGACAAGGATGAACCTGCAGAGGAATTATAACAACAAGCTGGTTAATGGCTGCCGCACTCTTGTTGCGTTTTGCGCGTAATCGCTATGAAAAATGTTTTTTTTAACCCCCAAACTTTGTTTCCATTTTCACATGCTACTTCCAATATCAATACAATAGCACACATACACAAAACACTTTCATCATGTAACGTTATAGTAGGATCTCATAATTATTTGCAGCCAAGACAGTTCTTGTTAAAATGATCTCACTACATTTTCTATTACTGTTATCAAAAACACAGTTATTGCTTTACAAGACACATCTCCAGACCTCTTTACCATTAAACTGCTATTGACGTATCTTCCAACAACAAAAATCAGCATAATTTCTACACAGAGTGTGTGGAAAATTCAATTTTTTTAAGAGCGTAAGGGGGGGGGGGGGGGGGGGGGGGGAGTAGGGATTGTTTCCATGTTTTGTCTTTCAAATATTTGGAGGGAAGGGGATGGGAAAAAAAGGGGGGAGGGGTTCATTCGCTCCATTTTCGCCTATCATCGCTCACCAGAGATTCCTTCTTCTGGGTAGCAATAATTGATGGGTGTTTGTAACACCAATTACTGTAAATCTGATTCATCAACATGCTTTGGCAAATGTTGTTGAAGAAGCAGATACAGCCCGACACGATTTCGCGCGCAGAAGTTAGAAAGGGTTGTCACTGTTCGGTCAAAGCACCCCCCCCCCCCCCCTCCCAAATTCCGCCATGGCTACACTCTGCAGGTGCAATTACTACTCAAGAACTTCGCCTCTAGATTTTCTTTCCGATGTGTTTTTGCTTTGTTTTGTTTTGTGTTCTTTTGCTTTGTTTTTAGTGCTTCGTGTTTGTTGATTTTTCGCCAAACTTGTGTATAAAAAACAACGGGAAATCGTTTGGTCTGCATCTGCCCCCCCTCCCCCCCTCCCCCCCCCCCGCCCCCCTTTATTGTTTGCCTCCTCCTCCCCACCTATCCTCTGTTATTTAAGCGCACACGTTGTCATTCTATCCGTACCGGGGCTTGTATCATTTTTCATATATTTCAGGGCTATGGATGAGTTTCCTAAAGTTATTAATCCTTCTAGGGTACAAGATTCTGTCTTTGTTAATTTTGGAAGGTTACTTACATATGTCTTCAGCTCCGATTTCTGTGAATTATCTACGGCAGAAAGTAATTGGCAAAAATTCATTGTTTCTTTAAGCATATCATCGGTTTCAGTTAATACTACTTTGTTTGATTTTAGTTTCGTCATTTTTTTTAACTAAGAAAATGCCTTTTTTCAAGAAAACAAAATATTTGTTCATTTTCTCACCCTTGAAGCCCACTTAGCTCTCGATCTCAGTATTATGCCCTCCATTTGTCATTTCTAATATTAGTTAATGTTTCTTTTTTGTCTCTTTACATCATTTTGTCAGTATCTTTTAAATGTCCTTTGATTTCCCATTCTGTGATGTCTTTTTCTAAGTGTTGTTCTGTATTACATGCTTTCTTTTTGTCTTTTATGCTATATGAAATAGTCTGTGCACTAATCTCCATGAGAAGAACATTAAAAAAATATGATCTGAAATGGAGATCTTGATTTCCTTGTTTGTAACTTGGTCACTAATCTTTCAGTTAAAAGACTGATTTTTTTTACTCTCCTAATTCGTCTATGAGTTCCATGTACAAAATATCTTTCAGAAGAGAAGAGTTAAATTACCAAACATTTTTTGTGTCTTTGTCATGTTTAAATTCAAGGCTGATACTAACCAGAGAATGGTCACTTTCATATCCATATAGTATTTTAGCATTCTTTACGAGTGGCCAGAGATTCTGACACTAGAAAAAGTCTAAACGACTCTGCTGATAAGAGGTTTGTCTTCTCCAGCTGTGTCTTAGTACTGTGGGATCCAATTCTCTCCAAACATCAATAAGGTCTAGTTCTGTCATCATGTTTATAACCACTTCTTGTGCTTTGGGATTATTTGGATTCTTATAAATCGCATTTGTTTTGAATATAACAATGTTGGAAATTGGTTCCAAGTAAAAGCGACTTGATGGGCTAAGAAACGCTGACCAAAAGCTTTATTACAAACAGTGGGAATGTGGAAGAGAGTATGAGAAGAACAGAGTTTACGTGATGGGGTATGCAGGTGCAGCACATCAGTCAGATATTGAGGACAGGAGAATTCAAAAGATTAATAGCAGAAAGATGAAACTTTGTAGGAGATCATTTGCCTAACAGGGAGCCAGTGCTCCCTTCCTCTTTCCCCCGCGTGCTGTTTGACCTGTATTTGCCTCCATGATGAATGGGTCTCCAGACTTGAAAGAAAGCGAATCCTTTCTGACGACTGTAGAATTTCCATTGCTTGATGACACCTTCTCTGTGTATCGCTAACCTTGTCCCCACGCTGGTGTACGCGAAGTGCTCCTCGATCGTATGTGGCCGTTCTATCAGTTCTACGTCGTTACTATCTTGGATGACCAATTGTGGAACTAAAAGATAGATTTTCCTGTTAAACACTTCCAACATGACCGTGCCAGCAAATGATTGGCTACAAAAACAAATGAAGGCAACGATGGAGGATGCCCCCACCCCACCCCACCCCCTCTCCACACTCATACAAACACAAACAAACAAAAACAAAAAAGGACTTACGTTTCCGTGATTGTCAGTTTCAAATAAACTGTTTTTGTTAAAACCGGTTTTGTTCAGACCTGTTTACTGTTTTTCTGGATGATCCTGCCAGGCATATTCTAGATCATCCACCTGATCCACATCCGCACTTCCGGATGCCAACCAGCATGTAGTGGGTTCATTTCTGAATCACATTACATCTTCCCACCAGGTTTCTTTCAAATCAGCTCCAGATCTTTTTTGCACTATCATAAACCATCATATGTGGCTGAAGATGCAATCCTCTGGGCAGAGTAACATTAAGTGAGGGAACACTTAACAAAACATACAAGCAAATCATTAGTCATACCAAATCAGCTAGGTAATCTTGAATACGTAAAGACATAGTAACTGTTCGCGTGGAATACACAAAAAAATCGAATATATTACTCTCTCTCTCTCTCTCTCTCTCTTCTCTCTCTCTCTCTCTCTCTCTCTACTCAGGTGTGTGTGTGTGTGTGTGTGTGCGCGCGCGCGCGCGGTGTGTGTGCTTGCGCGAGCGTGCATGTAGCGATAACAATTGGGACAAAACAAATGCAGCCAAACAAATCCTCCGTCATTATGAAAATAACGTAGCAAAGATTAGGGGAAGGGGAATGGGAGGAGAGGTGGTACAGTGTACGTGTGTGTAAAGAGATTGTCGTTAAAGTATAGATATTAAACACTGTTTTCTGACAACCAGACAGACCTCTGTCTCATAAAGAGAACCGTAAATTAAGCGTCGACATTAGTCACTCTCTAGTAAGACGCAGCCCAGTAATGGTTGTCCATCCACGGGATCTACCCGAGACTGACCATTGTATAGTATTCTCACAGGTAGAGAAATCATTAAAATCGCATCGACTTACAGGGCACTTGGCGCAAAAAGATGAGGGAAACAAAGAAACGAAGGTCTATGAACAAATAACTGCAAAATAGAAATAAAGAATAGTCAACATGAAAGGCAATTTTTGACAGAATGCTTGAGTCTCCTAAAGGGATGCAACGGAGAAGACAATGTCCTGTCAGTTTGCGAAGCTGTGTTGTTTGAAGACCCAATCACTGTCATGGCTAAGGTTTGTACAGATCAGCAATCACTTGGATCTTCAGAGGGATGCACTCTTAGGCTGGTCAACCAAATATGTTAATGAACAACAAACTTGTGTGGTAAACAAGTGCAGGCAAACCATTTCTCTGTTCCTATGAAAATGATCAAGCAGAGATTAGGAGAGAAAGGTGCGTAGTGGTGTAGATGTGGGCGTTAAAGTGTAAAATATCTGACAGCCCAAAGAAGCCATCTGATTCTGTCGTGTGAACAGAACTGTTTGTATCGCCTGTCCACTTTCGTCTCTGATTGGGACTCATCAGTAATATCAGGCATGTGCTATGGTAATCCATAGATGACATCCAACTAATTTTTACTGATTGTAATTCTGTGTTATTAACATCATTATCATCATGAGTAAATTCACAATTCATCTGCCTCACAAGGTGGCCAGCGAAGAGCAGAATAGATTTCTGCTGTAAGCATTTTCCTGACTCAACTTAAGCATACACTTTTTCCTCGTGTATACCTGACCAAACGGCTTCACGCTGAAGGTGTACGTTTGACTTATGGCGAGCAAGAATGCACAGCAGGGAAGACCCTACTCTGTCGTTCTAAGTACTTCTTAAGGCTCTGACTTTATACTTGACCGGCTGCATTTCCAAAGAACTGGACATGATAATGAGTAGCACAAGTACAAGTGGGGACGAGTTACCAGAACTGTTGCTAGGGCTGAAGGAAGGTTCGTTCATGCTAAAAAGGTAAGTGTGTTGACAGAGTGACTGAGCAATCGATCTTCCCGACAATTAATCTCGGGTCTCTTGAGACTAAGAAGCCCCATTAAAATGAAACTGAAGAAGTGACCGTTCGTAAAAAGTATTTTGATAACCACATTAATCGTTGAGCATTGACCCGTGGATTAAACTCATTGCAGGCCAGACATCTCAGAACCAGAGGGAGATTCCATTTTGACGATCCACTCTGCTGTTTTTTCTTCCAGGGGAAGGTAGAAATGAGCTCATTTAGAAAAGGATCGATGCTAAGATCCAGAGACCTGCTCATGATATTAAATGCTTTGGCTAAGGCTGACTAAAACAGTTCATGATGCAAGGCGTGCATGGCTGACCACAAACAATTCATGATGCAAGGTATGTTGCCTTTAACGTGACGCTTTCTGACGTAATGAACATTGTCCACAGTTTCCAAGTTTAAGGTCTAGAAACTTATTGGCAATTTGAAGAAACAGCTGCCATCTGTTATCAGAGACATTTAAGGACGAAAGTCTCTGGTCAGTCATATTTCTTACTACACAAGAAGATCAAAAGTTTCTGTTCCGGAACGAAAGGTTGGTCTGGGCAAATTGAGAAGTGGAGTTGATCTTCCACCTGTTGGATTGCAGCTGAACTATAAGACCACCCCCGTGAAAAGACAACGAAAACTAATTCTAGCAGACTCAATGCATCGTTTATTAACAATTTTGACTAATTGATTTGGTGATGCAAGATGATGTTAGAGGTCTCCACGTGGGCCTCGTTCAAAATCTGAAGGATCAGAGGAACCGAAGGAAAAAAAACAAACAGACAAAACCTCCCGATCCCCCACTTATCCACAGCAAAAGCCCAGGAAGGGAAGCCAAACATAGGAAACAGGATGTTCCAACCGGATAATTACATTACGAGTTGACGTTTGGCAAATTGAATGACAAATGATTTGTTCAAGGCCCACTCTCTGGTACAAAGCTGATTCTGTCGGACAGACAATCTCCCAGAATGTTCAGGTTCCCCTGGAATGTGACAATTGCAGAAAACGGTCTGGAGAGACTTACAGCTGTTTGATGGGCTATTCTTATTCTTATAGTCAGAGTAAAAGGGATAGTGAGTGATGTTGCAGGTGGCTGTCGCCAAGCTCCCTGTCTGCAGATTCCAGTTGTTGTTTTTTTCCCCCCTGATTACAGCACTACATAGTTACAGTCCTGGGTTGGGATGACGATTGAACACTGTCTTCGAAGCAAGGGTTTCTCTGGGTTGTGCTCCTTTTTCATTGCCAGGGATCATTTACTGGTCTACGTCATCATGACAGCCATTTTTTGTACTGTTATGGGATAAGAAATTGGGCATAACTGGCAAAAACTAGCAATCAAATATGTATGCATGTATTTATGAACGTATGTATGCAAGATTGCCTTCTACTTTTAGTAGATTCAAGCGTAGAGTTTAAAGTCAGTACTTTGCTTTGACACAGTTGTTGGAAACTCGGTGAATCTGGCCAATTCGTTGAAGTAAATTATACATCGATAGTGATGTCCCTTCCTGTTAGTGAGAGAAACATCCAACTTCAAAGGAAATTTGATTTCCAGGCAGAGTACCCACGGTATCACCTGTGCTTGTTACCTCCTTCTCTTGTATTCTAAGGTAATTCAATAAATTTTACTTGTGAACCAAATTTTCTTTCACTTTGTTAATTCGTTCCGAAGACTGAACGATGAATTGACAAATTTACCTAAACTCGTTTTTCTTTACAATATGAGAGAGAGAGAGAGAGAGAGAGGAGAGAGAGAGAGAGAGAGAGAGAGAGAGAGAGAGAGAGAGAACAAAGCACAAAAAGAATAAGTTCTGATTTGTTTTTAGGTTTATACACGCCTGTGAGCACGTGTATGCAGCTGTTTGACTGGGAAGAGGTTTTAGATAATGTCCAATAACGTCGTTGCAGAAGGAAGAGGAGTTGTAGTAGTAACAGTAACAACAGTGGTGAAAGTGGTAATAAGCGTAGTGTGGTAGTAGTGGTAGTGGTGGTGGTAGTAGTAGTTGTTGTTGCTGTCGTTGCTCAAGTTTTAGTAGCAGAAGGAGAACTGGTGGTAAAAGGGGGGAATAGTCGTTATTGCTTACGAGTGCAAGCAGGGTACCAGCCATTGTTCAAGTAGCCATTGCTGCCACAAACCATGGTCAGCTTCCCCTCCGTCAGCACGTGCCCTGCCTGACATCTGTACCGCACCACTTCTTTGACCTTCACTGACTTTTCACCTCGGGGTCCGACCAGTATGACGTCATTGAGGCCGTATATCTTTATATCACAACGGTCCGCTGTGTGAGAACATACGACACAGGCAACGCTGACAAACAGTTTTCTTCATCTATTGCATATCATTTACCTTATAAACAAATAGAGAAACTTTTTTTTCTCTTTTAGATTAAATTATGACAATGAGGAAAATTTCTCTAACATCCATCCTAACAACTTAGGCGACTGGGCGCTTTACACGTTTAAAAATTCAATTTCTGAATTATGTGCAGAACACACACGCGAACGCGCGCGCACGCACGCAGAGAGAGAGAGAGAGAGAGAGAGAGAGAGAGAGAGAGAGAGAGAGAGAGAGAGAGATCACACACACACACACACACACACACACACACACACACACACACACACACACACACCACATATATATATATACATATACATACATATATATATATATATATATATATATATATATATATATATGTAGAGAGGAGAGAGAGAGAGAGAGAGAGAGAGAGAGAAAGATGTATATATATGCACGCGGGTTTTGATAACTCTACAAGTAGGACTATGCATATGCATAATGAAAGTAGATAAAGACGCTGAAAGCTCTATTTTTAAACTACATAATCAGAAAAGAACGGAAAAGTGGTAAAGAAAGGAAATGAGGACGACCTAACCAACCTGTTGGAAGATTGAAACAAAATGTTTAAGACAAATATCTGTCGATAATTAGTAAGCGTGGTGATGAACTTAAGAAGAGGACAGAAACATTCATGTGTAATGTATCAAAGTATGAGAGAGACAGACAGACAGACAGATAGACAGACAAACTATGAATACGAATACGAATGTTTTTATTAAGGATAATTGGATAAGCTCCTAGCTCTTTACACCATGCCCTTAAGAACAACAACAGCAATAAATAATATCAAAATAGCATTTTATTTCTATTTTTATTTTTTTTTTATGCTGATCGATGAGGATGAGGATGATTAAGATGATGCTACGGATTTCCATTTCGGTCTGAGACTACATGACAGGGCTGTACTCTACGCTTCCTTTCATAATGTATCCCGGCGTCAACCAGGCCCGAGAGATACAGGCACCTGCACTGTTGGTCATGAAATTTGAGCAACACTCTCAGAAACGCATCCATTAAGTGGATGAAACTCGACTGTGTGGTCCCAGTCTTCCCAACTGAATCCGCAGCAAACTCAACTCTGGGTAGGAGCCGGTCGAGGCAGAAAAACCCACATGACTCTGATGGGATTCGAACCCACGACCTCCCAGCCGGGAGTCCGCGACGCTAACCACTTCGCCACGGCGGCTGGTAAAATAGCATATTATGATACATTAGAAGGAAACAAGAAACAAGCTATTAACGACGCAACATTAGAAAGATAAGAAGTGCTTAGCAAACAAGACTAGGTCACAATTGATGAATAATATACATTTGTGGAAAGAAATAAAGTAGCATACACGCACGCGCGCCCTCTCGTACGCGAACGCATGCACGCACGCACACGCACACACACACACGCGCGCGCACGCACACACACACACACACACACACACACACACACACACACACACACACACACACACACACACATACACACACACACACACACACACACACACACAAGCACGCGAGCAGATGGGCATGTAAGCACTCACATATTCACACATCCAAGTCTACCTTCTTCACACAAACACCACCTGTTACCACCTAACACTCTCAGCATCCACACATAATCAATTTAATTCATATGAATACGCATAATCAATTTAATTCATATGAATACGCATAGTTAGAGGGGACCCATCAAGCCACATGTTTAGATTCAATACTGTTCTGTTACATGCATGTGGCATGCATTCCTCAATGTGACATTAAGCTTGGCTTGCGATTAACGTGGTCATATGTATAGTTCCCTTATCTACTACCAGATCCTCTCCACACTTTCGTTTTGTTCCATTTTGCTACCCTTCGCTGGCTGCTTCGGGGGTGCTGTTGCATTCTCTTTTGAACCCTTGGTGGTGAGAACACCACAGAATTATGGACTGTGGTGTGTCTCTATTTGACACCAAGAGCACAGACACAATCAGCCGTGTCTCCCTGATGAGTCCGATCCAGCGGACGAAAGGCCTAGGAGCAGGCAATACAAATAGATGTGCCTTCGAGAGGGATTGCGATGGTTCCCTCAGGCAGCTAGTGAAGGGTTTCTCATATTTATAATATATTCCCCCCATTTTCTTCATCTTCAATTTTTTTTTTTCTTTTCTAAAAGTTCAAATCTTTCTTTGCCAAGTCATTACTATAATGACTGAAGAATTGTTAGCCTGCACTTGTTTTCCCCCACTACTTAATTGTTCAGCATTGTATTGTTTGGTCAATCAGTGGGAGATTGCATCTCTTAGGAGATCCAAGTAAAGGTTGTTCTGTACAATTCTTAGCCGCTTACAATGCTTGGGTTATTGAACAGCAGAGCTGACCACTCAGACTGTTCCACATCTTTTGATCTCCCTTGTATCCTTGAATGGATCCTCAAGCATAGGCTCAAAGATTGTCCCCTACATCTTATACTGTGTGCATAATGCTTTTAGTCTTTCAGCAACTTTTTTCCTCTCCACACTTTCGTTTTGTTCCATTTTGCTACCCTTCGCTGGCTGCTTCGGGGGTGCTGTTGCATTCTCTTTTGAACCCTTGGTGGTGAGAACACCACAGAATTATGGACTGTGGTGTGTCTCTATTTGACACCAAGAGCACAGACACAATCAGCCGTGTCTCCCTGATGAGTCCGATCCAGCGGACGAAAGGCCTAGGAGCAGGCAATACAAATAGATGTGCCTTCGAGAGGGATTGCGATGGTTCCCTCAGGCAGCTAGTGAAGGGTTTCTCATATTTATAATATATTCCCCCCATTTTCTTCATCTTCAATTTTTTTTTTTCTTTTCTAAAAGTTCAAATCTTTCTTTGCCAAGTCATTACTATAATGACTGAAGAATTGTTAGCCTGCACTTGTTTTCCCCCACTACTTAATTGTTCAGCATTCTACTACCAGAATAAATGAGAAAGGACTTTAAAAGGTTAGTTCATGGGGTAGGAATGCGGATATCACATTTGTTACAAACATTATCGATGGGGTATTGTGGTAAAGATAGGCAGGCGTTAAAAATCATTCATTACACATAAAGACAGCTCTGTTTCAACGACCTTTAAAACTGAAATTGTTTGTAATCATTAGGGACAGGAGAAGAAGATTTGATAAGATTTAACTTTAGAGAGCGTCGTCTGTATGATCTGTCAAGAGATTTTAAGATATTTGGACAGTAGATCCAAACATGTTGAGGCATAATCAATGTCTCGCTGGATGTATGCATGAAAAGTAGCTTCCAAATAAGCTGATGAAGAATGTATTTTATTCTAATCAAATTGACTTTTTCTTGGAAAGTCTTTTGCAAAATATAGAAGTATGTTTGGACGAGGATAGGTTATTATCTGTAAGTCCTAATAGTTTGTAGAAACTCACTTCCACTATTGTTTCATCATGAACTTTTAACTCTGGCATATTATTTTAATGTTTTGTTGTTTCTGTCTAGTTGTAACCAGCATGAATTCGGATTTATTTGAGTGAATTGCTATCTGACTTTCTTCCGTCCAGAAAACAGTCTTTGTATATATACCATTCTGTAAGGAAGTGCACACCATGTCAGAGTTTTTATTTTCATCGTAGATTGTAGTCTCGAGTGCAAAAAGTTCATAAGAGGATATCAAATGAAAGAGGAAGGTCATTTGTTTAACTTGAAAATAATATAGGACCCAGAACGAATCCCTTGGGAACTCCAAGTTGGATTAAAACAAGAGAGGATACGGTAGAATCTTGCTGTACGTCTTCTGTTATGGAGAAAAAAAAGATATGAGTTGTACAGAGTCATCGTTTAAACTTTACATAGTTTTCTAGAAAAGATATTGCGATTAATTGTGTGGAAAACTCTCATAAAATCAACAAAACTTGCACCAATAAATTATTGTTTACGTTTTAACGCCATTTTTCGATATGATTAGTCTACATGGTATGACATGAATAATATCTTACAAATCAGTCTGATCTGGATGAAATAAGTCATATTTTTTTCAAATGGGATTGAAGATAATGTTTGATATGTTTTTCGAGAAGTTTGAACAGTTCAGATAGCATAGGTATCAGTCTATAGTTAGAGGTGTCAGATGGGTCACCAGACTTAAGAAAGTACAAGACTTTAGCATCTTTGAAGGCTTTTGGATGATAACGTTTTTCAGTGCATAAGTTATAGATACAAGTAATGCATTCAGAGATAATGGGCGCAGATATCTTCAAAAGTTTAGTGTCCAGCCCATCCAAACCGTGGAAGCTCAACAGTTTTAATGTATTTAACTCCTGATACACTTCATGAACACTTATGTTCGGAAAATTGACCTTACCGAATAGTTGCTTTGACTCGCAGAAACATTTCAGTAACTTTAACTTATAAGCTTCTATGTTGTTTCTCTTCATTGTTCTCGCTGCTACAATAGTACAATGTCTGTTCAGATATTCAATTGATAAATTAGTACTATGAGAAACAGATGGTGGCGTTTTTCCGGATAACTGATTTACAGCCTTCATCGATTTTAAATCGTTTCATTTCAGTAACTTTCTTTTGTTGTTGCTTTAATTTACGTCTTTTCCTGTTGTTGGCAATGAGTTGTCGTGATTCTGAATTCAGTTTCTAGTTCCTTTGTTAACTACGGTGGTTTTTCAATTAATTTAACACGTTTAGTCCGAGGCAAAATATGCTTATTACAAACAGGAGCAATAATCCTGTACCATGATGCAACTGCATCATCAGAGTAATTGTACAGGAAAAATCTGCCATACATATTTCAGCCTTAACCTTGTCTTTGTGAAAATTTTTGCAGCTGGGAAAAGATGTAAACTTGTGAGCACATCTGGGGATTTAAACTCCTTTCTTTGAACGATTTACACACACTGGAAAGTTACCACTAAGAACTTAGATAGGTAGAGCAGTTCCTACTATGTTGTTAAGATTAGTTACATAAATGTGATCAATAAACATTTTTGAATGTAGTGTTATCCTTGTAGGTGAATTTATTGGTTGAGTTAAATTGCACATTTCGTAAATTTGCTTCCATTTATTGTGTGATTTTAGTAAACAGACGTTCAAATCTTAAAGCAGAATTATTTCAGTAGAATAATTTAATGCATCTTCGAGCAAAAGTTCAAATCGATCGAACCACTTGAATCTTTCCCATGGCTTTTTGTGTAAGGAACCAACTAGAACTGGTTTTGTTCCTTTCAAGTGAATCTCTAACCATACGCATTCAGTATTATGTTTATCAAACAAATTTACCCGTTTTATAACTGATGGATTGGTGAATATAAGCTACCATACCCGTTTCTAGTTTTGTTTTAGCAATCTTGTCTAAGAAGATTGTATCCTGGAATCAATATTGAATTGTCAGAAACTGTACTAGATAATCGTGATTCACTAACATCTAAGACATGAAAACGGTCATTTGAATTGAATGATGATGCATCCGTCTGTCTCGGGAGACAATGGTGTTGCGCTGTGGATCAATCAGTTGTGGAGCTGCAGCGCCTGCTGTGGCTGAAGAGACCGATCCTTGAGCGGCTGACTCTGTTGCAGGTGAAGTCTCAGTCATCAAAGTCTGTGGGTGCTGACGCGATTCTTTGCCGTCTGCGGCACGTCTGTTCTTCCCACTGGGTCTCTCTCCTCGGCACCGCTTGTTTGATGCTGGCCTTGATGGTGGACTGCCAGCTGCCCCGGTCTGAAGCTGCTGTCTCCAGGTCTGCTGGGTCGAGGCTGCCTGCCCTGAGGTTGCACCTGTAAGGCCCGTAGGGATGGCCATCATGTGGATCTGGAGCCTATAGCCAGCTCACGGTACAGCATGTCTTTTGAGATGTGATTGTCATCCATGCGGCTGACGTGGCCAGGCCAGCGCAGGCGTCTCTGTGTCAGCATGCCAAACCTGCTAGGCATCCCTGCCTGGGTCAGGACGTCCTTGTTAGTGATGCGGTCCTGCCAAGTGATGCCCAGGAGTCTTCTGAGGAGCGCAGTGGAAGGCGTTCAGTCTGTGTTCGTGTCGAAACAGGATCCATGCTTTGCTTCCGTAGAGAAGAGTGCTCAACACGCAAGCTTGGTACACTTTCATCTTGTGTTTGACGTTAGCATGGTGTTGTCCCACACTCTCTTCACTAGACGGGCCATCGCTGTTGCTGCCTTGACGATCCGCATGTTCAGCTCAGTGTCCAGCGATAGGTTGCTGGAGATGCTGGAGCCAAGGTAAGTAAAGTCGTTGACTAGTTCGAAGGTGTGATCGCCTATTGAGATGCAGGGAGTGCTGCTGACCTCTTGGCCCATGGTGTTTGTTTCCTTCAAGCTGATAGTGAGGCCAAACTCGGTGCAGGCATCAGCGAAGCAGATGATGAGCCATTGTAGCACTTCTTCAGTGTGGGCAGTGAGGGCGTCGTCGTCTGCGAAGAGCATTTCCCTGATGAGGACTTTCCTTACCTTCGTATTTGCTTGGGATTCTGTCACTCCTAGTGTGGAGGAAGATGCTGTCTTCAGACTGTCGAAAGGTGTAGCATAGCAGCAGGGAGAAAAAGATGCCAAAGAGTGTCGGAGCAAGCACGCACCCAGCTGAAATTACGAAAAGGCAGATTGGTCAAAGTTCTTACACCTAGCAGACAAGCTCTGCAGAGAATGTAACACTGACAAACTTAGGGCCAAATTTACACAGGGAGGAAGGCAGCTGCCCTGCTCGCAGACAACTTTCGACAAGACAGATTTCATGATGCGCCTGGGGAGAAAACTGCTGATATCTGCATGAAAATCAAGAGGGGGCTGAGGAAGCAGGCACCGACTCCCAGCATGGCCTCCGAACTCACCATCCACTAACTAAACTGTGCCATTAAGCAGTTGAAGATGAAAAAAATCGCCAGGCAATGACGGGATAACCAACGAGAAAAGGCTGTGAGGTCAGTCTCGCCCAGACCTACAGAAAGTGGAAAGTTTAGGAGGCTGTGGTCCTAGCAAAAAAAATCTGTTAAGACCAGGAAAATAACATGACATATGCAAATCAACAGATATGAAGTGGTGCTCAAAGACAAACAAGAATGTGAACAGAGACATGGTAATTTTGGAGCTGAAGGAAGAAGAGGATGCCAAACAAGCCCAGTAGGCCGTCTGCCAAGGCCAAGAGAGACAATGGACAACTGTGCAAAATACTGTCCAAAGTAGTGTCAGCTGGAAGGATGGCTCAACCCATGATCAGCTTCATCCACAAATCTGTATAAGAACCCCTGACCTCGAATCCAAAGCTGGCAAAATGGGAGGAAACCAACGAAGCTATTTACCCACTCTGTGATGCAAACAAATAGTGGTCTATAGCCTGAGTTCATACAGTTAGCACTAATCCAGGAAAGGCTCACACAGAGACACCACCAAGTACTTAGAGGTCATACAGGCCAGAGGAAACGCTTCGCTGCCCACAAGCCGCAGCGACGATGTTCCACACCGCAGGAGACCACAACTCGTTGTCCGGAACAGCTGTGATACTTATAAGATGGAAATGGGGTTTACTGGATGGAAGGAATGAGAGGGACTTGACCTTCTAGAGCTGGATCTAGTTGCAAAGTGAGGCGACTGCAGGCGAAAATTTAAACACATTTTAAATGTAATTAATAGCGAACCTCCAAGAAAACGAAGACAAACGAAGATTCGTTTGTCTACGTTTTCTTGGCGTTTCGCTATTAATTACATTCAAATTTTTTCTAGAGTTGAAAAACCATCCTGAGATCATCAGGAAAAGTGGCATGAGACAGGATATAGTACCCCACTCAGGTTCATACCAACAAATGATTCTGATTGAAATCACTATGCCACATGAAAGTAGAGTGGAGGAAGCTCACATGTGTAAGGCTGAGAAAGGTTTCACTCTAGCCAGTAACATGGGAAAATCGGGTTTCTAGCTAAAGTCCTCGACAGAGGCGTTGGAACAAAGGAGGGATGGGGAGTAGGGGGGAGGGGGGGGGGGGCAGGGGACGGGTTGTAGGTTTATCAAGCTATGATCTCAGGAATCAGCTCTCGATTTCGTGGAAGAAGAGGGTCAGAAGCCTCAAAACAATGGCAGAGGCTGCTAAAAAGAACTTCCGGCTGGATCTAGTCGAGGAGGAACAAAAGTGAACTTCATACGGCTCAAATTTCCCAACTTAGGACAGGTGTCAAATAGCTATGTGGATATGAAGTCCGTCAATGCATTGTGATGCCCAACCATCCCGAAGGTGCAAATTCGACATTTGGCACTACCAAGTATATTTCTTACAGCAGTTTGTAAGGTGAAAAAACTCGTGTGGGGGATGTTTCTTCTCTGAAGACTTTCTGCAGTCAACCTGTCCCTAGAGTTTGTTCCTGCCAAGCAGACCAGTTTTGTCCTGTCAGCATCAACACTGATAGTCTATGGGAAGCAATCAATATCAGGCTGTCAAGACATACCAGAGGAGACATTGTTGCTGAGTTACTTAGATGGTATGGATGGGACCGGTTCTTCGTCAACATATGCAGGACGCCACATACTGAGCCCCTTGTAGATAATAATTGTTTTGTTTTAAACCAGCGGTCAACACCTTCCTCCGAAAGCAGCCACTATTGCATTCCAAACGCCAGTGCCCATCACTTGACAATTATGAGACAAATACACTAGACGATGAACGGGTAAAGGAGATAGAAACTGAGATCACCACATGAGCAGATAATGAAGGGCTACAGATGTCAGACTTTTTGATAATTCGTGAAGATGATGAAACGATCCTGCAGTGTTATCTTAGTTAGGTACTGCATGAACGGTTTATATTCTGTGCTTCTGTCCATGATGTATCCCAGCATTTACAAGGCCTGAGAAATGCAGATATCTGCTGTGTTGGTCTAGATGTTTTAGCAAAACAATTCTCTTCTTCTTCTTCTTCTTCTTCTTCTTCTTCTTCTTCTTCTTTCTTCTTCTTCTCATTATTATTATTACTATTACTATTTTGTATTATTATTATTATCATTATTATTATTATTATTATTATTATCATTATTATTACCATTATCATTATTATCATCATCATCATCATCAACATCATAAAGATTACTATTGCTATTACTAATATTATTACTATTGTTGTTGTTGTTGTCGTCGTTGTTGTTATTGTTATTATTATATCACTTTATGATCGTTATTATTGAGCGTATTTATATAAGTCCTATTCTCATTTAAGTCTATTATATCACTATTATGATCGTTATTATTGAGCGTATTTATATAAGCCCTATTCTCATTTAAGTCTGAGATCTTTACGATCTACATTCTCGTTTATATGACAGGCTGTCTACCTGGGTAGAGCTAACTGAAAGGCTGCCTTGTGGCACTACATTCAGTCGTACCCTTTGTCAATCAGTTTGATATATAAGTCACACAGCTGTTACTCATTCTTTCGATTATTCACAGATGTATGCCATACGTATGCGTGTCATCCATACAAGTGGCCAGACTGGTTTTCTCAACAAAAAGTTGCCAATGGGATTTTATGCGCTTGTAAATTATGCATGCATCCACACGGAATATCAGTCTACAGTCTCATTCAAAGGACTTTTTCTGGAAATGGAGTCAGAACAAATGTTCATTCTGAGGGGGAAAAATCCCTTTGCACTGAACGGTTTAACATGGAGATTTGAACCCGCAGTCCCGGGATCACAATGATCACGAGCCCAGCACTCTGCCAACTGAGCCATTCCCACCCCTACTTTAAGACACACATCTAAGTACATGAACCTCAACAGTGTGGTTTCATGCTTCGCACTTGAGCTCTTTGAATACTCAACTCTGAGTAGGAGCCATCCAGAGAAATAAAAATTCTGAGTTAACGCTGGTTTGACGCCATTTCCTAAAAAGTCCTTCAAATGAGATTATAAACTATGGTACCACGTGTGAACGCACGAATCACTTCTTGCACACACATAAAATCCCATCACCAACTTATGGAATAGAAGGTCAGTGTGGCCATTGGTATGGATGACACGTTTACACGTAGCATGCACCTTCAGTGTATCAAAATTGAAAGAATGACTGAGTGATTTTAGATCGACTGAATTAGGAAACGATTGAATGTCGCGCCAGCAGGCGGCTCTCAGTGACTGAGTTTAGATTGACTGAAATTGGAAATAATTGGAGGCAGCGCCAGCAGGCAGCTCTTCATATGCATATATTGTGTGTCGTCTGTTCTGTTGTTTTCTATGTGGGGTGGGCAAATGTTTCTGTCACCAGTGTGACACTCTGCAGCACTTGCACAGTCTAATTTGATTTCTTCTACAAACTGTTCCGAACATTCTTTTTGACTAACAATACAGCATCTCCAGAAATTCTCCCGAAATAGGACAGTTTCTTTGCTGGGGCAGCGCACTTCAAAATGTCTGAAAACTCCTGAAAAAAATCAAATGATTTATCAACAAATATTTCTGTAAGACATGTAAAATCAAACGAGTTAACATAATTAATAAGCGATTTAATATTTAATTTGTTATACAAGTTCTCAACATTGTATGTAAGAATGGACCATACAGTTGAATGGTCAGACCTGTCCTATTTTGTCCTCTTGTTGCACAGTGACCTATAGTTTAGTGACCAACTTGTCTGCTGATCCCCATTTCCTACCATCACGCATATCGTTGTGACCGCTTGCTATGTCATATTGTTGTGACTGCTTGCTATGTCATATTGTTGTGACTGCTTGCTATGTCATATTGTTGTGACCGCTTGCTATGTCATATTGTTGTGACTGCTTGCTATGTCATATCGTTGTGACCGCTTGCTATGTCATATTGTTGTGACTGCTTGCTATGTCATATTGTTGTGACCGCTTGCTATGTCATATTGTTGTGACAGCTTGCTATGTCATATTGTCTGTGACCGCTTGCTATGTCATATTGTTGTGACCGCTTGCTATGTCATATTGTTGTGACCGCTTGCTATGTCATATTGTTGTGACCGCTTGCTATGTCATATCGTTGTGACCGCTTGCTATGTCATATTGTTGTGACCGCTTGCTATGTCATATCGTTGTGACCGCTTGCTATGTCATATCGTTGTGACCGCTTGCTATGTCATATTGTTGTGACCGCTTGCTATGTCATATTGTTGTGACAGCTTGCTATGTCATATTGCTGTGACCGCTTGCTATTGTTGATTGTTTTGTTGACCGCTTGCTATCATATTGTTGTGACCGCTTGCTACATATTGTTGTGACCGCTTGCTACATATTGTTGTGACCGCTTGCTACATATTGTTGTGACCGCTTGCTATGTCATATTGTTGTGACCGTTGCTACATATTGTTGTGACCGCTTGCTACATATTGTTGTGACAGGCTTTGTATGTCATATTGTTGTGACCGCTTGCTACATATTGTTGTGACCGCTTGCTACATATTGTTGTGACCGCTTGCTATGTCATATTGTTGTGACCGCTTGCTACATATTGTTGTGACCGCTTGCTACATATTGTTGTGACAGCTTGCTATGTCATATTGTTGTGACTGCTTGCTATGTCGTATTGTTGTGACGCTTGCTATGTCATATTGTTGTGACCGCTTGCTATGTCATATTGTTGTGACCGCTTGCTATGTCATATTGTTGTGACTGCTTGCTATGTCATATTGTTGTGACTGCTTGCTATGTCAGATTGTTGTGACTGCTTGCTATGTCATATTGTTGTGACCGCTTGCTACATATTGTTGTGACCGCTTGCTATGTTATATTGTTGTGACTGCTTGCTATGTCATATTGTTGTGACTGCTTGCTATGTCATAATGTTGTGACCGCTTGCTATTCATATTGTTGTGACCGCTTGCTATGTCATATTGTTGTGACTGCTTGCTATGTCATATTGTTGTGACTGCTTGCTATGTCATATTTGTTGGACCGCTTGCTACATATTGTTGTGACTGCTTGCTATGTTATATTGTTCGTGACCGCTTGTTACGTCATATTGTTGTGACTGCTTGCTGTGTCATAATCTTTGTGACTGCTTGCTATGTCATATTGTTGTGACTGCTTAGCTATGTCATATTCGTTGTGACTGCTTGCTATGTCATTTTTGTGACTGCATTCTTGTGATTTAGTTGTGACCGCTTGCTATGTCATATTGTTGTGCACCGCTTGCTATGTCATATCTTTGTGACTGCTTGCTATGTCATATTGTTGTGACTGCTTGCTATGTAATATTGTTGTGACTGCTTGCTATGTCAGATTGTTGTGACTGCTTGCTATGCCCTATT
The DNA here is from genome assembly GCA_033310375.1 of Conus canariensis. Classification (NCBI taxonomy): domain Eukaryota; kingdom Metazoa; phylum Mollusca; class Gastropoda; order Neogastropoda; family Conidae; genus Conus; species Conus canariensis. Next base: position 61,039,838 of record CM065729.1, read on the forward strand.
GTTGTGACTGCTTGCTATGTATATTGTTGTGACCGCTTGCTATGTTATATTGTTGTGACCGCTTGCTATGTCATATTGTTGTGACTGCTTGCTATGTCATATTGTTGTGACTGCTTGCTGTGTCATATTGTTGTGACTGCTTGCCATGTCATATTCTTGTGACTGCTTGCTATGTCATATTGTTGTGACTGCTTGCTATGTCATATCGTTGTGACGCTTGCTATGTCATATCGTTGTGACGCTTGCTATGTCATATTGTTGTGACTGCTTCCTATGTCATATTGTTGTGACAGCTTGCTATGTCATATCGTTGTGACAGCTTCCTATGTCATATTGTTGTGACTGCTTCCTATGTCATATCGTTGTGACTGTTTGCTATGTCATATTGTTGTGACTGCTTACTATGTCATATTGTTGTGACTGCTTGCTATGTCATATTGTTGTGACTGTTTGCTATGTCATATTGTTGTGACTGCTTGCTATGTCATATCATTATGACTGCTTGCTATGTCATATCATTATGACTGCTTGCTATGTCATATTGTTGTGACTGCTTGCTATGTCATATCATTTATGACTGCTTGCTATGTCATATTGTTGTGACTGCTTGCTATGTCATATTGTTGTGACTGCTTGCTATGTCATATCATTTATGACTGCTTGCTATGTCATATCGTTGTGACCGCTTGCTATGTCATATTGTTGTGACCGCTTGCTATGTCATATCGTTGTGACTGCTTGCTATGTCATATCACTGTGACAGCTTGCTATGTCATATTGTTGTGACCGCTTGCTATGTCATATTATTGTCACTAGCTTGCTATGTCATATTGTTGTGACCGCTTGTTATGTCATTTTGTTGTGACTGCTTGCTATGTCATATTGTTGTGACCGCTTGCTATGTCATATTGTTGTGACTGCTTGCTATGTCATATCATTGTGACTGCTTGCTATGTCATATTGTTGTGACCACTTGCTATGTCATATCGTTGTGACTGCTTGCTATGTCATATTGTTGTGACTGCTTGCATTATATGTGTGACGCTTATGTATGATGTGGGGGAAACCCTGTCACCTCTCCCCAGTCCGCGCGTCGACATGCTGAAGGGATCCACTTCCCTGCCCCCTCCCCGCTCACCTTTCCCCACCCACCATGATGATTAGTCAGTCAACTGTGTCGCCAAGCGAAGCTCTTCCTTCGTCACCGCGACACATCCTCAGTTCGCGGGTACACGGGTGAAGCACTGACATCACAGGTAAGGTCAGCCCCTATCCTCCGACTTCTTGAACTGACACGCAGCTGTTGCATTGACGGGAATCTGCGTCTCGGTTGGCACCTTCACTCAAACGGCTTTGATAGTGAACGTATTGCAGTGGTGACGTTACGTCTCCTCCTCTGCTGTGTAGCCTGTCAGTTGAGGACATACCCTCACCAGCTGAAGTCACCTGCGCACCGGTGAGTGGATCTGGTCTGGCTGGGTCCTCAAATCACCTTGTTTCTCTAAAAAAAAAAAAAAAAAAGGCTGAGTCCCCAACATCACCTCGTTTCTAATTTAAAAAAAAAAAGGCTGAGCCCTCAACATCACCTCGTTTCTGAAAAAAAAAAAAAAAAAAAGGCTAGGTCCCCAACATCACCTCATTTCTAATACAAAAAAAGGCTGAGCCCTCAACATCACCTCATTTCTGTAAAAAAAAAAAAAAAGGCTAGGCCCTCAACATCGCCTCGTTTCTAAAAAAAAAAAAAAATTAAAAAAAATTTAAAACAAACCTTGGCCCTCAAAATTACTTCGTTTGTAAAATAAAAAAAAGGCTGGGCCCTTAATATCACCTCGTTTCTATAAAAAAAAAAAAATAAATAAAAAATAAAAAAAGGCTGGGCCCTCAACATCACCTCGTTTCTAAAAAAAAAACAACAACTTCTAAACAAAAGGCTGGACCCTCAACATCACCTCGTTTCAAAAAGAAACAAGAAAAAAAAATTAAACAAAGGGCTGGGCACTCAACATCACCTCGTTTCAAAAAAAAAAAAAAAAAAAAAGCTGGGCCCTCAACATCACCTCGTTTCTGGAAAAACAACAAACAAACAAACAAAAAAAAAGGCCTTCTCTCCCTCTCCCAGTGCTGGCGCAGCCGTGCTTGTTTCCTGTCGTGTTTGATCGTTCGCAACTCCAGCCCCCTTTTCTTTACGTCTATGACAAATGTCTCTGTGTGTGGGTGTGTGCATTAGCTGGTCTGCATTTGTGTGTGTGTGGTGTGTGTGTGTGTGTGTGTGTGTGTGTGTGTGTGTGTGTGTGTGTGTGTGTGTGTATGTTGCTGTTCTTATTGTTTTTGTTTTTGTTCTTGTTCTTGTTATCAATATAAAATGACTATGTCATCATCTGAACATTCGTTTTCACACACACCCATGTCCACACCCGCACGCGTTCGTGCACGTACAAGCGCATGCACATACAAACTCTCTCTCTCTCTCTCTCTCTCTCTCTCTCTCTCCACGCACGCACGCACGCACGCACGCACGCACAGCACGCACACGCACACACACACACACACACACACATTTCCATACGTACACACACACAACACACACACACACACACACACACCACACACACACACACACACACGTGCATGCATACATGCACACACGCACGCACATGCGCGCAGACACACACGCATACACACACACGCGCACACACACCACCACCACCACACTACCACCACGTCACACACACATACACACTCATACACAACAACAACAACATACACTAGCACACACACACACACACACACACACACACACACACACACACGCACACGCATACATGCACGCACGCATGCATGCTTGCACAGGCACGCGCACACACACATGCATGCACGCACACACACACACACAGCACACACGCATGCACCACACACACACACACACACACACACACACAACACACACACACACATACACGCAAGCGTGCGTGCGCATGCACGCACGTACGCATGCTCACACATGCATACACACAGACACACGTACACACACACACGCACGCACACGCACGCATGCACGCACTCACACACGTACAGACGTACATTCAGAAAAAAACTCTCTCTCTCTCTCTCTCTCTCTCTCTCTCTCTCTCTCTCTCTCCACACACACACACACACACACACACACACACACACACACACACACGTACAGATATATATTCAGGCACACACACACACACACACACACACACACACACACACACACACACACACACACACGCACTGCATACACTGGCACACATACAAGGGCCCGTGTCCACCCAACCATGCACACTTACGCAAACGCATACATATAAAGTTGATTGTGGCGCTTACACTGTTAGGTAGGTACTCAACGTCTGACCAGCGCGTCTGGCTAATGCTGCTAAGTGGTATCCATGAGACCCTCGTCTTAATTCCGTTCGTTTTTGTCATTTACTCGTGTATTCATCAGCTGTAAATTCTGTGCAGTGTTGTGTTAAAACTTTGTGTGGTATAGAGTATAATATGGACTACTCCGCACGTAGTGACACCTTGATGAAACCGAAACAGAAATTGTACAAGCAACCGATGCTTGCAGTTGTGCCTTATAAGTCTGGGGCGTACTTTTAAATCACGTGTGCGCCGTCATACACATTATTACGTGCATCTGAGTGCTGTTTAGGTTTGTCGTATGTTTGGTCTCCATGGTGTGCTGTAACGCTCCCTGTAACACTCTTCAGGGAGATCACTTTCAAGTACAACCGAAAAGGGTTATTCACCTTCGCACCCGGCGCGCATGAATATACACTTCTGTGTTCTTTCTTTTGAATTTAAATATCCGCTTAAAAGATCAAAAAACAGGTTACGAATAAAAGATACAATCGACTCAGCTTAAAATTGCATCTTTTACCGCAGTTTTACAGATATTAGCAATATTTATTATGTTTGCTTTTCTCTGCGTATGTTTATCCGTTATACTGTAAACCGACAAGAAGCATGCTGCTCGTCTGCTGAAACCGAAAGCTTCATACATAGCAAACGATCTTCTTTCAGTTGGATTTATTTCTTTACTGGTGTTTTGGAGTGGAAACTGCTATACGTTGTCTTGAGGATTTTGTGCTAGGAAGTGATCCCTTATCTCATTTTCTTTAGATCAATGTTAACAACTTGAGTGTGACTCATTGTCATCGAAACATTCATCTCGTTGTCACCCCCATTTGTGCCAAAATTGATCTTACTCGTCAAAGTGTTCAGTCAGTCGTTGAACTTAGACCATATTAGTAACTGCCTCAGCCATTGAAACACGTTTAGCTTCCAAGTTACCCGCTTAGGATCACCCATCAGAAGAATTCAGAATGGCAAAGCAAATAACACAGCAGACGTTCGATGATGTCGTCAAGGAAAACATCCAAGAATTTGAAATGTCCGTGGAAGAGTCCATTCAAGATGCTGTCCAACAATTCGAGTCACAGGTTTGTTATGTTTGTGCAATGATACTCCTTTCTGTTTCTCTGAAACTGAAATGTTAGGGCTCAAACTAGAATCAACTGTTTCTGAAAATTCACAACAATATAGAAAATCATAGTTTTAACCAAATGTGTGTGTGTGTGTGGTGTTAAGACTACTTGTGTAGGATCAATCCAGGGGTAGAGACCAAGCTCAAAACGCTTTACAATTCACGTTCTTGGTTATTTTAACAGGCTGCCTGCCTGGGTAGAGCTGGTTGAAGACCTGCCTGCTAGCATTACTTCCAGTCATTTTCCATGTCATTCAATATATATAAATCACTCAGTTTTGTTTACCTTCATTTAAAAAAAAAAATTTGGATGCAGGGTGATTGCTTGTTGATTATCTTTCAGAACAGACTTTCAGCCAGCTGTTCAAAAGTCTTATACGTCCACTGTTAGAGTATGGGCATTGTGTCTGGCAGCCATACCAGAAAACACTTGGCAAAGAAATAGAAGATATGCAGCACCGAGCAACCAGACTCCTCAGTCATTTGAAAGACAGGCCTTACTCAGAGAGACTAAAGGTACTAAAACTGCCAAGCTTAGAACACAGACATCTCAGAGGTGATATCATTGAAGTCTTTAAATATCTGAACGGCTACTACAAAGTAAGTGCTCCTGTCTTCAAATTAGCTACTACCACTGACCTTAGGGGAAATTCTCTGAAACTGCAGAAGCAGAGATCAAGAATAAATATCAGATCAAATTTTTTTTCCCACAGAGTGGTCTCCTGCTGGAACAGTTTGCTAGACACAGTGGTCTCAGCCCCTTCGCTGAATGCTTTCAAAAGTCATTTGGAGCAACACTGGAAACAACTAAAGACAGTTTACAAGCCAGAGTGTCTGACTTAAGTTAGGGACATGTATATTCCCACGCAAGTGAAACATTAAGCCAGTAAAACTAGGACCAACGAACAGGCCCAGAACTGGCAAAAGGGCCTCTAACGTTGAATCAAGTCAAGTCAAGTCAAGATGTCATCCATACCAATGGCCAAACTGGCCTACTCTTCTGAATGCTGGTGATAGGATTTTACAATGTATGTGTACAAGATGTTTTGCATGCATTCATTCATGGAACTGTTAAAGTCTTTTTCAAAGGACTTTTGCTGAAATCAACTTGGAACCTATGTTAACTCTGAGGAAAAATCCTCTGTACCAAAACAGCCTCGCTGAGATTCAAACCCACAACTCCAGGATCGCAAGTCCAGTGCTCTATCAGACGAGCTGTACTGACTTCCCAATGTGTGTGTGTGTGTGTGTGTGTGTGTGTGTGTGTGTCCAGTCTTGAATCTAATCCTATGAGCCTACCCAGGAAAAGAAAAGAGAGAGATGGACTCAGAAGGGGAGTGTTGTGGGTATGGTCAGTAAGTAGCTCCAGACGGGGTTAAGCTATCTCTGTGTGTGTGTGTTTTCAGTTTTGTTCAAAAGATGTTAAAATTTGATCAAGCAAAACAAAAAACAAAGAGAGAAAAAGAGAGGGACTAAAGATGTGTCAACATTGAAAAGCATAAAAAGTGCTCCCTCTTTTCAAAATGAAAGGCTTTTGCTCACTCTCCTACTTCCACTTAGCTAAGAAGTGAAATTCATGTTGTTTCAAAATGTATGTAAATTGATAGTAATTTTCGATTTTCTAACAAAAGACAAACCAGTTCTTTTGTTCTGTATTAATCTAAAATAAGGAACAGAAAATGAGAATCAGTTATGACAGGATTTGGAGGTCTTGCTTATGAATTTAACATTTGAAATCCCAACAGCTGCATGATGATCATAGACCTGTACATACATCTGGGAATGCACACATATATATATGTCCATCAGAAGAAAAATAACGTGATCTGGAAGTGTATCCAGCTGTAATGAATGCTTCCTTATTCATGTGAAATTAGCAGATCTATGTGATGTAGTGTATATGGACTAGTCTGCACACAATGACACCTCCTTGAAACTGAAACTAAAATTCAGAGTGAGCACAAGTAGAGTAAAAGGAATGATGTCATGCTTATGGATTTATTCTATAATAAAAGTATGCTAAGGATGGGGGAGGTATCTTTCTAGTTTGTGTGACATCAAAACATTGCTGGAATTCCGTTGGAACCTTTCTACTGTAAAATCTTGTTGATCTCTTTCAGAAACTTGACAGTTACATCATGTGGAACATCCCTGAACTAGATTTTCATAGAGTCTGTTGTGAAGTGTTTATCTCCAACATCGTGTAACTTTTAACACTCTATAAAAACATCTTTTATGGTGAGTGGTACATCACATGGAATGCACTATATGTGGGAATAAAGATGCATTAGAGGAAACATGATTAAGCGAAACATGATTGGGCAAAATACGGTTTGGTGAAAAAAGATCTGTACATCCAGAAAGCTTTCCCAGTTGGAGACTGCACACGACTTCATGGCAATCTGAGCCTCTCATTCCATTTTCCTCTTTTTGAAGATGATCCATTGGATCAGTTAGTAACATGCATTATCAATTTTGAAGCTGGTGTATAGATAAAAGCTAGTGTAGTGATTGTGTCACTATTTCTGCCTCCTTTGTCAGACTGGAAGTGGTAAAGCTGCAAGCAGCATTTTCATCCGGGATTGTTTGAACATTTTGCTTGACAGTGTATCCCCAGCAGGACTTACTTTTGATGACCAAGTAGTCAGTGTATATCAAGTCTTCCATTTTGCATCTGAATTACTGCATTTTTTGCCATCTGGCCATACTTGACAATGTCTGCCATGCTCTGGTGCTTTGGCAGTTCGAACTACATCTAAGGAACACTGTTGTTTGTAGAAAAGGACACGATTTGGACAAAGAGAACACTCAGTGTTGATAATTGCATGGTTTTCAGTACATCGTGATATTGCTCATTAGAGAAAAGCAGCTAACCGTAGATTGTACTCAATTTAAAATGTTGTGCTTTTTGTCCCAAATCAACTCATGCATTGAAAACAAGGGGAAGTTTTGCACTTTTATTCAAGCCATTACAGTTGTCAGTTTAAATGGTTTCCATGTAATAAATGCCTGTAGTGTTACTTTTGGTATTGAACAAAATGTTGATTCTTGATACTATGGCTTAACCTTACATGTTATGTCAAATTGCACACAACGAGCACTGAAACCACACGCACTTTGCAGGGAGTGAACCTGGCCAACATCATCAAGGATGTCAGCCTGTATTCTGGAGGGGATGGAACCAGCAGTACAGTCCACCCAGTGGTTGAAGCCATACAGAAGCTGTCCCTATTGCTTGACAAGGACTCTCCTGATGCTTCTTCTGTCATCTCACATCTGGAAACAGTGTGTGACGAGTGCAACATCGACCTGTCTCACCGCTGCTTAGCAGGAACAAATAAGGCGTACCCAACATTGTTGAAAGTGCTCAAGAAATTTGCTGCTGATGACACAGTCCTTAGCACGGCATTGCATACTTTCTGTGCTCTCATCAATGGACAGCCAGACCTCCTGGATGAAGAGGGGGCTGACCTATTCATTCAGTATCTGTCTGATTTCAAGGAAAAAAGTGAATCTCTGGTGTTGGTAGTCAGATTGATCAGGTTGTTCTGTGTCAAACACGAATCCAACAGACAGAGCTTGATTTCTAAGGATCTGATCAAACTTCTGTCAGGACTGCTGCAGTCTCAGCAGTCCTGTCCCGAGCTGGTGAAGGAAATCTGTTTTGCATTGAGGGTGCTGACCTTTGACGATGACGTCAGGGTGCCATTTGGCAAAGCGCATGAGCATGCCAAGATGATTGTTACTGAGGGTGATGCATTAAAAGCAATACTTCAGATCTGTAAAGGTATGTATACTTCATGTTGGATGTTTCAGGGAATTGCTTGTTTTCAATTTTATAAAGTGCTATGTATCCTCTTCAGTTTGTTTAAATGTTTTAAAGTGTATTTCATCATTTGGCCATTGAGAGATAATCAAGCACCTGAATTGCAATGATGACAACAACAATATTAGAAAATAGCAAGTAATAATGATGATCATAAATCTAAGGAATGTTATCAGGATACTTTATCACTTGTTATACATGATGCTGTTAATTATCATGTTAATAATGACAAGCAGCAATGTTTGCATAGTAACAATGATCATATGTTTGATGACAAAAAACAGTGATGTATTAATAATATGTCAATGAAGCTTTTTCTTCTTTACTGTATAAAGCATTGTAGTTGTGTTAAACAGAAGTAAATGTAAAACGGACAAAAGATAAAGGAACAACGCTTGACAGTTTCACTGAGCCACCCCTCTACAGACTCACATTCAGCTGTTTTGTTTTATTGGTATATTGCAGTCTGCATAAAAAATTACGAAAACTTACAGACAGTATGCACATGCACGTGTGCACATGCACACACACACACACACACACACACACACACACACACACACACACACACACACACACAATGGGGACAAGGTTTTTCATTGTTGTTCATGATAATATACACTTCATATGTGCTTTGGTGGGTGAGGCAGACAAGGATGCACAAGGATACTGTCATTTGTATGACTGTTTTTGAATTGCTACAGAGACTTTTGATTATGATACGTACTCACAACAAAGCAAGAACAGCTGCAATGGTTATGACAGGATAAGTGAATTTGAAACTGTTGTGTTGATTTTTGATTTTTCTCATTCTTTTATTGAGGAGTTTCCAAAGTGTTGGCCATTCTTCCGTTTTAGTCGCTAAATAGGTCTCTTGTGTCTTTTCCCCATTAATGGTGGTTGTTAGTATCGTGACTTGATGAATTTTGTTATGCAAATTGATAAAGAAAGCATGATTATTTTGGCAGCTTACGCTGATAACGTTGGAGTGCTGGGTGAGCTCTTCTTGACTCTTGGGAGCCTTGCTGTGCGCAATGAGTTCTGTGAAGAGGTGTTGAGCTTGGGTGGAGTCCAGCTTATATTGCAAGCCTTTGAACAGAACATAGCTGACAAGGTACCTTTTTGGTGGAAATTGTTCTTGGTACATTTATAAACTTAGGTGTCTTTGTTACTGGAATCAAGAAAAAACTTTCATTTATGGAGTATGTGATTTGTGTGAGAAAGTTCTGGATTGTGTGGTTTATATGTAAACTAGTAACAGCAGTTCTGTGTTTGTTTTAAAATCTGAATCCAAACCCTAGCTTCAACAAAATCAGATTCCCAAACCGTCTACAGCCCTTTGTTTGTTTGATTATTTTTGTATTGTTTTATTTAGTGTTACTTAAAATTTATTTGATTTTATCAAATCTGTGCTTCAATCTGGTAAGTGATTCATGGGGTGTGGTGTGTGTGTTTGTGTGCGTGTGTGTACTGTGAGTCTTTAAGAGATCAGATAGTGACCAATTTACTAATCGTTGAATAAAAGTGTAGGGAAAATCACTTCAGCCATAATTATAGAATCTGATGCACAAACAGGCAAGAACTTAAGAATAGGTGTTGTTATTACATTCGTCCCTGTGTCAGGTATCCAGGAAATCAATCATATAAAAATGAAAGAAGCTTAAGTATTTTTCTCTCAAATTTCTGTGTAATTAAACTTTACAGAGGCATAAAAGACTTGAAATAGACTAAAGTTACACCAGTTTATTCAAGGCAGCGGAAGTGACTAGTTACAGACCAGTTGGGCCAAGTTGAAGGTATGTAAAAATCGATGGAAATCTATTTTAAAGGTGTATTATCAGGTACTTAATACTTATATGTCATCAAACTCTGGTAGCAATGGGACAGATTTACAACAGGAAGATTTTGTGTAATTCATGGTGCTGTTAACGCAGTATAGGTTTGGATGACAACAGTTTTGGATGATAAGACTTTGGCAGATGGTTTTTACTTGTTAGTTGATTGGTTTTTTCATCAGGTGCATGTAGTGTTTGAATTCTCTCTCTCTCTCTTCTCTCTCTCTCTCTCTCTCTCTCTCTCTCTCTCTCTCTCTCTCCTCTCCTCTCTCTCTCTCTCTCTCTCTCTCTCTCTCTCTCTCTCTCTCTCTATCTCTGCTCTTCCGCTCTCTGTCTCTTTTCTTCTGTTTCTGTGTATGTCTTAGTGTGTGCATGCCTTCTTTACATCATTGATATTGTTAAAAAAAATTTTTTTAAAACAAACAGAATATGTGTTTAAAAAATGCCATAAGAATAATCTAAATTATGGCAACACAGGTAAACCCATGACCCAAATGTTATGTAGCAGCATATTTTCTCCATAGTATAATTTGATGATTGGTTGGCATACTACAATAATTCAGCTGTTGTGACAATGCCGCCTTACACTTGTACCTGTAGAAGATGATTCTGTCACAATAGGAACCTTCTTGCAGGCAATTGTGCGTCAGGCTCTGGTGGTGCTCCGTGCCCTTGCTGGTAGCGACCAGGTCAAGGTGGCTGTCGTGAAGCAAGGGGGAGTGGAGCTGGTGGTGGCCTCCATGGTAAAGCATGCTAATAACGCTGCCATCGCTGAAGGGGCCTGTGGAGTCATAGCAGCTTTGACGCTGCGCAACCCTGGGCACTGCAACAAGGTCATGGAGTGTCATGGCCATGAGGCAGTGGTGCAGGCCATGAAGATTCACCCCAAGGATTCTGCAGTGCAAGTATGTGGGTTGTTTTTTTTAGAGAGCAGGCAGTGAACGCAATGGGGGTGAATGTGAGTGTGCATGTGTGTGAATGCGTGTATGTGTGTGTGTGCGTGATGCGTGTGGTGTGTGTGTGTGTGTGTGTGTGTGTTTGCATAAATGTGTGTGTGTTTGCATAAATGTGTGTGTGTTACAAAATGTTGATGTATATTCAGAAACAATAATCGCAAACAGATGAGAGAAAAGAATCGCATCCCATTTTCAGTAGATGGTAATCATGCCGGCATGTTTGTTTTTCTTCTATGATGTTTGGTTTGACATTGTTGACGTTGTTCATTATCAAAAAAAAAGAGTCGGTATAGTCTGTACTGTGGTTCAGTCTGAGCAAAAGTCTTCTCTGTGAAAGACCATGTAATAATTATACCTGGTAATCAGTTTGAACTTAACAGTGTGTTATACATCAGTTCGTATTTATCCGGATGTAGAAGCCCAGATCACAGTAATGCCTGCAGACCTCTCTGGAAGTTGTTGCCTCCCCCTGATCACAATAATGCCTGCAGACCTCTGGAAATTATTGTCTTCCCCTGATCACAATAATGCCTGCAGACCTCTGGAAGTTGTTGCCTCCCCCAAATCACAATAATGCCTGCAGATTTCAGGAAGTTGTCACTTCACTCTGATCACAATAATGCCTGCAGACCTCTCTGGAAGTTGTTGCCTCCCCTGATCACAGTAATGCCTGCAGACGTCTCTGGAAGTTGTTGCCTCCCCCTGATCACAGTAATGCCTGCAGACCTCTGGAAGTTGTTACCTCCCCCTGATCACAATAATGCCTGCAGACCTCTGGAAGTTGTTGCCTCCCCCTGATCACAGTAATGCCTGCAGACTTCTGGAAGTTGTTGCCTCCCACTGATCACAATAATGCCTGCAGACCTCAGGAAGTTGTTGCCTTCCCCTGATCACAATAATGCCTGCAGACCTCTGGAAGTTGTTACCTCCCCTGATCACAATAATGCCTGCAGACGTCTCTGGAAGTTGTTGTCTCCCTTTGATTACAATAATGCCTGCAGACCTCAGGAAGTTGTTGCCTTCCCCTGATCACAATAATTCCTGCAGACCTCTGGAAGTTGTTGCCTCCCCCTGATCACAACAATGCCTGCAGACCTCTGGAAGTTGTTGCCTCCCCTTTGATCACAGTAAGTGCCTACAGTACCTCTGGAAGTTGTTGCCTCCCTGTGATCACAATAATTCCTGCAGACCTCTGGAAGTTGTTGTCTCCCCCTGATCACAATAATGCCGGCAGACCTCAGGAAGTTGTTGCCTCCCCCTGATCTTAATAATGCCTACAGACCTCTCTGGAAGTTGTTGCCTCCCTCTGATCACAATAATGCCTGCAGACCTCTCTGGAAGTTGTTACCTCCCTCTGATCACAATAATGCCTGCAGTCCTCTCTGGAAGTTGTTGCCTCCCCCTGATCACAATAATGCCTGCAGACGTCTCTGGAAGTTGTTGCCTCCCTCTGATCACAATAATGCCTGCAGACCTCAGGAAGTTGTTGCCTCCCCTGATCACAGTAATGCCTTCAGACCTCTGGAAGTTGTTGCCTCCCCCTAATCACAATAATGCCTGCAGACGTCTCTGGAAGTTGTTGCCTCCCTCTGATCACAATAATGCCTGCAGACCTCAGGAAGTTGTTGCCTCTCTCTAATCACAATAATGCCTGCAGACCTCAGGAAGTTGTTGCCTCCCCTGATCACAATAATGCCTGCAGACCTCTGGAAGTTGTTGCCTCCCCCTGATCTCAATAATGCCTACAGACCTCTGGAAGTTGTTGCCTCAAACTGATCACAATAATGCCTGCTGACCTCTCTGAAGTTGTTACCTCCCTCTGATCACAATAATGCCTGCAGTCCTCTCTGGAAGTTGTTACCTCCCTCTGATCACAATAATGCTTGCAGACCTCTGGAAGTTTTTACCTCCCCTGATCACAGTAATGCCTGCAGACCTCTGTGGAAGTGTCTCCCTCTGATCACAATAATGCCTGCAGACCTCTCTGGAAGTTGTTGCTTCCCTCTGATCACAATGACGCTTGCAGACCTCTGGAAGTTTTTGCCTCCCCTGATCACAATAATGCCTGCAGACCTCTGGAAGTTGTTGCCTCCCCTTGATCACAGTAATGCCTGCAGACTTCTGGAAGTTGTTGCCTCCCTCTGATCACAATAATGCCTGCAGACCTCTCCGGAAGTTGTTGTCTCCCTCTGATCACAGTAATGCCTGCAGACCTCAGGAAGTTGTTGCCTCCCTGTGATCACAATAATTCCTGCAGACCTCTGGAAGTTGTTACCTCCCTCTGATCACAATAATGCCTGCAGACCTCTATGGAAATTGCCTCACTCTGATCACAATAATGCCTACAGACCTCTGGAAGTTGTTACCTCCCTCTGATCACAATAATTCCTGTGGACCTTTCTGGAAGTTGTTACCTCCCTCTGATCACAATAATGCCTGCAGACCTCTGGAAGTTGTTGCCTCCCTCTGATCACAATAATGCCTGCAGACCTCTGGAAGTTGTTACCTCCCTCTGATCACAATAATGCCTGCAGACCTCTCTGGAAATTGCCTCACTCTGATCACAATAATGCCTACAGACCTCTCTGGAAATTGTCTCCCTGTGATCACAATAATTCCTGCAGACCTCTGGAGTTGTTGCCTCCCCCTGATCACAATAATGCCTACAGAACTCTCTGACAGGAGGTTTGCAATGCATACTTACCTCGTGCCTGCCTCATACTGTCTGACTGGCTGTATATTGACCAAAAGATTTAGACAGTTGAGTGAAGATATACCATAGTGAACTTGATTAGCTGATTTACTGAATGTAAAGTATAATGTAAGATATCAAGATGTTTCTGAAATGCTGAATTATTTATGTGCACTAAATCATTAACATTTGCTTATGAGTAGTGTGAAGAGTTTTAAAGAACTGAAACAAAGCCATTCAGAACATTTCTGTCTGTGTCATTGTTTTCCCAGAAGCAAGCATGTATGGCCCTGAGGAACCTGGTAGCTCGCACTCAGGAGCACAGCGCTGCCATTCTAGAGCTGGGAGCTGAGACCCTTTTGAACCAGGCAGGCAGCACTCACAAGGATTGTGGAGATGAGGCCAAGGCAGCACTCAGAGATCTTGGCTGTACTGTTCAGCTCAAAGAACTCTGGACAGGACAGAAAGGATCTCTTCAACACTGAGTCTGAGTCTTTTACTTCTGTCCTCTTCATCATACCTGCTCTGTGTTTTAGGCAACGCTGATTAAGCATTTTGATTACAAGCATCAGACTTAGTAAATCATTATGAAAAGCCCAGACAAACATGTTCACTGAGAGACGCTGACTGCTTTGCATTGTGTTCTCATTTTCATTACTGCAGAGCAGATTATGCAGCTGAAAGTGACACTGCACGTTCCATGAAACTTATCATCTTGCATACCAAATAAGCAGGCAAGGAAAACAAACAGAAAAAAAAATTATTTTAGCTTTTAGGTATTCTGCTGCATAGAACCTGTGATACATATTTGAAAGTGACTCATCAATGAACAGCCCTGAAATCCTTGGATATTGTACTGAGATACATTGCACTGCCAGGAATGGAATCAGAATCACTACTTCATATTTTCAGTGATCAGTCATTTTCAATCCATTTGGAAAATATGCATCCATTGCTTTAAAGTGTATTTGACTTGATCAAGCATTTTGTGAGACACACATGTGTGCACAATGCATATGTTTTCACACACAAACTCAAGCACACTCACAGGTGTACACATGCACATAAAATTGAGGAATAACATGTTGATTGCTCATAAAGTGGTAATGCTGCTTGTGTTATTTATTGCTATGAAAAGTCCATGGAACACAAAAATGGCTGATTCATTTGGTTGTTGTTTTTTACTGTCGTGGTCTGAGTGCTATCTCAGTGGCATTACTCCCATGCATTCCTGTTTCCCCATACACAGTCACCCTAGGCTTGTTCTGACACCACCTTAACCCAAGCATGCTGCAAAAGCCCAGAGCTATCTGTATTGGGTAGCCATGCAGCAACCCACTAGAAGAAACACTGCACTGCTGCATGGTCAGTTTGGTGGAAGTCTGTGTCACCTGTTTTGTTTATCATATACAGAATATCATCTCGTTTCGTCCTTGTAAAGTAGCATCCCTGTCACAGTTTCAATGTTGTTTGTACCAAAATCCTGTTGTTCCAACATAATTTATGATTACCCATTCAAAACTCTTGTCTTGCAAGTTTAAATTCAAATGAAATGTTGAAAGCTGCCTGTATTAAACTTGTTTCATTTTGATTATGCATGTGCTCAACTTTGGTACATGTATAATCAAAATGAAAGAAAATGTTAGTAAGGTATAAGACGTACGTGAATATTTGTACTGTTCTGCTGTTGCTGCTGTATACCTGTATCAGTTCAGGGGGTATAGGCAAGCTGGGAGCTGCCTTTTCTTTTTGGGAGTTGCTTTCATTGCTCTGTATGCTTCTCAACTGTGTGTGTGTGCAAGATGTATGGATGCCTAGGTAGCAATCAATTGGAGTTATGTACAAATAATTTTGTTGCCTTGGGAACAAAATTTGCCCACCTTATGGTAGTTTGATATCAGTATGGACTGAAAAATGTCATGTGTAGAAATATTTGTATGTGTGTGTGACAAGTACTCTCTCTCTCTCTCTCTCTCTGTCTGTCTCTGTCTCTGTCTATCTGTCTGTCACCTCTCTCTCTCGTATCTTTTCTTCTCATTCTGTCTGTCTGTCTCTCTCTGTCTGTCTCCCTCCCTCTCTCTCTCTCTCTCTCTCTCTCTCTCTCTCTCTCTCTCTCTCTCTCTCTCTCTCTTTTCAAATGCAGGCATGTTGTTTTTACAAATACAAGTCTCATTCTTCCTTACTTTTCTTTTGAACATAATATTCATTCATTTTGTTCACTGGGTATGTTAAAGTGCACATGTATGGACTTACTGCATCTGGCATTGTAACTTTAATCAGTACCTATTTTTAGTCAGACTTGTTTACCTCATTGACAGTCATCTGGCAGGTTTTGTTAATTTAACATGACCCAGAGTTTCACTAGAAAGAGAAAATGTGATTAGTGTAGAAAAAGGTGATTAGTATGTGCTGAAATAAACTTTGATGTGTGTGAACTTGAAAGAGATTTTGCTGTGCCACCGAACGAAAAAACAAACAAAATTTAATTACAAGACCATGTGAGTGGATGTGGCTCATACAAGAGCATTTTCTCTGGTACATGGCTTTTTTGTGTGAAAGTTTTGACATAAGTCAAACATGTCATGTGTTTGTTTGATTTTTTTAACATAAAATATATACATCTTTGCCAAACAAACTAAGCATTATTCTCTCTGTCACAGTCCCTGTCTTTTCTCTGTCTCTGTCTGTCTGTCTGTCTATCTGTCCGTCTGTTCATCCATCTGTCTCTCTCATTGTCTCTGTCTCTGTCTGTCTGTCTGTCTCTCTCTCTCTCTCAAACACACACACACACAGTACACACACACACACACACACACACACAGAGTACAGACACACACACACACATACACACACACACCTACATGGAAGAATTTCAAAATCTCAAAAGGTGATTTGTATAGATGGAAAGTAACTAGTTCAGTCACTGATTTTTACTTTTTCACCCAGTATCTTCCAGATGTCACCCTACCACTTCTGCTCAAACTTTTTCCATAGCAATCCTAACCCCACTCTAACATCTTTTTTTTTATCTGTTCACAGTTGTTTAACCTCCATGTATTCTCATAGATGCACAGCCAGGTATACATATACACTGCCATACACATTCACACTTGCATGGATGCTCACATTCACACACACATATACACACATAGTCATTCACATTCACCTGCTCAGGGTGAAATGTAGACTTTAGTGGGTAACATGTATGCTTGCAAAACGCTCTTACACGTGCAAGGCAGGAAGGGGAACATTCCAGATGTCAACTGGCCTTCAAATTTCTTGCACATATTTTTGTGAACAGACAAGGGGGGGGGGGGGGGGGGGGGGGGGGAAGGGGGGGAGGAAGGGAATAGGAGATCACAAAGATCACTGGCCTTCAGTTTGAAACGTTAGTGGCAACGCTGTCGAGGTTATGCATATGACACATGCACAGATACATATGCACACACAGATACATATGCGCGGGCATGCACACACACACACACACACACACACACACACACACACACACACACACACACACACTACCTCAAACTGACACTACCTCACACAAACTGTCAATATGATCTTTGATTGGCTACCTTTAACTGGCATGAAAACAGAATGAATGAGAAGAGCTATTGGGAGAGCACAGATCTGCCAAGGTTAAACAGATGCCTGATCTACCTGTGAACCAGATCCACACTAAATGTAAGGGGGAAAAAAAAAAGAAGAAAAAAAAAAAAGAAAGAAAAATCTGCTGTGTTTTCTGTAACATTGGAGAAAAAAGGGTAGACTTTCATTTTCTTAACTTCTTTTGGCAAATCAGTCCAATTGACTTAGGCTAGAACACCAAGGCTACATCAAAACGTTGTTGTGCTCTGCATAGTTATGCAGGGATTGTCTTCAGTTGTGACAAGCTCCTAGCATAACATTATCAGTCTCCAAAATCCCCCGTAGTCGGAGTGTGGCTGCCCACGTGGCGGGGTAATCAAAAACGGTCACACACGTAGTGTTCTCATCCCCAGCTGATGCATTTGTACCATAGTGTTCAAGTGCTTCAGCTGTTCAGATGATCCCTGGTGTCTTTTAGCCAGGGTACGACAACAACAGTTAAGATGTAGAAGCAAAATCATTTTTCTGTCAAGGGAAGTAATAACTGGAGGGAAAGAGTTACTTCCCACATACTCTAAAAGGATATAGAAAATATTACATTTCAACATGTTTTGTTTTTTTCATTCATCACAAGAGAGTTTTAATATTCCATGAAAATATATTACTTAACAGACAGATATCAGTTTATAACAGTAATTGCAAAATTGTTCATGTTTGGTGAAAAGCTTGTGATCTTGCTCGACAGATTTTGAATCCGCCATCGTTGGGTCGTATTCCATCTTTCCTCGGAGGTCAGTTTAATAGTATTTGAATGAACTCAATAACAGATATACCAACAAATCAACGGATGGGGATGAAAACGTAACCTCCTTGGTGGAGATAACACGTGTCGCGCACATTCACACATATACACAACGTGGAGATGTGGGGAAGGAAAAATTTTAAAAACACACAGAGAAACACATACACACTGAAACACACATGCCCTGAACAGCTCCTACCCAGAGCTGAGTTTGCTACTGAGGGCTCGATGGGGAAGACTGGAACCACACAGTCGAGTTTCATTCACTTAATGGATGCTTCTTATGGAGTTGTTGCTTGGATTTCCTGAACATCACTACAGGTGTCGGTATATCTCAGGCCTGGTTGATGCTAGAATGTATTATGGAAGTAAGCATAGAATACAGCCCTGTCATGCAGTCTCAGACCAGAAAGGAACTCTAAAGCATCATATCCATTATCCTCAATCTCATCTATCAGCATAAATGCCTCATTTTCCGTGCACTTCATGCTCTACTGTCATGGTAACCTTAGTTTTGATTTCATCTCTGTGTCTATGCCCTTGACAAGTTTAGGTCGACGTTGCTGGAATCGGCATGCTCATGGAGACAGTCATTGGGTAGGCATAGTGGTGCCCTCTGGAAGGAGATGATTGCTC
>CM065729.1:61061194-61173694 GCA_033310375.1 Conus canariensis
CCTTTCTTGGTGTATCCTAGCAGCATCAACCACTGAAATGCTCGACGTAGAGACTTATGTCAGGAATTTATTCTACGCTACCTTTCATGGTGTATCCTAACAGCATCAACCACTGAAATGCTCGAGATAGAGACAGTAGAGATTTGGCTAGAAACTATGCACCACACTCATGTCCATCAAGTGGATGAAAACTTGACCATGTGATTCCATTCTCCACATTTGAGCCTGTAGCAAACCCAACTCTGGGCAGAGTCTGGTCAGGGCTAAAAATTCCCACAAATAGATGTAAGCGGGATGTACTGGATGGACACTGATGAAAGGGAGTGCACAGCAGACCTTCCAGAGATGTAGAGATCAACAGGAAGAGTGGTATGAAACCAGGTATTGTTCTCTACACATGTTAATCAAAATATTGTGTTCTAATTGAACTCTAATGCCATTTTAAAGCAGAATGGAGCAAGCTTACTCCAACAAGACTGAGAAGTACATCAGTCTGGTCAGCAGTTCCAGGGAGCCTGGCTTTTGGGCCAAAGTCTTCGCTGTTGAGGTTGGAGCAAGTGGGGCTGTAGGATCATCTGCTTATGATCTTCTGAAACAGCTTATGACTTCTGGTAACAAGTGGGCCAGAGCCTTAAAGGCAACAGCAGAGGCACTTGAAAAGGGTTCCAACGGGATCAGGTTGAGCAGGGTTCTGGAATGGCCAGGAATGACAGACCTGTTGGTTTAATACAAAAGCTGCAGTTACAGCTTGGTGTGTCTTGACCTTAGTGACTCTGAACTCAAGTCTTGAAACAGCATAAAGAAAGTGGGGGAATATGCAAGGCAGAACGGAGGGCAAGGGCGAGGCAGACACTAGCAGATGGGAATGACAGACTTTTGAAAATCGTATTTAGACTAACTCTAGAATGCTGTTATGTGGTGTGTTCCGCTTTAACTCCCAGCTTGCGGAAAATGTGCAGGGAAGATTTACAATAAAATCACTGGCTTAATTAGGTTGAATTCTTATGAGAGGTTAGAATCACTGCCCAGCCTTGAAAATTAAAGAACAAGAGGTAAAATGGTAGAGTTTGAAAATTATGCATGGTTATATGCTGTCAAAATTGCTAATGGCCTGTTTATAATAGGTAAATGACTAACAAGGTGACACTCTTTAGAAATAAAGCCTTTTGTGAAAACTAACTGCACTTGCATTCTTGGTCGGGTTTTTGTTGTCGTTGTTGTTTGATTGTTTTTCATTGTTTTTGTTTGTTTGTTTGCTTTTGGGGAATACCAACAGGATATTTATTAACTTTGGACTTGCTTTGTTTTAACAGGAGCAGTTAGTATTAATGATAACAAGAATAAAAAGAAGAAGAAGAAACCCTATAACACTGGCTCCTTGCACATATAAAGCAAACAAGCATGCAAACACCAGACAATCTTACAAATGTGAACAAAACAAAACCAGCTAGCAGTCCAGAGAAGACAAGTTCCAGATAACATGAGTGTGACAGTAGAATTATCTTCAGCCAAATGATTTAAGAGTAGTTTATGGGACATACATTACAGTCTTTCTGAACAGGATCTGAGAAAGTGGGATAGATGACATATTTGAAGGAGAGAGGAGAGGTAAGATAGTAAAGATCCATAGAAATAGTGGAAAGGCAGCACAGCAATCTTGAATTTAATTTGAAATGCAAGTGAAGTTGATTAATTCATAACTTTTGTTCCCCAAGGTTAAGGTAAGCAAGTAGATGCTTTTTTGTTGTTGTTTTAATTCATGTGGCCTCATCCCTTCAGGGATAAAGATACTAACACATTAAAACTGTTGCACAATATGAAATTGATCACAACAAAAAAGTGATTAGCTATATTATCATAAAAGAAAACAAACACACTGAAACTGTATATCACACACACACACACACACACACACACACACACACACACACAACAACACAACACATGCAAGCACCATGCACACATGCATGCACATATGCACACATGCGCGTGGTCATGCGCGTGGTCATGCGTGTGCACAAGCACATGCGCACACGCTCGCGCGCGCGCGCGCGCGCACACACACACACACACACACACACACACACACACACACACACATACACACACACACACAGCGGAAAGAGCATGTAAGAAACATCAATCACCATAAGCGTATCAGCAGCAATGCTTGAGGAGGGGATAAACAGTGATTCATTCCAGTATACAAACACATATTTATATTCAAAAATCTTGTTCATTATGTGAGACTGGTTTTCAAGTCAGTGAGGAACATGACATGATGTTGTTGTCGAGACTAGAGAGAGAGAGAGAGAGGGGGGGAGGGGGGGGTGGGGGGGGGGGGAGAGATTCAACAATCATACACATTATGTGTGGAAAAAACATGAAAAGAATTTTGTTAAAAAAAAAAAAAAGAAAGCCAAACATACAAAGATGAGGGGGAAGTTTACAAAAAAAGTAATACCATTATCTACCCACCCATCCTTAAAGATATGTGAATACAGGAGCTGTAGGGCCTACGCTGAGAGAGAGAGAGAGAGAGAGAGAGAGAGAGAGAGAGAGAGAGAGAGAGAGAGAGACAGACAGACAGACAGACAGACAGACAGAGACAGAGACAGATTGTGTGTGTCCTTGCTCCAGAATTTCACAGGGAAACTTTTCTTAGAATTGTTTTACATGGGGTTAGAATCAGCTGTCTGTAGTCCCTATGCATTCAAACAATCAAACAAACAGGTAACATTACAAACTGAAAGGCACTTCAAACGTTCGGTGCCGTGGCATATGTTTACTGCGACAAAAGTATAACAGACAGCTTCCGCCACTGAAAAACATCAGCAAGGCTTATTTGATTTCTGGGATCGTTTGTATGGGTTAAAACATTGTTCGCTGTCATTAATTGCTGGGGATCAGAACGGAAATGTTTCCCAACTCTGTACCGCTGTTCATTACTGCGGCCTCTGACAGGGATTCCTCACAGAATTTATATACTCTTTCTCACTCCGTCAGTTTTCCTGGGGGGAGGGAGGGGGGGGGGGATTAGTGGGACTAGCGCAAATATTGAGGAGGTCAAACAAGGTATTTTGCTTCTATTACTGTTGATTGTTGCATTTCATGTGTTTACTGTACACGAAACATGCAGATTTACGCAAATTTTCATTTGCACGTGCACCCTGTTCGACAATTGACCCGATTCTCCATGGTAACAGTTTTATTTTGTCAAGTTCTTACTTGGAGCAAAATGTTAATCGGCATGCATGCTTCAGCTTCAGATGAAAGCATCCAAAGAATTTTTCGGACCTCCAGGACACAACAATGTAAATTCCTATTCTGAGAACGCTTTTATAGCGCTCTCTGTTCTTTTTGCTCAAGAAAATCGTACCAAGTGCAAGAAAAATGGGCAAAGTGAAATGTTTCGAGATAATTTTATCCGACAACAAGTCGGTCTTCCACCCCGGAGAGAGAGTGCTTGGGCAAGTGATCGTGGAATTGAAGGGTGATATGAAGATGCGATCACTTCGGATTTTTATGCGGGGAGTGGCTAAAGTTCACTGGACCGAATCGCGTAGCACAGGCAGCAGGCTAGGTTCATACACAGAGCATTTCAACGCAGAAGTGGAATATTTTTTCAAGCGTCAAGTGTTGTTTGGTGGAGGTTCGTATTTCCTGTTCTTTGTTGTAATGCTGCTGTTCACACTTTTTTTTTTCTTTCGTTCCAATCTCAGTTTGTTGTTGTATTTCCTAACATTTTTTTTCCTTTTTTTTGGTAAAAACTATTAGTTAAGGCAAATTTCGATGTGAACATAACTTAAAGAAAAGGAGCCATCATGAGCAGACATAGTGAGCAAGTAGAAATTACTTCTTTTTTTTCTTTTTCCTTTTTTTTCCTTTTTAATAGATCATTGATTCAAAGTGAAACCTACAAACTTATGCATAATTGAACAGAATAGCAGAAGAAGCAGAGCTCTGTGTTTTCATGGAGGGACATGAATGGTTTTATCTTTGTTGTAAAACCTGTGTGTGTGCATGCGCATGTGCACGCACGCGCGCGCTCATATGTATGTGTGTTCTGTGTGTCTGTGTGTGTGCTTGCATGTGGCTTGGGGTGAAATACAGTTGTCCTGAAACCGAATAAACAAAACAAAGAAGCAAAACAAAACAAAAAACTGAACAACAAGTTGCCAGAAGTATTGAGTATCATAGACCTAATAACACATAAATCATAGTTTATGATTTGTTGTATACTAGATAACTGTAATTAAGTGAGTGACCATGCATGAAGAGTACTGCAACAGAATTTCCATACATTGTGGGCGCTAACTGTTTAGGAAAAAAAAAAAGGTAAAACTTGAGTGAAATGCAGGTTAACAAGTTGTATTGTCAGACAATGTCAGATAAATCAATGTGCAAGAGAATTATTTCCAGGAAGTCTCCTTAATATGATTTGTTGTATACTAGATAACTGTAATTAAGTGAGTGACCATGCATGAAGAGTACTGCAACAGAATTTCCATACATTGTGGGCGCTAACTGTTTAGGAAAAAAAAAAAGGTAAAACTTGAGTGAAATGCAGGTTAACAAGTTGTATTGTCAGACAATGTCAGATAAATCAATGTGCAAGAGAATTATTTCCAGGAAGTCTCCTTAATCTGGATGGTATTTATAAAAATCATGAACTGATTTAAACTGTTCATAACCTGAAATTTGTACTACTAAATTTATGAGCCTTACTATAGTAGAAATTGATTCTGAAAAGCATTTAAAAACAAACAACGAAACGAAAACATAAATTACAGTTAGTCCTACCGTGTGCCATTTAGTGAACTTAAGTTTGTACAAGTTGTACAATAAAAAAAATGAAATTAGAAATCGTCTTCTGCAGCACTTAAGCTCTTTAATTTGAGAAAGTTTCTTTTTTTTCACTTCTTTTTTTATTCTTACCCAGAAATATCAGATGGACGAGACACTTTGACAGAAGGTCGTCATGAATTCAACTTTTCATTTGAGCTACCAATGGGGTAAGAATACATTATGTTACAATTTACTCAGTAGTTCTAGTTATGTCTTTATGATCAGTGCTTTCTTCTTGCTTTAATCGTATTTTAATGTTATATTTTCTTTTTGCTGTCTGCAGGCTTGAACTTGAAGTTGAAATCTGTTTCTTAGTTCACATAAAATTCAAGCACAGAAAATGTTGATCCTGACAGATTATCAATTAAATTGCGTAGTAAATAAAGTTGAAAATATGGATGGCCAAACATTTTGAACCAAGATTTCATTAGTAGATGTCTTTTTTTCAAACATGTTCTTAGCCATGAGATCACCTGTTAGGTGTGCTGGGTTTGTTAGTGGCGTTAATTTGGATGTTTGCATAACTTCAGTTAATTATTTATATGTGTGTGTGTATGTCCTCTTTGTGTGCATGTGCGTGTGTATGTGTGTGTGTGTGTGTCTTTCATTTAACGTCTATCCACTATTTGTGATATTAGACAAATATGTATTGTGTGTGTGTGTGTGTGTGTGTGTGTGTGTGTGTATGTGTGTCTGTGCTTGTCTGTGCATGTGAGTGTGTAGAGTATGTTTTAGATTATAGATGGTGTGTATCAGTATGCATGTGTGTGTGTGTGTGTGTATGTGTGTGTGTGTAGTGTGTGTCTGTGTGTCTATGAACATTCAGTATAAGTGTAACAGTGATTACTTGTACAGGTGTTCTTTTTCGTGTGCGTATGCACATGTTAGTAGGAAGGAATACTATGTCTGAGCGTGTGTATCTGTATATGTATGTGTGTGTTTTCATGGGCACATGATTGTTTGCTGAAATTTAGTGTATGTTTTCTTTGTCTTTTATTGTTCCGTCTCAAAATGTAACAAATCTACAGTCCTTCCAATAGGGGCATCTCCACCTCCTTTGAAGGGAAGCACGGCAGCATACGGTACTGGTTGAAAGCTGAAATGGACAAGCCCTGGTCCTTTAATCATAAGACCAAGAAAGCATTTACTGTCATTAGTCCTATCGACATCAACCGACCAGAGTACCAGGTAAATCTGTTGTTTTGTTTTTTTTGATTGATGTTTTAATGGATGGATTGCCATTCAAATCGTTTCTTTTTCTTTTGGTTTGTTCTACTCTAAGATTATCAGTGAGATGAAACTTTTTAGACATGTTATGCAAATTGCTTTTTTTTTTCTTTTTGATTTATACTGAACTTTTCTGCATTTACAAATGGTCTTCAACATAATATTTTTACTGTTCGAAGCATTAAAACTTAATAAGATTTTATATGGAACAAAATTATTTGAAAAACATGCTGCTTGGTGTTGTCCTAATGTTGTTGCTCTAACAAATGGCAAAGAGTTAGTGCCACAAATCATTCCTGTGAAATTAATGTTTATAAATTTCAGTTTCATGTTTTGTGTGATATTCAGACCTCAACAACAACCACAAAAACCTGCAATGCAAATCATTGATGTCAAGAATCACAGTTTAGTATTCACGATCAGTTTAGCATTAGTCCACTTTACATTTGTGTTCCCTTTGACTGTGAGACATGAATAACAAGTGTACCTTGGAGCTTTTCAGTAAACACTCATACTTATTTGAATGGCTTAGTGGCCTGCACAAACATGTCAAGGTAGTGGTTTTACTGTGATTGTGTCCTTTTTTTTTTTTTAAAGTAATATTAGCAACTTCATTGACAACTTGAGTGTGATTCTAGGCCATTCTTATATCCATATTAACGTGGTAACAATAAATCAAAAACAACAACAACAACAACAACAAAAACTTGATTGAAACTGTACTGCAAAACTTTAGTTTTGACAAGGCAAATCAGGTGAACTGGTCTATTATTCAGAAAAGAAAACATGACTTTTGGGTCTTGGCTGCCACAACATGTGACACTGCACATTTTACTTCTGCTTCTAGTGTGCTGTTGACAACATGTGGTAAAGTTTTATCAACATCATTTCCATTATTATATTATAACAAACCTTGTAACAACACTGGCTTGATACAGTGAAAACCAACAACAGAAGAACCATGCACTCTCATGGTAATAAATTGGTGGGCATAACTGAATGATGTCTGTCACTAGCGTCAGGGTGCTAACTCACTTTTTAATTATCCTGTATTTTCACCTTTCTGTTGGCGCTAAATAGAACCATGCACAGTGGCTTCACAGAATGTGCAGTAACACTTTGTAATCCACTGATTGTTTCCCAACGAAGTTTGAAAGAATGTTTTCATAAATGAATGCTTTCCTTACTTAGTCAAATATATAAAGGGGTGACCAAAACTGGGTGTCAAATGCCACATAGAGTGATACCAATGACAAAATGTGATTTTTGTTTGCCGCCAGAAAGCATTTTTCTTGCATGTCATTTTGCTTATTCAGCTTCTGGTGAAGGTTCTATTTAACATACTGCCTGGGAGTTTTGGTAAACCATTCTCCAGTAAAAGTTAGTACTTTCGTTTGTGGGTTTTACTTTTAGTTATCAAATGAACAACCCTTTTGACCAGAGATGACCAAGTTATTGCAAATGGATTTGATTCTTAGCATCGAAGCCAGTATACCCCAAATTTCACCAAGTACAATGTTTATTTATCTAATTCATTTGTTAACAACCGTAGTGAATGTTCAGGGTGTATGCTTTTTGTTTTGTTTTTGTTTGTTTTTTTATCATATGGATGACAAACATGTTATGAACACCCTGGGTTTTTTCCTCCTGACATTGAATACCAAAATGCTTAGACATTTTTGTATAAATGAGAATATTTATCAAATATTCTGTGTGTAGATATTCTGTATGGATGTCTCCTTGTTTGTTCTGTATGGTCTGTGTTGGCATTTCTGCTGGGCGATTCGGTGTCATAGTCGGCATTCATTTGGAGTCGTGGGCCTGTAATTATTTCATAATGGGAGCAAGAGTTACCCCACTTGTTTGTTATTTACTGTTTACTGTTCCCAGCCTCGTTTCAGATTTCCTTTCAATATTTATCGAAAGTTGAATATTTGCAGTGTATAAATTAATGTAATTTTTGACACAGAGAGGAAAGTGATGCTGCTAAAAGGCTGGATTCTTGTGAAGCTTAAAAAAAAGAAAAAAGAAAATTGATATTTTCTGTTTGAATAAAAGTAAGTCGTCCCTGAATCATTTATATATCAATAATTTTTTTTTTTAAACCCTTAAACAACAGACTTGTAATTTTCTTTTAATTGTTATTTTATTCCCCAGAAAGCGACAGTAAAGTTATTTAACAGGAAAAGATGTTTTAAAGGAATAAGTGTCAAGCAAATTCATATGACCTCAACAAGGCTTCACAGTATGAGAACAGTTCATAGGTGAATTTTGCCTTGTTGATATGTTCATTTGTTTGATTTATATTATGTACATTCAGGTTCTTATTGATTATTTTTTGATGAATTGAGTTTATTGTTTGTTGATTGGTTTGTTTGTTGTATACAGTTGTTTACAAAACAAAATTATGCATTTCAAAGACATTGTCCATGTGTAAGCTTGGGAGTAAGCACACAGTGTATTTATCTCTTTTCTTATTTCCCTTCCTTATGCCTGTTCTCTATGTGTACATATTAAACAAAGTACACACACACACACACACACACACACACACACACACACACACACACACACACACACACACACAGGTATGTACACACACGCATTCATGCGCACATGCACGCATGCACACACGCATGCACGCACGCACGCATGCACGCATGCCCACACACACACACACACACACACACACACACCACACACACACCACACACACACCCCACACGCCCCACCACACACACACACACGCACATCGGTCTGCTTCAATCTTTTTATGCTGGAAATCATCCCAATGTTTAAGTCCTTACGCAAAGTTGTCTTGGGTGTGAGGAATGTGGTAACCTAGGATTATAAAAGGAAAGAAAAGAAAGAAAAGAAGAAGGCTGCTAGAAAAATAAAATGCGAAGTCTCCACTGACAGTAGCATTGTGATTATCCCTGCAGTTGTCAGCAAGGAGAGATCTCTTGGACACTGTTTACTCCATCCTGGAGGCTGGAGCCTCACTCACATGACACTTTGCTGACTTGCAAGAGCTATGTATAATTTGCCAATATCAGGAAAGTCGTCATGGTAATCCAAAGTTGTGCACAGACAAGCTTCTCCAAAGGAAAGATAACCTTAGTGTTCAAAGGAAAGATAACCTTAGTGTTCAAAGGAAAGATAACCTTAGTGTTTGCACGCACAGTCATGGGAATGAGGTTTGCTGTTGGTCCTCGTTTCCTGCAACTGCATCGTTGCCCACAGGGCTTCTGAATCTGTCTTCGTACAAAACAGTGTCATCTTGTTCGGATGTGATGGTACCAGCTCATTCTGGATACCACTGCATATCAAATGACTTTGCAGAGAGATGGCACATCTTCAGCACCTGCTGGATGAAATCAGTGACCAAGCTATTTAATCAACTTGTCATTGGAAAAGCAGCCTACACAAATCACGTACCAAAGCACACCAGTTTTGAAAAGGAATGTGTTGTTGTGAAAACAATACTTGCACAGAAATATGCAATAGTTGTGACCCCTGAAAGTGATGTGAATATGATTCATTCTGATAACAAAGTTGGTGGCATGAATGTGATGCCTTCTGGTTACACAAAACGCGTCGTGTTTTGTCTTGTGATTCGTTTGTCTACGTTTTCAGCGGAGCCTGAAAAATACTTTTAAAAATTTGTTCTAGTTACAAGAGCATGGTTTGATAAGATGCCTTCTGATTACAAAGTAGATGGCTTTCTAATCACAAAGTTAGTAGTACGAATATGATAATGTCTGATTTCAAAGTAGATGTATGAATCCTTGAATGTCAGGCCTTCTGATTACAGAGTAGATAATGTGAATGTGATGTCTTCTGCAGACCTGTTTACCGTTATGATTTTGCCGTAATTTTTACGTGAAAAAATCAAAATTACGGGAATTACTGCCCCCACAAAAAATTACAGGGAAAAAAATCAAAGAAAGAAAATTGTTAAACGCAAAGTTTCGTCTGCTACGGTTTCGGTCAAAAGCAGTCAAAAGACATTTCCCAGCATGCCTTGTGTCTTTCACCTTGTCAAAGATGGTGGCGAAGCGGTCTTACGCGCCAATGGCTGGCTCTTCCAAATCTTCAAAAATTGCGAAAGTATTGCGATCATGAAGATTATGGGTTTTTTTTTTTCAAATTACAGGTTTTTGTCTGAGATATTACAGGTACACGAATTTGGGGTAAACAGGTCTGCTTCTGATTGAATGTAATGCCATTTGATAACAATGTAGGTGCTTTGAATGTGTGTATGTTTTCCAGACCCAGGTGGAAAGCAGTGTAGAGAAAACACTGTGTTGCTGGCTCTGTACTTCTGGACCTATATCCATCACATCACGAACTGATCGTCGCGGTTACTGTCCTGGTTGGTTGATGCTGCCACCTTTACTATATGTGCATTTGCTTCTGTTTTTAGATTGCAAATGTGATGCTGTTTTTCTTCTCTTTTTTTTTTTTTGTATTTGTTATTAGAATATGGTTTGTTATGTCATGTGTATTTTGATTCTGTCCCTTGAGACCACACTTTGGAAAGGTATTTTGTAGTTATTATTGTATGTTTTTATGGCAATAAGAGGATTGTGACTTTGTGAAGGTTTTGTTTTAAGTTGCTTCTTTTCTTTTCTTTTTCTTTCTTTTTTTTTTTTCCTTGATTGAAGCTATATTTTCATGAAAGAGAAATGCTGACTTTAATTTTCATTGTTGTTGACTTGGTCTGAAAAATAGCATAAATGACAAGTCAAAAATAAGTATTGGTGATACAAATGTGAGATTTTTCAGGCTTCAGCCTAAGTTCAGGCTTTTTAAAGGTCTCGAAAGCTGTATTGGAGATCTGCGTAAATCTGATCAAGTTTAAGGGAATACATAAAATTAAGACCATCAGGTTTCAGTCCGATTTATTATCTTATTATAAGTTGGTTTGTCAAGACTTCTGCCAGCACCTCCAAACTATTTGGGGAGAAAAAAAAGAAAAATCTGTTCGTTCAAAGTGTTTCAAAGGTTAAGAAAAGGAGAAGTGGAGAGAAACATTGACAAACATTGTGGGAGTGTTGGATGGCTCGGCCATTCTGTGAAAAAATAGTTTGCAAGTTTGGAAAAGAGAAAGCTTCAGCTTCAGGGAGTTTCACCCATCCTCGAGACCGTTACCCCTGGACTCCAAGTGAGGGGTCTGATGCTGACACCTGAACTTTCGGAAAATTTTCAGGCTTTTTCCAGTTGCTGAGGTCTAATGTCTGTGATATGAAAGTAAATGCACGCATTTCCGTAAGTTTTACCAGCTGTCTGTTGTACTGTATGGCATGGCATAAAGTTAAGTGCAGAGAGAAGTTATTTGGTGAAATCATGAATCGCTGGCCTGCCTCTCTCCTTGCTAACGTGTCTCTTCCCCTTGTTTTTTGTTTTCCTTGTACCTTTCAGTACAGTGGTTATTCCTGAATCAAGTCTTGTTAGAATATGTATGCGTGTAACTTTCTTTTGAGGTATTTTTACCATGGATGTGGTAGATAAGTATGAGACAAATCCATTGTCAAATTTTCAGTTACAACTGAATTAAAATGTTGTCAATAGATGGCCAAGATTTTGAAGTGATTGTTCAGCCTACACTTTTAGCCACAAGTTTTTGCATTTTCCAGACCATCAAACTTAGCCCATTAGTAGAAAGGATTGCAAGCTTTTCCATGCTAACGTAAGGTTAAATTTTGTGGAATAGTCAACATTTTGTAAGTTTACGTCACACACTAGGAGAATGCCAGCTGTATGATGACTCAAATTTGACAGTTGTCTGAAATTATCTAATGCAGGGAGTTAAGTGTGTGTGTGTGGTGGTGTGGGGGGGGGGGGAGGGGATGGGTTGCGGATGCTTTTTTTTTCGTTTTTTTTTTTTTTTGTGCATTGTGATTCCAAATGGCATTTTGCAGGAGAGTCAACTGCCATTTCAGCAGAGTTTGACAATCACTCTTCACGCACTGTCATCCCATACGCTACCTTGTACCAGACGCAGGCGTTTTTTGCCAGTGGAAAGTCGAGGATTCGCCGTACCAAGTTCACAGTGCTGACGGGTCTTCCCATTGCCCCTGGCACCCGAGGCAGCTGGGACTCCCAGCTGCTGAAAATACCCGCCGTTTCCCCGTCCATCATCAACTGTTGTGTCATGAAAGTGGATTACTATGTGAAAGTAAGTGACCGTGCCGCTGCCCGGAAATGCAACTGCCGTAACTCAAATTTTTTGCCTTTTTGAGATTTTTGGTGTACAAGAAGAGCGGGCCAAAGGGCATAACGTAGCAAAGTCCCAATCACATTATCCTAAAAATAAAAACATGCTGTTATCAAAAGACTTGTACGTAACTCAGCTGGCAGTATATCTTGTGGGGATAAATCATCAGCTTTTTCGTCACCTGTAGAATTTGATTTTCAGATTTACGGCAGTAGTTCTGGGCAGCAATGTGTCCATGTTAGTGTGAATGCCGTCCTTTGGTTTCTGGAAACTCCGTCCTTTTTGTGTCATGCTCTTTGACTGTTTTGATTTCCCTTTTGGCGGTCCATTATTTTTCTGTCTTATCATGACCTGTTCACTGTCCTGTCTTTTTTCTCTGAAACTTTTTGACTTGTTTTTCCTTTCTACAATGCATAGTATGCAGGTTTTTTTTCTGTGTCAGGGAAATGTGTTTTGTAAAAACTGCTCAGCGCGCGCTGTTCTCTCTCTCTCTCTCTGTCTCTGTCTCTGTCTCTGTCTCTCTCTCTCTCTCTCTCTCTCTCTCTCTGTCACATACACACACACACAAACATGCATACTCTCTCTCTCTCATTCGAACGTGCAGGCGCGCGTGCGCACGCGCACACACACATACACACACACACACACACACACACACACCACACACACACACACACATATGCAAAGAGAGAGAGAGAGAGGTGTGAGTGTGTGTGTGAGTGTGTGTGTGTGTGTGTGTGTGTGTGTGTGTGTGTGTGTGTGTGGTGTGTGTGTGTGAGACAGAGAGAGAAACAGAGATAGAGAGAGTGTGTGTGTAGTGTGTATGTGTGTGCGTGTGTGTCTGTTTTCATGACAAAACTTTTTCTGCATGCTAGTGATGACAGCACTGTGAGTCTTACGTGGTCAGTTGGGCTTCAATGACATAGAAGTTAGCCATGAGGACCATCCCTTCTACTGTTTCAATGCTCTATTTTTTTTCTTAATCATTCGGTTGAATACTATGACAGTTTTCTGGTTAGTTTGGCTTTTGTGTGATGGTTGGGAGTCTTGTTGAGTCTACTTGCCGTTTGGTTGAATACTATGACAGTTTTCTGGTTAGTTTGGCTTTTGTGTGATATTTGGGAGTCTTGTTGAGTCTACTTGCCGTTTGGTTGAATACTATGACAGTTTTCTGGTTAGTTTGGCTTTTGTGTGATGGTTGGGAGTCTTGTTGAGTCTACTTGCTGTTTGGTTGAATACTATGACAGTTTTCTGGTTAGTTTGGCTTTTGTGTGATGGTTGGGAGTCTTGTTGAGTCTACTTGCCGTTTGGTTGAATACTATGACAGTTTTCTGTTAGTTGCTTTTGTGTGATGGTTGGGAGTCTTGTTGAGTCTACTTGCGTTTGGGTTGAATACTATGACAGTTTCTGGT
The DNA here is from genome assembly GCA_033310375.1 of Conus canariensis. Classification (NCBI taxonomy): domain Eukaryota; kingdom Metazoa; phylum Mollusca; class Gastropoda; order Neogastropoda; family Conidae; genus Conus; species Conus canariensis. The sequence goes on from CM065729.1 coordinate 61,074,902, forward strand.
TAGTTTGGCTTGTGTGATGGTTGGGAGTCTTGTTGAGTCTACTTGCAGTTTGGTTGAATACTATGACAGTTTTCTGGTTAGTTTGGCTTTTGTGTGATGGTTGGGAGTCTTGTTGAGTCTACTTGCTGTTTGGTTGAATACTATGACAGTTTTCTGGTTGGTTTGGCTTTCTTGTGATATTTGGGAGTCTTGTTGAGTCTACTTGCCATTTGGTTGAATACTATGACAGTTTTCTGGTTGGTTTGGCTTTCATGTGATGGTTGAGGGTCTTGTTGAGTCTACTTGCCGTTTGGTTGAATACTATGACAGTTTTCTGGTTGGTTTGGCTTTCATGTGATGGTTGGGAGTCTTGTTGAGTCTACTTGCCGTTTGGTTGAATATTATGACAGTTTTCTGGTTAGTTTGGCTTTCATGTGATGGTTGGGAGTCTTGTTGAGTCTACTTGCCGTTTGGTTGAATACTATGACTGTTTTCTGGTTAGTTTGGCTTTCATGTGATGGTTGGGAGTCTTGTTGAGTCTACTTGCCATTTGGTTGAATACTATGACAGTTTTCTGGTTAGTTTGGCTTTCATGTGATGGTTGGGAGTCTTGTTGAGTCTGCTTGCCGATCATGGCTGACAGACCAGTGCCCTCCAGGGGGAGACTGTTGTCACTATACCTTGGTTGTTGCACTACAGGTGGCATTGCACATCCCCGGAGCCTACAATCTGACGGTCCACCTGCCCATTGTGATTGGCACCGTTCCTTACCGACGGGCTCAGTCATACTGCTTCACCCAGTCCCGCTTTTACCGTGAAACGCAAGCCCAGTTCGCCGACATGGACTTTCTCCCATTGCCTCCACCCTACCGTGAAACCATCACTCCTCCTCCGCCGTTTGAAGGTCAGTGGTGGTTTTTGCCATGTTAGGTATGTGTCAGAGCTAATGGTAGCGTTTTTAATGATTCTGTTGTTGTTGTTTACTGGTAGGACTTTTTTTTTTGGGGGGGGGGGTCTCCTCTTGTACATCCATCCAGTAGCATTATTTACTTTCTGTTCATTGTGGTTCCTTTTACATAGCTGTGCTTTGATTAATTGTGAATGTTTTCTTATCAGCTGCAAAATCAATTTGTACTTTGATGTACAGATGAACATCAGAAAAAAAGCCTTTTTTCTTTTCTTTTCTTTTTTTTTTTTGCATTGTAGAAACCAGCATGAATAGAAAATGGATACCTGCTTGCTCCTGTGGTGTGGTAGTTGTATCTGTGAAAACTAGTTGTGAGCTACTCAGCTACTGACAGCTGTTGCCTTGTCATCACTTGTTGATACCATTACACGTTACACTCTATGGGCAGTTCAGTGTAGGTAGCATTAAATGAGGAGTGCTAGTTTTGTTACCTTCTGAGTTTGTTGGAAACCTTACTAATGTAGTCGCCTCATATTCTTGACCTTCTGTTCTGCTTTGAAATCTTGCATCTACTTTTTTTTCCCAAAATGGTAGAGATTAGGTAGTTACTGGTATTTTCATTGTCCAAAACTGTTTCACACAAATAGCTGGTGAAACCCCGAAGGTTGATTCTTTGTTTTTTTGGCATTTATCATAATCAGGGCAAAAAAAGGTGAAAATCTCACTCCCTTTTGAGGAACTCGTCCCTTGATGAATCTGCCAGAGCCATAAAGGGAATCAGTTTATTTCTGCCTAAAGAGATTCAAAACAGATAATTAAATTTTTTTTTTTACCCATATGGGGATTCCAGGGATTCTGTCAGCGTAGATTGTTCTTCTCTTCCCTTTCTTCCCTCCTCCTTTCCCTGACCCCTACTCCCGACCGGATTCATGAAATTCTTTACTTGTGCTGGCCTCTTTTCAGTGACTCTTTGAATCTGTTTTATTGTTTTATTCTTTTCCCATTCTTTACTGATGTCCATCGTGGTTTAATCTGCCTATGGGATAGATTCACATAATGCACTCATGCTGTCATGACAGGGGTATTGTAGATCTGTACTATGTTCACTATTGCTCTCATTCCAGTTGTAAAAAGTATACCCAGTTTACATAGCTAGTGTGTTTTAAAAGTTATTGAGAAAAGTACACATACTTTCGGTGGATTTTTTTTTTAAGTGCTAAATTACGTATGTGCTACATTCATTTTATCTCTAGGACTAGGTCCGTATTTATTTAGGTTGGTAATGATATCTTTTAATTGACAGGAATGAGGCCACTGCAGAGTTTGGTTGATAGGACGGTTGGTTGGTTTTAAGCCTGCACAAGTTCATGATGAGAAGTTTGTCACAAGAAATGTAATTTTAGGAGGGTAAAAAAATTATGTTTTATCGGTTCATTAATGAAAACAAAAAATTATGTTTTTTCAGTTCATTAATGAAAACAAAAAATTATGTTTTATCGGTTCATTAATGAAAACAAAAAAATTATGTTTTATCGGTTCATTGATGAAAACAAAAAATTGTGATGAAATCCTCAAAGAAAAAAAGAACAACAAACAAACAACGAAAACTTGATAATGGTTGACAAAACTTATTGAGCAGATGTTAAATAGCATGTGTTAATTTTGTTTTTGTTGTTGTACCGTCCTACCCTCCATGCACACTTTGTGACATTTTTTTCTCCATGCAACTCAACACAGCCATACACCGTCACACCCATACTCTTTTCATCCAAGTCCCAGCACTGACAGCCCATCCACATAACTTTGTTCATGCTGAAGAGCGTTAGAACGATACCAAATTTCTTTGTGCTCATTTATTTTGTGAATTGGCACAGACCCTCCAACGTACGCTGAGAGCATTGGTGGCGCTGTGGACCTGAACGATGACGACGACGATGAGCCAGGCTTCAACATGGGCGACCTGACCTTCACCCCTATGTACACCTACGTGTATAACTACCGCCCTCCACCCTCAGAAGATCCTGGTGATGATTTGACGCTGACCATTGCTCCTCCAGGTACTTGTCAAACACAGGTCTCCTAGAGACCCAGAAACACAGAGCGCGTATTGTGTAGAACACATGCACAGAAATCTGATAATAACAATAATAGTGGACATTCATGGTGCCAGAAGTGATTGCATCACCAAAACTACAAATAAAGAGTACAAAAATACAGTAGTCAAATAGTGCAGGTACCAAGATGCGTTTACTTCTGTCACACCCCCACAACACATCCGAACTCACGCACACAAGCGCACGCATGCGTGCATGTACGCACACACACACACACACACACATGCACGCACGCACGCGCACCACCTGACAAGGGTAGATGAAGGGAAACCAGTCAGGATGTGCTGAGAGTAGTTTTAAGAGAAGATTTAAAGAAGGACAGAGAACTGAAACAGCTGTGTGAAAGAGGGAATGTGTTCTTTAAAGATGGGGCATGGAAAGAAAACAGATGTTGGCCAGCAGTCTTGGTGTCGGAGCATGGGGTGCGGAAGAGATGTGCATGAGATCAGGAGCACAGCTGTCTTACTGGAGTGTGTCCATGGAGAAGGTTGTCAAGCTAGGAAGGGGCCAAACCACTCAAAGATTTGAACCACAGCAGAGAGAGGTTGTTAGTCAATTTGTTTTTCAATGGGAGACCAGTGAAGAGAGAGGAGAAAGGGAGTGACATGAGTTGATTTAAACTGCTTGTCGATTAGTCAAAAAGCAATGTTTAAGTACTTCCTGAAATCAGAAGTGAAGATTCTGTGGGCAGAATTCAAGCAGAGAGTTACAGTAATCCAGTCTTAAGAGAATGAAAACTGGAATGGCAGTTTTGGTGGCATCCTCGTAGAGAGGGTGGCAAACAGAACCAATGCAGCACAGTTCCAGCGCCGCAGACAGAGGAAACATGATGCATGAAAGAAAGTCTGGTCAGGTGTAAGGCCTAGTATGTGCACACAGGTGGAGGTCGGAATGAGACAATTCTCTGACTGGATGGAAGTGGGAACACAGTCAGTGGACAGAAGGCTTTGGGGCACGGTGAAAATCATTCCAGTTTCGTTGTAGTTCAGCTGAATTTTGTTGGTTATCATCCACGCTTTGATGTCTAAAATATCTGTGTGTGATGGAGAACAGAAGGAACCCAAGAAGTATCACGAGATATGTACAGTTGATTGTCACAGGGAAAGCAGTGGTAAGAAAAGCTATGTTTGACAACAGTATCAGAGATAGAGTGTGTATAAAGGACAAAAAGAAGAGGGCCCAACACGGATCCTTGAGGAACTCCATACTGCGAGGCAGCTGGGTGAGAAGAAAACCCATTATCAGAAACAACTTGTGCAGCAAGAGAGATATGACGGATGCCATGAAAGTAATTTAAAGACTCCACAAGTGGAGTGGAGACAAGACAGAGGGGTACTGTGATCGATAGTATCAAAAGTGGCTGACTTGTCCAAGATTAAACTTTTAAGATATTATGTGAAAATAATGTGCAGGGTCCAGATGACTTTTTATCATGTGAAAATATGCTCAAGGTCCAGTTAACTTCTTATGTGAAAACATTTGTGGGATCCAGATAACTTATTTTACTATGTGAAAACTAGATAGCATACATATTATGTGACAACGTGTGCAGAATCCGGGTAACTTCTTAACAAGCTGTGTGAAAGTATGCACAGAGTCCAGGTAACTTACCTGTTATGTTAAAGCAGTGGCAGGGTCCAGATAACTTGTTTACTATATGAAAACATGCCAAGAGGCCAACAGTTTATGTCCTTGGTGAAAATGTGCATAAAGTCCAGGTAACTTGGTCATAATGTGAAAACATGAGTAGGGTCAACTTAATTTCTTTGTAATATGAAAAGATAATGTATGGTGCAGATGAATGTATCTATTTTGTGAAAATATTTGTAGAATTCACTGTTACTATTTGTTATATGGAAATATGTGAAGATAATAGGTCTTAGCATTCATAGTTAATTGGAAAATCATTACATTTGGCTAATATTACATAATCTTATCTTTTTGTTAGAGATGTACTTTCTGGTTTAAAAACAAATTTAGAATTACAACACTTACAAGCTTGTTTTAGTGAATGTTTGTGTGGTAATGTTTGGAATTTCATTAGTCAATAAGAAAAAAGAAAAAGCGGATGGATGGGAAGGGGCAGTTAATTTATGCTTGGGTATGTATGTTTTCCATTTGCAGAGTGAGAAATGATGCATTGGCTGGGACTCACGCACTTCTCTGAAAACGAGAGAAACCGAAGAGGGAAACAAGGCAGCAGCCGTTGAAGAAGGTAGGTGGACCTAGAGACAACACTGCTCAGCGCCTGAACTCAGGTGAGACACAAGGGATCTGCAGGTTTTCCCACCTGGCTCCTGAGGTGAGACTGTCTGCGGAGCTGGTCTCATGCCAGGCAAGACGGTTGTTGCAGGTGGTCCTTTTGTTGTTCCTCTTCCTGTGCTGTCGTCACAATGAGGAAGAGGCTTAAAGGGGAAAAAGTGTGGTTTTTGTTGTTTCCTTTTTTTTTTTTCTTCTTTTTTTTTTGAAGTTTTTTCAGGGTAGAAATGGGGGTGGAGGGGGGGGGGGTTGATGTAAGTCAGTGAAGTGACTCGTGTGCCGAGATAGACTTGAAGCAGGAAAAGAAGTGCAGTTTTAATTTCTGTGCCTTTATTTGTTTTATTCATTTCTGACTTATTTATTGATGTATGACAAACAGCAGAGAGGTGATGTTTGGACGTTTACATCCTGGGAGTGTCCTGTGAAAGGAGAGGCCCGAAGAAGGCAGCAGGAACACAGTCATCTCCTCTTTCATGGTTCCTCTGCCACACTTCTGTTTGTGGCTGACACGCCGTAGGCAGAAGCCTGCTCTTTCTGAATGTATTAAAGATGGCAGACATAAAGGGATAGGTAACTATGAAAAATGGACTCAAAAAGCTGTGAATTTGTATTCCTGATGACACACCTCTGTCTCCCCCATTCCCTGTATACTATTTATCTGTTGTGTATGCATATTGGTGAACATACGAATATTTCAGGTGTTTGTAAAAGCTGTTTCTGACTTCCCTGTATTTGATACTTATTGTACAGAACAAAAGATATAAAAAGAACAGAAAAAAAAAACATGAGAAGAAAAAGGCTGAAAGTGCGTTTTTTTTTTCCTTGTTTTTGCTCTTTGATAAAGGCTCAAAGCATCGTGTGGTTTCTAAGTATGACATGTGTTGTTGAATTTTAAAAGATTTTGAGAACGGAACTAGGGATGACAATGCCTGTGTTTTTGTGTACGGATAATGTTTTTCCTGTTGTGTTGGTATAGTTTTTTCGTTTTTAATCTCAGCTGTTGTGTAGTCCGTTGTTTTTTGTTCATCATTCACATTACAGGCATTACTTCTGTACATGTTGCATTAATCTTTGACTTTTTAAATGTACATGCTACGAAAGGAGTGAACAAATAATTGATACTTGATCATGTGTATGAGTACGTGTGTGCTTGTGAACGAGTCTTAATTAATTTTGATTGTATATATGTAGTGTGTGGGTAATGATAAAGGTTTCATTGGACATGCGTTTTTGTGTGTGAGAGTGTTTTATTATATTACATGTTTGTTTGTTTTTTTTCTTGATTTGGGCTGCCGTCTTTTTTTTTTTTTTTCAGAGGAGAGGAGGGTAAGGGGTGAGGGAGGATGGAAAGTTGTGGGGAGGGGGCTTGACAGGTGCAGGGGAGAGGGGTTGGGATCGTTACATTGATTATTATGCACATTGTTTGAAGAGATAACCGAATGAGCTCTGTTAATTTATGACATAGAAAATTTTAAAAATTCAATGTGTGAAAGACAAAAGTTACTGCTTATTACACTTCACTGTCTTCGTTTCTCCTGTGATGAGGCTTTTTTTGTTTGTTTTCTTTTCAAGCTTAATGACCAGTATACAGTGAAATATCCCGGTAAAGACCCATGAAAGACTTCCTCCGCCCCACCCCCACCCCCCACCCCCCCTCTTTCTTCACACAAACCATTTCTCATGCACCACCCTTTCCTGTAGTTCCCTCCAGACTTGGTTTTTCCAGGAACGTTTTGTTCTGACTGTCTGTACTAGATTTGCCTCACAGCAAAGATTCACTCCCTCTAAAGGCCCAGTTTGAACATTGTTTCTCTCTGTCTCTACGCCTCACAGCAAAGATTCACTCCCTCTAAAGGCCCAGTTTGAACATTGTTTCTCTCTGTCTCTATGCCTCACAGCAAAGATTCACTCCCTCTAAAGGCCCAGTTTGAACATTGTTTCTCTCTGTCTCTACAAGATTCCTCTCCCAGTAAAGGCTTATAGATCCGGCTGAACATTTTTCTCCTTGTCTCTACTAAATTTTTCTCCCATCAAAGGCTCAGTCCCTTTAAAAAGCCGATTTTGAACATTTTTCTCCATGTCTGTACTAGATTCCGCTCCAGTTTTGAAGGATCTGTGAAGGTGGTTAGGGAGAGATTACACTTTATTTCTAGATGACATATCAGTGTAGACTTTTCCATGTACTTTCTTAGTTTGTTTGTTTGTTTGTTGTGCATTGGTGTTGATTTTATCTATCTACGCAAGCATTGAATTTGGGGTATTTTGGCTTTTTTTTTTTACTTTCTTTTTTATCTACGCACGCATTTAGTTTTGCGTTATTTTTGCTTTTAAAATTTTTTTTTATCTTTCTTAGCAGCTTCAAGCTCACTTAGATACTTGATTGTAAGAACCAGTTGCTGTTTTGCTAGATGGGGACTTGTTAATTCATATAGGCATTGTCACAGTAGATTGATGTTACAGCAAACATTTTGCCTTTTTGTGTTCATATTGCAGTGTGCAGTAGTTATGAAAAGCGTAAATGTTCCATTTTAATTCAGATTGCTGATTTCTGTGGGAAATGTTGCCGTGCATTTCATCGCAGTAATCAGCGCTGTTGAACATGGTTGTTTGGGCCAAAATCAGATTGTTACGTTAAAAACAAATGAACAAGCTACCAAACAACAAAGAACCACTGAAAGAAGGCTCTACTGTATGCCCATTCCTTTTTGCCATGACTGCTTTTGATCTAAAAATAGATTATAATGGGATTAAAGAAACAAACACTTTCACCTTTGTAAGCGCGTCTTGTCTCCCCACATGGGAATGAGCAGTAAATGGGCGATCAGATTTAAACATACGTGTACAGAAGCATATAAATTTAGTCTGGGAAGTGTCAAGAACTGTGGAAAGTATTGAATACTTTTACATTTAACATTCTGGATAAGGAAAATTAATTCGCTCAATATCCTATGTCAGAGGGATCCTTAAACAGGTTTTTGTTATAGAACATGTTAAGAATTAACATTTTTTGGATAATACATTTTTTTTTTGGTAAATGCAGACTTAGCATGTTGAGCGCTTGAAACATGATTTTAGTGGAGTGATCTTCATTTTTTAATTTGTAAATGCTGATCATATGTAATCAATTGTTACTAATGTCCTTTTTTTTTGTATGTTTAAATTAAGGCTTGTCTACATTATTTATCAATGTGTAAGATTTATTAATGTCATCTGAATTCCCATTTAGAAAAAGAAAAAGAAAAAAACTCGTTCTGTCTGTCTTGCTCTCAAGTATACACTGAATTATGACCATTTTAGGAATGCTGATTGTCCCAATGCATTAGGATAAATAAAAGTATGAGGTGTCTGGAGACAGGAGTGCCAACTTTGATCTTCTGATCGTCGTGCTGCTTGTGCTTGCCATTGTATGTTTGAATGTCAGGTTGTTTGGGTTCTTAGTCTTCATGTTTGGCAGAGGTTTCCATTGTGCGTGAATAGCGATAGCCCAGCTATGTTTGGGTAAGTTGGACTTGGATCTAGTGATGCAGGTAGAGCCTTCTTTCAGTGGTAAACATGGATTGTAAGCACACATGAAAATGTGTCAATAAATGAAAGGTTTTGAGGCAGAGTTTGAGGTATACTTATTTAAATAGAAACGAAATCCTTTTACAGAAAGTTCGTGTCAGAGAGTGTTTTTTTTTTTTTTCAGAATGAATCTTTCATAAGTGTGTTTTGTCTGAATTGTTTTTAGGTTATTATTTATAAGTTCAGCACAAACAGGTGTAATATGGTGCATTTCTCTTTGCTGTGTTCCTTCCTAACAGAAAACCAAACAAATAAACATCATCCAAAGCATATGTTAAAAAAGGAAGTATAAGTTGTGTGTTCATTGTTGTCCTGTTAAGTTCCAGGAACGATGTATTCAGTGGAGAGAGAAATGTTCCATGAAGAATGAGAACGGGTCGTTCATGGCAGTTTGCTGTCCTGAATCTCTGGCCAGCCTTGTTAGAATGTCTTCTGCCTTTTCATTCCTTACTTAAAAAAAAAAGGTTTTTAGCTATTTTCACTGTCATCATGCTATACATACTTTCCTTAGGGATTACTGTTGTTGTAATAAAACCTTGCTCAGCTTTGCCTAAACCCAATGCTATACTTACAATGATGATTTTTGTGTGTGTGTGTCATGATGATTATTTCTTGCTTCGCTATTGGAGATGGCTTAGAAGGCTGTATATATTTAAGGAAGCATTCTAGGTTATATGTGGAAACGACAACAAAACAAAGAAGACCAAAGTATGTTGCTCTTACAGCATTGTATCTCTTGTTGGGCTGGTCAGTATGCGTGAATTTCCTTGTGTCAGCTGCTGTGCTGTGTGTAGCATGCCTGTTTTCTTAGGTCTGAACGGAAGTCTTTCCACTGTTGTCTTTCCCATGTACTCTGTAGTACAGGAGAGTGGGTGGTAGTTTTATCATTTCCCAGCGATGAGTTTGTCACGAGTGCTAGTGTTCCTGTTAGTGGTGACTGACACAAGTGAAAATGTTCAGCAGTATTTCAGCATTTCTGTAGGCAGTCATTTTGCAGGTGCTGAAGCTGATGTGGATTTCAGTTTTACTTTCTTTCAGTGTTCACTTCACAAGCACAAATGCTCAAGTATATTTCAACTTTTCTGTCCAGAAATGGCTTCACATGTGCAAATGTCAAGGTGTATTTCAGCTTTTTTTTTTTTTTTTTTTTGCAGTGGTTGCTTCATAAGTGCTAATGTTGGAAGTGTATTTTCTGTGTGTGTTTTTTTCAGTGGTCACTTCACAAGGACAAAGTTTCAAGTTTATTCCAGTTGTTCTTTTTTTTTTTTCATTTCACTCCACAAGAGCAAATGTTGAAATGTGTCTCAGCGTTTTTGTCAAAGATCACTTCATATGTGCGCATGGTGAAGATGATTTCAGTTTTATTTTCTTGCAGTGGTCTCATCACAAGTGCAAATGCTGACGTGTATTTCAGTTCTTTGGTCATAAGTCTCTTCACAAATGCAAATGCTGAAGAAGGTTGTGGCTTATTTTCTTGCAATGGTCAGTTCACAAATGCAAATGCTGTAATAAGTATATCTTGGCTTTCCATCAAGGGTCACTTCACAAGTGCAAAACCTGAAGTGTGTACAGGTTTGTTTGTTTTTTCAGTGGCCAGTTCACAAGTGCAAAATCTGAAGTGCGTACAGCTTTTTTTTCAGTGTTCACTTCACAAGTGCAAATGCTTTTTAAAGCATATTTCATCTTTTCGTTACAGTTCTGTAGTCCAAATGCTGAAGTGTGCACAGTTTTGTTGGGTGGTGACCTCACAAGTGCAAATATTGAAAAGTATTTGAAGTGATGAGCTGTTGTACCATTTGTTGTGCCACCATATGACTAATTATGCTTCAAACATGCAGTGGGTGTCTAGGGATGGCTTGGGATGTAGGACAAAGCCACCTTGGATCATTTTGTTCTGGAGCTAGAAGTGGGGTCAGGGAAGATAATTCATCCAGTTTGAGAATTCTGAAAGATTCTGATTCTGTAATTGTTTTTCTCTACAACGTTGCTGTAGAATGGTACAAACTCAACAGTTCCCATTATAAATTCTCATTGAGAATGCCAACAATAACAAAAAAAAAAAAAAAAAAAAACAGAATAGGAAAAAAAAGGAAAAGAAAAGAAACTGACACAGTTTTCTGTTGAAAAATAGTTTGTAGCAAGGGTGCCTTTAAAAAAAAAAAAATCAAAACAAAAAGTTACAAAAACATCCCCACCCCCACCTTCCTTCTGCTTCAGCTCTTTATTTGAGAACCGTTTGCTATGATGAAAGGGGGGATAGAGGAGGTGGGAAAATGAGGCAGTAGGTAGTTGAAAGGGTTGAAAATGTGACAGAAAGGTGATCTTAGACTTATTTTGAGATGGAGGGTCACATATGAGGTGAATTGTGATCCTGCTGATAACAAACTCAACTATGATTTGAGACATTTCCAAGTTGGTTATTCTTATCTTGCGTGAACATTTTGTGTTTTCTTTTCTTCTTTTTTTTTTTTTTAGTATGTGTGCTTATTCTTTCCACTAGATCCTACAGGTGGTTTAGGTGCTGGTCTTTTGGACGAAACAAAACACTGAGGACCCAAAGTGCAGCATACTCAGAGAAACCATGACAGCAAGGGAGCTAATCACCCCCCCCCCCCCCCCCCCCCCAAGGCAGTACTGTAGGAAAATCCACATTGGTAGGCAAGCAAATACCTGCACAGGCAGGAAAAAAACAAAAATTTGTGGCATTGTATTATGACGATGTAGTCTTCCTGAGAGAGAGCATTCAAAGTTTCACACAGAGAACTTGGCATGAAGATAGAGTTAGGCAAAATGATATGATACAATAATGACTGGCATGATAGCTGAATAGGTCAAGACACATGACATACGTCATTGTTCAGCTGAGAACTATCAATTTTGAAGATGCAGCCATTCATTGTTTTTGTATTTTTCTTTTTACTTGACTGCTAGAATGACTTTCAGTTAACATTTTTAAACATTTAGCCATGTAACCTTCTTTAAGCAGCAAGTTGAACTTTTGTTGTTTTTTTTCATAAAAGCTGTATGAAGGGAAGAAAGAGTTTGGAAGTTTTTTTTTTGTTTTTTTTTTTTGCTGTCCCAACCTCTGCGCCACCTCAGAGGCAGTGTACCCACGCCGCTCATTCCGACACCCTGTCCACAGCCACAGCCCGGTCGGCCCTGCTGCAGCCCCGGCACCAGCAATCCACAGGGAGCAGTCAATGTCAAGTCGTCAAGAGGCAACCCACCGGAGGAGACACTGCACTGCTGCCGAGTCACTTCAGTGGTGTTCAGTGGCGCCTGTTCTGATCTAACATACGCAGGACACCACCTACTAAGCCCCCTACTGACGACAATAATTGCTTAGTCGTGGAGCTGGCGTGAGTGAGCTCTCCCTCCAGAGGGCGCCACCACGTCCGTCCAACGACAGCCCCCATGGGCTCGCCGATACCGGAGACCCCGACGGAACCAAACCAAGGCCACAGACGTGGAGAGGACATCGAAATTGAGGTCACCATGAGAGCAGGGCATGAAGGGCCACAGAATCTGAGACATTTTTTTTTTAATGCTGACCAATGAGAATGAGGATGATTAAGATGATGCTACGGATTTCCATTTCGGTCTGAGACTACATGACAGGGCTGTACTCTACACTTCCTTTCATAATATATCCCAGCATCAACCAGGCCCGAGAGATACAGGCACCTGCAGTGTTGGTCATGAAATTTGAGCAACACTCTCAGAAACGCATCCATTAAGTGGATGAAACTCGACTGTGTGGTCCCAGTCTTCCCAACTGAGTCCGCAGCAAACTCAACTCTGGGTAGGAGCCGGTTGGGGCAGAAAACCCCACATGACTTCTGATGGGATTCGAACCCACGACCTCCCAGCCGGGAGTCCGCAACGCTGACCACTTCGCCACGGCGGCTGGTGAGTTTGGAAATTTTTATGCATATTTTGCATGTTAATAGTTTTTTTTTTATTTTTTTTATTGTTGTTTCATTTGTATAGTTGTTTGATGTTGTGATTTTCTCTTTTGATTTGTTTTATGTCAGTGAAATCCATTTGTTGTAATATGGGCAGACCATATTATTGAAAATGGGAGGGGGGTGGGGGGGGGGGGGGGAGAAAGATCAGCCACTATGGCAAGGTAGTTAGCATCTTCTGGACTTCTGGCTTGGAGGTCATGGGTTCAATTCCTATCAGACCCATGTTGTTGTGGAGTTTTTCTGCATGGACCGGCGCCTATCTGAAGTTGAGTTACTATGAGCTCGACTAGGAAGACTGGGACCACAAAGTCGAGTATCATCCACTTAAACGGATGCGTCTCTGAAAGTGTGGCTCAAATTTCCTGACCAACAACAGCAGGTGTCTGTAGCTCTCGGACCTGGTTGTTGCCGTGATCTGTTATGAAAGTGAAAGTAAGCGTAAAGTGCAGTGCTGTCCTGTAGTCTCGGACCAGAATTGAAATCCGTAGCGTGATCTTCATGATCCTCATCTTCATCCTTATCAAATATCAGCATAAAAAGTCTTAGATTCTGTTGTCCTTCATGCCCTGCTCTCAGTTCTGTTTTGCTCTCCATGTCTATGCCCAAGGTAAGGTTCTGTCGGGGTCACTGGTATCGGCAAACTCGCGGGGACTGTCATTGGATGGACATGGTGGCACCCTCTGGAGGGAGCTCACTCATGCTGGCTCTGCTACTAAGCAATTATTGTGGGTGGCTTGGTAGGTGGTGTCCTGCATTTGTTGGATCAGAACAGGCACCACTGAACACCACCAAAGTGACTCGGCAGCAGTGCTGTGTCTTCTCTGGTGGGTTGTCTCCTGGTGACTTCACATTGACTGCTCCCTGTGGATTGTAGGTGCCGGGGCTGCAGCGGGACAAGCAGGTTGTGGCTGCAGACAGCGAGGCAGAATGAGCAGTGTGGGTGCAATGCACTGAGGTGGCGTGAAAGAATAGATAAAGGGGGGGGGGGGGGGGGGGGGGGAGGGGGGACTTGGATTTTTTTTGTTGTGATGATTTTTTTTAATTTTCATAATTTTTGTTTTATTATTACATGTGTGTTCTTTTATCTCATTGAAATTTTTGTTTCGACAAATATTGTGTCTTGCTTCTCATGCCAAAGAAAGTCCTTTTGTTTTGCTTTTTTTTCGATTTGTTATTGACATAAATTTTTTTTTTTGATGTTAATCTCAGTATTTTATTCTTTTTGACCAGTTGATTAGTTTATTGCACCTTATTCTAGAGTATAGAGTCTATACAAATTTCCACTGCAGCAGTTTTGAAATGATTTAGTAATGAAATGTACCTGGATATCCTCGTTTGATGCTTTTTTCTTTCTTTGGCTGGTGATCGTTGTTCAGTGACAGGTTTGATTTGGCACAAGGCATCCAACTAAGTACTGTAGAATATATTTATGTCAGCTCAGAACACTCAGCATGCATATGATACAATGTACGCTGCACAGCACATTCAGAGAATGTACACATATGTGTTCACTCTGCACTCTTGTATGTATGGAGATTATTCAATTCAAAAAGAAAAACGATTAAAAATTATGTGTAAGGTATATGCTTTTTTTTTTTTTTAAACTTTGGCTGTCCTTTTTTTACTTTTTATTATGAACATATTCAGACTGTATTACTGTCTTGCTGTTATATTCGGATTCAGTTTGTTGCATGGATCTGAATGAATTCTTTGGAAATCCTTTTGGATATATGCCTTGGAGTCCCATCAAGTATTCCCCCCTCCTTTCTTCCCCTTGCCTTCTCCCCCCTTACCCCACCTTGCTACCCATTTCTCCCCCTGGCCCCCGCCTCCTTCCCCCTTCTCCCTGCTCTCCCATACTGAAATCCACCTGTGTCTGTACTTATTATTCCCAGCGCATTTCTGAATATTTATTTTGCCTTTGTATGGAAGTCAGTGAATGCAGTTTCTCTTCAGTGAATAAGCAACAAGGAAGACGCCACCTTTGCTTACATGGTGATAAAACATCTAAAGGTACATTGCCTTCCAATCCAGTGCTAGTTGTGATCACCCCTTCACCGGGCTTTTATGCACATAAGAGAAACACAGAGCAAACAGGGAACCTTCCCAGGAAAAGGGAGTTCCAAGCTTTCCTAGTGCCCTGACTGACACATGCATGCAGCCACACTGCTGAAGAAATCGCACAAGTATGAACTGCCATTTTGAAAAGGCTGCATGCTGTAGCACCCGTAGTTCTTGTACTGTGTGAAGAGAAATTGCCTGCCTTATCAGCCGCCATGGTGCGGTGGTTAGCAGCATGAACTTGTGGCGTAGGAGGTTGTAGGGTTGATTTCCATCAGTTGCATGTCTTTATGGGATTTCTTATTTTCAGCCTCCGCAGGCTCCTGCCCAGAGTAAATTGTGCAGTGGGATCAGAAGGGAAGATCTGAGTCACACAGTTGAGTTTTCATCCCTAAAGGATGCATCTGCAAGGGTGTTGTTCAAGTTTCATGACCAGCACTGCAGGTATCTGTATTTCTTGGCTGGGTTGACTCTTGGATATGTACAGTGAAAGGAAGCGTAGAGTGCAGACAAATTGTGTAGCCTGTGATCAGAATGGAATTCCATAATGTCATCTTCATCATCCTCATTGTCATCGATCTTCACCAAACAAACAAACAAACAAAAGTATAAAAATTTATGCCTCACAGAAAGTGAGATTGAGAGAGAAAAAAAAAGAAGGAAAGATATCCTCGCTTGTTCATTTACTGTTTGCCTCTCTTGTGCTTTATGTGAGATTTCCTTTTTTGTTGGCAGAGATTTTTTTTTGTAAATGGTGGGTCTTGTATAAAGTATGTCGATAACATGTATAAAGGCACAAGAACAAATGCACCTTCCAAACTTCTATCAGTATTTTGGGGTGCTATGCATATTTGTGTGTAAATTGGAGAATTCTATTGTGCTTAATTTTCTTGTTACTTAATGTTGTATTGACCAAAAATGTACAGCTGTGGAGATTGGTGTTGTTTCAGCTTATCCTATTGGCCGTCTGTGTGCTTTTGCGTATGGAGTATTTTTGAACCAGAAGTGTTTTGATTTCTATTTACATTTGGTGCTGATATGACATGCTTGTTTTTATTTACCTATCCATGTTCAGGTGGATCGTACTGGTTTGGATTGACTCGCATTTAGTTTAGGGATGCGTTTCATTCTTATGTGAGTCGACTCAGACCATGTGCTTGTATACAAATCAGGATTAGCTCAAAATTTGTTCGTGAGGGTGTTGTTGAAAATACGTGTACAGCTGCTTGTTTATTTTTCCAAGATGCTTGTATATGCACACAGATACATACAAATGGAGGAATACATGTACACAAAGAAATGCAGAGCATGTATGCACTTACACACATGCACGCATGCACGCACGCACACACACGCACACAGGCACACACACACACACACACGCACACACGCACACACACACTCACACACACACACACACACACACACACACACACACACACAAATGCTAGCATGCTTGCATGTGCACACACACACACACACACACACACACACACACACACAAACATGAATATGCATGCATGTGCGCATACATGCACAAAGCGTTTAAAGAATGACTCCAGTAGTTTAAGTAGTTAAAAGAGTGCACATCTGAGCAGACCTGCCTTTGATCTTTTTAGGCTACATTAGAGCGTGGCATTTGAATAGAATGCATATATCTTGTAGATTACAGAAATGAATTTGAGTAATAGAAGTATTTTGTCATGTTGATCATTTGGAGATTTTGTCGTTTCAAGTTGTCTGCACATAGACATTTATCAAAAGAAGTCATGCACATAAAAAGTTTGACAATCAGGGTCACTGCATTGTGACCCCCAAGAAACAACACTCACAGAATAATGGATGTACATGTGTCTGAGAGGGGAGGTGGGTTCTGGGAATGGGTGAGTGGATGGGATGGGTGGCCTATATTTACTCTGGATGTATATCCACAATATTGTTTTGTGAATAAGTTTTGCAGCTTTTTTTGTGGTGATGTTGTTTATTTTGTAAAAAAAAAAATGTAATGCTCTGCTTTAATTTCTGATATTGTGGTGAGAGAAGAGGTAGGAGTGTGTGTGCTATTGTGTATTCAGGTACTGACCGAAGTTTGTGAGTGTGAAGCAGATGAAATGGGAGAACGGTCATAGTCTTAAGAATCTGAATTTGTCAGTCCTTTTTGAACTGCAGTGGTATCGAAGTATTGAGTTGTTACTGGACATCTGAAACATCTCTATAACGTGTTTAAGGTTTCGTGTCCACGACAAGGGTTACTGGAATACATAATCTGCTTGTGCATCTCGTATTAGTTTTCATGAGTTGGAAAGAATTTTGTGTACCGTAACTGTCCTTTGGGATTAATTTGTGTGTGCAGGTGAATGTGTGTGTGTGTGTTTGTGTTTGTGTGTGTGTGTGTGTGTGTGTGTGTGTTTCTCATCCCTCTCTAGCTATCTGTTTAAGATTGCACCGACAGGTCTATAATCCATTCAAGCACTGCCCTCTTCTTCCAACTGATCTCCCCTTATTTCTGTCAAAAAGTTAATCAGCAAAATGCTGTTTATTTCTGGTAAATTTCAGTAGTGCATATTCAGTATTCCAGGATTTTTTTTTCTCTCTCTCCTGAATTGGCATTGCCGTTATTTTTAAAGACTGTAATTTCTTTTATTTTATTAAATTGATATATTTTGAAGCCGCCTACAGTGTTAAACCTTTTTCTCAGGGACTGAACAATCAAAAAGTCAAATAGAAAAAAACAACTCAAAACTGACCTGGGTCTTTTTGTTGTGTATAGGTCCATGTACTTGTTGTTATACTTACAAAATCTGTATTATGTTTTATTGATGTTGTATGTGTATACATGTGAAAAGAAATAGTGGTAGTTATGGCCCAGATATGCTCACAGTTTGGCTTACGTTTCTTTGGTGGAATGCTGGTCTACTTTGCTGTTAAAAGTCTTGCTAAATGTTATGACGGCAGGATTATCTAGAACATCTCATCAGAAATGTGATGGTAGTCTGATCAAGTTTGATGATATATTAGTTTGAATGCAAGTTTGGTGCGTAGAAGCTTGAATGCTGAAAAGGTGTGATCTGATTCTGTTCTGGTTGTGCAATGTTGATCATTTCTCCATGCTTTTATTTCTCTTCCCTCGTTGGGGTTTCTGTGCCTGCGTGAGGATTCTGGGGCTTTTAAAGTACAAATTATGTTCCAGCTTTCTTGAAAGGCTTGTGCAGGTAATTTTTGTTTCTGCCACTCTTCTTTGCCTTTTGTTGTTTTTGTTTGCTTGCTTTTTTTTTTCCATTTCTTTTGTCTGCCACTTCTTTTACCATTGCAGTCCATTCTGCTGTCTTAGTAGAAAGTTGTATACACTTTTTTTTGAGGGTCACAATTTGTAGCAATCCAGCTATTTGTTGTAATCTGACAGTGAAATGATGAGGCTGTAAATACTGTCCAGAAAGGAGTCGAACTGTCCAGTCTGTAGTCCATTTGCCCAAACTGACTTTTGATTTCTTTTTTTTTTTTTTTTCATTTCAATGTTTTTCATTAGTTGTTTTACTCTTTTTTGTCAACTGGGAGCAAAAAACCAAGGAGCATTACTGATGTCCTCCGCACAGCCTAGTCCAACCTGCCTGCAGGACGTCAGTAGATGGGCTAATGTAATATCAGTTGATGTAGGTATGTCAGGTGTTGTCTTTGTTGTTTGTGTCTTTTTCATGAGGGGAGCACTTTTTTCCGTTGTAGTGAGGGTCCTGAAACGCTCTTGTGTGGATGTTGGCTGGGTGGTAATAGTCGGACTAAACTCCTGTTGTCCCTTCAATTTTCTTGGTGGAGGGAGGGGGAGGGGGTAAACAAGGCACAACACCAAGAGAGATGACCCTGGTTAAATTTTGTTTTAAAAAGAAAATCCACTGTGGTCAACAATAACAAATCTTGCCATTGTAACATGATTGTAGTATTTTGTATGATGTATTTGTCATCACAGTAATCATTGTTCTCTAGTCAAGAGTAACTGTCTCAGATATTTCACACCGCTACTCCTCTCCCACCCACCCCTGAAGAGCACCTTTGCATTCATTTCAATCATTTTATAAATGTACCAGGTGCATGGTATTGCCTTTTTTTTTTTTTTTTAATTTGCACACGTAACTGTTATGTCCCAATGTCTGTGTTGTGAGTTTACTGAAGTTCAAGTATAGAAGCAAGCTTTATAATTTTAAAGATTTTTGTATTGTTATTATTAAATCGTTTTATTTCCGTGGTTTATATGGAAATTTTGACCTGGTTCAGTGTTGTACGTTTTTTTAAATGGTGTTTTCTTCACACACACACACACACACACACACACACACACCACCCCACCCCTTCTTCAAAATGTCTCTGCCAAACTGACTGTATGTGTTCACCATAATCATCAGTGATATGTGGTATTGTACTTACGTTTAATTTTATTTGTGTCGTAGCTGTAGTTGTTAAGTTCCTTTTTGTATTTGGATATTAACGATTTGGACAGGGTAGGCTAGTTACGTTGGTGAATTGATTTATTCTTCAGGTTTTTTTTTCTTTCTACATCTGTCCAGTTTGCAGACGAACAAGTACTGTTACTATATCACTTTTTCAGTTTGTCAGAAAGGCTTTAGATGGAGGGAGGGGAGGAGGGGACAAAGAAATGGAATGAACTTTGCTGATCAAGAAGCAAAGTGACCATCACTCCTGTTTCTACCAGTTTGTTTCACAAGCACACAGGTGGTTTGCCTGTACGTGCAGTGTGACATGATTTCATTTTTGTGTGCTTCCAGCTCAATCCGACTGCAAAATGGTACTGATTGGGAAAAGAAAATTCTTTGCTCCTGTATGTCTAGCTTTTTTCTGCCATGGTCTCTAGCAGATTCTAGCTGCTGTTCAGATGATCAAGGAATCAGCCCCACCATGGCGTCCATGAGGTTAGCAGGAATACTGCTTAAAGTTCGCAGAAAGCAGCAGTTTTTAGGGCTTTTTTTTTATTTGTTTGCTTGTTTAAATGGCATCTGAATTTGTATTTTGGATTTTTTCATAACTTAATCAGATTGAAGGTCAGTAGGTCTGATTAATTTTGAGCATTGAAATGTGTCCGTTTTGCAGGTTTTTACAGTACACAGCAAAGCTAAGTCAGACTCTGGTGATTCATCGAGGGTCTGTGTGTCGCACAAATCAGTTAGTGTCAGCCTGCCATCTGTTGAACATGATTGTTACTTCGTCAGTTGAAACCTATAAGAAAGATCTGTTAGTGGCCCCATTTATTTTTTCTTTAGTGTGTTCATGAATAGAAATGAGAGAAAAGTGCACACGGTATCATTGATTTGTAGTACTGGTGTTTGTGCGGTATTATTAAAATGATTGACAGTTTTTGATGTGCATATCATGGGCTTGATGTAGCAAAAAATCCAAGTCTGTTCGGTTTTCAGTGTCACATAGACTTGTTGGTGAATTATACATGGAGATTGAAGTTCACTGTAGATAATGCAAGGTGAATTTCAAAGTATTTTTTAACTGGAATGGAAGAAGGGAAACTGACAGGAACATGTCATGTGTGTTCTTTTTAACTGAAACTTGCACAACACCACAAACCCAGTGTACCTGTTAAATTGTTTGACAAAAGTGTGATGTACTTGATGTAACAAAGTTAACAAATGTACCGTTCATATGTATTGTAATTCCTGTTTATGTATTGTGATTCATATAAACCCCTTGTTGCTTATCATCTGATCAGTCCTTGAACCTGGTGTCATGGCATAGCACTGTGATAGATAGCAGAACCTGTGTTTCATCATGTACAACCCATGGCGAGGTACCAAAGTGTAGTATTTTTGTCAAGTGCTATTTATTTTGTATTGAGTGCCATGTTATTTGTAAACATATTTGTCATATAAAAAAAGATATTGTCAGAAACAGTGTCTTCTTTCTGTGTGCATGTGTGTTTGTGTGTGTGTGTGCGCGCGCGCGCATGCGTGTGTGCATGAAATGCTGTCAATTGAATGTTGTTCTTCCCTACCTGTTTGCGTATAACAAAGCAGGCACATACAAAGTCTCTACCCACTTGAAACTGTGAATTTATTTTATTCACATTTATTTTCTAAAATCATCAAAATTCACTGGGAGATATTACACCAACAATATGAAAATGAAGTACATACATAAAATGACCTGTCAATGAAGTGGGAAGAGACCAGTAAGATCTGGGAAATATTTCAATTACGACAGATTCAGAGATCCTGGGAATCTTTTACTGTCGATCAAACTATCTTCCTTTTTTTCCCCCCAGTGTGCTGTTACAGGAATACGCTAGGCACAAAAAGAATCCTGTCAAGTGTACTGATAATTTGTATGAGTAATGAAAAAAAGCCAAGGAGAAAAAATGCTTTCCAAAAACAAGCCTCTTTCCTCACATATGCACCACAGAGTAAAACAGATGTCTTGTCTTAAACACACAGACATACAGAGAACACGGCTTGACACAATTCTTTCCATTTCATTACAGTCACATTCCGACTTAGAACAACAGTTTAAAAAGTCATCTCAGTCATCACTCTTGGAATGAACTGATGTAATGTTTATCATGTTCTGTAAAAATGTATAATTTGTACATGGTACGTTGGCACAGCAAGAAAACACATCAAAACTGATTTCAAGAATTCTTAAAATCCAGTTCAAGGAATCGATATAATTTAAACCACACAAAGTGGGAAAACTCTCTCTCACTCTCTCTCTCTCTTTCTCTCATACTCCTCTTAGACTAATATTATCACTGAAAACTAATTGCACAACAAAAAAGAAATGACGACAACAACATCAACAGCAAGAAAATCCACTGAAAACATGGGATCAGCATTCTTACTCTACCCCAGCCCACTCGTAAACAATGGCAGTTTTCCTTCAACTTTAACAGTTTCCAATTTGTTTTTTAAAATCAAGTTTGATTATTTCAAATGAAAATGATCAACACTACTGACATCAGGCCTGATGAACCTGCATATTTTTTTCTATATTTTTTGCTGTTTATTTTACATTATGCATATATGATTTTTTATGCATGATATGAAATGCATGCTTGATTTTTTTCTTATATTGGCTAAAGCTCTGCAACTTGAGGGAGAATTAAGCCCCTTTCATTATTGTTCGATTGAGATAAAGCAATCGTTAAACACATGTAGAACGCATACAATAACAGAATTTCTCATTGGCATGTACTGTAGAATAAAGGATGCAAGCCCTGAGCAATTTGTTGGGCGGACTCTGTGCGGCCAAATTCCACGGCAAAGGCCTGCCACCCATTTCTTTTTCCATAACACTTGCTTTTAGGACAATAAACATAACCAATATTGATCTAGTCTTCACTGGAAACAACCACCTGGTAAAAGAATGAAACAGTACACTTCAAATACCAGTATATGCAAACCTATCACAATGAGAAGTAGGGCTGGGATTCATGCCGAGTTGACTTGGCGCCTGATTATTTCCCTTTAGCGGGCAGTGACATTATGAAGGTATGCTCATGCAAAGCTGTCTGGCTCCAAATTTACTCTCAGCTCCATGTGAATCCTGCACAGACCTCCTAAGTATACTTCCATCCTTTCACACCCAAATCCTCCTTAGCTTCATCAACTGCTGTTTGCTTTCTTCCTAAAGTTTCAGTTTTATTACTCAAGACCTGTATCATTTTCAAACGCACTGCTTTCAAATTTTGCTCCAATCTCCCATTGTAAGTACAGAGCATACATGAATGTATTCCACCAGCTCTCCCAGTCTGATCCATTTGTAACTGCAGAACACTGTATCAAGTACCTCTAACAACAACACCCTCTGCAGTCTTGGCTAAACATCAAAACCCAATCCAAGTGATGGTTGTGTAACCGCATTCTCACTGATCCTCACAGGGGTGTGTTCACAAATCTTCCCCATCCTCACCTTGCCGTGCTTTCTTTGCCGGTGGAGGCTCATGCTCCGCTGCATGTTTCAGCTCCGACTCAAACAGCAAATCATCTTTCTGGAATGTGTCGATCACTCCCTGATCTTTGATCGTCTCGGTCTCCTCCGTCTCATTCACTTCCACACTGTCAACAGCAGCCTTCTCTTTCTCTTCACTTTTGCCATCAACAGGAGTGTGAACAGTAGGTACGTCTTTCTTGGCGGAGTATACGGTGGGGTTGCCTTCTTGCCATGGCAGGCCAGGTTTGGAACTGACGCCATAGGGGTCAGAGTCATCTGTGCTGTGTTCCGAGAACATGGACACTTTCGCTGTTTGCTGTTCGTCCTTGCCCAGCAGGCTGCGAGAGTTACCTGCCCAATAATACATCATTTTCATCAAAGAAAAAGCAGAGACTGTTCAAAAAGAATTGCAAAATTCTATTACTTTTGATTGTTTTTTTTTAACTGGTAATCTGTAGAAATTTTATAAGATATATGCTTGACAGGAGTAGCATTTAAATAATTGTAATATAAAAGAAATCAACTTCAAATAATTTCCTTTAATCCAGTATGAAATGGTGAAACCCTAACTAAACTGTATGAACTGCAAAATGACAACTAGAAATGGACCATGACAACTGGAATAAAATGTTTAAATTCCATGGCCTATTTTCATCTCTTTGAATTGAAACATATCATCAAGTTATTTTCTACACATGCATAGCCTGCAAAGCAACATATCGCTTTTGGTCCTGTGAGTATGCACTGTGCCTAGAAGTAGAGAGAATCATTTTCTGAGGAGAGAGTATTTCAAACACACAAGGACTGCACGTCTTTCTGGCACATTTTCACTATAAACAACAGAGAGCTGGAGCCCACCTCGTACTCCTGGATCTGAAGACAGAGGACTGCCGATGTCTGAACCAAAGGGAGAGATGTTGGGGATCACCAGTAAGGCAAACGACAGCAACAGCACCTGCACACACACAAAAACACACACACACACAAACCATGTAATAAATGAATGGTAAGACAAAAATAACCATGCATAATATGTACCAGAACAAAGGTACTGATTTAAAGCCTTGACTTCGACTGCGGGCCTTCGCTCGCAGGTGATCCAACAGCTTTCCTCAATATAAATCCTGTTCTCCGCTCCAGCCCTGTCCTAGTTCTCTGGGTGTACCTCTCTTACTATCCCAGTCACTCTCAAAACATACTTTTTAAGCAAGTAACAACATCTGCCTGAATTGGGGGGTGAAAAGTCAACAAGATCAAGCTAATGAACTCTGATTCTATACATATACTCAATTACGTCATTTCTAACAGATCTAATGGTGACAAATATTCTACATGTACCTGAACATCAAACCTTAATATTGTATTCATAATAAAGTCTTTGAACCTCCCAAAAATCACTGAATTTAAATCCGACTCACTTTCAAGTAGAATTCATAGGGAGTAGTGATTAACACTCACTTTGTTGTATCCTCAATCAAAAAAGAAATTAAAAACAAAAAGGCTTCCAAATACATATGTTCCATTTCTTCACTGTATAGTGTCACATATTTCAAGTATTTGCTATTGCATATTGTCATACATTTCAAGTATTTGCTATCAACAGCTTATATGACATTTAAGCTTTTCTTTTTAGAGATAAGTTGTATACAAAACAGTCTTTCTAGCAAATATGCTTTTCACAGAACAGTAATAAATTGTGAACCCGCACTCCTAAGCATCAGTATGGAAAGATGGGCAGTGGATCTCTCTCTCTCTCTCTCCCCCCCCCCCCCCCCCCACACACACACATATATATATATATACAAACACACACACAAACACACATATACAAACACACACAAACACATGCGCACACACACACACACACACACACACCACGCTCTCTCTCTCTTACTCCCTCTTTCTCTCTCTCCCTCTCTCTCTCTCTCTCTCTCTCCAAACATCAATGGAATCTCCGGAAAAACAAGCTGCAACCAATTTTATGTTTGTTTTTTTTTTTTTTTTCTAAAATGACAGATGCACAGCGCCATACCATGACACAGGTGGAGGCCTGGGCAGGCAGCTTGCTCTTGGCAGCAACCATGGTTTTCAGTTTGTTCAGTTGTACGACCAGCGACCTGTGAAGAGCAACATACAAAGCGTTTTGTCAGTACTGTCCCACCTCCTGGAACTGATTCCAAGGACTTTGGTGTCGTGAACTGAGCTCTTTCACTGGAGGAACAAAAAAATTTCTTCAGCCTTTCATAGGACAATCTCTCTCTCTCTCTCTCTTAAATGCTTGGTATCACCATTGCTTCAAATTAAAAACAGACACCTCCTGGGGTTGAACCCACAACCCTAAGACTGAGAGTCAAATTTGTCATCTAATCGACTTCCAGACATATCTATAGGAAGCCTGGGATCTAATGATGGTTACACTCCCGTGAAACAAAACATCGGTCAACTCACAAGTTTTGCTTTTCCAGATTCTGTACTTTCTTGTGCAGCTGCTGGTTCTCCTGAGTGCATATCTTGACCCTGCGTTCCAGACCATCCACATAGCCCTGCTTGCGTTTACGACTCTCCTTGGCCGAGATCTGCATTAGAGTATCAAAACGTGGTCATGTGTGAACACGTGTATGTGCGCGCTCCTGTGAGGGTGCGCGAATGTGTGTGTGTGTGTGTGTGTGCGCGCGCATGTGTGTGTGTGTGTGCACGTGTGTGTGTGAGTGTGACTGTGTTGTTGGTTATGTAAAGCACTTAGAGCCCTAATTTTTAGAGAATAGGCGCTATATAAATTAATATTATTATTAATATCTGAAGTCCCTGTCATTAGCTTCTATTTTGACTGGTTGAGTAATGGCTATTATACCATGAAATAGCTACTATATTAGTCACAACTTGAACTGGGGAGGTGTACATCTTTCAACTCATTCAAACTACATGTATACGCATTAAAGTACACAAAAATATGTCTGGAAAACATCAAGAGGATAAATCAATTAATTATCTCATTTTTAACACATTATAAAAGCAACTTATAACAAATACATCAATAGCCACATAAAAAAGGTTATGGGAGCAAAGATGTCCATTCAAATGGCCCAAAATGAAATAAGCGTTAGACAAGTTCATATTCCTGTCATCTGACCTGTAAATTTTGGATTCATATCTATTCAAAGATCCTCCTCCCTCCCTTTCCCTCTTCTCCTCCCCAAAACAAAAATCAAGAAATAAATCTGACATCATAACACTTCTGGCATTGAATGTCTATGCATATTGTGTGCGTGCGTGCATGCATGCATGTGTACATGCATACATGTGTGTGTGTGTGTGTTGTGTGCGTGTGTGTGTATGTGTGGGTGTGCGTGAGATAGTCTAAAAACATGTAAAACTCAGTTTGTGTACATGCGCATGTACGTTCCACAGGGTACACCATGGTGGGACATTTGAATACCTTGTTTCTGATTTTCCTACGGACAGCTTTCAAGACGCGTTCCTCTTCCTTGGTCAAGGGCATGTTTGTGGGCAGACTGACCCCCTCCTTCGACAGAAGTTCTTTCTCCTCATCCGTCAGCCTTAGCTCAGGGAACTGAAATGAAATGATCGTGACATAATGACATGGACACAGCTTACAATCTGGCGAAGCAAGCAATATAATGAAAACAATTATATACAGCAACATTATCATAAGGACTTTAAAGGGGGTGTCTTCTCATAAATGAAAGAAATGAGAAACTGATGGATTTCATATATATTCAAATTGAGGTTGACCCATTACACATGTTGAAAATATGAAAAACAACACGAGTTACTGAATTCTTTTTTTCAGGTTACGGTCAAATGTATGATTGGGGGTATGTATGACAAGATTTGACCATAACTGGCATCCACAAATCTTTGAATAGATATGTGTAAAATGAGAGCATTAGGGTGAGAATCATCCATATGACAAAAGATATGCAGGTAAGCAAAATTAGATACTGTGATAGGAGGGAATGCAACATTTACGATGAATACAGCAAGTTTCTCTCTGTGAAGAAAATGCCTCTTTCGGCTTCATCCCAAAGAGGCTACAAGTCATGATGACAGTAATGAGAATTTCCAAAAATGTTTCAAATGCACTTTTCATTTGTATCCAGATCCACAATAAAAACAAATCAACATATGTGAAAGTACAAAGTTTTGACTTATGAAGGAAACATTACTCCCACCTCCTAAATTGTGTCTGTAACATCTGCTGTCAGTTGTACAGACAGTTATTGGGGAATGAAAATCAGTCAAAACGTCAGCTGTTTTGTGAATGTAAAATATGAAAATAAACATAAAATCAGGCTTGGTTACATGGGCAGGAACATAAGCTGCATCTTGCTGCATAAAAAAAAACAAAATACACAAATGCACAAAATCTTTCAAAACGGGAGATAGGGATGTGAGACCGAAATGAATAATGAATGTAGTCTGAAAAAATACACTCATTGTTCAGCAGCTCAGAAACAGCGAAGTTGGCATCTATGGTAATGTTGACAAATCTCAAGGTTGATACATCTCAGAGTTGATAGACCTCCACATAAAGAGCATCCTCATGAACTAGATGACATGATCTTAAACAAAACCTCAATGACTTGTACGTCCTGTTGACACAGACTACTTTCAGAACACTATTCTGTTCCCTTACAATTTAATCATCCAGAAGATCACGTTATACAAATGGACATGAATTAGCATCATGATGAAACTGTTTGTGACGTCATGAATGGATGACCTGTGCTGAACTGTGCGCAGATGTCCTGTTTTCACGCACTGGCATCCCCTTAATGAAGTCACTAGAGAAATAGTATTCTTACAGTGAAATTTACACTGAATGACAAAAAAAAAAAATTTATTTTCCACTATTTTCATAAAAAGGGATGGACATTCTTCCTAAAAAAACAAACAAACCCACTCTATCCACAGTTTATAAATCTAAACCATGAAAACATTCCTACAAATAACATAGAAGCAAACTGCTTGTCCATCAATTATGTGAAGATCATGATTACTCCATCTACACCAAGTACAAGACAGTTTTGTGTTACCCTTAAGCATTTTGTAATGGCAGTATTATATATTCATCATTCTTAGGAACGACCACGAACAGATCTACATGAAACATCAAAAACATGACCCAAAACAAAACAAAAATCACAACAAAATTACACATAACCATGAACAAATCAACAAGAAACACTAAAAACATGACCCAAAACAAAACAAAAATCACAACAAAATTACACATACTTTTCCGCCATCAGCGCTGTGACAGATGTCGCCAACAATGTCCTGCATGGTGAACGGCAGGGTGTCACTGTCTCCACTGCTGCGTGAGGTCAGTCGATGAACCTGGAGTGGCTGTTTGGTGTTGGCATCGACAAGGATGATGGCCTGCTGCCCACCAGCTGTTTTGATTGTCTGCACCTGCTGCCCCACCGACACTGCTGTAAGGTCGCTGCCCTTGGTGAAGTCTGCGCACCACACAAGTCAATGCATTGACAGCAAACAAACCATCAGACCATGAAAATGAATTACCTAAAAACAAAACAAAACAAAAACTAAAAAAAGAAAAGAAAACAAACAAAAAAAACCGGAAAAAAACAGAAAATGTTCAATATGATATCGAAGATCAGAGGGAACACACAAAAAAATTGGCGCTGAAATGAATTCAGACAATCCATCAGAACAAAATTTTGAAGTTCATGACAAAAAAATACACACACACAAACAAAAAAATAACACTGGGGGACAGGGGTGGGGGCTCATTATGTGGTTGAAAAAGGAAAATCTATAGAAACAAAATAATAATAATTTACATTGTTCAACAGAGTAATGATGTCAACACTACAGTGTCAAATATTCCATTCTTGGATGTCTGTAAAATGACTGTAAAATATATTCCATATAAAACTAGCCAAAAGCTGCACTTCTTGAAAATAAAAAAAGACAGAGAGAGAGAGAGAGAGAGTGACTGACTGATAGATAGATAGGTAGATTGATTGACTGATCTATAGATAGATACATACACAGACACAGATGTAGATGATAATATTAACGCTTGAATTCTTGGGTCATTTCTACAGTAGATCCCGTCCCAAATTCCATAAATCTTGCAAAATTTGTAAAAACACTTTAAAATTTGGCTGGGGAGAAGAGAAGGGGGTGGGGGGTGGGGTGGGGTGAGGACTGGGGAGTGAAAACCCTTCAGAACTTATCGATCTTCAGCGTCCCTACTATGTCACTCCCATCGTGCGTCCGAGTCCAGCTGAGCACCCCCCCCCCCCACACACACACAGCAACACCCAGGCATGTCCCCTCATAGCCCAGCCTGCAGTCCACTGGGAAATGAATCAATGGCACATCTTCATAAACAGTCTACCAAAGGAGACAACACACTGCAACCCAGTCACTCTGACTTTGTTCAGTGACACCTGTTCTGACCTGCAAGACAGCACCTTCTTAGCCCCTTGCTGACAATAATGATTCCTTTGTTGTGGAGTTAGTACAAGTGTCACCCTTTGAACTTGCTGATACCAAAACCCTTGCGTGAAATCACTGTAGGCAAGCGCTTTATTTCTAAAGAAAGACCATGTTGACGTTAAATGTATATCCCCCATGTTTGTTTCAACTCCCCGATACGCATCCTCTTCTCATCTTCTACTGTTCTAGTATATGCAGTTGATAGGAAGAAGCTGCTTATGTCAGGTTGGAATAAGGTCACAAACCAGATGCTCCTTTCCAGTAGTTTTAAAATGTAAGGGTCAAGGGCTAATTAAGTAAGTTTTTGAGTCCTTTCTGGATTTTGATGACTCCAATGTCAAATTAAAAACAAAACCCTCCAAAATCAAACACACAAAAGCT
Source organism: Conus canariensis (assembly GCA_033310375.1). NCBI lineage: Eukaryota > Metazoa > Mollusca > Gastropoda > Neogastropoda > Conidae > Conus > Conus canariensis. The sequence continues at coordinate 61,104,568 of CM065729.1, forward strand.
ACTGGTCATTGAACACACACACACATCAAGACCTGTTGCTAGTGACAATATAAAACTAACACAAAACTGTTCTGTGTTATGCTTACCAGTATTAGTGTGGGTTTTTTGTTTGTTTTTTTCACTCTGTCCTGTCTTCTTCTAGTTTCATTGTTTGCTAAAAAGACAGACCTACACTGTCATTAATTTTTATCTGATACTGGGTCAGGGTCTCATTACATTCTGTTAAATACAATTACTAACAATAGTTGCACATCAGTGTCACATGCCCTCAGTCTCATGCAGCTTGGATTGTACTTGATGTGATCGCCATCTTTATTGTTACGTTTACCAGTAACATCTAAGCCTGTCAGGCACTTTGACAGACCCATGTATTTGTGCAATGGACTTATCTTCAGTTCTGTTATTTTTCCCATGCAGAAGAGACATGAAAAGCTATGCTTAACCAACCCATGCACAGAAGACATGGGATGCTACTCTGCATACTCTCACTCAGTATCGTCTTCCCAGCCTCGATGCTGAGCAAGCAGCCTCAAAGACTGACTGAGAGATTAAAACTTACGAAGAAAAATATGTGCTTCTCTGGGACATAGAGTACTGAAAACTTCCAGTCCCTTTCTGATTTTTGTTTGTAAATGACATGCGATAAAGCCTTATCAAAGAGTCTTTTAGTTCACACAGGTGGTGTTAAGTTGTGCCTGTTCTCACCATACAGGATTTCATCTTATTTTCATATCATTAATCATAAAGCCAGACTGAACCAGCTTCTTCTTCCCCTACATTCTACCCTTTCCCCCCCCCCCCCCCCCCACCAACAATCAGCTGACATGAGTGAAATGATTATTTCACCATACACTTGAAGTGCCCACTATTGTGGAACTTCACATGCAGAGAATCTGAAAAACACCAAAGTGTCAGTTCATTGTGCGTCTGAATGAGCTGTACTGTTTGCAGGGTAAAGTAATGATGAAGACATGATGTTTTGAGTGAAGCGCATGTGTCTGTTACTTAACGCAATTGTAGTGATGTGTGTGTGAATGTGTAAAGGCCTGAGAACATGCTGTGTATGTGAATCACTACCTTTTAGATCCAGCACTGATCAGAAAGTATTTCATAACTGACTGGGATGAAATCAGGCCTCTCAAAGTGTGGCTTTCCAGGCAATACTAAACCAGCTTAACATATCAGTGCCTATGATACAAATTTATATGATGAATAGTAAAAGACAAAGTAAGTGGATATCATAACATTTTCCGGTCGGTCTGTTTCATGACTTCGGTTTTCTTTTTTCTTTTTTTTTCATGACATGATTAATTCAGCAAAGACCTGTATCTTCACAGCAAATCAAAATGAACGTAACAAAGCACTCACAATAAATGCTTTTGGGAGGAGAAAATAAAAGGTCAAATGAAGGCACATGATAGCACAGCATCAATACAAGAGAGCCCCACCCACTGAAAACTGTTGCCAAGTTAAATTTTGTCTTACTGTGCACCCCTTTCCCTTCTCATGAGGTCAAGATTACTTTTAATGCAGCAGACACACCCTGAACAGAACTGGACGAAGCCAACATTACATTCACCAAAATATGTGTAGCACAAAACCCACCAAAATCAATGGAAACATCTGTGTCTTTAGAGCTGGAAAATGCACTGCTGTTGAAGGTATCCAGATCTGTTTCCCCATTGCCCAACCCACTCAAGTCCATACACGTACTGAAGTCAAAATCCTCCAATGCCAGAGGGTTTGAATCAGAGTTTGTGTCTGACAAAGGTGACAATGATTCGGACAGATGAGGGGAGGAGGTAAGCATTGCCTGCTCAGCAACAAAGTCTGTCCCGTCTTCAGCGGCTGTCATATTGGGGAGATAGGAGTCCTCCAGTTCCACAGAGTTCACGGACACACCACTGTCACTGCCTTGTCCTGGTGACCGGTGAGCGAAGTAGTCATGATCACTGTGAGCTTTGGTCTGTCTGGTAGATAAGGTGTGGGCTGCCTTTCTGGAGGGCTCGGAAAAGACATTCTCTGCAGCCTCAGTGTCTTGATGCAGAAAATCCAGCAGATCGTCTGAGAGCAGGTCAAGATCATTCTGGAACAGAAATCATACTGTGATTGTAAAATAATGTGACAGAATGTCAATTTCCCCCCTCCTCCCTATCCCACTTCACTTCTCTTCTCTCCTCTCCTTTCCTTCCCCATACTATGACCATCTCTTTTCTTCCCCTGAAAAAGAAAAAAACATCAAACAAAATAAATCATATCTGCAAAAAGAAAAGAAAAAAAAATGTACATTAGCCACATCCAGTATACTGGGTTTTTTTTTTAATTTTTAATTTTGTTATTAAGGTGAAAGTCACTTTCAGTTCACTCCCTAATACTGTTAGCCATAGAGAACAAATTCTAATGTTCATATCATCAAATCCAGGATCACTGCTAATTTAATGCAATCTGACACTGTTTGATTCTAGATGAGTAATAATGCTAAAGGTGGGCATGAATCAAGAAATCTATAAACTGATCAATACCTGCATTAAAAAAAAAAGACAATAACAACAAAACGCACTTCATAAGAATGAAACGGGCAAGAGTTAGCACGTGCATCCAAGTGCATGCATGTGTTCATATCTCATGAATGCAGAACTCTGTGCATGTGTGTGTGTGTGTGTGTGCGTGTGTGGGTGTGTGTGTGAGTGTGCGTGTGCGTGCATGTGTGTGTGTGTGTTTGTGTATGTGTGTGTGTTTTGTTGTATGTGTGTGTGTGTGTGTGTGTGTGTGTGTGTGTGTGTGTGTGTGTGTTGTTGTTGTTGTTGTTGTTGTGTGTGTGTGTGTGTGTGTGTGTGTGTGTGTGTGTGTGTGTGCTGTTGAAATGTTCTAATACTGTCTTGTGATTCGTTTGTCCACGGTTTTTTAGTGGTTCGCTAACATTTATTTACGATTTGTTTAGATTTCTGCCTGCATTTGTCTCACTTTGCAACTATAATACTGTAGTTGAATCAACAAAAATTCTAATCCATAAAACGGCTGAACAATTCTGACTTTTGACATTTGTAGAAGTTGAAAACCTCAGGTGTTCTAAATTATACTCATCAGCACAAAACTAACACAGCAAATGTAATGGGATGAAATACTGACATCCACTTCATTCCACAAGGAGAACATGGCATTTTCAAAGTTGATTCCTGCATCCAGCAAAGAAAAAGAAATCCCATCACTTGCAAGACTCTCCATGACTGAACACTTGATCTGAACTGACCACGGTTTTATTGCTGCCTAACATTTGTTAACAAGTGACATTACAGTAGAATTTACACTGTTAAACACTTTTATCAGTCCGGGTATTCTCTGTTCCCACTCCAAGCTGACTGTGGAACCAGTTCATACTGTAGTGTCATAACTATAATCTGTAATATGTGAAAATCAGTAAGTCACGATTTTCCCTAGATTCTACACACTGATGCGTTTTCAAATGTTGTGTGCTTAATCACTGACTGTAGCGTAAACTGCTGGCGTTTCATTAGATCTTAGTCATTTCGTCATCTCTTTGCCGACAAAAGTTCCAGAACCTGACACGCTGGCAATATCAACGCGTCGATCTTGAAACGTGGCCAGTTTCATCATCCTCTGAGTAAGTCTCACCCATAACTTGTTTCAACATACAGTTATGTTTCTACAACGCACACGTGACAGTCACGATATGTGTCACAGTGTAACTAAAAAAAAAAAAAAAAAAAAAAAAAAAAAAAAACCAGACTTGATTTTTATTCGATATTAGTGTAATCACAAGATCCATGGACTTACAAAGCTCAAGGTCTCCACTCTGCTCTTCCCATCAATGGCCAGTTCTTTGCTGAGAACGCCATTGTCTTCATCAAACAGTATGTCCAGCACCTGCGAAGACGACTTTGTATCCATCTCCATGGTGGTATACTGCGTGTTGTCGACTGCGTTGTCGCAGAACTATGCTGTTGCTGTCGGTGTGGATTAAGCCAGGTCGCTCTCACCACGTCACCAGAGACTGCGTAAACCCAAACACTTCCGTGTTTTCTCTCCTCAAAACTGGTTTTTCACACTTTCAGACCATTAATACGATCAAGAATACCCACATGATACTTCTGGGGAGGTGATTCTCTCTCTAAATCCGGACGAATTTGTCTTAATTCTGTTAATTTACTTATACAGCGAGTAGGATGTTCGAGGACGTGGGAATCCCTGAGCAGACTAATATTCTAATTTTAGGATTGTTTGCCAACAATGTCTTACGTGGAGGTGCATTGAGAGCTACAAAATCTTATTTTCGTATTTAAGTAATTTCTTTCTGAACTCCTTTCATCCCATTTGTTTCTCTGCATTAAATGTAGACAGCTATCCTTTTGTTTATCTCTATAAATCTAAACAGAACATTTACAAATAAACTAAATCATATTAACAAACAAGCACAAATCCAAATAAAGAGAGTTGGACTCAGCTCCGTGCAAAGTTTTGGTTACTTTCCATTGCTACAGAACATGTTAAATGACCACCTTCAGTGTGCGGTAGAACATCTGTCATTTTAATCGAACGAGAGAGAGAGAGAGAGAGAGAGAGAGAGAGAGAGAGAGAGAGGGAGAGGGGGGGTTGGTGAACATCAGCTATTGTTATATTGGAAGTGAGGAAAGGGACAAGACATAAACAAGCACAGAACCTTGATATCACACACACACACACACACACACACACACACACACACACACACACACACACACACACAGGAGGGGGGGGGGGGGGAAACACATACACACACACACACACACACACACACACACACACACACACACACACACACACACACACACACATCACCCGTAAGTTCTTCAGCCGATTTCCATTAAAGCCCAGCCGACCGCAAAGGCCGCAACAGGCCTTTCAGACCGTTGAAGTCAACTCTCAATATAGATGGCGGCCAGTGACACACAAAACTAAAGCATTAGGCCTAAAGCAGGTGGTCAAAAACTTAAGACAGTAAGCAATTGTAAGCTCTTGGGAGCAGTTGTGACAGATAAAGAGCCCACAGCAAAGTCCTCTCAAAACTCAAGACCCTCTGGAACAACAACAACAACATCTGTCTCAGTGCCAAAGTGAGAATTATGTCCATTTTAGTGGTGCAAGTCTGTCTTAATGTTTGTGAAATGTGAATCTCAGCAGCAAATCTACAAAGAATCCGGGCATTCGAAATGAGATGCCTCTGCAAAATCCAATACATTTCCTACAAAAAGTATGTAACTAATGAAGATGTGCACAGAAAGTACGGCGATTCAGCCATTGGCTCCTTTGAAAACCTGCTGACAACAATCAAGAAACGTAAACTAAAATGGTATGGGTCACATCTCTCGATCTTGTAAAAACTGTCTTGCAGGGCACTGAAGCAGGAAATAGAAGATGGGACAAACAGAGAAAGAGGTGGGGGGATAACATCCAGGTATGGACATGCCTGACCTTGGGCGATGTCCAGCAAATGTAGAGGACAGACAATGATTGAAGGTTATCAGTTAAAGTGGTGTCCAAAGACCTGAGGGTTACAGGGCTGATGGTAATGATGACGGTATAATGAAATGTTCTGCACAGCTCAGTGACAGATGAGGGCATTGCTTGTCTATGGATTCCACACAACTTCAGTCACAGATGAGGACATTCATAAACTCAACTTGGACAAAGGTGACTCTCTGTATTATCAGTGTATGCTTTCCAAAAATTGCTTGGGTATCTTGCATAAAACAAAGTGAACCCCATTTTCTTCTGCTTGTCTGCATAATGGACAAATCATAGCATAATTGTTGAATATTTTGTAACTGGTACAATACACCATCAAACCAGAAATTCCTCATCTAAATTTCACTGTTCTGTATTTCAAATGTAGGTCTAATTCGAACAATAGGTAGGATTTTCAACAATAGCATATTGCTAAAAAGTTCTATATATTCCAAATCTTCCAATATATTTCAAATCTGCCTCTGATTTGAATGTGGTCATTCCATTTTTAATGTCCATGTGTAATCAACCGACGTAGTGAATATTTTGGTTTCTTTTAATAAACCTGACTCATTGATATCTCTAACATCTTAGTCTGATCGCAGAAGGATGTTGCTGGTCTGTGGAAGTCCACCCTTCTTTCCTAAACAGAGTGTCTGTTGGCAGCAGCTCGCGTGCTGAGGTCGTTCTGGGAGGTGGGTTCACAGTGTGGTTAATTGCTGAACTGCTGAGGCGCAGCCTTCAATTCTTTCACACCTGCATCGGTATCTGGTACTATGAGGGCGCGCCATCCTGCTTCATGATACACGAGATCATTTATGGCGCTTGGGTAGGCACCTAGGGCATGCTTGAGGGTTATTAGTTCCACTCGTTGAAGCTGTTGCCATGGGGTCCTTGATACTTTGAAGAGGATTTCGTGGCCGTTTTAAGCGCAGTAGGATTGCTGTCAGGCAAAGAAGGCTGTCTGGGCTCACCCTGGTTTCCTGTTTGAGGGGTTTTATGCTCTCATTTCCTTGATTAGCCTGATGTACTTATTGCAGATGAAATTGGATGTGATGGTCACACCAGAAACCTGGCTCCCTTCCTAGGGAAGATGAGCTGATCAGCCATTCTTATGTGATAGTTGTCCAGGATCTTTCGATTTTTGCTGAAGACCACTGGGATTGCTTTTTCGGCTCACAGTTTAATTCCATTGTCTCTCAAGCACGACTGAATGTCGTTTATGTCTTTGTGATACTGTCTCATCTGGATGACTGTGATTTTGGACCACATGGCCAGGTCATGGGCATAGAGGGAGAGTGCTAGCTGATTCTGCCTCGATCTAGTAGCCTTCATGATGTTGTCCATCATGATTCTGAAGAAGATGGTAGCTATCACATTACCCTATGATAAGCCTGTCGCCATGATGTGTGTCCTAGATATGGAAGGGCCCTCTTTCACTGCTATCTCTCAGAGTCCAGGAAGGTTTCAGTGAACTGGTACATTCGGCCTGTGATGTCAAGGGCACCGATCTTGTTCAGCAGTCGGACATGCTAAACTGTGCCGAAGGCCTGCTTAACGTCAAAGAAGGTGGCTACGATTGTCCTGGATTTGTGTGATAAGGTCTATCGTTTGACATCTTCAAGGAGTTGGATGACATGTTTCATGCGGTTGAATTCTTTCTGGAAGCTGTCCTGGCATGGAGACTGGATGCTGTGCATCCACAGGTGATGTTCCAGTCTGTTTTTACGGACTCGCTGCAACTTTTCCAAGGTGGGGTGTTAGAGTGATGGGTCGGTAACTGGAGGGAAGTTGGAGTGGTTTGCCATCTTTGGGGATTTTACCATAATGGCTTTTCTCCGGGCCTTCAGGATGTGTCTAAAGTTTCTGCATGTTTGGTGAAAAGGGAGCAGCATCCGCTGCATGAGCTTTGGAAATCGCTGAATCATGTGGTAAGAGATGGGGTTTGCCCCGGTCGCTTTGCTGGCCGATCCCAGGCTGACAATTGCCATCCTCACTTCCTCTGGTATTAGGCTGTTGTTGTTGGGGACGAGATTGTCTGATGCCGGTTTACTGAAGTTTGCCCCTGCTCCCTTTCCTTGTTTCAGCCTTTCCATGCAGGGAAGGCTTGATTGGCTTGCCTTGGAGAAGGTGCTGGCGAATGCTTCGGCCTTTTTCTGAGCATCTTTGGTGAACTGGCCATTTACAAGGAGGTTGCGCTCTGGCTGGCGTCTCTGCTTCCTTCATTGCCGGACTTTCTCCCATCTTTTGGATCCATCCTCAGATCTGCATATTTTTTCCGTGCAGTTCTGTTCCTAGTGCTTCTTTTTGGATGCGTCTGCAACGGCCTGGCAGTGAGTAGTGACTTCAGAGAGTTTCACCTTATTGCTTGCTGAAAGGTCCTTCTGGAATTTGCAGAGGAGGTATCGTTTGTCACTTCTTGTGGCTTCTGCAGATTCTTCGTTCCACTAAACTCCTGAGTGTTGGTGTGGTCCATCCGTGCCTGGATCTCTTGGGATGACTTTGTCTGCTGCATCATGGATCATGAATCTGATATTGTCATGGTGGATGTTGATGTCCGGGTTGCTTGGGTCCTCAGAGTCGCACTTCGCAGCAAGTAGGTGTGCAAATGCGAAGCGGTCCCAGTTGGCTTTGTGTTACTGGAACTTGGGAGAATGTCGATCTCTGTAGGTGCAGAGATGGCGTGTTCAAGCACCAGGTATTGAGGCAAGTGGTCTGACTGGAAGTAGTCAATTCCTGTCGTCCACTCTGCGTCGAGGTCGAGGTCTGGTGTCGATGGCCAAGCTTCTTTGTCCAGTGTGGCAGATTCAGACGATGAACTTGTCATTGAGGATGACGAAGTTGAAATCTTTGAATGTGTTAGCTACAATTTTCCCAGTTTCCCGTGTGTAACCTGCCTGCATCTTACAGTCTGTGGCTAATAATGAAGTCCCCGACTACTATCCAGCTGCTGCTGTCTGTTCGCATGTTGTTGAGCCAGGCAAAATCCGCCGTGGTTTTGCTTTCATCGGGGTAGCAGCCATTGGCTTGATTGACTGATTCGTTCCTGTGTATAGGTATGGCCTCTGTGCATGTGGTGAGTCGACATCCAGCCAAGCCTTTAGGGACTTGGACACTTGTCTGGAGCTGACACAAGTGACTCTGTCTCCTCTGAGGCCCACAACTGAAGGGTAGAAGTTGTCAAAGTTGAGGAGTCCGTTCTTAGTGTTGAGTGATTGCATCATCAATACGTCGATGGGTGGTTGACTCTGTAGATAGTTGGTGAGAAAGGACCTTTCCGTTGATGGTTCTGCGGTTCCTTTGTAGGATGGACAGTTAGTGCTGGGTTCCTTTTCTACTCCTATCCATAGCGAGTTGCTCTTTGAGGGATTTGGTGAACGAGTTGTTTGAGGACATTCATCTTGCTGACCAGAGCATTTTTCTTGTAATGGGTGGTGTGCTCCTCTTCCTCAGTTGCTGTGGGGGCCAGCTGTGCTGGAGTCCTCTTCTGGAGTCCACCTCTCAGACTCAGGCATTTTCCTCTCTCAGGCTGGAGAATTCTGCCTATAGCGCCAACACTGATTGAGTGAAGCAGTCTATGTCGATATGTTTTTCCACTGGGTGCCTGTCTGATTATTGTCCTGGGTTTTGGCACCGGGCAGGGGCCCCAACTTTTCCTATGTAACATTCAGGAGGTCGGGGAGCAGGTTCTCTTTGGTGTTGTTGGGTAGCTGGGCTCCTGCTCCTTTGTGGTTTCCCGCTTTTGGCTGGCAAAGATCTCATTGGCCTCTGAAAGCCAGGACTCGGGGCATCTGTGTCTGCCCTGAGTCTGTAGATGAAGGCCATCTCCTTGCATGATGATCAGGCGTAATAGTTGGCCATGTGTTCGACTCTTCAAATTATGCATCAGTGGGTGGTTGCTGTGCAGATCCTTGGGATGTGTCCAGACTTTCCTGCAAACAGAACATGTCTTTTCACTGGACAGAATGGCAGTCATTTTGTGTGTGGCCCAGCTTGTTACAGCGGTAACTGTGTCTGACCTCCATAATGTGGGTGAGATACTGTATTTCATTTTGTTTATGGTCATCACGCCATTATGGCCATCTCGAAAGTGATTTTTCACCACCCTAGATGGTGCCCTGTCTCCTAAGGTCAAGTGTAAAACAGTTCTGATTGGGTGGTTCGATTCCACCTTCTTGAGAAAATCTTCCCTAGAAACACATTGGGGATGCCTCTGACGACTCCTGTTGTGGTGAGGATGGGGACAGAAAAGCACACGGGTGCCCTGTTATTGTGATCTTTCTCAGTTGCCTTTGTTGTAGGTGACCGACACAGCAGTGTTTTCATGGAATGGACTGTTCCAACAAGTCCCTTTAGAATGTCGTCCATCTTCCAGTCCAGAGACTAGAGAGTGGCTGTTGGTGAACCATGCCTTTCGATCATGAGTGGTTAGTCTTCAAAGATGCTTTAGTTAGGTTTGGTAGATCATCTGCGTCGGAAACCTTGTGTGTGTGTGTGTGTGTGTGTGTGTGTGTGTGTGTGTGTGTGTGTGTGTGTGTGTGTGTGTGTGTGTGTGTTGTTGTTGTTGTTGTTGTTGTTGTTTTGTTTTACGTCTTTCCACATTACGTGATATTAGACGGGGGAGAGGGGGAGGGGGGAAATCTGGGCCGGGGAAAAAGGTTAACACAAGGAGTAAAAAAAAAAAAAAAATTAACTTATCTACAACTATAACACAAAAATAGAAAATCCACTTAATCAAAGATAAAGAAAAAAACCCACATAACTCTTCTGTCTCATCTCACTACTGACTGCTATCTATTTTAATTTTTTGCCAATTGGACTTTCAGCTAAGTGTAAAAAGAAAAGATATGTTTCACTTGCTGACAGGAAAACATTTTGAATAGGCTGTACAGATTTATTTGGAATGAATTTTTTCATTAAGTTACACAAAAGAATGTGATCAGTTGATATGCTATGTGTGTGTGTGTGTGTGTGTGTGTGTGTGTGTGTGTGTGTGTGTGTGTGTGTGTGTGTGTGTATGTGTGTGTGTGCTGGGTTGAGTTTAACGTCCTCACATTAACTGCTTTTAGGGACAAGTTGTGTGCTGCAGCAAGCTGCAGCACGTAGAGTCAGTTGTCTGGCAGACTTAGCGGCTGGCAGGCTTGGCTGGAGACTGTATTTGCATTGGGGAAGAGGCACCCAGACTGTTCGGTTCGTTGTTGCTGTTAACTTGAACTTGAACTATACGATGTATGAGGTCTTCTATGAAGTCCTGTTCATCGATCCGTGTGGGTTATACGGCTAGTATACTAACTTCGCATGCGTGGCATATTGGCAAGACGGATTGTACTGGTCGGGTTTCTTCCTCCAGCAAGCATCCAGCCTACTCTTGAAAGCATCTACAGAAGGTGCCAGGACCACTTCGTCTGGGAGACTATTCCATGTTTTGACGATCCTTTCACTGAAGAAATGTTTCCTGGTATCGCAGTGGGTGTGGTGCATGGACAGTTTCATCACATTTTCTCTGTACCTGCGTCCTCGGGAGTTTCAAGCTTAGGTTTTTCGGTCTTGTAGATTCTATGGACGTATTTAAAGGTGTCAGTCATATCCCCTCTGAGACGTCGGTGCTCCAGGCTGGGCCGGCCAAGTCGCTCTAGTCTAGCTGGATATGGTAGTTCTCTGATTGAGGAGATCAACTTTGTGGGACATCTGTTCTTTGCAGAGTGTTTTATGTCGAGGGTGCCACACAGTTTGTCCATACTCGAGGATAGGCCTGTTGTTGTTGTTTTTGTTAGGTAGATGGTTGAGTGTTAGTCCTCATAGCAAAAGCTTTTAGGGACAAGTTTTTCTTTCGCGGTAGTCTTGGATTGTTGTTAGGTTTTGGTGCCGATTTTGAATACTGTGGAATCTGACCTATTTGCTGTCTGCATAATCATCCCACTTCCCAATGGGAGACAATCCACGTTTGAAGTCTGCAGTGAAATCTGACACTGCTTGTATTACTCTCAATGCCTAAATTGTATTAAATCTTGAAACTTATTTTGTATGCAGAGTTAGCTGTTCGAATTCGGACTACAGGGCATTCGAGTTCAACAAGAAAGGTTTGCGCTGTGGCAGTGGAAGAAAAAGTTTGAAAATTGTGAGCAAACTGAATGACCGAAGTGAAGTGGCAGTCCAAGTTGGTACTGGTCGAGTGACTCGGAAGTCGATGAAACCCGTTACAACTAATTACAACGAACAAGTGCCATTGTGGAAATCACTTTTGATTTCAGTTACTCGTTAAATTCAGTGTTTTAAAAGTTTGAAGGTCGCTCTGACTTCGTGTAAAAAGAGAAAAAGAAAGAAAAACCACTCATCCACACACCACACACAAAAGCACCGCTAAAATTTAAAAATGCTCTGGCCCAGCAAACAAACTTTGCCTGTTCGCACGGGGAGAGAGTGAAACTGAAAGACAGCATAGTGTAATAGTGGCTGAAGCGGACTTGGCCGAGTGAGTGTTATAACATTTGCTGTGTAACTTTTTATGCTATGAATTGCGCATCACAGACGCGCGGAAGTACCATCTACTGCCTGAGATAGGCAAAGCGACATCGTCCTCATCAGATCTCGGATCTTGCCCATCATCTGTCAGGTAAGTCACCCTTCCCGCCTTCTGAGCCCAAATTCTTTGGATCCCCTCCAGTGCCCTGTGCAGGTCCTCTTCTTTGCAACTCCATTCTGCAGGATCCCCACAATGTGTTTGATGCTGTTCTGGGTAGCATTTATTTTCAGAATCACCACCAGGTGCAGGCCCCCTCCTTTCCAGCTGCACTGTAATTTATCCCGTCAATGTGTTTAATGCAGTTCTGGGTAGCATTTGTTTTCAGAATCACCACTACAACAGTTGCAATCAATTTTAACTAGTACATTGTTGAAACATCAGCAAGATGATGATGGCCATTAAAGGAAAGAAGTGTCAACACAACATTAACTTAAGAGTATATTTTTCCATTTCATATCATATCATATTGGTGGCATATTAGGCATTTTCAGCCTTTAGCCTGCTCAGTGTAGATAATTTTATGGTTTTAGCGAGAAATATTTGAGTCTTATTCTCGCAATTTTATAAAGCACATGCCTGGTTTCTAAAAATACAAGTCAATATTTGTTTGAAACATAAGGTGTATCCAGTGTTTATCAAGACAATTTTTGAAAGTGTTAACAGTCTCTGCGCCAACAACATTGACCGGCAAGTTGTGCCAAGTATTAACAATTCTGGTAGTGAAAAAGTTTACTGCTTTTGAAGTTTTAGTAAATTTTTTTGGTTAGTTTGTACAGGTGCTCTCTAGTTGTAGATTCTGTATTCAACTGAAATAAAGTGCCAGTGGTTTTTATGTCATAAAATCCATGTGTAAGTTTGTAAGTTTCAATCATGTCGCCATGTAGGCACTTGTATTCCAAACTTGGTAATTTAAAAAACTGAACTTTGTTCACATGGATACTTCTGCAATCTACTAATCTTTTTTGTAAATCTTCTCTGAATATCTTCGATGGGATTACTGTGTTTTACCAAATTTGTTGTCCATAGAGCATTGCCATATTTAATAACCATTACTTCACTATCTTTGCACTGAATATTGCCTATTATAATTATCCCAGCTAGTCTATTTGCTCTTTCAATGGTTTCATTAACGTGTTTATCAAATGATAAATCAGGGTCTGTTATCACTCCTAGGTCTTTTTCAGCATTAGTCTCTTCAAGCAATACACCTTCCATATAATAATCATACCTAGGATTATTTTTACCTGCATGAAGAACTTTACACTTCTTGTTATTAAATTTAATCTGCCAGGCATTTGTCCATGCAACAAGTTCATCAATACTTTTTTGTAATTCAGTGGTATTATCAACTGTCTCTATGGGGGTGTATACTTTTGTATCATCAGCAAAGATTTTGACCAGACTACTAACATCAGGCATATCATTTCTGTACTGTAGTAAATAAACAGGGTGGGTCCCAGGACACAACCGTGGGGGACCCCATTAGTAACTTTACCAAGATCAGAAGCCTGATTTCTAACTTTAACATATTGTTGTCTGTTACTTAGAAAATCAGTATGAGAGTATATCTCCACCTATTCCATGGCCTTCAAGTTTAGATACTAGTCTTTTATGTGGTACAGTATCAAAAGCTAACTGCAGGTCTAAATAAACTGCATCAACTGGTATATTATCATCCAGCTTTACCATCTAATCATTTAAGGTGGAGAGCAGAAACGCAGGATCTTCCAGTGGTAAAACCATACTGACAGTCTGAGAGCAAGCCATTATTTATCGGACCGGAATTTAGCAAATCTCTGAGTACACTCTCAAAAAGTTAAAACTTTGCATACTACTGAAGTCACACAAACTGGTCTGTAGTTACCTGGACATTTTTTATTGCCTTTTAAAAGAATTGGTTTCACCTCAGCTACCTTCCAAATAGGTAACTTACCACACTGTAGTGTCTTATCAAATAGTACTTTTAAAGGAAAAGCCAAAACATCACTCAGTTCCTTTAATACTCTTGGATGAATTTTGTCAAGTCCAGCAGCTTTGTTAATATTTAGCTTGGATAGTCTTTCTTTCAAAGTCTTTTCAGAAACTGAAGCAGAAAGTAGTTTTATATCTGCGCTTTTTTTTTAAAATCAGGAATATACTCTACATCTTCATCTGAAAACAGACTAGTAAAGAAGTCATTTAAGACCTTAGCCTTCCCTTTATCCGTTGTAATTAATTCACCATTAGGGGTCACAAGGTTCGCAATAGGTTCTTTAGGTTTAGTCTTTGAGTTAACATAATTGAAGAATGCTTTAGGGTTAGTTTTAATATTACTAGCTAATTTTCTCTCTTTTTCTTTCACAGACCTATCTGTAGCCCATTTAGACTGATTTCTTGCTCTTGCCTAAGCGTTGTAGTTAGGCTGTGTTCTGAACCTTTTATACCATCTGTGAGCTTGTCTCTTGGTTCTGATCTTGTCAAGAACTGTAAATGGAACCCTTTTAAAAAAAATTTAATCCAGGACCAGAAAAGAATTCTTTGGAAGAAACATGCCTGTCTTGAGTCTGGGGAAGTTTACTAGTAATTTGAGTCAAAATCTCATATACAGTTTTATTGAGTAATAGTGAATCCCAGTATATTCCCCTTAATTCGTCTCTCATCGCTTCAAAGTTTCCCATATCCATAAAATGAAATTTCCCTTTAGATTGTCTTTCATTTGTTTCCTTATCAAGATCCTTATCATGGATGTCAGAAATATAGCTCTATGAACAGATAAAATCTGAACATGCACATGTCGACTTAAAATTCATAAATTGTCACAAACTCAGTGACTGAAACAAATCTGTTCTCATCAGATTAAGCATAGGTTTTACTAACAGTGACAATGTGACATTTATATAGGGGGGGGGGGGGGGGGGGGGGAGAGAAAGAAATGAAAATTGTCAGTTACACTGTGACTTGCATATTTTGAATTATTCATTCCCAAAAAATGGAAGGTAGGTTGAAAAATGGAACCCGTTAAACTCATTCTAATCATATCTAATAAAATGTGTAAAACTGGCCTCACTTCCACACCCTTTCCTCTGCCACCACCTCAGATTCCTTTTATCTTCCCACCAACCCATCTCAAAGTGATCCTGTCATAGAGCTGGCACTCGCTTGCCTGCATTGCTGCAACTGTCATTCTTCCCCCCTCTCTTATCAGTTTGCACCCATTCAGTTTATACATGACTCAGTATTAACTTAAGAGAGAGATTCAGGGTGATAAAGATGGTTATCTGCTGTGGATATATCTATATATCCTAACAGCCACAGTGACAGCAATCCAACTCACGTTTGTGTGTACAGGGATAATCTTTGAATTAGTTCTACTCTAATACAGATCTTCAGGTTCCAGTCAGCTGCTAGTAGTACAGTGATTGAAACATTTTCTCCAGTTCTGACTAGCCATGTGGAAACAAGCGTGCATATCCAGACCTTTGCTAGTCTGTTAATTAAAACCACCAGTGTATGGTACTGGCAATAGAAAGAAATACAGCGCCAGCCCTGGAACAACCTGTACAAGTGACTGAAGTGAAAGTAGATCCCAGTGACATAAAGCCCCTGATGGTTGCCATACAAATTGGCAGTATTTTCAGTTATTCTGGAACATGTTTCCCATCTTATGTCATTTGCATAAATTAGAACTTAAGCATCTGAATGTTGACAGTTAATTAGGAAAACAAAAGGAAGAAGAATCATGATTGCTGAACTCCTCGACTGAAGTTCCTGTTTTAATTTTGTTTTTGTCTTTGATTTTATGGAGTTGGTTTTCACCCAGCTGGTCTACTGGCTTACCAGTTCAGTGGGCAATTTTTTTTTACCCAAGTGATACATCCACCTTTGGTAATATACGTTTCTTAAAGATGTGTGTGTGTGTGTGTGTGTGTGTGTGTGTGTGTGTGTGTGTGTGTGTGTGTGTGTGTGTGCATGCACAAGGAAGGAAACTACACAGATTTACACCACTGTCTTACAAATTTCCTCTTCCCTCCCCTTGTATCTCTCTCTTCCCCATCTCCTGTTCAGGGAGTGAAAACGTTGACAGTGAAAGGTTATGTCACAGAGCACACAGAGGAAGGCCTGCTTAGTGGGCATGGGAAGGAAGAAAAAAGGGGGTGGTGGTTGGCACTGCTGTGTTTACCTGGAGTAGTCTGCTGACTGCCATTTTAGCAGTAGATAGTTAACTGGAGTAGTCTGCTGACTGCCATTTTAGGAGTAGAAAGAAGAGGAGAAAATATGAGTATGAGAGGGGATCTTTCTTTTACTTATAACTTGCTAGAGAGACAAAACCACACAATAGATTCATGAATTTGTGTATATATGCTGGCTGGCATATTGTACCAGAGCTGAAATTTCTTGTACAGGTACAGGGCAAAAATTTATTGGTAAAACCTGGCATATGCTGGTCTAGCAGAACCTCTCATATCAGTCACTATGACAGAGGGGAAAAACAGACCCTCATTTTGACATTTTTGGTCATTTACACTTCAAACACCATGGGAAATATTGAGTTGAGTGTGGTTAGGAGTATAACAACTGTTCAGTTTAAGTGCATTTATGATTCCATGATTCCTGCCAGAGCTGCTACATACAAATGTATTGTGTATACGCCTCAATTGATGTTATGAAAAGTGTTTGCAGTTCCCTTAGAACTCCTTTCTTTGTCTCCCTGTCCCCTGTAAAGTCACCTGATGCAGCCTTGGCGTGAGGTGAGAGATTCATTATCATGCCTATAGCATTGTTAGGGCTTGAATCCACGCCTTCATTGAAACTTTGCTACCTTTGGGTGCATTTGGGTGCCATCAATGAAAGTTGATAGTGGATCATGGTTTAGGCTTCTGCAGATCCTTTTCCTTTTGCATTTGGGGGCTGGATGATACACTGAGAACAGTTTTGTTAGAAATTGATGACTTGAAGTTGAAGTTTGTTTTTCCCTGTTCTCCATGACAAGGGCAAGGAAGTATGCATCTTAGATTTTTCTGTTCTCCATGACAAAGGCAAGGGAGAATTCACCTTAGTTTTTTTTTTTTTCTGTTCTCTGTGACATGAGCAAGAAAGTACATTTTTTTCTGTTTTCCATGATGGATACAGATGAGTTGTTTAAAAAAACAAGTTCTTCACTTCTTGTGTTACTGGTTATGATCATATTGCTATCAATATTTGACTGTTGTTGAGATTGGGGTGACTGACTCTGACAACTAGGTGGTCCTTCATCAACAGATACTTGGCCCCAGACATGGCAAGTCCAGTGAAAGCACCACCCTCACAAAAGTGGCCTTCAAGCAGTGGCAGCAGAGATGGCATGACAGTGCTGAATGCTGCCTCCCATATGGTGCTGGAGCGGACCATTGTGGAGGCCTTTGTCAAGCTGGTGGTGTGTCGCAAGGTGACAGTCCAGCAGGTGGCTGCTGCCAGTGGACAGGTGCTGGACAGCCACACAACTCAGGTACTTGGACAGATTGTCAGTCACCTTTCACATGCTATTGTATGTCAACTGTTGCGAGCTACAGTGTGCTAGATGTTAGGGTACCTAAACACTACCCATCCTTTCCTTAGAACTGTGCAACAGGTTGACATGGTAAGTGTATTTAGCCACCCTGACCCCTTGATTTTTCCGGTCAGTTGCGCATGAGGTAGTTTGGTGTCAATAATGATATACTGTTCCATGTCACACTGTTGTAAGGAGGGAGAGGATAGGTGGTGTGTTGGCACCACCTGAGCTAACACACTTACCCAAAGCTTGCATCATCTTGACATAGTAAGTAAACATAGCCAAGCAGGGAGTATAACAAAAAATGTTACATTTTACAGCCAAGCAGGGAGTATAACAAGAAATGTTACATTTTACTATTTCTGATGTTGAGTAATAAGGTGGTTTGTCCACCTGTTTTCAAATTCTGATCAAGTACTGGGAAAAAAAGTTCTGAAACATTAACCTAGAAATCAGTGCTTTGCAAATTTTCAACTTTACCTAAAAATGAACCAGAACCATGTATTGTTAGTTTGTTTTTCTTGTTTGTTTTTATATGCTTCTTGTTGTCATAATCTGATGACAACCATTACTGCAATGACTTTCGGCAAATGGCCAGACCTATACTGGGCCTTTCCAATAGCACATGTGAATGAATGCTTGTGAACTAAGATTCATAGACTTTGAAACTCTCTGTGTATATAAGTGAGATAATGTGAGTGTCATGTGTGTATGAATGTGTGTATATGTGTGTGTGTGTGTGTGTGTGTGTGTGTGTGTGTGTGTGTGTGTGTGTGTGTGTGTGTGTGTGTGTGCCTGCGTGCATTCATGCATGTGTGTGTGTGTATGACTCGTGTGTGTGTGTGTGTGTGTGTGTGTGTGTGTGTGTGTGTGTGCACGGATGTGAGTGTGCATGCGTGCATGTGTGTAACATCAACATTTCAAGGCACATGGGAATTTTTTTGTGAGGTGGTATGGCATCACTTCCAGCTACATACGTGCCTAAATCAAACTTTCTTTGAATCAAATTGAGTTAGATTTCTAACAATTACATTTTCTCAGTGTGCTGTCTGCCTTTTTACAATGTCAGAATGGAACTCCTGTCTTGAATTCTTTCCAAAGTCTTGTCCTATTCTGTGTTTAGAGATTCAGTCCCCCTATCAAAGTATCATATACATCTTCTGACATCTGGTTTACACTCAGTATTTTCCATGGATGTTCCGTCTGTCACCTATGTCCTCATGCTGCCAATTAGCCAAGTGTGTATTTATCTGTTATTCAAATTAGTACTTCATCCTCCCATTCTCTTTCCCTCCTCTTTTACACCCCCCTCCTACTCCCATTCACCTCAGTCTCCCCTGCCCTTCCTGTCTTCAGTTTAATCTCAGGTTTTGACTTGAGTCAAAACTTTAACATTATGGTAGCAGCAACAGCAGTAGTAGTAATAGTAGTAGTGGTAGAAGTAGTAGCAGTAGTAGAAGTAGCAGCAGAAGCAGTAGTTGCAGTGGTAACGGTAGTAGATTTGCTGCTGGTAGTCATCATACAAATATATAACATGGGTACTGGAATGGTATGTTGTTAGAATCACAATCCTCATCACACCCCATTGTTGGTTTGCAGGAAGAGGACTCTCCAGTCATCCTAGAAGTTCATCGCCATGAGGTTGGAGGTGACTGTTCCACAGGGAGATCGTACCCAAGGTTGGTCTCTGAGTCAGATGCTCTGCATTCTGACCCCTTTTGTCAGATGTCTTCTCCATCATCCACACAGCATGGAACCCGCAGTGATCACAGATGTCACAAGAAGTCCTGTCTGGACAAGGCCAATCCCTTGAAAGACTCTGTTTCAGGTGGTTGTGATCCTGTCCAAAAAAAGAAGCAGTCGTCAAGTCAGCTGCAAGGAAGGAAGGAAACAGAGGGTTCGGTATGTAGACCTGTGAAAAGCGGGAAACACAAGAAAGAAACCGCCCACAAACCAGTTGGATTAGTGTGCAGAAAACCTGATGTGCCAGATCAAGCGCAGGTCACCCAAGCAGACGGCCAGCTTCATTCCTCCTCCTTCTGTGGAAAAAGAAGGCACGATGGTACGTGTTCGGATGGCTTGGTAAGTTACTCCAAAGACAAAGTCTGTGAACATTCTCAACCCAAGGAAAGCAGAGTAGTGACTGACGATTCGTGTGAGAACAGCAAAGAAGGCAGGGGAGATGGAGTGAAGCCGAATGAAAGGCTTGTAACGAAGACTTGTGGTGGTGTGTCTTCAACAGACGATGGCAGAACAGAAGCAGCTCTGACCACAACTGGAAGGAAAGACAGCACACAGGAACCCAAGGAGGCCGTGACAGAACAGGATTCTGCACCTCCAGGTGAAGGAGAGGAGTTAACAGAAGACAGTTCAGCTGAGGTGACTGAAGAACCTGGACAGGAACATGATGAGTCCAGGGAAGAACACATACTTGACATGACAGAGGCTGGTAATCAAGATGTGGAAATGACATCGTCAGGTCATCATAACACAACTACAGGCTTGAAGAAGGAATCAGGCAGCATGCAAGTTACCCTCAAGCCTCATCCATAGCAGCACCATCACAGATATCCTGTTCACAGCCTTCGCCTGATGGCATTGAAGATAAAACAGGTCTGAAACAGCATGATGCTGATTTGACTTCAGAGAACCATGACAATGAAGACACTAGTGTTGATTGTGATAAAGTGAACAGTGAGCCTGCAGAAGATAAAACTGGTCATGAAAACAATTCACAACAATCAAGTGAGCCCACTGAATATGACACAGAACAAGATATGCTGGTTATAGACATCTCTAACTCCGTGCTGGAGCAGACTCCTCAAGCAACAGACACTGAACAGGTCCATCCAAACCCAGACAGCGAACAGATCCGACCAGACTCGGACAGTGGACAGAAGCCTTCTGATGCAGACAGTGAAAGCATACAAGAAGAAGCAGACAATGATTCACAGACCCATGAAAACACAGACACAAATTTACAGACTCACCAAAACACAGACAGTGGCACATCCAGCTCTGCAGCAGATCAGAGACTACTCAATGCACAGAAACCAGACCCTTTTTTTCACTTGTTAACCAACTTCCCTGTCCTGGACAGGCCTCGCAGTAAAGAATCTCATTCATCTGGACATGGCGAAACAAATCGCGAAAGAAATAGGACGTCATCCGATAGTTCTGTTCTTTATTCATCCAAAGACATCAAAGAGGAGCTGGATGATGACTGCATGATCACTGCAGCTTTCATATCTACCACCAAGGAGAGCAGGGGGCACCAGCAGAGGTCAGCTCCTCACACACTGACCAGTCAGAGTGCGGCTGTGCATGAAGGATCCCACAGGACGTGGAGAGGTGGAGTCGCAGGATCCCACGCCGACGACAGAACGTGGAGCGTGGACAGTACCAGCAGTCAGTCTTGATGCAATTTCAGCAGCCCTTTCAGGGTAAGTGTTCAACTTTTCAGATTTATTTCATGTCTAATTATTTTTCAGCATAACCCCCCCCCCCCCCCATTCCTCCCACTCCCCAAGCTCCATACTTCTTTATGTCTCTCCACCACTTCCACATCTCTCATGGTGATAATCTTTCTGTAATAATGTTTTTGTCCTTAATAAACAGGCAGATTGCTGTGATAAAAACTTTAAAAAATGTAAAGGGAAATGAAACATGAGATAACTGAATTCTCTTTGGTTTTGAGTTTTGCTTCTGGTTGGGCGAGACATGGTGGACAAGATAGGTAGATGGTAAGGTTGTTGAAAAAAGATAGGTGTGGAGGGAGAGACAGTTGATAAATAAATAGAATCTATCAGATAACTTATAAGTCATCCCAGCTTTATACTAAGAAGAGAGAGGTCACTATCACTCAGCCACACAATGAGCAAAAAGCATACAACTTGGAGTTGTAAGTCAAGAAAAGTAAGGTAAGACAAAGCTAAACATGAGCAGAGTTCCTTGTGGTATGTTCAGCCATAGCAGGTGATTGGATGCAACTCCGCACTGTTTGGTATTGACAAAAGAAGGTGAAAGAGAGGTCCACTACTACATTAGCTCTGAAGAATTTGGAACAGAGCATGCAAACTCGCCTTAGTTTGCAAGACACAGAGTCTGAGGCCAGACAGGCAAATATCAGCACAGAGGTTACACGTCTGTCTTTCAAAGCTGCTTTTTGTACTCCCAGTTCTTATTGAACAGGGAATACTTTACAATGGGAACGAAGAAATGCTGGCTGTCTGTCTGTCTGTCTGTCCGTGGTCGAAATGTGTTCCACTTGCTCCAGACTGAACTTCTGGGCTGATCTTTCTGAAAATTTGTAGGTATGTTCATTATGGGTCACGTATGATGCAATGTTTTATTTTACCAGAATAGCTGTTACTAACAGCTATAAATGATAATTTGAAAATAACCACCGCACTGTCAATTTTTTTTTCTTCCACTAACTGGAAATTGTCTCCATAGTACCGGGTGTATGTTTATATGCTTTGCATCTTGTTTGTCTGTATGAGTATGAGTGTGCGTTGGCATAGGTATGTATGAATGAGAAGACTGGGTTTGGGGAAGGAAGATGTCAGAAGAGCAGGGAGTGTGCTAGCTGTGGTACGTGCGTTTTCTTAGTGCAGATGTCACTGATGTGTGTACCGCGTCTAGTTGATTTTTTGAAGTGTGTGGAGGAGCTGGAAAGCACTTTAATTATTTTAAAATATCCCATTTAATGATTAAATACCCATGATCATAGCAAATAAAAAGTAAAATTCTAATTGTCCCTGTACCAGCTTGACTCTGGATGATGTTTGGGATTATTACGAAACAAGTTGATTATGTTGTATTTGTAATAAAAAAAAACTGTGAGTCTGGGGAATATCTCTAACACTACATTAAGGCATGCAACTGACCAGAATGCCAGATTCAGAATAGTGTGATGTGTTAATCATGGAGATTTTATGAGCTTCATTTTGATGCTAATCTTTTCCTTTATAGAACTGTACTAAAGACATGTACAGTTAGTATGCTTTTTTTGTGCTCGGTCCCTCTTCTCTTTCTGTCTGTCTGTCTGTCTATGTCTCTCATGCACACATGCAGGCATGCGTGCATGCACGCACATGTATGTTTGCTTTGACAGTGAAATGTACAAGATGTGTTTATGATAGGTATTTGTAAGCTCACATATGTGTGAGTGTGCATACATAGGTATTTGTAAGCTCACATCTACAGGTGTGAGTGTGCACACACACACACACACACACACACTTACACACACACACCACATACATACAAACACAGTCACAAACACACACACACACATTTGATAGTGACACAAACTAAAAGAAAATCTATGTAGACTAATTTATTTGCAGATAAATGCGCATATTCAGTCAAGAGCATACTGGCGAGCATTCACAGCTACACTCAGAAGCACATGCATATGTGCATGTTTTCAAACATCATTATGTATTTTCTCACACTTTCATAAAACTACTCCTGGTTTTTCTCCTACAGGTTATCAAATGAACCCTCCCCTGTAGCAACAGCAGCAGCAGGAACATCAGCATTGAGCTTCCAGAGCAGAGCTTCATCGTCACACTCTGAGCCGTCTGTCTCGTTGACCACATTACCTTCTACCTCACAAGCGTACGTACCCAATTTCCTGGCCACCACACCTGAGGTAAGTGAGTGCGGGGACAGTGGGAATGTTCTGTTGGTTCCCCAGGAAGGAAACAGGCCAGTCGATTTCTCTCCGACTTACCAGTGTCCTGTGTGCAACAAGATCTTCATGCATGAGCACAAATTCAGCAGGCACATCGCCATGTGTGGAGGGCGCCGCCCTTTCAAGTGCAAGATCTGTGGAAAGGCGTTCAACCAGAGAGCGCATCTGGACACGCACCTGAAGTTCCACATGGGGATCAAGCGTTACAAGTGTGAGGTCTGTCGAAAGGCCTATGTGATGAAAGGAGACTTGATTCGGCATCTGAAGACTCGAGCCCATCAGGTGGTGCTGCAGTCCTGTGGTATGCCTGTACAGTAGTTGGAATCCACCTGTCTGAAACTCATGTGCAATTGTCACATGCATATCTTATTCATTATTGTGTTAGATATGGTTAGATACTGATAATGGTTGCTTGAAGTGTGGATTGAGTGTTCTCTAGTCTGGGATTTTCAAACTCATGCATGCTTAGTAGTCTATGAATATTGTGAAAATGAACTGTTAGTAACTTCTGTGTGTAAAAATTTCATATGGGTTTCACAGAAACCAATCTTTCTGTGCTTTCTGTTTTCTTTCTATATGTGCTGTGGTTTTGTCATAGGATCATGATGAATAATTGTCAACAAAGAGAATAATGTGGCATCATTGATATAAAATTTCTCACCGTGGTTGGTCTGAGTTTGTTTACGTTTTTGACTATAAAGTGTGGAATGTACTTCACAGAATGACTGTCCTACAATAGAAAAAGAAAAGAAAAAAAAAAGGAAAGAAAATTTGAAGCATTTATAGCCCAGTATTCAACCAGAGGAAATAAAAAACATTCGCCCCTGAAAATAATAGCAGTAATAAAGAAATTTTTATTCAGTTTTAAGTCAAAATATACACTGGCACTAGTGGCAGTCCCAAAAGGGGAATTCAGTATGCTTGTTTCATTCAGAAATAAATATGAGTACATCTACAATACTGGAATAAGACCCGGGACATGAGGGTGAGAAATTAAGTGTTAAAAAATCAAGCAAAGACACATTTTTTGAAAAGTTCAGGACATTCCTTTAATAAAAAAAATTCAAAAATGAACAGAGATTTTAAACAGACTTCACTCAAAATCAGCGAAATGTAGACCAAGGTGACTGGCTTGATGTGCATTACGTGACGAAAAAGCGGAAGAGCACACAAACACAAAGTGTGAAGTAACGCAGTTTTAATGCACGACACAAAACAAGACAAGAAATTTTCGGCAGTATGCCTTCCTCAGCGACAAAACAATAAAAACAGTACAGACATTAACATGCGCAATACTCCCCTTGTGAAGCCAAAGTGGTGCATTACATGGTTTCCACTTAGCACTGGGTTTTTAATAAAATAACAAGGCCTCATGCAAAGGATGTTGGCTGTTGCCATCAACACTCAAGGTGATGTTCCTATAGTAAACTTGAAAAGAAAAAGTTATTCATATTCTGAATATATGGTTATGTGTGGGTGGAAACCGTAATGCACATAACATTGTGGGTGAACAATTTTGCTCTAACAATGGTAATGCTGTGACATGGACATCTCTTGATTTATTTTAGTTCAGATATTAATAGCTTTCTTTCCATGACAATGATTATCATTTTGGCATAGTTATATTTATGTAAATGAGAAATGTTGCATGCATTAGGTAGAATCCAAATGTTAAATGATCTGGGATTCCATCAAGCAACATTGGAATAAACCACTGTTTTGACTCTTAGATGCTCTTGATTCGTGAGATTCATTAGATTTCAAAGAGTCTTTCACTTACAGTTGTTTTAAAACACTGTTAATTTTAGTCTGTAGGACTTAAAATTCTGCTGTAGCAATAACTGCTCTGCTGGATTTTAAACAGTTTGTTCAAGTTGGCTGGACTTTAAAATGTCTTGGATTCCAGTGGCAGTGCAATTTTGGATTTCACAGAGACATGTATAGTTGTAGTGCACTAATTTATCTTATTCATCCTTTCAGTCAGTTAATTCTTGCATTGCTGGAAGTCATAAGTGAAAAAAACCCCAACTAGTTCATCAATTTATGTTGAGATTTAATCCTTGGCTTCTAGTTCTAAACAGTGAAAATTGGTGCCCGGTTGGTTGATGGTCAGTGGCTGCAGGAGACTCAGGTTGTGTTGGCCACCCAGGCAATGTCATCTGTATCTGGAAAGCAGAAGTATCCACCGTCTGTCTCGCATAAATTGCACCAGTCTCACGACCTTCTAGAAACCTGCAAACAAACACACACACACACACACAACACACACACACACACACACACTCTGAATAAATGTTTTGATTATTGTATTATGTGATAAAAGGAAGAAAAAGTTTCAATGTTAAAAACTGTAGGTGCCATAGTATTGATAAAATCTGATCGTCACATTCTACCATTCATTTAGTCAAGATGCCTGTGTACATTTTTAAAGGCTGAAGCAGGTGGTTTTTAAAAACTTGATTTTCTAATGGACAAAATGATGACAGTGGTGCTCCCTTCAAAGCAGTGTATCCTTACCATTCCATTGTAGAATTTGACTTGATGTCTACCTCCGCCTGCTTGAAATTTCACCTTCACCCAACTGCCATACTGGATCCTGTAATCACAAGATCATATCAGTAAAACTTAACATGTCCTGCAAGTTAAACTTAAAAAGCAATAATTGTGTGCAAGAAACACATTTAATGTTTGTGTAGGTTGCCATTTTTAAATGATTATTAAGTTTCATGTTGATGTAGATTAGACAAAAATATTGCACACCTGTCGTCACTGCCTGCATTTCCAGAAGCACTGTTTGTGTCATCATCAAAGGTAGAGGCATGACCGTCTCCAGGAAGTGGGCCCATCAGGTTTGGTGAAGACAGCTGTGGCAGCTGAGAAGTGAAAGAAATAGCAGTTAAAAACACCCATATATTCAGTGACAATTTATGATGCCATGACTATAAATACCGTTCTACAGTTGTACATTTTTGAAAACTGTTGAAACAGTTTGCATTGAAAGAAGTGACAACACAGAACTACAATTAAATAAATACAAAGAAGCTAAATACTCTTCCACTGGCGGATCATCCCCAAAACTTGATGTCGAAATCACATCATCATTAGGACTGCCAGGCAAAGCGGGTGACCCATGAATGGTGTTCTGCTGATGGGGAGCAGAAGGTGGTGAGGGAAGCAGCAGGTTGTCACCACAATGACCAAGAACAGATTGGTCAGCAGGTGGTGCAGGATCAACAGAGACATCAGGCTCAGCTGCTTGACCAGGATAGTGGATGGCAGAGATGCACACATTGTCCTGTTCAATATAAATCTATACTTGAAGAAAACACGGAACAAACAAGTCTACAAGTATTCAATTTATAAGTCAAACAACTTCACTATTTCATGTTGTTGTTGTTGTTTTGCAGTTTTTAAGTTAAAGTCCAGGTGGTAATTCAAGTTGTGTTCAAAGATACATTTGACATAAATGGCATAATATTCTGATGTACAAGAATGTAGATCTACATGTTTGATGGTGGTGAAGATGATGATGGTAATGATGATGATATCCACTCACCATTCTCTGCTCTTGTCTTGCTCTCTGGACACCTTTGAGGTGACACACATTCCATGGACCAGTGACGTCTACCCTGGTGCACTCCTCCCCCATGCCGCCAACACAGGCTTGGCAAAAACAGCTGCGCTCTCTGTAAGAAATGATGTTTGGCTGAATTGCTGAAACATAGTGTTGCTGCCTGGTCTTCTGAAGGGCTTTCAAATGCTGTGTTCGCATAGCTCTTTCTCTGATGATCTCTTCTTTCTGGATGTAAAAGAAGGTCCTTCTATAGTGAGTATGGTCATTGTTGTGTTTTGGCCGGGTGTACTCTTTGCAGCAGAAATCATAGAGTTCTTGAGGAGAATCTATGTCTGCATGTCTGTTCTTGATCTGCAGCTCCAGGGATTTTTTTAGGGTTCCAAATTCCCTGTCACAGGGTCCTTTCCCATGACGAGTGCCAAAAAAGTGTCTTTCTTCAGCTACCCCAAAATCATGTTCAAAGTACGAGAGGTCTGCAAAAGCAGTCTTGTTTTTGTATTGGCCTGGTGCTCCATCAGAAAATATGATGATTTTGTTGAATGGTATGTTCTGGCACTCTTTGAGATGTTTCACTGTGAGGCCATTGAAGTGGTGAACCGCGTGGGTATCATGTTTAGTGTCATCCTGGGTATCATGTTTAGCGTCATCCGACACAAACACCATGGCCTCTGTTGTCACTTGCTGGCAACCTTCTTTGGAACATTGGTACGATGCCACGCTTGCATGGAGCGTCACCTGTGTGTAGGCCCATTGCGCTCCTTGATCTTCATCCTGCAGTTTGCATTTGTAAGTTCTCGTTCTTACATTGTCAAATGTGTCTTCCCTGGGAAGATTAGGAGGCAGAATTTGCAAAAATTCTGCAGACGATACTTAAAGGTTAATTCGTTTCCATGGTAACACACGATGGTGCACTGGTCGATCTTGGACAAATGCCTGTCAATTTATTGAATTTCACCCACTGAACAAAACAAAACGGACAATAAGAAAGGCTTCCTCAACAGTCCTCACCCCACCGGAATGCATGAGAAGAATGCCGCGTAATTAAATTGTTGCATAAAGTGGAAACGACGTGGCCACGTACAGTGTTGTCTAGATAACGCACGTTGCCGACATTGGCGATATTTTATTAGTGATGCCGTCTACTATAAAAGGAGCCGTCAGCATAAAAGAATTACTGCTAGTGTTCATTCTAAACAACTGATTATCGCGTAAGTGAAGCAGTTTGAAGACGAACCGGCACAAACACTACGTAAGTAATGGTGGAAACAAGAAGAAAACAAAAATACTAGATCTATTTTCCTTTGTTTTTATTTTGTCACATTCTGTGCCTTCTTTCTGACAGGAATATTAATTGATGTCTCCTGCTCCATTTAAAAAAACAACAACAACAACTAAGATCCATCAAAACTGTGTCATTTGCCTTGAAATCATTCCCTGCGTTTGCAGAACTCCAAAAGAACAACAGGGCAGGTGGTGGTCTTCTCTGACGCTCTCTCCGTGCTCCAAGCCCTCAAGAACTCCCGCTGCAAAGAACAGAACCATATCACTTCAGCCCTTGTTGCCCTGAGTGCCAGAGTGGAGAAAGTGGTGATACAATGGGTACCAGCACACTGTGGCATCAGAGGCAACGAAAAAGCGGACATTCTGGCAAAAGATGGTGCACAGAAGGAGCAGGCCAACAACCTGGTGTCATACGATGAAATTAAGACAATCATCAAGGCACAACAAGGAATAAAATGGCGCCTCCTGCATCCCAAATACAACCCAGAAGACACATACCATTTGCTGGGACGACGGGAACAGGTCAAGATCTTCCGCCTGAGGACTGGACATAATCGCCTGCTCCACCACATGCACACAAAATTTGGCATTGGACAGAGTGGAGAGTGCCCTTGTAGTGAGGGACCAATGACAACTGACCACATCCTTCAAGTCTGTACGACGTATGCAGCATCCAGGAGAAAGTACTGGCCAACACCGACAGCAGTGGAAGCCAAGCTGTATGGCACCCTGGAGGAGCTGCGACGGACAGCAGCCTTCATCGAGGACACCAGGCTGCTCATCTAACGGGATGGCGAACGAGGAAGAAGAAGAAGAATTCCCTGCGTTTGGCTGAAACCATTATTTGTTGTCTTTGTGACACACAGGGATCTATTGATCAAGTAATGACAAAATGACTGGCAGTGAAAACATTCATAAAACTGAAAGAAAAGTAGAGAAAAATATTAAAAAAAAAAATGCATTCCATTTCAAATATCTCAAAAATCGCCAATAACATTAAAGAACAATCTTTCGTAGGTAACAACGGAAACCACTAATGGGACAACCATTCAACACAGTGCAATTATAAAATCGCCAAACTACGTTTGTCGCACATGTAAACAGAAACACTAAAACACACACATGGAATGAAACAATGTCGTAAGAGCATTTTGGCTTATAAATCCGGCACCAAATGTAGCAGAATCTGACAAACGTAAATGTCGATGCAACTGACCGAGTCAAGCTTAGTGAACGCGGGATTCAATTCGTCACGCCGTGTGGGATGGAAACGAATGCCTTTCAAGGCCGCTGCTATTCATGTTGGGTGCTTCAGTGTTGCTTACACCTTTTTTTTTTTAAAGACAGTGGGCTCTGCGATACAGCTGGAGAAAGTCATGTAGGCCATGCCTGTGGCATGCAAAATGTGTAGATAGCATGCGTCACTGAAGAAATGATCTTGTAGCAGCAAAGAATTTCCAGCAGATCAAATAAGTTTATTGAAACTTGTTCCATAACACTCTCTGGAATTAAAAAGGAGTTTGCTTAGTTGTCATCCGGGGTATTATAGATTCAGTTTACGAAAAATATTTTTATGAATTCCATTATCATCATAAGGAGTGAAAGTGGAAACTATGGTTACACACGATTGGCTTTTTTTTTTTTGTAGCTGTGTACAAAGCTAATTTTGTAAACCAAAACAGCTCCTGGACTTTGGCAACAAACAACTGGTTCTTTTTGCTAGCTGTGCACCAAAAATTAGTTCTGTAGGGGCTACAGTTACAAGCAGTATCTTTGCAAAGTAAATGACTAAAAGCATGTCCCACTTTTCTGCCCTCTTTTCATGCTGTCACCAACAGAAAAATAAATTGCAAAAAAAAACAGACAAACTTCTTTCTTTGCCAAATATTGATTCTATATTCAGTAAATATGTAATAGGTCATTTCATATACATATGTTCTTTGAAAACTGTTTAAAACATTCTGAAATTTAATAACAGAATCACAACCCCTTTATTTTCTGTACTTTCCCAGTATTGTAGACATGCACATGCACAAGTTCATCAAACTGGATAGTGTTTTCATTGATTTTCATGGTCGACATAATATCGTCTGCAAGTTCTCCCATTGTGTATAAAAGTACACTGACCTGTTCTTCACGTCTTTCGTTTGCCAAACCTGACCAGTTCCATATCGTGGGAAACGTTGCTTCCATTTTGGCCAGCTGGCTGCCGTGCCGTCGAAGGCTTTTGATGTTGGTAAGTTGATTGGGCGTTGAACAGCTTTGTTGGGCCTTTCTTCCATCTTTTGTTTGACAGGAGTTGAAGTTCAGTGGCCGCTGTCACCATGTAAGATTCAGTCGCTTAAGATCACAAGGCCAGACAAGAAGCGTGTAGCCGTTTGTTTATTCTCCTTTCTTGGTTACCGTCCCATAAGTCATTGCGTATCTTATTTGCATGAAGGGAGCTTATGAAAGATATGTGAATTAATTCCATTAGATCGATAGCTGAATTTGTCTGCTAAGGTAAACATATCTTACATTCTCAAAGCTGTCGCAGCTGTCTCAGCCAAATGACATAGTCCATCACCAATTCATCAGACTTTTTGACAAGTGACGTCAACTCAGTATACAGAAAAATGATTCTTGGAGTTCCTGATCTGACATAATGATTACGCAAAATCTCCAAAGCCTTTCTACCATCGTCTACAGCATCTCGCATCACGATAGAAAGACTCTTGTCATCAAGAAACTGGATCAGTTCTGCAAAAGCCTTTTTGTTCAAATCATCATCAACATCTTGATCTGCTGGAGTCAAAATGGTATCCTTC
Organism: Conus canariensis; assembly: GCA_033310375.1. NCBI lineage: Eukaryota > Metazoa > Mollusca > Gastropoda > Neogastropoda > Conidae > Conus > Conus canariensis. The sequence goes on from CM065729.1 coordinate 61,135,465, forward strand.
AGTTTCTTCAGTCGTAAATATCCGAGAAATTTAACCTCCCATCGTTCACACTTCCTTTCATCCCCATCAAATATCAGTCGACTCATTCTGGGCCCATAACCTGTTGAGGTTGAATGAATAGAGTCGTCATGACGGCGGAAAATAACAGACACAGTACATATATACAGTACACCACACCAGCAGTCAGCTTCTGTTTACAACAGTTGAGAAGGAATAGAAGTATGCATGCGCAAAACCCTTCCATTTATTTTTGTCATGTAACTACAACAAAAACCCTTCAATTTATTTTTGTCTTGTAACTACCACATACTGAAACAGAACTCTTCAAGTCAAGTGATCTTGATTATACGATCATTCTTCCAACACCACCATGCGCGGCATTCTTTTCCCCTAAAGCGCTTAAGGCCCCTTTGTGAGAGGTTTCGCACCCTTGACAAATACACTTGTATGTGAGCAAAGAAAACGCATTCCATGCACAGTTTTTATTCTCACGAGTTCAGAATAATACAAGCGTAAGTAGAGATGACGTTGCGTGTGCTGACGAAAGGAAACAAAATCTTTAATACAAAAACTGTAACTTGACATTCGACACTTGTATCTATAGCATATTGGAAAGAACACAGATACATTTGAGGTATTTCAGCTTACGGCAGTCTTATCCCCACAAGATATACTGCGAGCTGAGTTACGGTACAAGTATTTTAATTACATCTTGTTTATTTTTAGGAGAATGTGATTGGGACTTGGCTACATTATGCCGCTTGGCCCGCTCTTATAGCAGACAAAAAATCTCAAAAATGCAAAAATTCGAGTTACAGCAGTTGTATGTCCGGGCGGCGAACTGAGCGTCTTTCTTAGTGGTGCTAGAGGTAGAACTATACGCATTTCCCTCAATCAGTGCCTTTTCACACTGCTGTAGGTCTAGCTCTTCTTGGTCCTTTTGTAAAACAAGAACATCGTGTTCATCATATTCAACATCAGAATGTTTCTGCTCATGTGTCCGGCACAGAATTTACATTTTAAGAAGGTTCTCAAAAGAGTTTTAAATTCATTGAACCTTTTTTTTCCCATTTCGCATCCAAACTTTGAGCTACATCTTGAAGCCTGTCCTCTTATTTTTCCTCCAGTTTGGAATCTCGCAGGTCCTTGCCTTCAACGGCAGGCCTTTCATCTTGATCATGTGAGGCCATGGTGCCAGACTTGGTACCAGTACTGGGCTGAAAGCTGGCAATTGCTGTTTTGTTGATCTGAGCAGCAACACAAAATCTGGCTGATAAAAAGTCATTGAAAGGACCCAGCCTTGCTATCTTTAACCAATAAAGTTAGAAAAGAATATAAAGGAATGGACTGACCTCGTGAAACGATTTTTCTTTTGGCGGAAAAAGCATGTGTCTTGTCTCTGGCATGATACAAGCATCACTGTCTAGATGCGTGCGCATCACATCTCATGTCATTGTGAATGACGAATCGCTAGACAATTAATAATTTGGTCTGCAGGCCTAGTGATCTTGTCAGTCTGAGTGCCCTTGGTGAAACCACGAACGAGTTGTGTACTTTGGGCAAGGGCAGCAGTTGCTTTAACAATGGCTGTCTGAATCATAGCCATTTTCAGACCTGACTTTTTTTTTTTTTTTACCTCTGTGGATAGGTAGCTTTTCCAGAACTTTGGATTGACTATTGAAGATGTTGTCGATTGTATTTATCCACACACTGTTTTAGTTTGGCCTCTGCCAGCCCTTTATTAAATCTTTTTTATTCACAATATTGGCAATGGACTCAGCTAGTTTGTGAGACATTTGTTTAGTATCATCCAGTTCTTTCTCCATTTCTTGAAGCAAATCATCATCTGGGCAGGCCAGTACAATACACTCTTCCAGCACTAAACTTTTTTGCCACCAGATTCTCATCAACATCTTCATCATCATCTTTGATTTCTCCATCCGAATCAGTGTCTGAATTGTGTAGGGTTTGCAAGCATTGTTTTTATGGCTTTGCTTGACTGGGCATTTCCCTTTGTTTACCGCTTTGTTTTTTCATGCCACCATCATGTCCCGTGGGTCTTCTTCAAACTCAAGGGACATGGTAGAGGTGTGAAAAACAAAAAGGTAAACGGTCTTCTTCAAACTCCCACTCACAGTGAAACATTCTTTTAGGGTGGTGTGACTTGCATGATGTGAGACATAAACATTTTACAGCTGACTCCATGAAAACTTTGTTCAGAGATGTCCCCACGATGTGACCTTTGAATTTCTGAAAAAGATTAACATTTTTCATCAGATCTAACATTTTACAGCAGAAAGATTTTTAACAAAATTTCTGGTGTGATTTTAGAAGGTGTATTTTAAAGAGTTGTGTGACTTCTTTTGAATGACCTTGTGAGTTGACTTGAACGCGGTGACAGCCCTGAAATGGCCCTTTGTGGTTGGCTGGGCTGTTAGCATCTTTACCTTAACTTACCTTCTTCAAACTCTGAATCAGAGTCCAACGTGGAATTTTCTCTCTCAGGGGATGACTGACCCCGCCTTTTTTTTTTTTGCGGCTTTGGCAGTAAGGCTCTGCATGCGACATGCTCAAGCTGTGCTGTGAACTCAGCAGAGAGGTCAGCTGGATATGTCCATTTTTGTGGACCAGTAAGAAAACTGGCCCATTTGTGCAATCAGTTTAGTTAAACCTGTCTTCCACACTTTCTGCAGTGTCAGTAGGACTCTCTTCTCCACAGTCAGCCATAATCAGTGGCGATATAGAAACACCACACTCAGGTGGTGTAATAGTTGTGGAACTGATGCAGGTCCCATTGCATAACTCAGGTGATGAGAAAAATGCTGTTGATCCAGTTTCTAACCAATGTTATTCCTGAAATTAAACACAACTCAGGTAAATTGTAAATTTTTCCCCACCAGTAATGTGGTCTTTGAATATGATCTTCCACAAAGGGAGCAAATTATGGAAATATAAAGCCCTTACAGACTCTAAATCATATGGAATTTGTCAAAGCTGTATGGTAGTATGTCAGTCCTGTAACAAAGCTTTGAGTTTCACACACAGGATCCAACCAAATCAGTAAGAAAATAAGGCACACTCACCTGGCGCGTTTTTCAGTCACAATAACTGCACATATACCAACCATTCACACACATAAAAGCACTGATAGACAATACTCTATAACTGATATTCTGGAACTGCAGAAGTCTGAAGAGCTGCAGGTGCACGTCTGAAGATGGCCAGTGTGTGTGCCTAACTGACGCCGTGGCTACCCTCTAATTCTCATGTGACTTCACAACTACAAGGTTAGTGTACACTTCATGCCGCAATGTCTGACTTGATATGTAGATACACTGGAAGTGAATGCTGTCGGTGTCTTCTTCAGGCTTGTTGTCTTCAGTGTCATGTAGGAACTGTCTTGTTGGTTGGTGTTGTTGCTTTCTTCGTTGAGGTCTTGCTTTGTTTTTTCCAAACACAGTGCTGCGACAGCATTTTTTCCAGTGGTTTTTCTTTCCACAGGCAGCACAAATATTTCCAAATGCAAATTTTCCTCAGTCCAATACATTTCAGGTATCTTGGCCATGCCTTGTTTGTTTGTTTGTTGTTTTGTTTTGTTTTGTTTTTGTTTGTTTAACTTTCTGCTGCCACCATGTTATGGTGTCGGATAGCATCTAGTACTCACCATGACTTCGTTCAGCTGCTTTGTCAAAGACCTCAGGTCTTGGCGCCTCTTTCTGTTGTCTTCTGTTGTCGTCTGCATAGTTCGACTCTTGCACAAAAGGTGGTCAAGGGAGTTAACCCTACTGTCGGAACATATACCAATGGGATTGTAAGTGCAGTAATTGAGTGGTGATGGCATTTTTGTCAGTTTTATATGACTGTCTAACTTCATGCCTGAATATGAACTTAGGAAAAATCAAGATAAACTGAGCACGTCATATGACAGGCTATAGGCACTGGGAATGCACTGCTATTTGCATGTCATATGATGTGCTAAGGCAGTCAGCGGGTTAATGTTTTGCTAGTGAGTGTTACTTGGTTGGGCATGTCTATAATTTGGGATAAGTTGTACGAGGTAGTCCTATTTGACCATGGTTCTTGGCACTTCAATAGATCAGTGTTGAAATCACCTAAAAGTATTAATTCTGTAGCATCAAGTGATGTGCATCCATCATGGCTGTAAACTTGTCCATTCAATCAGCATTTTCTGCTGGGTTTCGATACACAAATCTGATTTTGATGGGTTTCATTCTCTTCAACTTGATTATTAACCAAACTGCTTAAGTTCCAAAACTTTAAAGTTCATATAAACGTTGAACATTTAATGTTTCATGAATGTAAAGTAATATGCCCGTAGATTTGGATTCGGTGGGATCTCTGCATACAATATTGTAGCCGGAGATTACAGTGGCATCAGGGAGAATGTCTCTAAGTCTTGATTCAGTGAAGCCAAATGTGTGAAAGGGTTTGTCATGATTATACAGTATGTGGGTACCTCCTGTAACTTGTTGTGCATATATTGGTTTATATTTAGATGTCCAATACATAGTCCGTCTTCCTGTGGCCATGCTGAAGATGATTGCACCATTTGTGCAACTAAAACAAATATAGTGAGGATACGCTTAAATACAAACACAAATGTGTCCGTATAGTATACACACACAACACAACAAACTTCAATGCGAAAGGATAATGAGTATGAGAAACAAGCAAAAGTTAAGTTTACAAACAATTGTGAAAAAATACACACACACACACTCACAAACCCAATAATGTTCAATGCAAAAGGATAATGAATATGAAAAACAGACAGAACTTAAATTCACAGAGTTATGTAACATGCCTGTGACAAGTTTCAGTGAAGCTTTATCCACACCACAGGAGGTTTCTTCGCGTGCTCACACACCATGTAGGTACAATAAAAACTATGATATAAAAGTCTTGCTTCCTTCAAAAATACTAATGATGTAGTTCACAACCACTTTTCCTTTTCAGCTTATCAGATGTTGGTCGGCAGATTAGGAATTACACAGTCCACATTGGCAGATACATGATTATAGTTCAAGCTCAGCACTTTCAACGCAAGCGTGGGTTTAAAGTGTGTGTGTACATATATATATATATACTTAAAAGAAATCATAAGACTTGAACTGGGCTGCATTCTAACATTTATTTTTCATAAATTTTCGCCCTGTTTTGGGACTTCATCAGACAGTTGCAATCACAAACTAAAAAGGTATAAACAATATCCAGGCTTTGTCCATTGAAAAACAATTCACTATGGTAAAACAATTCACTAAGGTAAAAACTAGGAACACACAAAAAGCATCCAAAAAACTCTGCACACACACACACACACACACACAAAATCATGTACACCTAAAACCATCCTTGCTGTTTTGTGTCCTACTGTGAGTGAATTCACTGCACAAGTCAAGTCAGACATACACTTGATATCTGCCACCCGTGAACTCGATGCACTATTCAAAAACAAAAGTGATAAAATCTTTTTCAAATAAATAACATATATTGCACACACACACACACACACACACACACACACGCACGCACTGATTCAAGTCTAGGAGAATTGGCCATAGTTTGGTGGCACTGGCATGAAGTGTGGCCACTGCCAAAAAACAGGTGGGCAGCTACGCGGAAAAGAAGGGAAGAACATAGAAGGATACACACGCGGTGGCATCATCGGTGGTGGTTGTGGAGGCAAAGTGTAGTTCTCTCTATCACCATACGAATCAGTTCCCCGCATGGTAGTACTGTCCGGTCATGGGAGTGGGTGGGTAGGGGGGTGGAGAGTGGTGGTAGGGAGGGTAGGAAAGACCTCGAGTAGTGTGGGTCAGCGGGAGAATGGGGAAGAGTAGGAGGGTTCTCGGGTGGAGAGGACTGTGATGTGTGATTGTTTGACTTTGTTCTTAACATGCGTGGAGTAGGTGAATGGAGGGGAGGAGGGATGGAGCGGTGATGCAACGACTTTGTTCTTAACATGCTTGGAGGAGGTGAATGGACGGGAGGAGGAATGGAGTGGTGATGCAACAAGGGAGAAGTAGAGAGACATCCAGTGGGGTGAGGCCTGTGGTCACTGCCCCTCTTTGTGGCGATGCTGTCTGCCTGTTTCCTAGCAAACAGATTCTCGGTAAGGCGTGCTGTCCCTTTCCTCGTTGGCAGAATGGCATTTTGGTACTATGCCATTCTGGCTGCTCCACTGCTGGTGGTGAAGACAGCAATATGGTCCCTGTAGTGCACACCCATGCTGTCACACACCTGTTGCAGGTTCCTGTTGCTGGGATGAATGACAGGGTTGAAGGGATGTCATCCTCTGGCATGCAGGATAGCAGAAGCTATGAGTGACGCTTTGGGAAAGACCCTCTGGCACTGGCCAATTAGTTGCGAATTTGTGCCCTCCGTGCATTGTTATTTTGTTCGCTGCGCCGGGTTTTGGACGTGTTTTGATAGAATAATCAATGCACGAAAACGAAATCGAAAAATGTGTCTGCTTACCTTGTAGTTGTTAAATAAAACCAAGCGAATCCAATCATAAGTCATGGAACCAAGTATTAGTAGTAACAGTACTAACAAAATAAAGCACACAACATTGTAAATGATAGGAACAGTCAACACAGAAATTGCTCAGGTTGAGCAACAGCTTCACAGCTTGTGTAAAAAGCTCCTGTCTAATAGCAAATCATAGGCAAACTATTGTTTGCTTCTTCACTGGACACCAATCTGTACCAGATTACATCCCGAATAACACAAAATAACAGTAGCGACTGTAATTTTCCTAAATTTTTTCTTCCTGCTCAAGAATTTGGTCGACATCTCTTGCGCATTGATGTAAGCCTCATCCCCCACACATGCTAGGAATACTACAGCTCGATAGTCACTCAGTTCTTTACTCAATCTGGAAGCCTTTTCATATTTGTCCCACTGACGTCAGAACCGTCTCCATGCCGAATCAAGATTCTCATCTCTGCTGCTATGTCGAGTTTGGAAGGAAGAGGAATGTTTGCTGCAAACCTTCATTGTTGCTGTCCTGCTTGTTCTTCTGCCATGCTGGCACCATATAACGTTTTTTGATTAGTTTGTTACTGTCTTTCAACAAAGACTCCAGTCATGGGTGTAATCAACATCCTTAGTGAACACAACAGGACTTCATCATGTTCGGCATTCTCGCAGCAGTGCGCATGCGTGTTACAAATACGAAACTATTCAAAGTATACATAGCTCTAAACAAGTCGTCGTCTGCTACAAGCTAGGCTATATACGAGTCAAGGAGGAGGGTGAATTACACGTTCGCTGCTAGTGTGGCATAGCAGTGGACGTCAGGGTTGAGGTGGTAGCTCTCCTTTGAGGGACACTGATGTGAGAGGTCAGTGTCGGGCGGCGCAGTCAACCTTGCAGCCGTATGGGTGACGACGGGTCTAGCCTGTGTTGCCTGGGGACGGCTCCTGGAGATGTGGGGTGATCAGCGATGGAGCGCTGCCTGACTGCGATCACCGTGGCCTGAGTAACCATGTTCTGAGGTCAGGCAGACATGGGGGCACTCCTTATGGGGTTGGGCTGAAAAATTGCCCTCTCGGCCGCAGTCTGCGAGTACCCACTGAATATGGGGTATTTGTGCAGCACTCCAGCAACTTTCGTCCTGCTCCCTTCTTGAGGCGGCCTCACGCAGCACAGGACCATCGCCACCCGAGCATGAAAAAGGCTATCCAGTGGTCCTGAAGACAGCCTGATGTTTGTGGAAAGGAGGCAACATACACCTATGCCTATCATCGGTCAACCAACTACCAAAATTGAACCAACGTTCAAGAGGAACCAGAGCTCGGAGAGAGAGAAACACGATGACCCCACATGAAACTCACCCACTACTGCCGGCGACAGCAGTTGCCACGAAGTATTTTACATGAGATGCAAAGTATTTTTGCCTTATTTTACATGAGATACAAAGTATTTTTGCCTGAGTTGTTTGTTTTGGGGGTTTCTGTTGACTGCATTCAGTAGTGATCTTATCTCTCTTCTTTGGGAGTGACAGTCTCTGTCAAACCACTTCTTTCTACGTCTAGATTTTTTTTCCTATCCATCTTTGTCTAAGCATCATCTTTGCTGTGGTTGAAAATATATTTGTTATCTTGTTATCTGTTCAATAGTCGTATTTATGTTGATGTCATGTTCATTTGTTGCAAGTTGTGGCACAATGTCGGTCTTGATTTCTTGAATCATGGTGCGTATTTGGGGCATTTTGGAGGTTGCTACTACTTTTTCAGCAGACTTTTCATTCCACTGAAATACCAGATATCCTTCTTCTGTACTGATTGTAGAATTCCTATGAAGTAGGTCTTCAAGTAACTGTTGTTCATTGTGGGTTGTGAAAGAGGCTTGTTTTGTGTAATGTGTTTTCATTTTCTATGGGTAGTTGGATCAATAACGCCAGTGGGCAGTAGTCAGAATGTGGTGTCAAGTTAGTCACTTTCATGTGTAACACATGTCGAAGCAAATGTTGTGAGCAAATGAAATAATTTACTACGCTGCTTCCCTGTGAATTATGAAAAGCGTAGAATCCTGCAAGATCTCCAAGCACTCTTCCATTCAAAACACACATTTGATTTTCAATACACATGTTACATAAACAGTGTACGTTCGTATTAGTTAAGAGGTCCATCGACTGTCTTTTTATGACGTTATCAAAATGGTAGTCAGCAGGTAAATCATAATAATTCTTCTCATTGTCCAGGCTAATGAAGTCGGCTTGATTACCTGTCCTTGCAGTAAAGTCACCACACAGGAGGACATTGCCTTTTGTTGTCAGATCTTCTTTCTAATGAATCCCATATGCGTGTAGTGTAGTCCTTGCCAAAGGTAGAATGTTCCGGTGGAATATATACACAACCTAAATATACATCTCTCTTTTCTGCGGTTTTGTTTTTACATGTTGTTTTAATCTGTAACCATGCAATATCGCTGTTATTTCTTGGTAGGAATTTTATACACTTTCTGTACTGCTCTTTTATGTAGACAGAGATACCCCCGAAGCCCTTGGGGCTTTCCCCCTTTTTGGTCGATAATGATGAACCCATGCAGCAAAACCAGGTAAAGATAATTCATTTGCTTTTTCTCTATAAAGATGGGTTTATTGTAAAAACCATGTGATATGTAGACAGGATTTCTACAACACTTTTATCAAGGAGTTTGTTAATCTTTAATCCGTCATCGGTCCCCTTGTAATCTCTAATATTCCATGATAGCACATGTTACGGAAAAGTCAGGTGTAATATTTTGAGTATGAAAAAATGTGCAATACATCAAAGGAAAAATAGCTTATACACACACACGGACTAAGAGCTGATAGAAGCAGCTGTGGTCGCGGTTTGAGTTATGGGGAGGGAAAGGCTGACTGTGATATTGCCGAGGTTGCATGTTGTCTTGCTTGTCATTGCCATGGTGGTCCCGGCGGTCGTCTCGGCGATCATTTTGGTAGGCTTCTTGTGGTTGTGCCGGTGGTAGTTTTGGCAGTCATCTTGGCGTTCGTTTCAGTGGTCGTACCCTGGTAATCTTGGGTGATGTCACGGCGGTCAGCTCGGCGGTAATTTCGGTTGTCACCTTGGGCAGCATGGGTGTAGGTTTCCCGTCGGCCATGTCTGTGTCCATCCCAACGGTCTTCCATGCGACGACCGAGCTAACAGTAATGGTCATGACCAGGTTGGTGATCGGGCTGGTTGTGTCGCCCATAATGTTGGCGTGTTGCGTCGTGGTATGTGACAGCACCTTTTGCTGTCGGTAGAAGCCCAGTTGGTGGTGTGGTCTTCTGTCGTTTCTCTCTCTGTGTGTGGTCTCAGTGGGGTCATCTGTGTCGCTGTTTGGGTTTTCCCTAGAACAGGCCCACGAGTTGTCTGCCCAGGTTGCCTGCCGGGATGCTGGTGCCTTATCAGTGGGGTGGATAGTGTCCCTCATCAGCCGCTTGTCCCATACTTTCAGATTGGTGTGGGAAACGAAGCAGACTCGCTTCTGAGTTCTGTTTGTTCGGCATTGCCAGCGGGGTCATTTCCAGTTTTTGAGGTTGCCCTCGCGCTCTGCGTCTCCTCCGGAAATGGGGGTACCTCATGTAGTGGCGGTGTGGGGGCGGGAGAAGGGGTTGCAGAAGCAGGGGAGGAGTGGTATTGACGGGATGAGGTGGGCGTGGTCATCATTGCCAGATGTGGGGAAAGAACGGTCTCAGTGATGTTTCTTTCCCTGCTGCTGCCAGGCCGCCATAAGCTGTCCGATGTCCTCATGCCTGGCCCTCTCACACTGAAACATCTGTTCAGCCAGCGTGTTCACGGCACCCTCTAGTTTTGAAGTGTGCGGTTTTGCCTGCTGTGTGAAGGCTTCAAAACACTCGCGTGTAACAAGGCCCAAGATGAGTGGTGGTGTGTTGTCTGGCACAGCGTTGTCGGCAGCATTGGCTAATTGTGCAGCAATCTCTTCCCTACACTTTCTGTCCCGTACACGATTCGGGCACACAGTTTGCAAGTATATCTTCTGGAGCTTCGAGTGAAAATAAGAATTTGATACACTGGTAGTTCTGTGCACTCCCAGCTAACTTTTCGGCCACACTCCGTACATTTTAGAGAATGGCCTGTCTCATGCACACTGTCACAAACACATGGCATTGTCATATTGTACTCACCCTGCCCCTCGTTGTTTGCTACCATTTTAGGCATTGTTTGTTTTGGTCAGTCACCATGTCCTCTCCACTGAACACTGTAGGATCAAGGTGTTCGGCCAACCTCATGGCTTCTCTGGCTTCATTTAGCTGTTGTAGGCCTTGTGCGTCACATGCGATACTAGTGTCATGAGCATCTTTGCCGCATCTTTTACAGACTTCTAAAGTGGCCCTGCACCTGTCCTTTGTGTGTCCGAACTTCTGACATTTGAAACAGCGCATGGGTGAAGGAATAAAGCATCTACCTTGACATTTTCATAGAAGATTTTAACATCTACCAGAATCTGCGCCATGCCAAACTTAGGATATACGTAAATGTGGGCATCCTTTTTCGTTTTCGGAAAGTGGAAAGACGCCACACATCCAGAATTCCCTGCTCCGCCAAATAGTCCTTCAGCTCAGCCTCTGAGGTGTCTTTCAAGACATCTTTAAGGTGTCTCGAACCACCGCAATGTATCACTCCCTTGAAGGAGTTCAATTACATGGCCGGACACTTTAACAAAGACCTCCATGCTACCAAACTTTGCCTTCGTCCCATCTGTCTTTTTAAGCTGGGTCGATGAATGTTCATTCGGGCATTTCACAAGGTATGTCCGTCTTTTTGTTCTTTTACTTTGGAGTAGGACCTAGATATACCCTCCAACCATTTCTGAAATAGAAGTGCATGAGATCCTGGAAGCCATCGACTACCAGGAATCTCAGCCTCACTTCCTTGTGCTTGGCAACAAACCTTACTTCTTATTCAGAGTCTGAATCATATTCTCTTAGACGTTTGGTGTTATGATTGTTTTGATTACTCATAAGGCGTAAGCTCAACGATGGCAGGAATTCAAAAGTCACCCTAGGAGGGCTGCCGTGCTAGGGAGGGGACAATGGATGGCCCTACGAAGGACTTGTGAAGAACTCTTAGGGCGTCCGTCTGCCGATACTTTCCCACAAAACAGACAGGACTGCTGTAGCGACTCGCTAACGCAGAGCCATTCATCTCTGGCCAGTGTCAGCACCTTAGATTGCGAGTGACTTAGGGCCACCACTCCGACAGGTCTCAGAAAAAGAAGGGTCGAAAAGGAAGGCTGGAAAAAATAGATGAAGGAACAGATTGAAGAACCGGGTAGGAAGAAACAAGACCACATAGAGGCAGCAGATGATGTCAATTGTTCTGGGAAGCACGAATCCAGCTCCAAAGATTGCCCTCAGTGGAAATTGGAGCCTGAGATTCAAAGGGTATGAGTGTCTGAGTGTTTGACATTTCTTGACGCAAAAAGGAAAGTCCTTCAGGAAATTCCTTCTGGCAAAAGCTACCCATCTGTACTGATGTCAAATCCAAAGATGATAGATCAGGCAAGCCAAACAGATCTGTGTCCATGTGAATGTCCAAAGTCATTAAACAAGTCAGCCTCACCCAATCAGACTTCAGCTGTGTTAAAAGATTCCGCTGTTTCTGCATCGGTTGTCACACCTGTACCAACATTATCTTTGTCGAGATCGGTTTCTGAGGGTGCTACGAAGTCGAGCAAAAGTGATGGTTTGAGGAGAGATTCTGTTGGGGTTTCTCCACAAAAGAACAAGTTATCGGGTGGTTTGAAGGGTGCTGGAGGTGTAAGACACCCATCACAGGCTAAGCCTGATCCCCCACCCAAACCACCTAGCAAGTATGAGAAACAGAAAAAGAAATCTACTTCAGATTGCCTTAAAAAAGGCGAAACCTCTTTTTCCAGCTCCAACAGGTTTCGGGGACTGTCTGTGGAAGAGATGTCTGATTTAATGACCTGATTTTTTTTAAACGCTGTATTTGATCTATTGTTCTTTTGCATCTGACCTTATTTTAGCCTTTTTTTTATGAGTATTCTCCAGTGGAATATAAGAGGGTTACTCTTCCAATTTTTATTGAAACTGTAAATAGGCAGAAATCCAAACAACAATATTAACTTTAAACATGGACTGATTCAACCTTCAGATAGTTAATGACAAAGAACTTTTTGGGTTCTGATAGAGAGAAGAAAAAAGGAGAGGAAAACTCAAAGGGGGCACTGGATTAGCATCCCCAAGCTACGCAGAGCGTTTCCACAACCTGTCTGTCCGGCTCAACACATTTGCAGGAAGAGGCCAGGCAACGGGAAATGGCCAAACAGGAAATAAAAAGTGTCTTAATACTAAAATCAGCCAAACAATCAGACATATAGAACAAACAATACTAGGGGAAAGCAGTAAATGTCTTTACCTCAAAATAATACAATCACTGCTAATAAAAGTTTTTTTTTTTAAAAAACATTCTAAAATTGCTTAAAAACCTTAGTAACCTGTGAAATCTGACAGGTTACATTTGCATGTTTTTTTCTGGTGCTGTTGGAATTCCCAGATTCAAGCACAGTGCTAGGAACTTCCTAAGGCTAGTCTCACATTTATTTTGTGTGTCCTCTACTATTAAGAAATCATCTAATACGTGTGCCATATTTGGCATGTTCAGCTTTGCATTGGCCATCCAGTGCTGGGCATTACTGAGCATTTCGAATATACGACAGCTGGATTTACAACCCATGGGGGTACTGTGATGGGTGTAGGGGAACGATCCTGAAAGCGTCTGCGATATTTGTCTTTGCTAAGTAACCATTTTTTCCTATGCGTATGATCGCTGCTACCGCTTCGTCTATAGATTGGTACCGAACCATAGCTTCTGTGTCTGGTATTCCATCATTTATCGATTCCCCTTGGGGGTATGAGAGATGGTGTATAAGACGAAATTTACCTGTCTCCTTCTTGGGCACCAGACCTATTGGTGAAATGGTAAGGTTTGTAAATGGTTTATCCTTAAATGGGCCTGCTAATCGTCCTAATCTACATTCTTTGTCTAGTTTATTACTCACTATTTTAGGGTGGTCTTCTGTGGATGCTAAGTTAGGGGCTTCCTTGTGTGTTAAAGAGCCCTTGTAACCTACTGGGAAGCCCCATCTGAAACCTTCACTAAGGAATACTGCTAAATCCCTATCATACCCTATTAGGTAACGTTCTAACACTTCATGCTTGACTGGGCTTGGTAGGACACTACTGTTGCCCTCTTCTGAGGGTGGTGGGATTGGGTTGGTTTCCATCTGTACTGGGTGTGGCCCAGCTGTGATGTTCTTGGTCGAAAGGACGACTGTGCTGCATTGTAGCTTTGTGTGAATCGGTTCATCACTTTGAAAGGTTTGTTGACCGGGTGTTGGCAAACTGTGAATGGGTGGTGCCCCATACAGTTGTAGCAGTTGTGCTGAAACTTGCACTCTGCTCCAGATGCATAGTAGCCTGTGGTGTGATATTTGTAGCCGACACCTCTTGGTATGTCTTTTTGTGCCACTGATTGAGATGAGACTGTCCTGTCCTTCGAGTTTGCCTCCAGGTGCGCTTTGAGATACAGTTCCAAGTGAGCTGCACCCCATTTTGCTTCACCCGAGGCTATCAGCTTGCGAAATTGTTCATCGTACAACCTCCAACCTGCCCCTTTGTTGGCAAGGTTCAGGACAGTCTCCAAGTGATGGGCTAAAACTGGCCCTAGGGTTGGCGTTTGTTCTGTGAGGATGGCACAGAAACGGTTCCATGCACTCACCCATTGAATGAGGGGTAGCGGGTGGCCCTTTTTCGTCGAGGCACCAGCTGGAGTGCTGGGGACTTCCCTCCATTTTCTACCTGGAGTGTGTAGCATTCTTCTTTCTGCTCTGTCTTATCAATCATGAAACCGAGTTCTATGTATTCCCCTGCCCATATTTTTAAAATTTTTTGCCGGTACCTGACTCGTTATTGACTGTGATGGCATATTCGAGAGTTTACCTTATAGTGCGTCCTGGGCTGGGCCCACGATGCTGGTCTGCAACTCCGCAGCCTGTTGAGCTGGTGGTGCTGTGGAGGCCATTGTGGGTGTGGCAGCCACCTGTTGTGCCGGTTGTGCCATGGCGGCCATCGTGGATGTGCTGGCCACTGGTTGTGCTGGTGGCACAGGGGGGCCGTTGTGGGTGTGGCGGTCGCCGGTTGTGCTGGCAGGGTAGGGGGGGCCGTCGTGATGGTGGGCGTGTGGGGGATGCGTTCCAGTGCTTTTTTTTTATATTTTTTTATCTTTGTGTCGATCTGGGCCGTAATGTTGTTCATAAGTGTGCTGAGCCATGGGGGCGGCATATCCTGGTTGTCCTGCGACAGGCCTGGATGAGGATGTGAAGCTTCCCCCCTGTTTGGCTGCAAAATGAATATGAGAAACAAGCAAAAGTTAAGTTTAAAAACAATTGTGAAAAAACACACACACACACACACTCACAAACCCAATAATGTTCAACGCAAAAGCATAATGAATATGAAAAACAGACAGAACTTAAATTCACAGAGTTACGTAACACGCCTGTGACAAGTTTCAGTGAAGCTTTATCCACACCACAGGAGGTTTCTTAGCGTGCTCACACACCATGTAGGTACAATAAAAACTATGATATAAAAGTCTTGCTTCCTTCAAAAATACTAATGATGTAGTTCACAACCACTTTTCCTTTTCAGCTTATCAGATGTTGGTCGGCAGATTAGGAATTATACAGTCCACATTGGCAGATACATGATTATAGTTCAAGCTCAGCACTTTCAACGCAAGTGTGGGCTTAAAGTGTGTATATATATATATATATATATATATATATATATATATATACACACTTAAAAGAAATCATGACTTGAACTGGGCTGCATTCTAACATTTATTTTTCATAAATTTTCGCCCTGTTTTGGGGCTTCATCAGACAGTTGCAATCACAAACTAAAAAGGTATAAACAATATCCAGGCTTTGTCCATTGAAAACAATTCACTACGGTAAAACAATTCACTAAGGTAAAAACTAGGAACACACAAAAAGCATCCAAAAAACTCAGCACACACACGCACGCACACACACACACACACACACACACACACACACAGACACAAAATCATGTACACCTAAAACCATCCTTGCTGTTTTGTGTCCTACTGTGAGTGAATTCACTGCACAAGTCAAGTCAGACATACACTTGATATCTGCCACCTGTGAACTCGATGCACTATTCAAAAACAAAAGTGATAAAATCTTTTTCAAATATACATACATATATTGCACACACACACACACACACACACACACGCGCACGCACTGATTCAAGTCTAGGAGAATTGGCCATAGTTTGGTGGCATTGGCATGAAGTGTGGCCACTGCCAAAAAACAGGTGGGCAGCTACGCGGAAAAGAAGGGAAGAACATAGAAGGATACACACGTGGTGGCATCATTGGTGGTGGTTGTGGAGGCAAAGTGTAGTTCTCTCTATCACCATACGAATCAGTTCCCCGCATGGTAGTACTGTCCGGTCGTGGGAGTGGGTGGGTAGGGGGGTGGAGAGTGGTGGTAGGGAGGGTAGGAAAGACCTCGAGTAGTGTGGGTCAGCGGGAGAATGGGGAAGAGTAGGAGGGTTCTCGGGTGGAGAGGACTGTGATGTGTGATTGTTTGACTTTGTTCTTAACATGCGTGGAGTAGGTGAATGGACGGCAGGAGGGATGGAGCAGTGATGCAACGACTTTGTTCTTAACATGCGTGGAGGAGGTGAATGGACGAGGTGAATGGACGGGAGGAGGAATGGAGTGGTGATGCAACGACTTTGTTCTTAACATGCGTGGAGGAGGTGAATGGACGGGAGGAGGAATGGAGTGGTGATGCAATGACTTTGTTCTTAACATGCGAGGAGGATGTGAATGGACGGGAGGAGGAATGGAGTGGTGATGCAATGACTTTGTTCTTAACATGCGTGGGGGAGGTGAATGGACGGGAGGAGGAATGGAGTGGTGATGCAATGACTTTGTTCTTAACATGCTTGGAGGAGGTGAATGGACGGGAGGAGGAATGGAGTGGTGATGCAACAAGGGAGAAGTAGAGAGACATCCAGTGGGGCGAGGCCTGTGGTTACTGCCCCTCTTTGTGGCGATGCTGTCTGCCTGTTTCCTAGCAAACAGATTCTCGGTAAGGCGTGCTGTCCCTTTCCTCGTTGGCAGAATGGCATTTTGGTACAATGCCATTCTGGCTGCTCCACTGCTGGTGGTGAAGACAGCAATATGGTCCCTGTAGTGCACACCCATGCTGTCACACACCTGTTGCAGGTTCCTGTTCCTGGGATGAATGACAGGGTTGTCATCCTCTGGCATGCAGGATAGCAGAAGCTAGGAGTGACGCTTTGGGAAAGACCCTCTGGCACTGGCCAATTAGTTGCGAATTTGTGCCCTCCGTGCGTTGTTATTTTGTTCGCTGCGCCGGGTTTTGGACGTGTTTTGATAGAATAATCAATGCACGAAAACGAAATCGAAAAATGTGTCTGCTTACCTTGTAGTTGTTAAATAAAACCAAGCGAATCCAATCATAAGTCATGGAACCAAGTATTAGTAGTAACAGTACTAACAAAATAAAGCACACAACATTGTAAATGATAGGAACAGTCAACACAGAAATTGCTCAGGTTGAGCAACAGCTTCACAGCTTGTGTAAAAAGCTCCTGTCTAATAGCAAATCATAGGCAAACTATTGTTTGCTTCTTCACTGGACACCAATCTGTACCAGATTACATCCCGAATAACACAAAATAACAGTAGCGACTGTAATTTTCCTAAATTTTTTCTTCCTGCTCAAGAATTTGGTCGACATCTCTTGCGCATTGATGTAAGCCTCATCCCCCACACATGCTAGGAATACTACAGCTCGATAGTCACTCAGTTCTTTACTCAATCTGGAAGCCTTTTCATATTTGTCCCACTGACGTCAGAACCGTCTCCATGCCGAATCAAGATTCTCATCTCTGCTGCTATGTCGAGTTTGGAAGGAAGAGGAATGTTTGCTGCAAACCTTCATTGTTGCTGTCCTGCTTGTTCTTCTGCCATGCTGGCACCATATAACGTTTTTTGATTAGTTTGTTACTGTCTTTCAACAAAGACTCCAGTCATGGGTGTAATCAACATCCTTAGTGAACACAACAGGACTTCATCATGTTCGGCATTCTCGCAGCAGTGCGCATTACAAATACGAAACTATTCAAAGTATACATAGCTCTAAACAAGTCGTCGTCTGCTACAAGCTAGGCTATATACGAGTCAAGGAGGAGGGTGAATTACACGTTCGCTGCTAGTGTGGCATAGCAGTGGACGTCAGGGTTGAGGTGGTAGCTCTCCTTTGAGGGACACTGATGTGAGAGGTCAGTGTCGGGAGGCGCAGTCAACCTTGCAGCCGTATGGGTGACGACGGGTCTAGCCTGTGTTGCCTGGGGACGGCTCCTGGAGATGTGGGGTGATCAGCGATGGAGCGCTGCCTGACTGCGATCACCGTGGCCTGAGTAACCATGTTCTGAGGTCAGGCAGACATGGGGGCACTCCTTATGGGGTTGGGCTGAAAAATTGCCCTCTCGGCCGCAGTCTGCGAGTACCCACTGAATATGGGGTATTTGTGCAGCACTCCAGCAACTTTCGTCCTGCTCCCTTCTTGAGGCGGCCTCACGCGGCACAGGACCATCGCCACCCGAGCATGAAAAAGGCTATCCAGTGGTCCTGAAGACAGCCTGATGTTTGTGGAAAGGAGGCAACATACACCTATGCCTATCATCGGTCAACCAACTACCAAAATTGAACCAACGTTCAAGAGGAACCAGAGCTCGGAGAGAGAGAAACACGATGACCCCACATGAAACTCACCCACTACTGCCGGCGACAGCAGTTGCCACGAAGTATTTTACATGAGATGCAAAGTATTTTTGCCTTATTTTACATGAGATACAAAGTATTTTTGCCTGAGTTGTTTGTTTTGGGGGTTTCTGTTGACTGCATTCAGTAGTGATCTTATCTCTCTTCTTTGGGAGTGACAGTCTCTGTCAAACCACTTCTTTCTACGTCTAGATTTTTTTTCCTATCCATCTTTGTCTAAGCATCATCTTTGCTGTGGTTGAAAATATATTTGTTATCTTGTTATCTGTTCAATAGTCGTATTTATGTTGATGTCATGTTCATTTGTTGCAAGTTGTGGCACAATGTCGGTCTTGATTTCTTGAATCATGGTGCGTATTTGGGGCATTTTGGAGGTTGCTACTACTTTTTCAGCAGACTTTTCATTCCACTGAAATACCAGATATCCTTCTTCTGTACTGATTGTAGAATTCCTATGAAGTAGGTCTTCAAGTAACTGTTGTTCATTGTGGGTTGTGAAAGAGGCTTGTTTTGTGTAATGTGTTTTCATTTTCTATGGGTAGTTGGATCAATAACGCCAGTGGGCAGTAGTCAGAATGTGGTGTCAAGTTAGTCACTTTCATGTGTAACACATGTCGAAGCAAATGTTGTGAGCAAATGAAATAATTTACTACGCTGCTTCCCTGTGAATTATGAAAAGCGTAGAATCCTGCAAGATCTCCAAGCACTCTTCCATTCAAAACACACATTTGATTTTCAATACACATGTTACATAAACAGTGTACGTTCGTATTAGTTAAGAGGTCCATCGACTGTCTTTTTATGACGTTATCAAAATGGTAGTCAGCAGGTAAATCATAATAATTCTTCTCATTGTCCAGGCTGATGAAGTCGGCTTGATTACCTGTCCTTGCAGTAAAGTCACCACACAGGAGGACATTGCCTTTTGTTGTCAGTTCTTTCTAATGAATCCCATATGCGTGTAGTGTAGTCCTTGCCAAAGGTAGAATGTTCCGGTGGAATATATACACAACCTAAATATACATCTCTCTTTTCTGGTTTTGTTTTTACATGTTGTTTTAATCTGTAACCATGCAATATCGCTGTTATTTCTTGGTAGGAATTTTATACACTTTCTGTACTGCTCTTTTATGTAGACAGAGATACCCCCGAAGCCCTTGGGGCTTTCCCCCTTTTTGGTCGATAATGATGAACCCATGCAGCAAAACCAGGTAAAGATAATTCATTTGCTTTTTCTCTATAAAGATGGGTTTATTGTAAAAACAATGTGATATGTAGACAGGATCTCTACAACACTTTTATCAAGGAGTTTGTTAATCTTTAATCCGTCATCGGTCCCCTTGTAATCTCTAATATTCCATGATAGCACATGTTACGGAAAAGTCAGGTGTAATATTTTGAGTATGAAAAAATGTGCAATACATCAAAGGAAAAATAGCTTATACACACACACGGACTAAGAGCTGATAGAAGCAGCTGTGGTCGCGGTTTGAGTTATGGGGAGGGAAAGGCTGACTGTGATATTGCCGAGGTTGCATGTTGTCTTGCTTGTCATTGCCATGGTGGTCCCGGCGGTCGTCTCGGTGATCATTTTGGTAGGCTTCTTGTCAGTTGTGCCGGTGGTAGTTTTGGCAGTCATCTTGGCGTTCGTTTCGGTGGTTGTACCCGTGGTAATCTTGGGTGATGTCACGGCGGTCAGCTCGGCGGTAATTTCGGTTGTCACCTTGGGCAGCATGGGTGTAGGTTTCCCGTCGGCCATGTCTGTGTCCATCCCAACGGTCTTCCATGCGACGACCGAGCTAACAGTAATGGTCATGACCAGGTTGGTGATCGGGCTGGTTGTGTCGCCCATAATGTTGGCGTGTTGTGTTGTGTGCTGTCGGTAGAAGCCCAGTTGGTGGTGTGGTCTTCTGTCAGTTTCTCTCTCTCTGTGTGGTCTCAGTGGGGTCATCTGTGTCGATGTTTGGGTTTTCCCAGAACAGGCCCACGAGTTGTCTGCCCAGGTTGCCTGCCGGGATGCTGGTGCCTTATCAGTGGGGTGGATAGTGTCCCTCATCAGCCGCTTGTCCCATACTTTCAGATTGGTGTGGGAAACGAAGCAGACTCGCTTCTGAGTTCTGTTTGTTCGGCATTGCCAGCGGGGTCATTTCCAGATTTTGAGGTTGCCCTCGCGCTCTGCGTCTCCTCCGGAAATGGGGGTACCTCATGTAGTGGCGGTGTGGGGGCGGGAGAAGGGGTTGCAGAAGCAGGGGAGGGAGTGGTATTGACGGGATGAGGTGGGCGCTGGTCATCGTTGCCAGATGTGGGGAAGGAACGGTCTCAGTGATGGTTTCTTTTCCTGCTGCTGCCAGGCCGCCATAAGCTGTCCGATGTCCTCATGCCTGGCCCTCTCACACTGAAATATCTGTTCAGCCAGCGTGTTCACGGCACCCTCTAGTTTTGAAGTGTGCTGTTTGCCTGCTGTGTGAAGGCTTCAAAACACTCGCGTGTAACAAGGCCCAAGATGAGTGGTGGTGTGTTGTCTGGCACAGCGTTGTCGGCAGCATTGGCTAATTGTGCAGCAATCTCTTCCCTACACTTTCTGTCCCGTACACGATTCGGGCACACAGTTTGCAAGTATATCTTCTGGAGCTTCGAGTGAAAATAAGAATTTGATATACTGGTAGTTCTGTGCACTCCCAGCTAACTTTTCGGCCACACTCTGTACATTTTAGAGAATGGCCTGTCTCATGCACACAGTCACAAACACATGGCATTGTCATAGTGTACTCACCCTGCCCCTCGTTGTTTGCTACCGTTTTAGGCACTGTTTGTTCTTGGTCAGTCACCATGTCCTCTCCACTGAACACTGTAGGATCAAGGTGTTCGGCCAACCTCATGGCTTCTCTGGCTTCATTTAGCTGTTGTAGGCCTTGTGCGTCACATGCGATACTAGTGTCATGAGCATCTTTGCCGCATCTTTTAGACTTCTGAGGTGGCCCTGCACCTGTCCTTTGTGTGTCCGAACTTCTGACATTTGAAACAGCGCTTGGGTGAAGGAATAAAGCATCTACCTTGACATTTTCATAGAAGATTTTAACATCTACCGGAATCAGCGCCATGCCAAACGTTAGGATATACGTAAATGTGGGCATCCTTTTTCCTTTTCGGAAAGTGGAAAGATGCCGCACATCCAGAATTCCCTGCTCCGCCAAATAGTCCTTCAGCTCAACCTCTGAGGTGTCTTTCAAGACATCTTTAAGGTGTCTCGAACCACCGCAATGTATCACTCCCTTGAAGGAGTTCAACGTACAATGGCCGGACACTTTAACAAAGACCTCCATGCTACCAAACTTTGCCTTCGTCCCATCTGTCTTTTTAAGCTGGGTCGATGAATGTTCATTCGGGCATTTCACAAGGTATGTCCTGTCTTTTTGTTCTTTTACTTTGGAGTAGGACCTAGATATACCCTCCAACCATTTCTGAAATAGAAGTGCATTGAGATCCTGGAAGCCATCGACTACCAGGAATCTCAGCCTCACTTCCTTGTGCTTGGCAACAAACCTTACTTCTTATTCAGAGTCTGAATCATATTCTCTTAGACGTTTGGTGTTATGATTGTTTTGATTACTCATAAGGCGTAAGCTCAACGATGGCAGGAATTCAAAAGTCACCCTAGGAGGGCTGCCGTGCTAGGGAGGGGACAGTGGATGGCCCTACGAAGGACTTGTGAAGAACTCTTAGGGCGTCCGTCTGCCTGATACTTTCCCACAAAACAGACAGGACTGCTGTAGCGACTCGCTAACGCAGAGCCATTCATCTCTCGGCCAGTGTCAGCACCTTAGATTGTGAGTGACTTAGGGCCACCACTCCGACAGGTCTCAGAAAAAGAAGGGTCGAAAAGGAAGGCTGGAAAAAATAGATGAAAGAACAGATTGAAGAACCGGGTAGGAAGAAACAAGACCACATAGAGGCAGCAGATGATGTCAATTGTTCCGGGAAGCACGAATCCAGCTCCAAAGATTGCCCTCAGTGGAAATTGGAGCCTGAGATTCAAAGGGTATGAGTGTCTGAGTGTTTGACATTTCTTGACGCAAAAAGGAAAGTCCTTCAGGAAATTCCTTCTGGCAAAAGCTACCCATCTGTACTGATGTCAAATCCAAAGATGATAGATCAGGCAAGCCAAGCAGATCTGTGTCCATGTGAATGTCCAAAGTCATTAAACAAGTCAGCCTCACCCAATCAGACTTCAGCTGTGTTAAAAGATTCCGCTGTTTTTGCATCGGTTATCACACCTGTACCAACATTATCTTTGTCGAGATCGGTTTCTGAGGGTGCTACGAAGTCGAGCAAAAGTGATGGTTTGAGGAGAGATTCTGTTGGGGTTTCTCCACAAAAGAACAAGTTATCGGGTGGTTTGAAGGGTGCTGGAGGTGTAAGACACCCATCACAGGCTAAGCCAGATCCCCCACCCAAACCACCTAGCAAGTATGAGAAACAGAAAAAGAAATCTACTTCAGATTGCCTTAAAAAAGGCGAAACCTCTTTTTCCAGCTCCAACAGGTTTTGGGGACTGTCTGTGGAAGAGATGTCTGATTTAATGACCTGATTTTTTTTTAAACGCTGTATTTGATCTATTGTTCTTTTGCATCTGACCTTATTTTAGCCTTTTTTATGAGTATTCTCCAGTGGAATATAAGAGGGTTACTCTTCCAGTTTTTATTGAAACTGTAAATAGGCAGAAATCCAAACAACAATATTAACTTTAAACATGGACTGATTCAACCTTCAGATAGTTAATGACAAAGAACTTTTTGGGTTCTGATAGAGAGAAGAAAAAAGGAGAGGAAAACTCAAAGGGGGCACTGGATTAGCATCCCCAAGCTACGCAGAGCGTTTCCACAACCTGTCTGTCCGGCTCAACACATTTGCAGGAAGAGGCCAGGCAACGGGAAATGGCCAAACAGGAAATAAAAAGTGTCTTAATACTAAAATCAGCCAAACAATCAGACATATAGAACAAACAATACTAGGGGAAAGCAGTAAATGTCTTTACCTCAAAATAATACAATCACTGCTAATAAAAGTTTTTTTTTTTTTTTAAACATTCTAAAATTGCTTAAAAACCTTATTAACCTGTGAAATCTGACAGGTTACATTTGCATGTTTTTTTTCTGGTGCTGTTGGAATTCCCAGATTCAAGCACAGTGCTAGGAACTTCCTAAGACTAGTCTCGCATTTATTTTGTGTGTCCTCTACTATTAAGAAATCATCTAATACGTGTGCCATATTTGGCATGTTCAGCTTTGCATTGGCCATCCAGTGCTGGGCATTACTGAGCATTTCGAATATACAACAGCTGGATTTACAACCCATGGCCAACACAAACCAAACAGGGGGTACTGTGATGGGTGTAGGGGAACGATCCTGAAAGCGTCTGCGATATTTGTCTTTGCTAAGTAACCATTTTTTCCTATGCGTATGATCGCTGCTACCGCTTCGTCTATAGATTGGTACCGAACCATAGCTTCTGTGTCTGGTATTCCATCATTTACTGATTCCCCTTGGGGGTATGAGAGATGGTGTATAAGACGAAATTTACCTGTCTCCTTCTTGGGCACCAGAC
Source organism: Conus canariensis (assembly GCA_033310375.1). Classification (NCBI taxonomy): domain Eukaryota; kingdom Metazoa; phylum Mollusca; class Gastropoda; order Neogastropoda; family Conidae; genus Conus; species Conus canariensis. The sequence goes on from CM065729.1 coordinate 61,159,483, forward strand.
GTATTGGCGAAATGGTAAGGTTTGTAAATGGTTTTTCCTTAAATGGGCCTGCTAATCGTCCTAATCTACATTCTTTGTCTAGTTTATTACTCACTATTTTAGGGTGGTCTTCTGTGGATGCTAAGTTAGGGGCTTCCTTGTGTGTTAAAGAGCCCTTGTAACCTACTGGGAAGCCCCATCTGAAACCTTCACTAAGGAATACTGCTAAATCCCTGTCATACCCTATTAGGTAACGTTCTAACACTTCATGCTTGACTGGGCTTGGTAGGACACTACTGTTGCCCTCTTCTGAGGGTGGTGGGATTGGGATGGTTTCCATCTGTACTGGGTGTGGCCCAGCTGTGATGTTCTTGGTCGAAAGGCCGCGAAAGGACGACTGTGCTGCATTGTAGCTTTGTGTGAATCGGTTCATCACTTTGAAAGGTTTGTTGACCGGGTGTTGGCAAACTGTGAATGGGTGGTGCCCCATACAGTTGTAGCAGTTGTGCTGAAACTTGCACTCTGCTCCAGATGCATAGTAGCCTGTGGTGTGATATTTGTAGCCGACACCTCTTGGTATGTCTTTTTGTGCCACTGATTGAGATGAGACTGTCCTGTCCTTCGAGTTTGCCTCCAGGTGCGCTTTGAGATACAGTTCCAAGTGAGCTGCACCCCATTTTGCTTCACCCGAGGCTATCAGCTTGCGAAATTGTTCATCGTACAACCTCCAACCTGCCCCTTTGTTGGCAAGGTTCAGGACAGTCTCCAAGTGATGGGCTAAAACTGGCCCTAGGGTTGGCGTTTGTTCTGTGAGGATGGCACAGAAACGGTTCCATGCACTCACCCATTGAATGAGTGGTAGCGGGTGGCCCTTTTTCGTCGAGGCACCAGCTGGAGTGCTGGGGACTTCCCTCCATTTTCTACCTGGAGTGTGTAGCATTCTTCTTTCTGCTCTGTCTTATCAATCATGAAACCGAGTTCTATGTATTCCCCTGCCCATATTTTTAAAAATTTTTGCCGGTACCTGACTCGTTATTGACTGTGATGGCATATTCGAGGGTTTACCTTGTAGTGCGTCCTGGGCTGGGCCCACGATGCTGGTCTGCAACTCCGCAGCCTGTTGAGCTGGTGGTGCTGTGGAGGCCATTGTGGGTGTGGCAGCCACCTGTTGTGCCGGTTGTGCCATGGCGGCCATCGTGGATGTGCTGGCCACTGGTTGTGCTGGTGGCACAGGGGGGGCCGTTGTGGGTGTGGCGGTCGCCGGTTGTGCTGGCAGGGTAGGGGGGGCCGTCGTGATGGTGGGCGTGTGGGGGATGCGTTCCAGTGCTTTTTTTTTTTATTTTATCTTTGTGTCGATCTGGGCCGTAATGTTGTTCATAAGTGTGCTGAGCCATGGGGGCGGCGTATCCTGGTTGTCCTGCGACAGGCCTGGATGAGGATGTGAAGCTTCCCCCCTGTTTGGCTGCACGACTGGATCTCCCAGGCTGCGTGTGTCGCTGGGTCTGGCCGGCTGATCTGCTATGGCCTCGCTCGCTTTCATTGTAGGCTGTCAGCGTCGTTGCGGTCTTGTCTTTGGCATCTGTAAAATACCAATTCTTCCAACACGTAAAGGGCTTAGCCTGTGTGTACTTATATTCCCCTGTTTAGCCAGAATGGGATCAATCGACATGATAGTCTGTGAACTGCACTTCTATTGACAGAAATGTAGTTTTCCAACTCTCAGAATACACATCATACTGTATTATGCATAGTACAGATCTGCCTGACACTAACGCGACAACGAAAATATAATTTTTCACATGAGTCTATCAGTGTACACAGGAGCAATAAGTACAAAAATATATTCAAATAAGTGGACAGATATCATGTCATTGATATAATGCTTTCACAGCAGTTAGAAGTCAGCCAAAATGTGGCTTGCTGCATTTTGCACTGGAAAATGCTGAAAAGTGATAAAATGTATGATCAACAAATTCTGTTCTGGACATGTTAGTTTTGCTCCTGCATGCTGTTTATGTAAAGCGAACGAATTAGTATATGCTTACATAGCAGCAGTGTGGAAGATGGTGTTAGCTGTGGAACTCGCTAACACAAAAGATTAGTGATGGCATGCTTGTCGTGTTATTATGTTAAAGTTAGCATATATGTAGCAGTTTACCTATTGATGGTCCGGGAAAATCGGATTATTCTGTGGCAGCTACTAGAGATCCAAGACCAGGCTAGTACTGCCCAAGTTGTTAGCTGGTTTGCTACATTGCTGTGAAACATGCAAGGTCACAGATGATGTAGCTGCAGTATGGACAGTCACGGTTGATGTAGCCGCATTGCTGAGAAACATGCAAGATCACAGCTGATGTAGCTGCATTGTGTAGAAAACATAGTCACGTTTGATGTAGCCGCATTGCTGAGAAACATGCAAAGTCACAGCTGATGTAGCTGCATTGTGGAAAAACAGTCATAGTGACGGCTAATAGAAAACATAGTCACGGTTGATGTAGCCGCCTTGCTGAGGAACATGCAAAGTCACAGCTGATGTAGCTGCATTTTGGAAAAATTATGTTCATGGCTAATGTAGCCGCATTGCTGAGAAACATGCCGAGTCACAGCTAATGTAGCTGCATTGTGGAAAAACAAGCATGGTCACGGCTAACATAGCCGCATTGCTGAGAAAACATGCAAAAACACAGCTGATGTAGCTGCCTTGTGGAAAAAGTGATGAGAAACATGCAAAACATAGTCACAGCTAATGTAGCCACATTGCTGAGAAACGTGCAGAGTTATGGCTGATGTAGGTGCATTGTGGAAAAACAATCCTAGTCACGGATAATATTATGGCCGCATTGCTGAGAAACATGCAAAGTCACAGCTGAAGTAGCTGCATTGTGACAGAAAAGAAGTAACGAACAAAACAAGAGGGACATCAGATAGCTACTTCTGGTAATCTTTAGTGATATAACGTCATGGTCTGACAGCTGAAAAACATGTTAAGAAGACAACGAAAGCACAGAAGAATGGTCTGCCATGATAACAGATGAAGAATACATCCTTAATACAAAGACCTTTTTTGTTGTTGTTGTTATTGTTGTTGATGATATTTCTCAGGTTGTTGCAGAGAGATTCCATTGTATGTTGATTAAGGAGACCATGAAAATGAAAGACAGAAAGAAGTAACAAACAAACAAGAGCAACATCAAATAGGTACTTCTTTTAGTCTTTAGTGATATAACGTCACTAGCCTATATAACTTACTGTTTTTGTGCATTCAGTTTTTACCTTGTATTTTGTTGCGTGCTACGATCAAGGCTCCTCTGATAGATTTGTAGAACTTGAATTGCCCCTGGTTTGAAAGATGCATGCCGTCACTCAGGAATAAGTGTCTTTTGCATCTTCTGAGAGAAGAATACTCGTGGTGGTTCCATGATGTGATGTATGGGATTCCTTCAAATGCCACGTGTTGCTGGTGGAGTACTTGTTGCGCCCATGTGTTGTATTGTGTTTCTACTTGTTTTGATAAGAACCACCATGTCCCGGATCGTTCAGCTTCGAATCTTGGCAACAACTGTCCAAACATGACATGTTCCACTCCGAATCTGCCTTTCAGTAAGAGGCCAAGGCCAACATATCCATAGTTAAATCCTCATGTTTTGTCCCAAGCCTGAAATCGTTGCCTCCTATCTGAAGAAAGATGATGTTGGGTTGGTGTTTAAGGCTATTCAATATACCTGGGAGTATTTTGTTATCGCGCAGAAGACAGCATACCGTGAGTCCGGCTCTGCCGACTATCTCCACAGAGCAAGTGTCTTGCAACTTTATATTTGCGTTCAAACGCACATCATCTGCATCATAAATATGTTCAATAAAACGTTTGATGATGGAATGACCAAGTAACAAGGCATGAGGCATGTTAGACACTATATAGGCTTCGATGGATGAGGATCTTACCTTGCAATTTTTTCGGAGAGCAGAGAGTGCGTCTTCACTGCTAGTGTGTTACTTGAAAAAGGAAGTGCTTGTACGCATGCCTGACATGCGTCAAGAATTTTGTCTTACCGAAAAATACCGGAATAATCACACTCTGCCACAAATTCCCTTATGTCCCATAAGAACTTTTCGCGAGCGTGCGTTGCAGTGGAATTCAAAACTACGGGGACGTGAACTAATGCGGGAATTTTCTTTCTTCGCTGGCAGCATTTCTTCCAGAAACCCAAACAATTTTGCTCGGAATGCTTTAAGGATCACGACACAGGCAATCAAGCTTGCACAAATAAAAAGCTGCAACGAAAATGCTCCATCTGATGTTTATTCATTCTGTGGCTACAAGAGAAACAAGAAAATAATTTTTTCGTTTCTGCGGAACTGCACAAACGTGATTCTCTGTTACGTCTGTACAAAAAAAAAAAATCTGAATATATAGTAAGTTTTGCGAAATAACAGACTTGCACGTACAATTTAAACATATGAAAGTTTCCTATATTTTTATGCACTGCCTGATATCGTACAGGATCGTTTGTGCGTTACTATGGATACACTCACAGATGCTGTGAATTGATTTACATTTTGAGAGAATCGACCATTATTAATTATTTTACTGAGTTTTTGTCCGGTAAATCATATCTATTATAATAAACAATAAAAGAACATTGTATCCTTACCTTGGTTAGCTTGCCACACATCCCAAGCTCAGGATGCAGAAACGCATGGAAAACTCAGGCGGATGTGAGGTGCGTTTCAAAGCGTGGGATGGAGACCATTTGGCCAATGTCTGGCACTTGTTTTAGCCTGTATGGGCATCGTGCTTTTTGTCATGTACACGTTGTCTGTGTTCCCACACACTTTCGGTTCGGAGTGCAATACACAGCTACATGGATTTATCGCTGAGTTAGGAGGATGTGTTGTGTGCGCTACACGTGGAGGCAAAACGTACCGTGCTTGAAACAACTTCATGCAAAACTTGCATTTGGCTTCGAATTTCCACGAACTGAATCGTGAGCAGGAAGAACGATCCCCTAAGATACATTTTGGAGTATTTTTAATTCAGTTGAAGCACTACCGTGTTGTGAGGGCACAACGCAGTGCAGGTGATATCAGTGAAGACAAATGAAACGCACGAGCGCTGTATTTTTGGATGCATCAAAAGTATCTTGTTGCATTAAGTTTTGCAACGGTTTGCTGTCTGTGGGATTACTGTTTTATTTACTTGCAGGACACACTTAATTCAGTCTTTTGCTGCTTGTTCTGATTAAGTTAGATTGTTGAACAAGTTTCAACCCAAGCCATGTCCAACTTTTTGGCACCATTTTTGCCACAACCACAGACAAAATAAAATTATTTTAAAATCAGGCAAACGCAACTGGTGAAAAAAAATGCTTTATTTTGTTGAACAAATATGTCGCCAAACTCACTGAAATAAAAAATCCCCCCAACACATGCAAAGGAGCTATAACTGAAGCTGCAATTGAGCACCCCATTATTTTTACTGGGCGTTTCCAGTATTGTAGACATGCACATATACTTCCACGGGTGTTCTGTTTGCTGTGACGACTTTTGGAATGTTATTGATTGCCTTTTGAATTTGATGCAGATTTCTTGCCCAGTTGAAGCCACTCCTGTTCCTCATCTTGTATCTGATTTTACGTTTCACTTCTCTGTGTGACCATTCGCACTTACCTGCGACTGTGGGTGACATGGACGGCTCCGTATGACATGTATTCTTCTGCGTTGGAATAGTTCTTCAACTTTTCCTTTAAATTCAGTTCCTTGATCACACTGGACTATGCCCGGAATTCCATGTTCAGCAAACACTCTTTTCAAAGCACTGGTAACATTGGCGCTTGTTTTGTTTGCTATTGGTCTCAAAAGCAAAAACCGTGAAATTGTGTCAATTATTGATAGAATGTATCGGAACGATTTTCCCTGGAAGTGGACCTGATTGTTCCTCATATCGATCAAATCAATCTGCCAGCGCTCATTTACTTTTTCTGACACAATCAGTTTTGGAGGCAACCTGTTGTCAAATTGAGGATATGTCCTGTGGTAGGCAGACGATGTTCTGAAAATGCCTTCTACATTCCTTTTAGATGCCCCAGCACAAGTCTTGTTCACTTGACGCCATGTTGATCTGGCTCCTGGGCCAAGGTTTTCCTGAAAAGTCTGCTTTGCAACTCTGGGAACATTGCTGGTCGTCACAACTTTCTTTCCATCAAAGTACAACAAACTGTCAATAACTTTGAATTTATCACAGCGTTTTTGGAACTGGTGAACAGTGTTTTTCTGTAGTCATGTCTGTTGCGATTTTGGTATATGGAATGTTCCTTCAGCAAGCTGTTTGAGAACAGCAGCCTTTTCATCACTCATTTCATGAAGATAGGGCACAAATCGCGTTCTTTCATCGTCCATCTTGCTCTTGCTAAAATAAAAAAGAATCACTGTACAGAAAGAGGACAATCTTCTTGACGTTATGAAGCCAGCGTCAACTGCACTCACGTGACGGTACCTCTACCCTCTTCCAGCCCAAACAATTAAACAGGCTGCGAATGCAGGCGCTAGATAGTCAGTTCGGTCTGTTTTTACCTAACGATTAAGAGTGTATTTTGGCATAAAAATGTACAGGCATAAAAATGAGTAGGCCTACCTCCTGTAACCCTGATTGTTTTTCTGCGCGTTGTATACTAGATGTTACCTTTACAATACGTAGGCCTACGTGCATTGCCTACTAGGCTTACCGGTTGTTTTCTGTACATCCTATTTGATCTAGATCAAGATTCAATACACACATACACGCACACACACATATGCGCACGCGCACAGACGCGCACGCACGCTCACACACACATACACACACAGAGAGAAGCACTATCATATTACAGGTCATATATTTACTAAGTCTCCCTCTCCTCTTCCCACCCCCCCCTCCCCCCCCCCCCCCCCCCCCCCCCCCCCCCCCCCCCCCCCCCCCCCCCGCCCCCCCCCCCCCCCCACACACACACACCGCTCACACGAAGAGAGAGAGAGAGAGAGAGAGAGAGAGAGAGAGAGAGGAGAAGCACTTCGTATTACAGGCCGTATATTTACTAAGTCATTCACGTCTGTATTTTCGCTGCAGAAAATATCTACACTCAGTGCCCGTACGGTCGCCGGCGACCTTATGGGCAACTGGCGACCGTACAGGCACCGAAGTCCCTGCCCATATGGTCGCCGGCGACTTTATGGGCCAGCGACCATATAGGCACCAACAGCGCCCATCTCGCTGTCGCTGTCTTCCGTGTCGCCATCGCTACCACTGTCTGTGGGTGATGAAGAAGATGAAGACGAGGATGGCAGTGATACTGCTGGGAGTGAGATCTGTTGCTGTTGTTGAGTCAGGTCATTTTCTTTCCTTACAGCTTCTGTTTGTTAGGCGTTGCCAGCGGGGTCATTTCCAGTTTTTTAGGTCGCCTTGGCGCTCTGCGTCTCCTCAGGAAGTGGGGGGTTAAAGGTTGGAGGTAATGGTACCTCATGTAGTGGCGGTGTGGGGGCGGGAGAAGGGGTTGTAGAGGCAGGGGAGGGGGTGGTATTGACGGGATGAGGTGGGTGTTGGTCATCGTTGCCAGATGTGGGGAAGGAACGGTCTCAGTGATGTTTTCTCCCCTGCTGCCGCCAGGCCGCCATAAGCTGGCCAGTTTCCTCACGCCTGGCCCTCTCACACTGAAACATCTGTTCAGCCAGCGTGTTCATGGCACCTTGTTCACAGCACCTTCTAGGTTTCAAAATGTGCTGTTTGCCCGCTGTGTGAAGGCTTCAAAACACTCGCGTGTAACAAGGCCCAAGATGAGTGGCGGTGTGTTGTCTGGCACAGCGTTATCGGAGGCATTGGCTAATTGTGCAGCAATCTCTTCCTCTACACTTTGTCCCGTTCACGATTTGGGCACACAGTTTGCATGTATATCTTCTGGAGCTTTGAGTGAAAATAAGAATTTGATACACTGGTAGTTCTGTGCACTCCCAGTTAACTTTTTGGCAACACTCCGTACATTTTAGAGAACGGCCACAACATTACCTTACCTTTTTTGTCTCATGCACACAGTCACAAACACATGGCATTGTCATAGTGTACTCACCCTGCCCCTTGTTGTTTGCTTCCGTTTTAGGCACTGTTTGTTCTTGGTCAGTCACCATGTCCTCTCCACTGAACACTGTAGGATCAAGGTGTTCGGCCAACCTCATGGCTTCTCTGGCTTCATTTAGCTGTTGTAGGCCTTGTGCACTGTTTGGGGGGGGGGGGGGGGGGGACGCCTTGTTGTCAGAAGGCCCGTTAGTCAGAAGGCCCACTAGTCAGAAGGCCCATTAGTCAGAAAATCAGTTGGCATTCAGTTGCATGAATGTAGGGATTACCGCTGATAGGCCAAAAATGATGATCACAGAATTTCTATCTGACCTACAGTAACTGCCCTACTCTGAAAATATTCATACAAACTGGATTTCCGTTTTTCATGTTTCCTACATTTTTAAGCCCTACATTCATGCAACTGAATGCCAACTGATTTTCTGACTTAAGTAAATAAACACCAGCCCAAATGAATAACACATGTACATGTACTTATCTCAACATGGCCAGCAGAGAAAATGCACAGAAGTCTACAGACAAACCATGAGCAACAGCTACTTTATTTAAAAAAAAAAAAAAAAAAAAACATGTTATGTGAGACCAAACATAATTACGGTAAATTGGCACACAATGTTCAATGGCAAAGCAACTGAAATTAATTACATATGCTTTTCATGTACTTATCTCAACATGGCCAGCAGAGAAAATGCACAGAAGTCTACAGACAAACCATGAGCAACAGCTACTTTATTAAAAAAAAACAAAAAACAAAAAAAGAACATGTTATGTGAGACCAAACATAATTACTGTAAATTGGCACACAATGTTCAATGGCAAAGCAACTGAAATTAATTACATATGCTTTTCTAGCTATGAACACACAAAAAACCGAGTCCTTGAAAATTTTTTTTTTTTTTTTTGTTGACTATACTATCATTCTTTAGTAATTCCATACACAACATTGTCCAGATCTATTTGATATAGCAGTCACTAATTACAGAGAATAACAAAAGGAAATTCCCATGAAACTGCAGGGGTATTTGATGCTGAGTAGAAAAATAGAGCAACAACAGACAAACAAACAAAAAATCACAAAAAAAAAAGGAAAAAAAAAAAGAAAAGAAATAAAATAGAAAAAATATAGATTAAAAAAATAAAAAATAAAAAATAATAACATCAAAAGTATAAAAGAAATGAACAAACAAACAAACAAAAAAAACAACTTGACATAAAACAATAAGTATTGTCTATGGCTGGAGAGGAGTTGACGGGAAAGGGGAGGAGTGGTTGGAAATAGGTGGGGGAGAGGGGGGGGGGGGGGGGTAAAGAATGAGGAATAAAGAGAAAAGGAAAGGTCACATACCGCTTATACAAATCCAAACATATTTGATCCACGCTCATCTGCAGGAGCATTAGAATGCTTTTTGTATAATAATGTATACAGTTTTGTTAGCTACTGTGACATAAAAACACTCTAATAAGAATGAAAATATTAGTAGTATTTACGGCTAAGTTTTTACTGCGACGTACTGTAGTGTCTAATCTGCGCACAGTGTGCTATATGGTAACCAGTTCTTAATAAAATCATGATAGCGCATTTCCATTATATGTGCATGCTTTTCTATTTGATATCTATGTTTAAGTTCGCATGTAAATTCAGACAGTCTTGGTATTGCATTAATAATTCTACTTTTATAGACGAAAAACTTTGCCCATAGTAAAATACGATAAAAAATTGTGGTCTGTTTTTGTTCTCTCGTCGGTTCCGAACAAGATCAGCTCAACATTCAGTGACAGTCTTAAACAATGTTCACATTTCTGTTTCAAATATCTTTCCAATTCCTTCCAGAATTCTTGTGTTATTGGACAATACCACAAATAGTGATGAATTGTGTCTCTTTCATTTTTGCAAAAACTACATTTATCGCTGTCTGAGAGACCCATTCTTTTTAGAAGTATATTTGATACCAAAACTCTGTGACAGAGTTTCAGTTGAAACCATCTAAATTTTATTTCTTTGATTTTTCGGACATGTTTTAATACAGTTTCCCAGTCTATCGCTGTTTGTAACTTTATTTCCCATTTTGCAAAAGACTCTATACTGAGTACATCTATTTTATCCAGGAGCAAATTGTAGTAAATTTTTGATCCTTTGACAACACTTGTTATAATTTTCAAAACTTTGCTTTTATCATTCTTGACACTGTTTTCAAATGTTATGTTTCTTTTTCTAGCGTATTCTGTTATAGCCTGGACACAGCCTAAATAATGGAGGTAATTCACCTGCACTCCTAACTTTGTTGAAAAACTTCTGTAACTTAAAAAAGTACCATTTTCATCCATCATATCTCCCACATGAATTATATCTTTGTCAAACCATAACTTGAAATAAAAATGAGTTTTATCAATTTTAAATTTATCATTATAAAAGATAGGTTCTGCTGCAATCTCCTCAGTATTTTCTAAATCTGTTTGTATGTTCAAAGTGTCATAAGATTTAAACACATCCTTCCAAAACTGGTTACACCTACTCTGTAAATACTTCTTTGACCCAAAATAATTTAGATTGTTTACTTCTAGACAGAGCGTTACTGAAACTGTCTTCCACTTTGAGCTCTTAGTAATTAATTTTCTAACCCATGACAGTTTTAAAGCTTGCATAAAGGCATGAATGTCTGGTAAACCTATACCTCCGTTTTCAATATTATGAATTGCATACTTTCGTTTAAGTTTGTCAGGTTTGTTGTCCCATACAAATTCAGAACACATCTTTTGCAGGTGTTTTATGTCACTGTCAGGGGGGTTTGGGAGCAACATCCACAGGTATACAAGTTTAGACAAAATAAGAGATTTTAATACTGCAACCTTACCAAGAGGAGTACACATACGTTTTGACCAAATTTTAAACAAGTTTTGAACTTCTGTAAACTTATCTGACATATTTATTTCTGTTAGTTTTGATAAATCAGTTGTCAACCAAATTCCTAGCAGTTTGAATTTTATAGGGTTCCATATCATATGCTTTTCAGCCAAATGTACAGTTTGGAGCCTTTCTTTTGCCCTAGCCATACGTTGCAGGTTTTTTCAAAATTTAATTTAAGACCTGAAATGCCTTCAAATTCTTCTATCGAGTTGAACAGTTTTTCATATGACTTTTTATCCCCTTCTAATGTAAATGATGTGTCGTCTGCAAACTGGCTTATTTTAAATTCTGTGTCAGATATTTTTATTCCCTTAATTTCGTCATCTCTTATTTTGCTCGCTAGTAATTCAACACATAACACAAAGAGATATGGGGATATAGGATCACCTTGGCGACATCCTCTCCTAATGGGAAAACTCTGAGATAACTTTCCGTTAACGATTACATGAGCTTTAATATTTTTGTAAAAAGTGCATATCCATTTACTCATATCCTTTCCAAAGCCACAGTAACTGATAACTTTTTCCAAATAGACCCAGTTTATGGAGTCGAAAGCCTTCTCAAAGTCGACTGAGACCAGTAACCCAGGCAGATTTTTGTTTTCTAAGTAATGCATCATGTCGTACAATAGTCTTAAATTATCCCCATATACCTCCCTGATATGAACCCTGTCTGGTCTTCGTGAATTAGTTTAGGTAGGACTGTTTTAATTCTATTAGCTATGCAGGTTGATCCTATTTTATATGTAACATTTAACAGTGAGATTGGTCTCCAATTTTGTATATATTCCTTGGGTTTGTCTCCCATGGGTAAACATATTATTATACCTTCTCTTTGAGTTACTGACATTTCTCCTTTATAAAAGCCTTCATTTAGAGAACGGATTACAAAATCTCCCAGCTGTTTCCAAAAAAATTAAAAAAAATTAACTGTAAATCCATCCGTGCCTGGGCTTTTGTCATTTTGCATATTTTTCAATGCTTCTGTTGCTTCTTCTTTTGTTATGAGACCCTCCAAGTTATCAGATTCGATTTTGCTTAATTTTGGTAATGTTTTTGTAAACTTGCCTATATCAGTATCCCGCAATTTCCGTTCTTTATACAGATCATGAAAAAAGGATTTGGTCTCGTGTAACAAATCGGTTGTTTCCGTCAATACATGGCCATCTGCTGTTGTTAGTTTTAACATCTGTTTGCTAATAAAATGTCTTTTTTCAAGATTACAAAAATATTTATTTATTTTCTCCCCTTGTATTGCCCACCTAACCTTTGATCTTAACATTATCCCTTCCATTTTTGTTTTTCTAATCTCTACCAGCTGAGCCTTTTTCTCCTTTAGAGTTATTCTTTCAGCTTGGTTTGGATGAGAATTGCTCTCAAGGGTTTGTATTTCTTGTTCTAAAGTTTGTTCGGTCTTTTTAAGGTCTTTGTTTTTGTGTATGCTGTACGAAATTGTTTTAGCCCTGATTTCCATTAGTAAGGTGTCCAAGAATAGCTGATCTGATACTACAAATTGAATCTGATTGTTAGGTATTTGTTTTAAATTTTCTCTCATATACGGAAGAGCTGCATACTGACACTTAACTTCTTCTATTAGGTTATTTATTGATTGAACATATGTGTAATCTTTTAACAGTGACGAGTTGAATTTCCAAAGACTTTTATTTTTTTCCTCAACTTTAAAGGTAACTTCCATTGTAATGAGCGAATGGTCACTGCGGTAACCAAAATGAATATCAGCATTACTCACTGAAGTAATTAATGTTTCCGAAACTAGGAAATAGTCAAGGCGGCTTTGTTGACGTGGATTTGGCCTTCGCCATGTGTATCTGAGGACCTCTGGGTTAAATTCTCTCCAAACATCTATTAATTCTAACTCAGATATAATTTCAATCACTTCCTCCCTAGCTTTAACATTGTTAATATTTTTATAATTATCATAATCTAAGGCTGGATTGAGTACTAAATTCCAGTCACCAGCAATAACAATATTCGGGCTACCCACTTCCTCAATTTGATTTTTGATGTTCTGAAAAAACGCTGGGTCATCCCTGTTTGGCCCATAAATATTAACTAATGTTATTTGTTTCCCAAATGAATTTATAACTAAAATAATATAATTTCCTTTCGTGTCCTTAACTGTTTTTTCTATTTTAAAGTCAAAGTTATTGTTAAATAAAATTGCCACTCCTCTTGACCTACTGTTATTTGAAGAAAATACACATTCAAATCCCCATTCAGTTCGTATCTGGCGTTCTAAGTTTTTTGTAAAATGTGTATCTTGTATGAAATATATAGAATATTGTTTTTGTCGTAAATGTTGCAACACATCTCTTCTTTTTCCAAAGTTTCCAAGACCCTGGCAGTTAAGAGAAGATATTTTGATACTACCCATTATTATTTTGCTTATTTCTCTTTTGTCTAATGCTCCTTTCCATTGCTTCATTTTTTTTTTTAAAGATGATATGAATAAGTTCAAGCGAATGCAACTTTATGTACAAAAGGACAAAAAGAAAAGAGAATAAACAAAGCATTTTTTGTGAGTGGTCGATGGACACAGGCATTCCAGGATTTAAAAAAAAACAAAAAAACACACACCTAACAGGATTTCCATTCATAAGTGACGTATCAGCGGTTAAAGACTACAGACACCATAACAATAATGAAAAGTAACATTCCACACCTTATCATCTTTTCTTCCATGGACATCCATTTACAAACAGTTTCCATCAAAACAAGCACAAAATGTAATAAAAACTGTGTGCTTTTTTGTCAAAGCAGACATTTTTCACATTCGCCTTTCATACTAGAAAAAAAAATCATAAAAAGTAATAATAAAAAATTAGCGTACATCAAAAAATCATTTTGTTACACATAATATTTAACAAGCACACAACATCCCAGATCAGCATACATGACCGGCTTTACCCAAAGCAGCATTCTTGCCCATATGTTTTGCTTTAACATGTGTGCGCGTGCGCCTGTGTGCGTGCGCCTGTGTGCGCGTGCCTGTGTGTGCGTGCGCATGTGTGTGTGTGTGCGCGCGCGCGCGCACACGCATACGCGTGTGTGTAAAGGGTGGGAGGCAAAGGCATGGGAATGTGTGCGCGCGCGCACGTGTGTGTGTGCATGCACGCGTGCATGTGCTCACGTATATGCCCTGTGTTTAATCAGGACCATCTTTCAACAAAATCGAAAGGAGATTGGGGAAAAAAAAAAAAAGAAAAA
>CM065729.1:61178694-61301194 GCA_033310375.1 Conus canariensis
ATAAGAGAGTGTTGAGGCAGTCCGCACGTCGCATGAGCGGAACTCACTCTCCTCGTGTGTAAGTCCTTGAAAATTTGGCAACAGTGCACATCGGCCTTTCAGTAGGCCTACTTGGTCCTCAGAACAATAAACACGATTACTTAATATTTGTCATACAAATGGCCAACAGCCTTCCAGTTCGTGATCCTAAGAACTTTGTGATAGACACGATTACTCAAAATGGGTTGTGCAGTGTGCAACGGCCTCCCAATACTCGGTCAGGGTTCTGTCGCCTACTTCATACTGCCTTTTCAGGAGTCGAATCCGTGATTCCAGTTGTCGCCACTTTCGCTTGCGGGGAGGACGCGGATCTCCTCTGTCTGCAGCATCGGCTTGAAGCTCCAGTTTGGTCTGTGAGTCGTCCTGATGGCGAAGAAATGTCCAGAGTGATGGATGCTAACACCCACAGTCTGGTTCCATCCCGAATGGAAAGCTAGAAAAGACAAGTGTGAAAATAATTAATAACGCATGGCTGGACTGATAAACGTAACACAAGCTAAGTATTTGACACTAAAGTGTCAAAAGCGGCCCCACATGATATTTGCTATAACAACAAAACAGTTTGTTGTTGGAGATTTAAAAGTTTGGTATTTAATTTATTTCAGAGTACATTCTAATAAAAACAAGATGGGCAAGCCCATACTAAAATCTCCCTTTTGGTAACAGTATTTCACTTTTGGGAGCATTATTCATGTCCAGTGTATCAATCAGCCATGTGTTATTCATCGTTATTCTTCTTCTTCTTCTGCGTTTTCCCTGTACCTGGGAGGGATTTGCGTATGTGACCGTTTTCTATTTCCCACCATTTAGGTAGTCACATTCCGTCTTCGGGGATGATGCATGCGTGGTACGAGTGTTGCTGTGGCCGGCACTCACCCGTCTAGGACATGAGCGTCAGGATCTTTTAAGTCCGTGCATGATGAAGTGCATGCAGCACAGACTAGACCTCGGTTTATACTCTCATCCGAAAGAGTAGGTTTCACGGCCCTGAGTCAAGCCCAGGAGTTAAGTTACCAGCTACGGTGCGCACCGGGACGGTCACCCATCCAAGCGCTGACCATGGTCGGCATTGCTTAAGCGCCAAGTTGAGCACACGCGCTGTGTACCACTCGGCCACCGCTTCCCCCATCGTTATTCATTTCCAGTTTAGCACACAGAGAGAGAGAGAGAGAGAGAGAGAGAGAGGAGAGAGAGGAGAGGTCTTAATTTAACTCTTGAGTCTCATCAGATGAGCAATATACAGAGACTGTATGAGATGGACGTTAACAGCAGACCATGGTCTGCACTGTAGGCCGAGTCGTTCAAGGGACAGTATTATATCTGACTGAACTTCTGTATGCAAGGAACTTTGTAGACTATTAGGTGCTTAATAAATGTAATTTTTTGCTATCATTATGAATTTGTTGTAATAGTCTAAAGAATATGAATATCAGATGTAGTTCTTCCTTCATTTTCTTATTATTTTTCTTTTTTATATTTCATATGTTATGTTACAAACTGAAAAAATTGAATCATACAGGTATTTAAAAATAATAAAAAAGGACATAACTCTGTGTTGACGAGATCGGAACGTCCAAGTTTGAAACGAGCTGTGAAATCGATTGTATCAGCCTTTGACTCGTTAAAACGGACCTATGATCCAAATTTGTGGTAAGTACCGGTAACATAATTACATTTGGTGGAACGTTAAATGAGCTCACCTTCCACATAGTTGTTCGTGCATGTGTCACAGTTTCTGTTGTATACATTCCACATCAATGGAGGGAAGTTGCATCAAAGTAGTTTCTTTCCAGATACAGGATGAAGTCTCTCAACTCTGGATACCGTTGAATGAGACGTTGTGTGCCACGAGAGGCACAGAACTGTGGAAGTTTTGTCGCACAATGGCCACCGGTAAATAGCCCATGGAGAGAAACCTTCTGATACATTTTTTAAATCGTGCATGTCTCCGTATGCACAACAGCCTAACTCATTCAAAACGCCTCCACATGGACTGCAGAAGTGGAAGTAACAGCAGTACCTGGCTGTTGGCAGCTCAGTTTCCACAGTACTGATGACTGACTGTCAAAGTCACATATCACGGTGTTTGGCCTCCATCTATGACACTACGTCTGATCTCTCTCTTCAGGACCTGCAGCACTTGACGGTAATGACCAATTGTTTTCCTGTCAAGAGGGCTGTCCGCAAAAGGGAGAACCCTCTCCCTGTACTTCTCATGAATTGTGAAAATTGCGCGTAGGGATGGACATTTCGGAAGTACCGTCATGTAACACATCATTGACAGCTTGAAGCCTCTGCATATTCTCGTCAGTGGCAAATACAGCAACACCCAGTCATTGTCCAAGTGTACAGAATCTCTCATGTAACCAAGTATTGGCCCATTCTCCCTCAATTCTCACATCAGCACATACCCGAGGTATTGGTGGAACAAGGGCACACCTGGCTCTTTGCATTAGGATGCGCACACTATGGAACTCTGGAAGATGCTCTCTATCACCTCCTCCTTGCTGATGTCTTTCCCGGGCTACTGCTTCAAATACTCGTTTAATTGGTCTTGTTGCATCTTCACGCACGGCTTCTTTCAGTCGATGCTTTGCCCTGTCATTTAGGATTTTGTCCTCGTCTTCGACATGTAAATGGTGAGATTCGTGAAGGACTTCTGTGACTGGGGTTTCTTCGTTGACATCAAAATGGTTTGTTTTAAGACTTGCCCCACATGCTTTCTGCCAACAACGCCAGTAGATGGCATTTGCTGTTTCTTTGTTCTTGTGGTATCTAAACCCACTGTGAACTAATATCTTTCCACGTTTGCCATCAATTAAAGACGCCATGGCACATAGTCAAACTTCAGGGTACCGGATTATATAGCCTTTTGGGCCGTATTCTAATTTGTGGCGAGTGGCCTGTGTGCCCTTTCCACCTTCCACATGAACAGAAAGCAAAAATGAAAGTGAAATGTGGAAGATGACAGTGAAAATAAAAGTGCAATTTCCCACAAGTGCAGGAGATGAAAGTGAAAGTGAAAGTGGAATTTCCCCCAAATGCAGAAGATGAAAGTGAAAGTGGAATTTCCCTAACTGCGGAAGATGAAAGTGAAATGCGGAAGATTAAAGTGAAATGAAAGTGGAATTTCCCCCCACCCCCCAATAAAAACCAACAGCAACAAAAAAAATACTGATTTTCTGACTAATGGGCCTTCTGACTAGTGGGCCTTCTGACAAAAAGGTGGTCACCCTTTGGGGTACCCAGTCACTGACTTCAATGGCAGGTTCCACGAGGTAAAAATTCCAGTTTGTCGTCCTACACTAACTGCATAAAACTTTTTAATCTCTTTTTGCACCACACTTACCTGTCATATTCACTGAATGCAATTCACGTGAAATGTATTGGCTCTGTAGCCTGTCATGTGTGGTAGGTTACTTTTTCCCAAGACGTATTTACAGTTGCTGCTGCTGCCCAGTCGCCATCTTGGATCTGGGTGAGAAGAGCAGAGCAGGCGTTAGAAGAGCAGGTGTTAGTAGGTGAAGGGGGTGGGGAATGGAGGGGGGGGGGGGGATGCTGAGTGTAGGCAGGATGAAGGGGTCAAAGGGCAGAGTGTATCTCCTTCCTCTTCACTGCTCGCTGCCCATGTATTTGGTGGGATAAGCACACCACATGTGTCATGTGTCGTCTTTCACGGTCGCACAAGTGCTGCTCTCCACCGTGTTCTGCTCAGCGTGTTTTACGATGGCCGTCACCATGTCCGTGTCTCGCAGGTGTGTGATGGGGAGTGGGTCAGGGCTTGCAGTCACATCCAGTGTGTGTACAATGGCGCGCAGTTTGTCAAACTCCTCATTGACCCACTGTAGACACGCTTTCCCTTGAATTAGAATTGTGCCTGTTGTATAATATACATGTATCTTGATCTCCACTGATCTCATCTCTATCGTAGACTGGCAGAGGTCAGAGGGAATTGGAGAGATGGTGGTAAAGTCTTCTGTACAGTCATAGTTTTTGTGCTGTGCATGGTAATTTTTCCATGTACATTGCACTCCTTCAGGTATGAATTTCCCCATGTACCTGTGATGTAGTGCAAACCTCCAGTGGGGCATACACTGTTTATCACACGCAGCTGTTTTTTGTATGGGATCAAGCTTATCCATTATTTGCTTGAGGTTACCCCCACACACAAATACATTGGTGTCTTGGTCTTGGGCCCCATGGCTGGCGTGATGGGTGGTGTAACCTACAGCCGACATATCAAACTAGGCCCTACAGCTCCTGCGTGCCGCTGGCCGGCATGCACCACGCCATAGCCGGCCTACGGCAATCGGTTGGAGACCTTTTTTTCCCCCCTAGTTACACCACAAAAACGATCTGATGCATCAGCACTACATAGTGGCCTACATCACATTATCACAGCATTTTTCGAAATTCGATTTTATGCTGTTAACACTTACTTGAGTAGAAAAAAATCATAATTTTTCCTGGACTGATAAAGAAAACACGTCACGCCACACCTGAAGGGCAAGGGAGAGGGGGAGAGAGAGGGAGAGAGAGCCACTTGCAGATGCACATGTTATGTGAGTTCTCTGAAAACAAACTTGACTGCGGGGTTGAAAAGAGGATCTGCATGTACTTCATGTTCCCAAGGCTGTTCAGTACATCTTTCTGCTTGCCCCTCCTTAATCCCCCCCCCCCCCCCTTTCTGACAATTCAACAGAGGCCCCCATCATGTTCTCTTTTAAGTTTCTGTTAGGAGTGGCAGTAAAAGCATTTGGTCTCTGCTGAAACACAGCTGATTCCAGTACTGTCATCAGGGGTGGTATGCATGACGGCGTTTATTCGGGATTAGTGGGAAATACCCACTGTTCGAAAAGAATAGGGGCAGAAATTGGGATGCATGAAGCCGAATAGGCTATTCCTAAAACCTATCTGGGAATAACTTTATGTGGTCTTTTCCGGCCCGAATAAGGATTGAAAACATGGAACAAAAATGGCGGCCATCATCTTTTATCGATGGAGAAATAGACGAAATCTGTGCAGAAATAGGATTTTCAGAGACAGGATGTACCTTTTTGAAAAAAATTGATGATGTAGCTCTATATCAAAAGTTTAGATTTTGGAGAAATGACATCATGGAAATCACAGATGAAATTGCAGCCGACGTTGAAGTTGTGAATCAACTTGAGCTCTTCCACCGCTGTTACGTGTGATGACAACGCTGAGAGATTATGCGACTGGCACTAGTTTTTCTCACTTCACAGTCTTTTTCTATAACTTCCTTTTTCAACCCTTTCCATTTCAGTTTCGCTTCCTCAATCGTTCTGTGCACAACTCTAAAGCCGACATGGCGTCTGCTATTCTCATCCTTACCATACTTTTCATCTTTGTTGTATTCATGGCGGTGTTGGCTCCAAACAACAATTTCCCTTGTATCTGCAGTTCATGTAATAACAAGCACACTTCTGCTGGCATCCAGTTCGGCTTCCTGATTCTCTTTGCTGAGCTACAGGAATCCATTCTTGACAACTAAAAGACAGTGTCAAGGCAAAAACGCCTATCAATTTACGATGTTTTGCCGCTCGTTGCTCGAATTGATAAGATGCACGAAGGAAGGAAGGAAGTCGAAACAAGAAGTTGCATGCGCACACGGTTGGGATTCCATGACCTTAAAATAATGACATCGAATAGCTATTCCTTTGCCGAAAATGCGTCTTGCATTTAAAAAAAAAAGAGCAT
The DNA here is from genome assembly GCA_033310375.1 of Conus canariensis. Classification (NCBI taxonomy): domain Eukaryota; kingdom Metazoa; phylum Mollusca; class Gastropoda; order Neogastropoda; family Conidae; genus Conus; species Conus canariensis. Next base: position 61,184,455 of record CM065729.1, read on the forward strand.
TGGAATAAGGCGCATAGCTAATCGATGTTCTGGAGTTATTCCCGAATAAGTTATTTGGTTGTTATGCATACCACCCCAGAGGAAGAGGCTTTCCAACTGAACAAACGCTGTTGGTGGTATTGCGACCTCCAAATGCGGTGACAGCCCTGATATGGCCCTTTGTGTCAGCTGGGCTGTAAGCAACATTACTTACTTACTTACTCCAAACATATGATGAGATTTAAGTTTTCAACTCTTTTCTGAAGACACTGATATTCCACACTTTTGAACCTGATTGATATGTAGAACTCCACATCCCACCCTATTTTCTTTTTTTTTGAAAAGTTTCTTACCAAAATTTCCTACAAACTTGAATTATCATTCTAAGTGACTGCACCCTTTTAAAATTTGTCAGAACAACCCTGAATTATTAACACTGAACTTTGAAAAATACTGGTGCAGTATAAATAACACTGTTCATAGCTTGATTGTAACTATCAAATTTTTTAAACAAAGTCTTTCAGGTATTATGGACGTCTTGACTCCCTTTGAGAATGCCTTGGAATAATATGTTGAACAGACTGGCATGGTCTGGGTTGACCTGGGGTCACAGAGTCCAATGAGGCAGCATTCGATGGAGCTTTGTCAGATTCCTCCTCGGGCGGAGTGGACAGAGTAACTTCAGACCGAATGTCATTGTCATTTGAGGATGCTTCTTCAGAATCAGCTGCGGATGGAAGCATGAATGATTCCGGAAGATGGTGAAAGAAGGATGAGTTTCTGGTAACTGTCGAACCATCGGGTCTGCAGGCGACATCCATTGAGCATTTGGTTTGTGTTGCAGTCCTCGGAACAGGGTTGTAGTTTGTGGACAGTTTCTTGTCTTTCTTCAGTTTCACTAACACATAGTCTCCAGGTTTGATGTTGACATCTTTGGCAAAGGTATGTTCATCTGCAGTGTTTTTTATTTTGCGTTTTGCAACAGCATTCTCGAGAACAGAGTTCAGCATGCACTGGATGAGCAGAGTTTAATGTCAGTTCTGGAAATTTGGTCTTGGGTTGATGACCAAACAGCAGAAAGTGCAGTGTGAACTGGTTAGTACAATGAGGAGTGATTCTGTATACTCGACAGAACTGGTAGAGTTCTTGTTTCCAGCTTCTTCTCTGAATGTGAGCAGAATGAATAGCTTTCATGAGCGGTTTGACTCCCTGACTGTTGAGTCTGTACATACACAACAGCCTGAGCAACTGCACCTGACTGTCTAACTAACAATTTGTTAGGATGAGCCTCTCTGTAATGCTCAGCTGCCGCATACAACTGTTCTGCTGAATCAAAAGTTCTTTCCTTCAGAAAAACCTGCAAGTCTTTGGACACAGACTGCAAAATCTGCTCTCTGATTAAAAGATCATGAAGTGCTTCAAAAGTCTTGCTTATCTTGACAGTTCAATCCACCTGTTCAATAAGTGGGTAAGTCAGGTTAAAAAAAAAAAAAAGCATGAAAATTCTCCCAATGTTCAGGCGTCACATTTCTGAATCTTTCTCTGAAACCTTCAGAGGTAGCCATGAGCTTTTTCAACAAACGTTGCTTCAAGCTCTCATAAGTCAAAGTATCACTAGCACAAAAGGAATGGTAAAAACTCAGTGCAACTCCTTGCAACACACAAGCTAAGTGGAGTAGCCATTGTTCCTTTTTCCATCCGAACATCTTAGCATGAGCTTCACATCTATACAAAAAAGCATCAATACCATCCTTGGTTTCATTGAACATGGGTAATTTGGGGAAATGGGTACTATGAATCTGAGTCTGATTAGCGTGTTTTGGTCCCTCAGAAGAGGACTTTTCTTTTTTTTGTTTTTGCGCTAATTTGAGTTCAAGTTCTTTTTGCTCTGACAGGAACTTTTTCTTTTGTGCTTTTTCTTCCATAAGTAATTTCCTTTCTCTTTCTCATTGTTCAGTCTGTAACTTCTTTCCTTCAGTCTCTGACTTTTTCTCTTTTTCTTCTTGTTCAGACTTGAACTTGGCTGCCCTCTCCTTTTGCCTAAATTCATGCTCCATTGCAGAATCAGTATACTCATAGATTTTCAAAGGATCTGAGGTACTGAGTAACTTTGCTTGTTGAACCAAAGCATGAAATTTTTCCTGTGGTAACTCCGTAACGACTAAAGTTGAGCAAGTTCAAGAAAATGACAAAAGAGATTTTTTATCGAACAGTAATCTCTCGTCTTCACAAGTTAAAAATCATAAAATTAGAATTTCTACACTATTGTGTAATGGCCTACACTTATGGGGGTATTTGTAATACTCTCCCCTTTTTTCAAGGTTTGTACGATGTTGAGAGAAAACTGTGAGCCTGCAAGCAGTTGGGGCCGCTCACGAGGGACGCAGGCTATTTCAGGCGCAAAACTATTGGCCCTTTCTGCTGCCCAGCATCCCATGCAGGCCCCTATAAATGCATGTGAGTGGGATGACTCAGTGCTTTTGAAATACGAGGAAGAACATGTAAGAGAGAAGATAAGATAAGATAATGTTGCTTATAGCCCAGCCGACCGCAAGGGGCCACATCAGGGCTGTCACCACGTTAAAATCAACTCACAAGTCATTAAAAAAAAAAAAAAAAAAAAAAAAAAAAAAAAAAAAAACCTTTCACACATCTCTTTAAATGACATCTTCTAGAAACGCACCAGAAACTTCATTAAAAATCTTTCTTCCGTAAATGTAAGAGAGAAGAGTTAGAAGCTATGCAACAATCATTGTGTAGGCCATTACACAATAGTGTAGAAATTCTAATTTCATGATGTTTCACTCTAAAATTTTTCAATTTCTACACCATTTGAGTGTAATGGCCTACACTTATGGGTGACTGTTTGATATTTGCATAGATTCCGAGAGAGAGAACACAAAAGACTGAAGGCATAGTATATCTACCAAAGGCATCAAACCATTAGTTCATGTATATACAGACTTTATATACAGGTTATATACACAAAGGCAGAGTAAAATGTTAAGGGCATGCATAGATGAGCACATGAATATGTACACGGACAATTCCTTTCCCTATCCCAAAAGCATATTGTCTGTACTTGTATATGTACAGAGTTCCGTATGTACAAGGCCGTATGAGTCTATGCATGCATGCAAGCAGGTCACACAAGGTCACATACCTGGCATTATCCCGAGGCGTAAAGAGGTAGCACTGTGCCTTGTATTGCGAGAAATTCCGCGCGAGCCACTGACTCATGTGGCAGAATGCACACATAATGTCTTAGGGGTGTGTCCCGCTCGACCAGTCAGCAGTGTTCATTATGGTCTGTAATGGCACGTCATGTAACAATGCACAGCTAGTAGCTTTAGCATGTGTTGACCCTGGTGATGCGGTCACACGGGCGACCTTTAGTATACTAACTATTCCCCGCCTGACTGTTCTCCTCATGTACTCCAACACATATGTAACGGGGCACAGCCTCTTACCCTCACACCCTTAGTTTCACAGGGGGAGCACGATGTGAAGGCCTATCCGTTTTTGAACCAAAGGCGGTCTGTAGCACAATACAACTGGTCCCTATGTGGCACAAATAGCTATCGATGGAGAACAATACTAGATCACTGACTCTCTTAGCTGTAAATGCCGAGAGCATGAACACCACCTTATACATTAACATAACAAGGGGTAAATCCTCCGCTGGGTGCCACTGGGCCACATGCAATAAAACACTCCCTATGTCCCAGGTGGGTAACACTTTGACAGGTGGGGGCCTCTTGTTGAACACACCTGTAATGAATCTACACACAACAGGGTGCCTGCCAATAGGATCACCTTTGTGCGATTATAACACACTAGAAATCGCGGACCTATGCACATTAAGGGTCCTCCATGAGAGACCCTTATCAAACAGATGTTGTAGGTACTCCAGCATCTTTTCTATAGAAACGGTAGTTGGGTCCAAAGACTTGTTGGTACAGAAGCCCAACCACTCTCGCCACACAGCCTGGAAGGCTGTGGAGATGGAAGAGAACACTCCTGCTTATTTTGAAGGGGGCGGCTCACATTCCAGCTCCTTTGGGTGCTGTGTAGGCATGTCTGAGTGGTGAGAGCTGCACAGCACTTCTGCTGGTGTTCGCTACACACTGTAGCAACTGGGAGGGCAGCGGAGACTGGTCGGCTATGTGTTGAGACTGGCGCCATGGTCAGTGTGTGTACAGTCGCATTCAGTGTTTTGAATTCCTCGTTGACCCAGTCTTGGCAAGCCCGGCCTTGAAGTAAGATTTTGTTAGTTGTGTAGTAAATGTGGATCTTCAGGAGTTTTTTGCTTGGGTTTGATCTGAGCCATAATTCAAGGGTCAACTGGAATAGGTCTGGTGGCAGTCTGGTGCAGCTAGTGGGTAAACTTTTGTTGTAAATGTAGTGGTCTGATGTGCAGTCAGTCCATGAGCTGTTGATGTCAATAGGATTGTCAGCACCAATGTATCTATGAAATAATGTATACCTCCACTGTGGCATTGATCGTGAATGTGTGTCAAAGGTTTTCTGGAAGGGGTCCATGGTATGAGTGATATGCTCAAGAAAATGTTCCTTGAGGGTCACACCTCTGTCCTGAGTCATGGATCGTGTGATGGGACCCATGACTGCAGTTGTATCCAGTTGCTTGGCAGTTGACTGAAGGGGAACTAGGTCATGATGCCGGCTTGTTTCACATCAGGATGCTACATGCTGTTGCTGGTTAGCGGCCATGATTCAGTTGAATTTAGTCTCTGAAGAAAGTGAAGGTCACAAAAGAGATGATGGCTGCACATCTGTTAGCGTTGAAGAGTTTGTCAAAGGTTACGAGGGCTGCAGGTCGGTTAGTGGTGATAGTCAAAAACCCAATGATTGGCCCCAGGTGTGTCCGCTGGCTGGTTGAAGAGATTGTCTGTCGGATATTATGATGGCTGCACATCTGTCGGTGTTGACTCTCAGACGGGTAAGGGGATAACAGAGTGTTCTCTTCATATTTGACTGTCTAACAAGTTTGTCCCCTATACAGATCAAAAACCCAAAGTTGATGATTATGTCAAAGACCTCTGGCAAGAGGAATGGACCTTGCAGACGAATAACAAACTGAAATCCATCCAAACCTGAAAGAGTTTTTACCATGTTCCTGAGGCGGCCATAAAGAAGAAACAGTCTTGTGCCGTTTGCACACAGGCCACTCGTTTTACGCCCATTCTTATCTTTTAAAAGGTGAAGAAGCTCGGTGGTGCATTCCATGTCATGTTCCACTCACAGTGAAACATGTTCTTTTAGACTGTTGGGACTTGCACAATGTGAGACACAAACACTTTACAGCAGACTCCATGAAAACCCTGTTCAGAGATGTCCCACATGCATGATCTTTGAGTTTCTGAGAGAGGTTAACATTTTTCATCTGATCTAAGATTTTTCAGGAGAAAGATTTTTAACGAAGTTTCTGGTACGCTTTTAGATGTATTTTAAAGAGATGTGTGAAAGTTTTTTTGTTTTTTTTTTGATGACTTGTGAGTTTATTTTAATGTGGTGACAGCCCTGATATGGCCCTTTGCGGTCAGCTGGGCTATAAGCAACATTACCTTACCTTACATGGGACTTGCACGATGTGAGACATAAACACTTTACAGCAGACTCCATGAAAACCCTGTTCAGAGATGTCCCACCTGACATGATCTTTGGGTTTCTGAGAGAGATCAACATTTTTCATCTGATCTCGGATTTTATGGAAGAAAGAGTTTTAACGAAGTTTCTGGTACACTTTCAGAAGATGTATTTTAAAGAGATGTGTGAAACTTAAATTTTTTTTTTTTTTTTTATGACTTGTGAGTTGATTTTAATGTGGTGACAGCCCTGATATGGCCCTTTGCAGTTGGCGGGGCTATAAGCAACATTGCCTTACCTTACCTTAATGAATGACTGGTGACTTGACTTCGACGTGGTGACAGCCCTGATGTGGCCCTTTGCGGTCGGCTGGGCTATAGCAACATTACCTAACCTTACCTTGTGGTCGGCTGGGCAACATTAACATTAATGTAATCGCTGGTCTAATGTTATGAGTTGATGTCCTTTTCTATCACAAGGATGGATGGTGATGTAGATCGAATCACTATATGGTCATGGAGGGAAGGGAGAGAAAGGAGGGTTGTGGTGTGTGGGATGGACATGGGGAACACAACACAGGCGCTGGAAGACCTGCAGGGTGTGGAGAGGGAAGAGAACACTCCTGCTTATTTTGAAGGGGGTGGCTCACACTCTGGCTCCATTGGGTGCTGTGTAGGCATGTCTGTCTGAGTGGTGAGAGCTGCACAGCACTTCTGCCGGTGTTCGCTACACACTGTAGCAACTGGGAGGGCAGCGGAGACTGGTCGGCTATGTGTTGAGACTGGCGCCATGGTCAGTGTGCTTACAGTTGCATTCAGTGTTTTGAATTCCTTGTTGACCCAGTCTTGGCAAGCCTGGCCTTGAAGTAAGATTTTGTTAGTTGTGTAGTAAATGTGGATCTTCAGGAGTTTTTTGCTTGGGTTTGATCTGAGCCATAATTCAAGGGTCAACTGGAATAGGTCTGGTGGCAGTCTGGTGCAGCTAGTGGGTAAACTTTTGTTGTAAATGTAGTGGTCTGATGTGCAGTCAGTCCATGAGCTGTTGATGTCAATAGGATTGTCAGCACCAATGTATCTATGAAATAATGTATACCTCCACTGTGGCATTGATCGTGAATGTGTGTCAAAGGTTTTCTGGAAGGGGTCCATGGTATGAGTGATATGCTCAAGAAAATGTTCCTTGAGGGTCACACCTCTGTCCTGAGTCATGGATCGTGTGATGGGACCCATGACTGCAGTTGTATCCAGTTGCTTGGCAGTTGACTGAAGGGGAACTAGGTCATGATGCCGGCTTGTTTCACATCAGGACGCTACATGCTGTTGCTGGTTAGCGGCCATGATTCAGTCGAATTTAGTCTCTGAAGAAAGTGAAGGTCACAAAAGAGATGATGGCTGCACATCTGTTAGCGTTGAAGAGGTTGTCAAAGGTTACGAGGGCTGCAGGTCGGTTAGTGGTGATAGTCAAGAACCCAATGATTGGCCCCAGGTGTGCCCGCCGGCTGGTTGAAGAGATTGTCTGTCGGATATTATGATGGCTGCACGTCTGTCGGTGTTGCCTCTCAGACGGGTGAGGGGATAACAGAGTGTTCTCTTCATATTTGACTGTCTAACAAGTTTGTCCCATACACAGATCAAAAACCCAAAGTTGATGAGTATGTCAAAGACCTCTGGCAAGAGGAATGGACCTTGCAGATGAATAACAAACTATTTAAAATCCATCCAAACCTGAAAGAGTTTTTACCATGTTCCTGAGGCGGCCATAACGAAGAAACAGTCTTGTGCCGTTTGCACACAGGCCACTAGTTTTACACCCATTCTTATCTTTTAAAAGGTGAAGAAGCTCGGTGGTGCATTCCATGTCATGTTCCACTCACAGTGAAACATGTTCTCCGTGGTGCATTCCATGTCATGTTCCACTCACAGTGAAACGTTTCTTTTAGACTGTGGGACTTGCACGATGTGAGACATGAACACTTTACAGCAGACTCCATGAAAACCTTGTTCAGAGATGTCCCACCTGACATGATCTTTGGGTTTCTGAGAGAGATCAACATTTTTCATCTGATCTCGGATTTTACGGAAGAAAGATTTTTAACGAAGTTTCTGGTACACTTTTAGATGTATTTTAAAGAGATGTGTGAAACTTAAATTTTTTTTTTTTTATGACTTGAGTTGATTTTAATGTGGTGACAGCCCTGATATGGCCCTTTGCAGTTGGCTGGGCTATAAGCAACATTGCCTTACCTTACCTTAATGAATGACTGGTGACTTGACTTCGACATGGTGACAGCCCTGATGTGGCCCTTTGCGGTCGGCTGGGCTATAGCAACATTACCTTACCTTACCTTGTGGTTGGCTAGGCAACATTAACATTAACATTAACGTTATGCTGTCCGTTGTGATAGTGAAAGGGGTTCTAATGTTTGTATTCTCTACTGCTGGTCTATTGTTATGAATTGATGTCCTTTTCTATCACAAGGATGGATGGTGATGTAGATCGAATCACTATATGGTCATGGAGGGAAGGGAGAGAAAGGAGGGTTGTGGTGTGTGGGATGGACATGGGGAACACAACACGGGCGCTGGAAGATCTGCAGGGTGTGGAGAGGGAAGAGAACACTCCTGCTTATTTTGAAGGGGGTGGCTCACACTCTAGCTCCATTGGGTGCTGTGTAGGCATGTCTGCCTGAGTGGTGAGAGCTGCACAGCACTTCTGCCGGTGTTCGCTACACACTGTAGCAACTGGGAGGGCAGCGGAGACTGGTCGGCCATGTGTTGAGGCTGGCGCCATGGTCAGTGTGCGTACAATGGCATTCAGTGTTTTGAATTCCTTGTTGACCCAGTCTTGGCAAGCCCGGCCTTGAAGTAGGATTTTGTTAGTTGTGTAGTAAATGTGGATCTTCAGGAGTTTTTTGCTTGGGTTTGATCTGAGCCACAACTCAAGGGTCGACTGGAATAGGTCTGGTGGCAGTCTGGTGCAGCTAGTGGGTAAACTTTTGTTGTAAATGTTGTGGTCTGATGTGTAGTCAGTCCATGAGCTGTTGATGTCAATAGGATTGTCAGCACCAATGTATCTATGAAATAATGTATACCTCCACTGTGGCATTGATCATGAATGTGTGTCAAAGGTTCTGGATGGGGTCCATGGTATGAGTGATATTTTTCCTTGAGCGTCACACCTTGTCCTGAGTCATGGATCGTGTGATGGGACCCATGACTGCAGTTGTATCCAGTTGCGTGGCATGTGACTGAAGGGGAACTAGGTCATGATGCCAGCATGTTTCATATCAGGACGCTACATGCTGTTGCTGGTTAGCGGCCATGATTCAGTCGAATTTAGTCTCTGAGGAAAGTGAAGGTCACAAAAGAGATGATGGTTGCACACCTGTTAGAGTTGAAGAGTTTGTCAAAGGTTACGAGGGCTGCAGGTCAGTTAGCAGTGATAGTCAAAAACCCAATGATTGGCCCCAGGTGTGCCCTCTGGCTGGTTGAAGAGATTGTCTGTCGGATATTATGATGGCTGCACGTCTGTCGGTGTTGACTCTCAGACATCGTGAGGGGATAACAGTGTTCTCTTCATATTCCACTGTCTAACAAGTTAGTCCCCTACACAGATCAAAAACCCAAAGTTGATGATTATGTCAAAGACCTCTGGCGAGAGGAATGGACCTAGCAGACGGATAACAAACTATTTAAAATCCACCCAAACCTGAAAGAATTTTTACCATGTTCCCGAGGCAGCCGTAAAGAAGAAAGTCTTGTGCCGCTTGCACACAGGCCACTTGTTTTATACCCATTCTTATCTTTTAAAAGGTGAAGAAGCTCCGTGGTGCATTCCATGTCATGTTCCACTCACAGTGAAACATGTTCTTTTAGATTGTTGGGACTTGCACTGTGAGACACAAACACTTTATAGCAAACTCCATGAAAACCCTGTTCAGAGATGTCCCACCTGACGTGATCTTTGAGTTTTTGAGAGAGGTTAACATTTTTCATCTGATTTAAGATTTTACGGAAGAAAGATTTTTAACGACGTTTCTGGTGCGTTTATAGAAGATGTAATTTAAAGAGATGTGTGAAAGTTGGGTTTTTTTTTTTTTTTTTTTTTTTTTTAAAGATGACCTTTGAGTTGATTTTTTTTTAAAAGCTGTGGTTGTTACCGCTACCGCCCTTCCTTACGTAGTTTAGGGGTGACTGAATGTAAAACCATAGCGCCGCTAGTCACCTGACTCTATGGGTCTAACGGTCGAGAAAGGTACACGCGCGTGATCGCGTTATTATATAACTTTGTTATCAACACACGTCCACCCAAACTCGCCAACGAGTACGATTGCGAACAACCGTGACGTTGGTGTAAATGTGTAACTAAGATGTTCGGCCGCTGGTCGATAACCTCCTTTAAGTCTTACTCGTCAACGAAGGTTTTTCGCACGCACGCACGCACGCGCGCGTGATAGCGTTATAATATAACTAACAACATTTGAACAAATGTCTAACCTTTGTAATAATATATATATATATATATATATATATATAATATAGTGTGCTCGCGTGAATGTCTGTGTGCGTGCACGTGCGTGCGTGTGTGAGTATGTGTGTGTGTGTGTGTGTGTGCGTGCGCGCGTGTATGTAATGTGTGTGTGTGCGCGCGTGTATGTAATGTGTGTGCGCGTGTGTGTTGGTGGGGGGGGGGGGGGTGCGTTTGCATGAAAATATTTTGCTTATGGTATTGATTTACTATGGATTCTTGTACAGAAAATTTATGCCTTTTTTTCCCTTTCTTTTTGTGTTTCGTCCTGATGTATGGTCGCCCTGTAATTTACGTTTAGTACGCATCTTCATCAACAATATTGTTTAGTCGTGATCGTAAAAAAAAAGTTGGTTATTTTGTGCGTGGCTCGTATAAACCTAAACGTATGGTGGATAGTTGGTTATAAACGTATATTAGCATGTATGACTTTTCTTTTATGTACAAAAAAAGAACAAGTTGGTAAGCATCTGAACTGAGTATGAACCGTTATCTTTGTGTAACGTATGGTGGATAGTAGCTTATAAATGCATTTGTAGCATATGACTTTTCTTTTACGTACACACACACACACACACACACACACACAAAGTTGGTAGGTATCTTTATGAGTATAAACATTTATCTGTCTGTAACATACAGTGTTAAACTCATGACGACCAGCCGCTTTCTTTAACCCATAATTATTATCCCCCCCACCCCGCCCTTTCCCCACCATCTGTAGAGTACTTCCTTCCCACGTCCATCCGGGGGTTGCAGCCTTGCCGTGGTCGGAGGGCTTGCGTGGCCCAGTGATCTTTTAGGCTTTGCTGACGGGGGCATCAATACTCGACCAGATGGTTAGTTGTTGTGAACGCTTCTAGGCCTGTATAGCCAAGTTGCTGACTGGTCAAGCATTACGTGGTAGGAATTGATGCCCCTGGTAGGGTCTCCCATGTCAGAAAGGTTAGAAGTGAGGGCCCAGACAAATAGTAACACCTTTTTCGTCATGTTTTTGCAGATCCTGTAATTCAAAGAGGGAAATCTCCCATTCCAGCTGTCAAGGAGGCCAAATTCCTAGGAGTTATTTTTGACCAAAAACTCAACTTTCTCAGCCACATTAAAAACCTCAAAACTTCTTGTCAGAAAGCTCTGAATATTCTGCAGGTCGTAGCACACACTGACTGGGGCGCTGATAAGAAAACTTTGCTGCACCTCTACAGAGCCTTGGTCCGTTCCAAACTGGACTATGGTTGTGCTGTGTACGGCTCTGCAAGACCATCTTACCTAAAACTCTTGGACCCTATCCACCATTAAGGGCTTCGTCTCTGTCTTGGAGCATTCCGCACCACCCCTGTGTACAGCCTATATGCAGAGGCAGGTGAACACTCAGTGTCCAACCGCAGGCTGAAACTGTCTTTGAATTACTACATCAGACTGTTCTCGGAACCGGAAAACCCCGCCTATGACTGTGTCTTTGACCCCCAGTTCCAAAGGAAATTCGAAAGCAACCCTAACTGTATTCCGCCGTTTGGTCTTCGTATGCAGCCTCACGCGCAGAATGCAGGTCTAGACCTAGGAGTTGTGTCTGATTTTTGCAAGTGTCCAGATCAACCTCCGTGGACCTTTTTCACACCAGAGATTCGTTTTGATCTTGCAGTTTTTCGCAAAGAATGTACCAGCTCTCTGGCATACAAGGCATTGTATGCTGACCTCTGTTCAAAATTCCCATCCTATAAGAAAATTTTCACCGACGGTTCCAAGTCTGAAGATGGAGTGGCCTGTGCAGCCTATTGCCCTGGTGCTCCTTCTCAGATACTGTTAGAACATATTCCTTCAGATGCTTCTGTTTATTCAGCTGAACTTACTGCTCTGGTTCTGGCGCTGAGGATAATCTCACAGTCTACGAAGAGGGACTTTCTGGTTCTGTCAGATTCACTGTCGGCTTTGGAGGCCATAGATGGCCGCAACCTTCAGCATCCAGAACTTTTACACTTCTTTGAACTTTTGACGAAGTTGAAAGTAGAGGGTTACAACATTATTCTGGCTTGGGTTCCTGGTCATGTTGGCATCGGATGGAACGAAATGGTTGATCGTTTAGCCAAGAATGCCACAACAGAGAAATTGTCCAACATGTATATCCCCTGCTCAGATCTGAAACCCAAAATTAACGATTATGTCAGAGACCTCTGGCAGGAGGATTGGAATACACAGACGGATAACAAACTCTTTCAGATCCGTCCAAACCTTAAGGAGTTCCTCCCATCTACGTCTGGTGGTCGTAAAGAAGAAACAGTTCTGTGCCGGCTGCACACCGGCCATTCGTATTTTACCCATTCCTACCTTTTAAAGAGTGAAGAGGCTCCGTGGTGCATTCCATGTCATGTGCCACTGACAATGAAACATATTCTTTTAGAGTGTTGGGACTTGCACGATGTGAGACACAAACATTTTACAGCGGAGTCTATGAAAACCTTGTTCAGAGACGTTCCGCCTGACGCGATCTTTGAGTTCTTGAAAGAGATTAACCCGTTCGCTGCTTGAAGCTGCTTGAAAATGTTACAAACAAAGGCTTTCCCAGTGCCAGGGAAATCTAATGATTTGGGGGTAATAATTAACAAAAAATTCTAGCTCAGAAACTACAAAAGATATAACAATAAAATATATATGATTTTTGAAGAAAATTGAATGAAGATTTTGAATCTGGGCTTCTTTTGTTTTAATTTTGATAATAAAAAAGTATTTAGACAATTAGATTTGGATAGATTTTTTTGCACGATCAAAAGCATATGTATTTACCACTACATCTTCACATCCAAACAAGAACACAAAGCAAAAAAGTTGAAAATAAAGTTTGTATTGTCACACTACACCTGTAAATGAAAGTAAAACAGTTTAGAAGTCTATCAAGACGCTCACACTCTATGCAGACAGGTCAGTCCACGACCACGCCCCCCTCTCCCCACCACGCCCCCTTGCTGGACTTCAACCCTCTCTTTCGCTGCTCCTCTTCCCCTACCTTTCCCTCTGCCCTGTGCCGCGCCGCGAGCAGGCCGCGCTCCCCTCTCACGCTGACTACCACGTCACTGACCACTGGCACGCAGTGCAGAGTACACACTAGGCGAGCTCGTTCGACGCTGGCAAACCAGTCAGCTGAACACACATTGAGGTCACACAGCCCGACACAATAACTGACGAATACGGTTGGCAATTCCATCACTATCATCATCTCACCTTCATGCTCGAGTGAGTCGTTGAATAAAAGATTATTGTCTTTGTCAAAAATCATTAGCAGAGCCTGCTCAGCTGTGTAAATACGTTGATTTGGTCGCTGCGCTTGTCGAAGGTTGCGCCGCCATCTTTGCAAGCGAGACGAAGTGCTGGCTGGTCATCCAGTCAGTGATGAAAATAAATGGGCTTTCCCCTCACGTGTGGTCATTTACATATCATTTTAATACTACAGACATATAAGGCTTACTACGCACACTCTATTTAAGTCCGTTGATAGAAATAGTAACGAATGAAAATTCAAGAAAAATGCATGACGTCAGTGGACGGCCCATAGGCACTGGGAAAGCATTTTTAATGCGGCGTCAGCTGACGGCTTAAAGGCACTCTACGGGTTAACATTTTTCATCGGATCTGAGATTTTACAGTGGAAAGATTTTTAACAAACTTTCGGATGGGTTTTTCGATGTATTTTAAAGAATTGTGTGAATGACTGACTTGTGAGTTGATTTTAACGTGATGACAGCCCTGATGTGGCCCTTTGCGGTCGGCTGGGCTATAAGCAACATTATCGTATCTTATCTTACGTGCATTATTTATTAAGTTTTACATACAGTTGTGTGTGTGTGCGTGTGAGTACATTTTATCATTTTTTTAACTATCGACTCCGATTGTGTGTTTGTACACGATCCCTCCAAATGTTTTTTTGTGACTCGTTTGGTAATAAAGACTGTGGACAAAACAACAGATCAAACCCCCTTACTATACATACTATCATAACGTTAGAAACAAACACTCACACATACATATAACATATGATCCAGTGAACACCAAACGAACAAAAATACTATCACCTACCTGTCTGATTAACTTCCCCCCTCCCCCTCTCGAGCAAAGGCGGTGGGATTGTAGCACCGATTCCAGTCAATGGCCATACTATGGTACCAATACGGCGCCTCAGTATTACTAGTGAACGGCACATACTCCATGGGTATCGGGATGTGAGGAGCATCGTTGTTCCAAGCCTGGGGTAGGGGTAAGGAATGGGAGTATATTGTGTTTAAAGGGCGGGTCGCAGTTGTGTAATACCTCTGCCCGTTCGCCACTTCGGAGATAGAACTGGGAGTTGACGATTTCCTGTAAGAGCCATCCGATTGTCCTACATCGGTGTTCGAATGTGAAGATGGATAATATATTTCATTGAAAGTATTCCGGGGGGGGGGGGGGGGCGGGGGGGCGGGAGGTAATGCATTTACTGCCACCAAGGGTTGCCCGTACTGATCCAAGGTCTAATGGGGCCGGTGATTACTGCTACGGGAGTACATGTATTCATAGTTGGCATCGGCGTCGGCGGTAGAGTCGGTGACAACTCGGCGCATCGCAAACATCACCGTAGCGAGTAGTTTTCGACAAAATACCACCAAACAAATCAGTGCTATCACCACAATAATCGTTTGAATAGTAGCCATGCAAAGCATCACAATTTGGTAGGAATTCATGATACGTGCTTTCGCTAACGTACTCTCTCTCATTCTCCCCCCTCTCTCTCGAGCGCATCTTCTTTGTTTTTGTCGCAGACTCCTCTTTGTTGTCATCGCCTGTCCGCTCGATAATACTAACCCGATGAGCGACATTACACAGCCAGCAGTACAGTGTTGCGTTTGGGAGGGTAAACACGCTTATCGTTATTAATAACATCCACTCACGACCCTCCTTATCATACTGAAATGACAGGACTTTGTAAGAAAACCACAGCTGGCGTGATCTTACAACATAAATTATTTACTCCTAATATAAATGGTATACGCTAGTGCTTAATACAATCAATACGCTTTTGGAAATAACATTTAAAAAATACACACACACACACACACACACACACACACACACACACACACACACACTCAAAACCACTCCGACGTACCTTTCTTAAACGTAGGTTATGAAAGGATGGTGCTTGTTTTGGCAGTCGTGTGCGTTTGAATATGTGTGGTTCAAACGATATAAAGGCGGAACCTTCGGAGCTGGGTTAAAATCTCGGGGAGGGAGTGGTACAAGGTACGAGTCTTCATCGTCCAATATGTTTACAGATGGTTGTTGGGAAATGTTTGAATATGGACGATTGTCTCTCATCACCGCCGCTTCGCGCGTGTCCCGGTGATGCGGTGACGGTAATGCGTATTCCACGTGTAATATCTCCATATATTGGTGCTCTTGGCCTAGAGGTACAGGAAGAGGTCCATATGACGTCTGGGAAACATCGCTCATCGTCAGATATTTGTGATTGATGGTATCGGCAACATCGGTCGTGGTCAAAGATGTTCCACGCATGGCCACACTGATAACGAGCCTTCTGAACAGTTGTCTAGCGAATAACCAAAAATACACCAATCCCGCTACGATCTCCAAAGATTGAATAGAGGCGAACAACAACAATAGTATCTGAAAGGTATCCATGAGTACACCTGGTCGCTGTAGCTGTGTACGTGCGAGAAGACAGGGAGTTTGGGTGATCTCCTCTCGCGTGCTTCGTTCTACCGACTGCAGCACTCTTCGTCCCTCCCTCCCTTTCTTTAAAAAAAAACAACAAAAAAACTAGTTCACAAGATAAGCTCGGAGACGGGGTCGCGGGGTTACTTGAGGTATGTGTTGGATGGGTACGGAAACGTCACTCAGTTTGGTAGTCTGAGCACAACTCTGAAAAATATGGGGTCGGCCCACTATTGCGTGGGGCCGCTATTGCGCGGTGACTATTTGTCATTCAACCAGTCTCTCAAAACAGTGTAACAGAAATAGCCAAAGCCAAGAGACGCAGCCTAGAGAATACTGTGCTGACAATCATTCAAACGTGTTCCAAGTCGTTTTTTTTTGTTAAATTCTCTCAAATGTTCTTTCCCTTGACTACTTTAGTTAAAACTACCTAATTTGCAACCAAAAATACCGACTTTGTGCGGGAATCCGGAATAAGGTATAATATACGATGCAGCCTAAGGTATAATATACGATGCAGCCTTAGGTATAATATACGATGCAGCCTAAGGTATAATCAAAGTAAGCCACAATGCAGCCTAAGGTATAAATACACAGTGCCGCCTAAGGTATAATATACGTTGCAGCCTAAGTTATAATGTACGATGCAGCCTAAGGCTGCAACGTATTTTATACCTTAGGCGACACTGTTGTTTTATACTTTAGGCTGCTAGTCTTCATGGCAAAGACTATGTATATTATTAAACAATAAAAGAAAATAAAGAGGTGTCACAGAAAGAACCATTTTGTTATTCCACAAAATTACTTTTGCAATCACAACATTCAAAGCATCGAGCTCAAAAACACTACCTTATAAACAAATCTCAGGTGGTTATAATATAATACCAACAAATAAACTGACAAACAAAATGTTGACATTGCATTCATTCCAATCTTGAAAATAAATTCAAAACAGTCCCTGGCATCCTGAAATCATCTTTCGTCTTCTCAGAGAAAAAAAAAAACTAACTAAAGTAACTTGGAATAACAAAAATAATGTATGAGTAAATGCCAGTCACTTTTCGCATTTTCCAAAGACCTGGACAAAATAAAACCAAGAACACCTGTTCTCTACCTTATTATGAAAATAAAAGATAAAACATTAAATTAAAAGAAAAAACAACCACCTTAATTCTTAAAGAAATAAAACCTTAAATTTACCTTAAATAATAAAGCAACCAACACAGAGAGCTTGCTAATAAAACGAAAAAAAACAAAGATGCAAATATTAAAAAGGTCTGTTTTATCCTTGATAGTTTTTAAATTGCATTACGCTCTCCATACTTCAACAAACAAAGAAATGGAAAACAACCCAAAAACATTGTGCTTCTTGATTTCTAATCACATCTTGGGCAAATGCATGACATTTTTTATAATCGCATTTTATATAATCAGGTACACACATTATAAAAGTATATTAAGAACTAAACTCAACAAGAAAAATGTCAACAAAATCAATGCTTTAACACGTCACTAAAGCGATTCCACCAATAATGACCGTGACATAACTTTATTACAAAGTACAGTACACTGGAATCATTTTGAAATCAAAACTTTGTCCATTGCAATAAATGCAATACTTTTTTTTTATTTATGCTGGATTTAGTCATCAGCATTCAAGCACTCCATCACACTAAAATTTCTGGCATTTCCTGGTTTTCCCTCAACTCTGTGGGACAGAATGAGCGCAATCCCAGTTACCTATGGATTCCACATGCAGTGTGCAACTGCATTCCAATACTGGTGCAGATTCCTGTTCCCTTGCTGAAAAGCCGCTTTGAGGCGCTGGATCCTGTCGTCCAGTCGTCGCCACGTCCTTTTCCTGAGCGTGGGAGGATGCCCGAGGCTGGCTGCAGTGAGGCTGGACTCCGCTAGCGACTGCCGATCCTTCAAGTGAGTTAGGAAGATCCAGATGTTGGGATGGCGAACTTGCACCGCGTCGTTCAAGGAGCGATGATATGCTTTAACAAAAAAAAGTATAATGCTGAATAAAGTGTGATCTTTAGTCTCTGGTCATGAGCTCTCGGGTCAAAGTTGTTTAAGGGTCAAACATAAATTCAATAAGCTATAAGGATTAAAAAAAAAAAAAAAATGTCTGCTTAGGGGGTAACATAGCACCAAAAGTTAGGAGGTAGGCGTTTTTGTGTTTTTTTTCTTTTTTTTTGAAAGGTAAAATTGATATGATTTGAACTGTATTAATTATAAAAGCGAATACAAGCATAGGTTTAGTCCTTAAACAAGGTGCAGAGCGCTAGATGACTGTTTTATGCTTATGAAAGCGAAAAAACTGTCATTTTGACGTGATTTTTTTACATTTCTTTTTCAGACCTAAAAAAAGTGCTAGGGTCGGGGTGTTAAGCTAGGGTCGGTCGGATTATCTTTTTGGCCTAAGAAATCGCAAGCCATCTGTCGATTTCTTGTTTATTTGTATCATGCATTATATGGAAGCTGTGCCTCAATCACTTTTGTATTTGCTCCGGTATACGGATGTTTGATCACACTGTAGCATATTTATGTGGGTTGGTCGCTTTAAATAAGCTGACATACATGTACTGTACACATATTTCTTTTTTCTTTGATCTTGCCCCGAAAATGCACAGTTTGGCCATTCTGACCTTCCTTAGAGACTTTCACCTTTAGGGGAGGTCATTGAAATTTACATGATATCAAAAGGCCTTATCTTTTTCTTTCCAAATACTAGGTTTGAAGCTAGCCACGTTCACAAACTCTTAGAAGTGTCAAATTTAACCCCTTCATTGCCTGGCACATGTATTTTAGACACAATGATTATATTTTGAGAGCATACGCACTATAATCCATTTTGAGCATTTTAGGTGAAAAGGTTGAAATAGTTTTTCTGTACCTTCAACTTTGTTGTTGGTGCGAGAATCCATCCCTCGAGTGTACCAGTTCCACAGAGCTGTTGGAAAGGGCGTCCCGGCATTGATGTAATTCCCACGCACGTACGTCAGAAACTGGTCGAGTGGAGGGAATCTGTTTACCAATGCCCTAAAAACAGACGGACAGACTGAAGCACACATCTAAAGATTTCTGTAGAAAGTTTGCATAATGTTGTGTAATATTGAAGTAAAAGGCCGTGTATAAGACCAAGTAAGGGGGACGAATAAAGTGTATAGAAAGGACCATGTGAAAAATGGATGAACAATGGACGGTAATCCTACGCCATTGGGACTGATACGTACTTCACTCAAATGCAAGAACACTTGTACTACGTGATAAGAAATAAGCACTCATTTACCTCGTTTGTGGGTCATTCTGCAACACCGCAAAGTTGCGACGAACATGGGCCCGAGGAAGAAAGCCGATTGCCATCACTTTCCGGATGAGCTTTTTTAGCCTCCTGCTCCTCCGGTAGGCTCCAGCCAGGTGCAGCTCTTGCACTCGGCGCCACAAACTTCAACATAAAAATGATATTAATAGAGGCAAGGTACGTCTGCTGTGCTAGCCCTGGATAGTTCCAGAATGGACCGACGTTTACCAACTGTCCTATGCACATTTTCATAATTATACATTGTAAATATTAGAACATAAACAGTATTGTGGTTTTAGACAGTTGCCAAAATCCAAACGGAGGAAGATACGAGAACTTCAAATTAACGTTTTGGTACGATACATGTTCTGCAATTTTAGTTCTCATTATGCCTATACAAGAAAGACAAGAAGGGCAATGCCCAAATGACTCACGTGCTGTCATAACTAGCTTTGACCTTGAAATGCCCTTGACCTTTAAATGATCTTGAGCTTCAAGGTCTCATAAAACTATTTATAAGAAAACAACAATGCTCATTTACTTCTTCACAAATAAGGAAGAAAAATCAAAAACATTCACAATGTTTGAAAATTTTCACCGTGACTTCGACTCCTAAGATCAAGAAGGTCACTCCAAGCAAATGGCAAGTAAGGCCTTCACATAATTTTCTTTCATACGAAGCTGCAAGTTCCTAGTATGCACAGTACACAAGATCCAAACTTATTTCGAACATACCAAATTTCACTATTAAAGCAGCACACTGTATGTGTAAACTTGACCTTTGAAGGTGGTCAGTCTAACAACTGTGGCCAAGAAAGACTTAATCCTTATGATAACTTTGCTCAACTTGGGCTTTGTTTGGCTTCACATTTGAGGAGCTTAGAAGCAGACTGATCTATCTCGAAAAATGTCAAATTGACTGACCCAAACTTCAGATGTCAATATCTGATACTTTGACAGTTTCTGGTAGTGTAGAAGTGAGCTAACTTCAGATAGATCTAAATACTTCCAGAAGCCCTGGAAAAATCACCTGGATGTAAACTGATCTAGCTGAAGTTTAGATCTAGGCCTATCTTCCGTTACCCTGAAAAAAGTGTTTTTCAGATAGATCAGTCTGCTTTTAAGCTTTTCATTTATGACTAATGGAGATTAAATAGTGAAAAAACTACCAATTTTGTGCCTATCTTACCTTCACATTGCCTTGACCTACAGGGCATGAAAGGACATGCTTAGAAAGATCTTGTCACATACTTGCCTCCAACAAAGTTTGAATTTTCTCATCTTCATAGTCTTTGAAAAAAGGCCAATTTTAAAGTTTTCACAGACGGATGGACAGACGTACAGAATGACAGACAAGGGGAATGGGGGTTGGGGTGCTGATTCTCAATGTTGTACTCACTTTTGCGAGAAATGAAAATAGCATCCTTGTAATGTGGGTCTTGGAAATTCAGTGCCAAAGGCTGCGTGGATTGCTGTTTCGAAATCGCACACCACAGTTTGCCATTCGTTTGCCCTCCTCACCTTCTGGCAGCACGTTTAATTTGGATCAAAACTTGACGGTAGTGCCCTACTGTCCGTTGTTCCATCAGTGCATGCAATAAGGGTACGGTGTGTCCGTCCACGTCCCCCAAAATAGTCAGGACTTGGGTATACGGTCTTGGGCATGACCTGAACGTCGCGTCCACAAAAATCGTGCCACACCGCATCAGTTTGCGGGGGGTAGGGTTCACTAGTCCGAGGGTTCACTAGTCCGAGGGTTCACTATAGACGCTTGATTTTCCAGTTATTATACCGCCCCTTAAAAGGCGGTATATAGGTTTCACTGTATCTGTGTGTGTGTGTGTGTGTGTGTGTGTGTGTCGTGTCCGCAAATAGATATCCGATATTTGAGAACCGATTTCAATGAAATTATGTGTGAGGCTGTAGTACAACCCAGGCTCGATCCTCTCCAGAATTCAGGTCGGTGGGGTAACTAATTGACCCTCACGGGCAAAAGGAAACCGAGGTGCTATAATATGACTAAAAATGTAGGCAGTTCGATTCGAAATTGTCCAGTGGGGCGGTATCCTGATAAATTTAATATCCTTTCTTCAGTCAAATGTAAAACACCATTAATCTTTTGAATGAAAACAACTCAGTGTTTTTATGAGAATATTCTTCGATTTGGTTCCCACAGCAGTGAAAAACACGCACGTACGCCACGCAATCACTACACATCACACACAAAATAAAAACAACATCAAATTGAATATCCTTTGTTCATTCAAAAATTAAACACACACAAAATGAAATTATCAAATTCAAAATATCAATATCCTTTGTTCATTCAAAATTAAACACACACAAAATGAACAAATCAAATTGAATATCCTTTGTTCATTCAAAAATTAAACACACCAAAATAAAAACAAATCAAATTGAATATCCTTTTTTCATTCAAAAATTAAACACACACAAAATAAAAACAAATCAAATTGAATATCCTTTGTTCATTCAAAAATTAAACTCAACATTGTCTTTTTGAATGAAAATAACTAGGTTTCTTGGGGGAAATAGTCTGAGATGTGGTTTCCACAGCAGTGAAAAAAAAACAACAAGTAAACAAACGCATACACAAACACACACAATAAATGCACACATACGCATACAAGACGCATGACTATCCAGTTTTATATGCATAAAATGAAAAAAGGAAACCCTTGTCAGTTGAAATAGTAAGCATTGAGAAATGAAAACTGCTGGGTGTGACTTTTGATTTCATGGTATAACCTTGCTTCGGGAATCAAAGATTCTCGTTGTTGTTGTTGACAAGATAGAACCTCGATCAGTAGTGATGCACCAGATGGCTCACAGCCCGCCAATAACTGTCCACGTCACGAACACCATGACGATACTCTTCTTTCAGGGCCAGGAGTTGTCCTTCCAGGAGACGCCATCGTCGCTGACGTCTTGTTGGGTGACCTCCCCTGTCCATGCTGAGGATACCGCTTTCAGTCGATGCCTGGAGGTCTTTTAGATGTCTGACAAATATCCAGAGGTTGGGATGCCGTACGCCTACTCTGTTATTCCACGAGCGATGAAAAGACTCAGCGTTGTTGTTCGTTCGGCAATCCATGTTCCTTTCGTAAACATTCCAGACAGGAGGGGGGAATTGATCAACAATGTAAGTGTTATGAACAGAATTGAAGAAGTCAAACAAGGCAGGGCACTGACAGATCTTCCTTCGGGTACCAGGTAATTCCGCAATAATGTAAAGTTGTTCCTCACCAGGGCCACTGGTAGAAATCCTACAGCCATGATTTTGCGGAGTATTTCCTTGAGATTTTCATCTCTTGTAGGCTCCTGTGAGTCCAAGTTCTTGGATGCGGCGCCATAAGGACTGGTTGAAATGGAAGTAGCAGAGTTCCGTCCGGGTGTTGGGCAATTCTGTCTCTACTGCAGTTATGAGTGCTTGCTCGAAGTCCATAACAATGGATGCAGGCTCCCAAGTGTGCCCTGTCAAGCGCAGCACTTTACGCTTGACTGCTTGCAGGATCTGCCGGTAGTCTCCAATCGTTTTGTTGGTCATCAGCACTGTGAGAAATGGTAAAACGCGCCCATGGTAATCGCCTTGAATCACCAGCATTTGGCTGTATGGTCGAGGACACGTCTTGAACGTGGCATCCATGTATAACAGGTTGCACTCCGTCAACTTTCTAATGTTTTCATGTGTGCCGAAGATAGCTGTGCCCCAGTCATTGTTTTGTTGGAGCATGAATCTAGATCGACGCCAAGTTTCTTGCCATGGTCCAAGGAATTGTACTTCTTCAACTTCTGCAGGAATTTCCGGAAGGTTCTCAGTCTTAGTTCTAGACATCTGAGACCTGATGGAAACGAAGTCCGGAACCATAGGAGGCCTGTCTCCCCCTCCTTGTCCGACTGCTTGGTGAGCTGCGGCGACTTGTTCATCATAAACTCTTTTGATAGGCTTTGTGGGATTGTCTCAGATTTTCTGTTTTGCGTCGTTCAGAAACTTGTCCTTTTTGATCTGATCTACATCAGAATTATGAATGTGTCCCATTTCCTGGTAAATTATCCTTATTTGGGGATTTTCTTCCTCAGGATCAAACAGATTAGTTGTGACATTGGCCCTACACGTCTTTCGCCAACAGCGCCAAAACATGGTGGTTTGATGTTTTTTTTTTATTCAGTTGATACTTATGGTCTCTGTGTATCAGTACACGACCTCTTCCCCTGGAGCCAACAGCGATCCAAGTTGCCATCTTAAACGACTTGAAGAAGTTTACCTTTTGAGATTCCTTCTCGTTTGGCTCTGAAAGTTGTATGCTTAGCTTACTCGGAGAAGGACAGGAAGCAAATGAATATTATTGCGCAAGAGGATTCTGCGCAAGTCAAAGATTGTCTAGCATTGCTTCCCTTGTCACTTGAAAAATAATTATTAGGCTGGCGCTATTGGGAGTCAGCTCCGAATAGCGTAATTTGCAATATTGGGAGTTGGCTATGAAGGTACGGAAGGACAGAAATTTGAAGACTAGTGAACCCTCGGACTAGTGAACCCTCGGACTAGTGAACTCTCGGACTAGTGAACCCTCAGACTAGTGAACCCTCGGACTAGTGGGACGTTCCCGGTCTTGGGCATGACCTGAACGTCGCGTCCACAAAAATCGTGCCACACCGCATCAGTTTGCGGAGGCACTCGTCCATTGCAAAAATCAAAATTCCCCACTGGGGATCGTTATGGAGCAAGAATCGGTCAGAGAGCCAGGTCTCTGCCCACTCCCCTTGGACGTCAACATCATCGACCGTTTGGGGAATCTGGGGGATATGGCGGGCCCTCTCTCGCTTCATCATTGTTCGGACCGACTCAAAGGACGGGAGATCAGGGCAGTCGCCCCCACCCTGCCGACGAATTCGTCGGTGTTCGGCCGCTACCTGCGCCTCAAAGACGCGTTTGGGTGGTAGGCCAGGAGTGGTCGACACCTCCTCCCTCAGTCTTTGTGTGAATTCTGACCGTGCGATTTCGTTTTCATCGGGCGGGTGGGTGTGCACACCCACCTGTGCTCTGACATGGATGTTTGGCTGAGCCGCTTGAAGATTGAACTGGTTTGTGCGGATGGAGGCTGTGCAGGCCGGATACCGCCAGCACCTCCAGTTAAACGCGTGTGCTGTGTTTTTTTTTTATGATATTTATACTCATCGAGAACAAGGACTTTGCCTCTATTGCGTCTGCCCTCGATCAAACGTGCTGCCTCTTTTGCGTCTGCCCTCGATCAAACGTGCTGCCATGTTGCCTCGGAAGTTGGCAGGAAAGGTGTCAGTCACGCGATTAGAAATTCCATGTCACATCACAAGAAATTCACATGATTGTTTATACTTTTGTAGGTCCGTGTAAATGGTGTGTGTCTGGGTTTTTAGACTGCTTTTACCTTTGTAAATGTGCTATATGAAAAAAGTCATTAGCTTACTCTCCAATGAGAAAGTGCAAGTACAACAGAAAGTAGAATTTCCAAGAAATCAGTAACACCCCCACGGAATGGCTGCTCGGTAGGCCCCGTCACCTTGGCAACTGTTCCGCTTCTTATAGATGATATGTTCTTAGGTCGCGCAATAGCGGACCCGCGCAATAGCGGCCCAGCCCCAAAAATATGACCCCAGCGTGAAGTGCAAGTTTTAAAAATGGGTTGCGTTTTTTTACATTGTGGAAAGGGTCTCATCTCATGAAGTGAAAGGCCTGTCACACTGCAAATACGCAAACATCGCGTATAAAATTTTCCCGATACGTGGTGAAACGTGGAGCATCAGCGTTATGCACAAATCATCGGTGTTTCATACGGTTTTCTAACGGCCACCGTGCGCCAACCCAATCCATACGCGCCACATCCTTTTGGACTGTTCAAAATAACTGGCGCGCAAAGATTTTCTGAATTTATGGGGACTATACGAGATGTTACCGTGAGATATACGCCTTCCATACGCAATAATTGCGTCGAGTGCGCCTTTCTTCCGTGTTGCATCGGTGCTTATGCGTGTTTTTAGACAAATTTGCGCAAATCCGCGTAAGTTCACGAAAGTTCCACGCGAAAAACACAGAAGTATCACTTATATACCACGAATTGAGCGGACATATCACGTTATAATACACGTATTAGACGCATGAAATACTAATGATAGACTGATAAAACACGAATGCATGGCGCAAGATTGCAGGATGAATGGCGTACATGTGGCGTATGGTCGGAGGGCTATAAATTGGCCGATGTTTCCTCTCAAACCTCAGTCTGTGCCGAGCTGCCGAGGAGAACACATCTAGGATCCTTCAATCAGACCCCCTTGAACAACCCTAGAAGTCATCACATGAACCCCCAACGGCCAGATGTGGCAGTGTTCCTCCTCCAGCAGCATAACAACCAATTGATCCAGCTCCATGCCATCCTGAATCGCAGGCGCAGAAGAAGGAGGGAGAGAAGGAGAATAGGGAGAGTGTGGGTCCGGCCTTGGATTGGTAGAAGAATAGAGCAAGGCCTGTATGACAGACTCATGGTGGAACTGAGGAATGAAGACCCAAGCTCATTCCATAACTTCATGAGAATGCCTCCGGCCATGTATGACGAGATAGTCCAGAGGCTGACCCCCCTACTCACCAAGAAGACCACCAACTGGAGAGCACCCCTCGAGCCTGGCCTCAAGGTGGCACTGACCCTACGCCACCTAGCATCTGGGGCCAGGTACAGTGACATGCAATATGCATGGAGGGTGCCCCACAACACCATCAGTTTGGTGGTCAGAGAGGTGTGCGAAGCCATCGTAGAGGAGTACATAGATGAACAGCTGACCCCTCCCAGCACTGAGCAAGGATGGCGAAGACTGGCTGACGATTGGTACGAGCGCTGGCAGTTCCCCCACACCGTCGGGTCCATCGATGGCAAACATGTGGCCTGCAAAGCTCCCCCTGATTCTGGCTCAGAGTACTACAACTATAAGGGGTTCTTCAGCATCATACTCTTCGCCATGGTCTCATCGGACTACAAGTTCATCTGGGCTGATTGTTCAGGAAAAGGATCCTCGTCAGATGCTCACATCTACAACAACAGTGAGCTGCGAGCTGGGCTGGAGCATGACGACATCGTAGGGTGGCCACGTCGGGATCCACTCCCCAACGACACCCAAGATGTACCCTACTTTATTGTAGGAGATGATGCTTTCGCACTCAGGACCTACCTCATGAAGCCCTATAGTAGCAGGAATCTGACCAGGCACGAGAGAATCTTCAATTACAGACTGTCCAGGGCCAGGAGAGTGGTTGAGAATGCGTTTGGCATCCTTGCCAACCGCTTCCAGGTTCTTCTCACCACCATGGGCCAGCATGCAGACACTGTTCGGCTGATTGTGAAGGCGTGTGTGCTCCTTCACAACCTCATGAGGACCCGCTACCCCGTTCTACAGAACAGGCTCATCGACCGTCCAGGTGCAGATGGAAACATGGCGCCTGGGGAATGGCGTCAGGAACGGAACCTCTTGGACACTCAGTATCATCAAGTCCAAGCCCCCAACAGAGCCTCCAGGGAGGGAAAGATGCAGAGGAATCTCATCAAGCACTGGTGCAACTCACCAGCAGGATCCGTTCCATGGCAGGACAGGATGATCGACCACCCCTAGATTGTGTCAGGATTACTCCGGATTACTCATGAGACTGCCAGTGACAGTACTGAGGACTGATCTGCTCTCTACAAGTGTGTGTTGCTGGTGTAATGTTGTTATTTTGAAATGAAAGTAATTGTATGTTAATATGTTAAAATTTTTGTCTGTTGTTTATTTCACATACATCGCAATGTAAATTTTTGATAGTAATGTAGAAATTAAAAATATCTGTTTCCATTATAGGAAAGTGTGACTTTATTAGCGACAATCGTTAAAATCAAAACTAATTTGTAACAAATAATTTTTGTGGAATATGTATGAAGTAAATGTAATTTAATCTAAGATATTCTATGTTAAAAGGGCCATTGTTCAAAGTTAAAAGGGACAAGTTTTCTAGGGCCAATGTGTATGTTTTTTTTTCTAAGTTGAATAGGACACTGCATAGAATGTTACTTGGGACAAGGGATAAACTATTGATCGGGACATTTTTATTTCAATTTAATTACATTTCAAGTAATTAAAACAAAACACATTGTTTAAACTACAATGCAAAGAATTTATTACATTAAATCAAAAAGTAACTGAAGTGTAATTACAGCAATCACATGCATACTGACAACTAAGTAAACTAACAACTGCAATCAGCTCATGTCCTTGAGAACACTTCACAGTTTACACTTTCAACAGTTCCTTGTACTAAGCACTAATCGTAAGCCTCATAAATGCTTTCCTCGTCAGGGATGTGTAGCACAGGGGCGGTAGTAACGGCTGCAGAAGTCACAGGGGGTGAACATGGACGTCTACTTATGGTGGCAGCAGGTGGAGGTCGACCTGTGAGAGGTGGGGTGTTGAGTGATGGCTCCCCGGATGGCTTGCTGTGAGGGCTGCCCCTGCTGAACGGGCTGTCCATGCTGACCTGGGAGAGGTTCATGCCCATGTCCGACGTGTTGAGCACATCACTGGTCGAACGGAAGAGGTTGGAGAAGGAGTCACTGCCCTGAGATGAACGGATCTGCCCCTGCTGCCCATCAAGCTGCATGCTGTAGGGACTGGACTGTAGGGGACGCACCGGCATGTTGTTGTAGCCACCCATGTGCTGTGTTCGTAGCTGGGAACCTGGCTGAAGCTGATGCTGGAGCTGAAAATCCATCTGCAGGGATGGGGCTGACTGAGAAGGAGGAGGATGCGTCTGGCGACGGGCAGGAGCCTGAATCATTGCTGTGATCCGCGGCACCAATTCCTGATAGCGGTCCTCTGGCATATTCCTCATGGCGTCACAGACATACTGGATGAAGGACTCTCTCTCAGGATTGGGGTTAGGCCTGCTGGACACCATCCTCCCGAGCATCTCGGTGTTGGCCCTGATGGAGTCCCGTAGCTCCTGCATCCATGCCTCTTCCTGGGACTCGTCTCTTCTCCTCCGCCTTGACCTGGACTGCTGACTGCTGGAGTGAGTACGAGCTGCCTCGGCCTCCATACCCGCCAGGTCCTGCACCTGTGATGTGGAGGGCACCTGTGATGAGGAGGGCTGTCTGTGGTCCAGTGTCTTCCCAGCATCAGAATCATCCGAGTCCATGAGTGGCAGATCTCTCCTGGGCTCACGACGGGAGAGGTGGCTGAGTGGCTGGCTCTCTTCCTGCTGTGACTTGAGCTGCCCAGAGTAGAATGCCAGCTTCCTGAGGACCCACTGCTCCCTGTCTGTGTACTGCTTGGCGGCCTGTCCGGATTTTTTGTTGTTCAGCCTCACATACCAGTCCTTCTGAGACTTCCACCAGCCCTCTAGATGCTTCACGGTGGCTCCCATCTCTGCCGCCTTGGCCTCCCACAGGTGCTTCCGGGTCTTGTATTGGCTGCTCCCCTCCTCCAGATGCCATCGTTGGCCTGGATCCACTCCACCAAGGCGTCTTCCTGCGGGGCTGTTAGGGCGTAGGACTGTCTATCAGCAGGTTGGCTCTTGCCCTTGCCCTTGCCAGGTTTGTCAGAGGCACCGTCTTCAGGCTCATGCTCTTCAGGGTCAGGCTCGTCTCCAGCACCATCACCAGCTACAGCACCAGCACCATCAACAGCGGCAGCACCATCAGCAACCTCTCCTTCTTCGCCACCTGCAGCCTCCTCGACATCTTGGGCCTCATCCACCTGCGGCTCAGGGACAGGCTCTGGAGTAGGGGACTTGGCCTTCATCCTCTTCCTCGTCTTCTGGGGACTCTTGGGAGTTCTCTTCTTGCCCATCTTTGCTGGTCGAGAAGTCGGCGATGTTATGCTGAACCACTCATCGGCACTCGGCTTATATTTGCGCGGTGCGCACGTGATTCAGACGCCTAGCAACCGCCGACCAATCGAGAAGCGTGCGCGGAGCTTCCGTGTTTCATCAGTGGAGCATCCGTCTTTCATTCGCGAATGCGTGGAGTATACGCGGGTTACACGCGGAGGATACGCCCGCAATCAGTGGATTTGCGTGTCCTGCAACAAAAATTGGACATTTGGGCGGTATTCGCTGATATACGTGGAGCATCCGTCTTTCAGTCGTGATTTGTCAGTGCTTTATCAGGGTTTTATTCGTGATACATCTGTCAAAATTTGACGCAAAGACCCCAAAAATTTCTCATTTTTTGCACGTATCAGCGCGTACCAGAAAATCTGCCAAAACTTTGTAAGTGGTATATGCGCATTTCATCTGTTTTTTCTGTGTGACAGGCCTTTAAAGTTTACCATAATCTGCGGGGACCTGATCTATTTTTAGGCGTTTTCTATTTTTATCGATTCGTTTTTAGGCCCTAGGGCATCACTCAAGTGGTAAACTTATTTTTCTAGTATTGTACGTGGTGTCGTGCGTCAGTTTATTCATAAAACAATTTTAAAGCTTGTACTTCAATCTGGAATATTCTACTGCTCAGACTATGGTGGCACGAAGACAAAACATTGGATTGTTTTATGCGTGTCACAGTACTAATTATTTTTTTGTTTATCAGAGTTGCATTTCATAACAAGGAGGAGGACAATTTTTTTTTTTTTTTATAGCGCCCGTCCTAACAACGTAGTAAAAAATAACCACACGCGCGCACAAACGCATACTCGCACACGCACTGGCACATAATGTTGCGTGCATAAACACAACAAATATACAACTGGTCAACATTTGTATATGAGCAAACTGTGCACAACTGGCGTTTGAATAAAAACATTTTAAGTGCAGCCTTGAGAGTAAGAAATGGGCGTGACGTAGATGAAAATATAATGATTAACATAATATTGTCACAGAGACGATTTTTTCGTTCTTTCCAACCTGTAGAGTATTGTTATTATTTTCTTTCAAATTGGCATAATGTTTGTTAAACAAACAAAAAAAAAGCATACTTACCATTTTGGTTCTTCAATCGAGGCGTCGTAGAAGACACTCGAACCATTCCATAACCTCAAGTTTATCGCCTGACTATGATACCACCGCTCAGGTGATAGCTGTATAGCTTGCAAATCGGAGGTCCGAGAAAGAACAGGCAGAGGTGGTGGTGCAGAAAGGGATGGTGACGTCATTGTAGATGAGGGGGGAGTATCGGCGTGGATGTTGGCGTATGTGCGTTTGTTATCGTTTGATGGTGTCGGGGATGGTGGTGGTGGTGGTGGTGGGAGCTGAGCCAAAGAAGAAGATAATGGTGAAAAATGCCCCTGTGCCTGAGGCGATAATGATAAACCACAGTCTCGGTTTGCTAGATGCGGATCTGCCATTTCCATGTATCGGTGGGGGTGTGGGCGAACGGAGGCGTTGATGCTCCTTGGTACATCATTCATCTACACGTTGTTGCTTCTGCCACTGTCGTTGATGCAGTATCAGTTCTCTTTGATGTTGCAGTACTTGTTGTAGTAGTTGTCGTCGTTCTCTTTGTTCTTGTTGAAATGGTGAATTGGGGGAGGCGAGGTTATTCCACATTTGGTTCAGTTGGTTTTCATTCAGGATGTATAACAGTCTTTTTCCAATGATGCAAAGTACAATGAAAATCGATGCGAGTACTGCAAAATAACTAGTTGCGAAAAAGATTTCAATACCATCCATATTCCTTGGGTTGTGTCTGTCCGTAGACTAAGCTCTCTGTGTAGATGTGAATCGACTTCCCTTCGGATTCTCATATATGAGCCACGAATAACAATAGCGTGTGTGTTTACTTTGATGGAGGAGGGGTGGGTCAAAGAGCACGCGTAACAATCCACGAACACAATGATGGCTTTCCGCCTGAGGTAAATTGGCAGTGTCGGTCGCACACCGCACATTCTTGTAAACTCTTTTTTTTTTTTTTTTTTTTTTTAATTGTTGGACGTTACCATATTATTAAATGATCATTAATTAAGGACCAACGCCGACTACAGCGTGTAGTGTTGTTAAGTTCCTAATTTATGTATAATACAGAGTGTTTTAAAAGAACATTAATGATGTAATGCTCTCATAAATAAAGTAGTCTAAACCATAATAAAAAAACAAAAAAAAAAACAACAAAAAAACAGGCGGTACTTTATAGTTTAAAAATATCAGTGGTATAAAAGCAAGTGATTCAAAAGTACACAGTAGACGCAACAAATTAAGTAGGAGTAATTTAGTCTTTAGGTGACTGTTATTACTATATCATTATTTTACTAGTATCATTAATAAACAAAATTATTATTTTAATCATAGTGACTAAGTTGTAAACAATCAAAAGATATCGAACGATCAACAAACTATCAAACACGTACTAACAAGATGTGTACCAAAAGGCTACGGTTCGGAACAGCATACATGCGTGAACAAAAACGAAATGAACAAACGCATATACGACGGTGCGAAAATGCGAACACGACCCAAAAACCGACATTCACATTATCATAGAAAACAAAATGTGCGATGTGGCACACCACAATAAGTTTAGATATCGCACGTGGAAACAAAATGGTTAAGACATAAAAAAACAAACAAACAAAAAAACAAAAAACAAAAAACAAAAACGTTGCGTCTCTCACACACACATTTATACACACATTTACATACAGACTTACACGCGCGTGAATGCGTTACCATTATGATAAACGTGTTGGAATGAATGCCTCTGCCCTTTGTTTTTTTGGTTGTTGTTAATATAATTACTTATGTACGTATATAGCCCACATTATCGTCCATCAACACAAATCCGCCACTGTTTGACGATTGCGACCAGCTGTGGTTTTTTTTAGCATGAACTCGTTAGGCTTACTTGCAAGATGTGAGACATGAACACTTTACAGTAGACTCCATGAAAACCCTGTTCAGAGATCTTTGACGTTTCTGAAAGATTAACATTTTTGATCTGATGTAAGGTTTTACGGAAGAAAGATTTTCAACGAAGTTTCTGGTACGCTTTTAGAAAATGTATGTGAAAGAGATGTGTGAAACTTTTTTTTTTTTTTTAATGACTTGTGAGTTGATTTTAACATGGTGACAGCCCTGATATGGCCCTTTGCGGTCGGCTGGGCTATAAGCAACATTACCTTGCCTTACCTGAATGAATGACTGGTGACTTGATTTCGACGTGGTGACAGCCCTGATATGGCCCTTTGTGGTCGGCTGGGCAACATTAACTTTAACATTAACATTAACGTTACGCTGTCCGTTGTGATAGTGAAAGGGGTTCTAATGTTTGTATTCTCTACTGCTGGTCTAATGTTATGAGTTGATGTCCTTTTCTATCACAAGGATGGATGGTGATGTAGATCGAATCATATATGGTCATGGAGGGAAGAGAGAGAAAGGAGGGTCGTGGTGTGTGGGATGGACATGGGGAACACAACACGGGCGCTGGAAGACCTGCAGGGCGTTGAGACGGAAGAGAACACTCCTGCTTATTTTGAAGGGGGCGGCTCACACTCCAGCTCCATTGGGTGCTGTGTAGGCGTGTCTGTCTGAGTGGTGAGAGCTGCACAGCACTTCTGCCGGTGTTCGCTACACACTGTAGCAACTGGGAGGGCAGCGGAGACTGGTCGGCCATGTGTTGAAGCTGGCGCCATGGTCAGTGTGTGTACAATCGCATTCAGTGTTTTGAATTCCTTGTTGACAAGGTCTTGGCAAGCCCGGCCTTGAAGTAGGATTTTGTTAGTTGTGTAGTAAATGTGGATCTTCAGGAGTTTTTTGCTTGGGTTTGATCTGAGCCGTAATTCAGGGGTTGACTGGAATAGGTCTGATGGCAGTCTGGTGCAGCTAGTGGGTAAAATTTTGTTGTAAATGTTGTGGTCTGATGTGTAGTCAGTCCATGAGCTGTTGATGTCAATAGGAATGTAAGCACCAATGTATCTATGAAATAATGTATACCTCCACTGTGGCATTAATCATGAATGTGTGTCCAGACCTGAAGGAGTTCCTCTCATCTACGCGTGGTGGTCGTAAAGAAGAAACAGTTCTATACCGGCTGCACACCGGCCATTCGTATTTTACCCATTCATACCTTTTAAAAAGTGAAGAAGCTTCATGGTGCATTCCATGTCATGGGCCACTCACAATGAAACATGTTCTTTTAGAGTGTTGGGACTTGGAAGATGTGAGACACAAACATTTTACAGCAGATTACAGCAGATTCCATGAAAACGTTGTTCAGAGACGTTCTTGAAAGAGATTAACATTTTTCATTGGATCTGAGATTTTACAGTGGAATTTTTTTTTTTTTAAACAAACTTTTGGATGGGTTTTTTAGAAGATGTATTTTAAAGAATTGTGTGAATGAATGACTTGTGAGTTGATTTTAACGTGGTGACAGCCCTGATATGACCCTTTGCGGTCGGCTGGGCTATAAGCAACACTATCTTATCTTATCTTATCATGAATGTGTGTCAAGGTTTTCTGGAAGGTTCCATGGTATGAGCGATACGCTCAAGAAAATGTTCCTCGAACGTCACACCTTTGTCCTGATTCATGGATCATGTGATGGGATCCATGACTGCAACTGTACCCAGTTGTGTGGCAGTTGACTGAAGGGGAACTAGGTCATGATGCCGGCTTGTTTCACATCGGGACGCTACATGCTGTTGCTGGTTAGTGGCCATGATTCAGTCGAATTTAGTCTCTGAAGAAAGTGAAGGTCACAAAAGAGATGATGGCTGCACATCTGTTAGAGTTGAAGAGGTTGTCAAAGGTTACGAGGGCTGCAGGTCTGTTAGTGGTAATCATCAAAAACCCAGTGATTGGCCCCAGGTGTGCCCGCTGGTTGGTTGAAGAGATTGTCTGTCGGATATTATGATGGCTGCACTTCTGTCGGTGTTGACTCTCAGACATCGTGAGGGGATAACAGAGTGTTCTCTTCATATTCCGCTGTCTAACATGTTTGTCCCCTACACAGATCAAAAACCCAAAGTTGATGATTATGTCAAAGACCTCTGGCGAGAGGAATGGACCTAGCAGACGGATAACAAACTATTTAAAATCCATCCAAACCTGAAAGAATTTTGACCATGTTCCCGAGGCGGCCATAAAGAAGAAACAGTCTTGTGCCGCTTGAACACAGGCCACTCGTTTTATACCCATTCTTATCTTTTAAAAGGTGAAGAAGCTCCGTGGTGCATTCCATGTCATGTTCTTCTCACAGTGAAACATATTCTGTCAGATTGTTGGGACTTGCACGATGTGAGACACAAACACTTTACAGCAGACTCCATGAAAACCCTGTTCAGAGATGTCCCACCTGATGTGATCTTTCAAGTTTGGGTTTCTGAGAGAGATCAACATTTTTCATCTGATCTAGGATTTTACGGAAGAAAGATTTTTAACGAAGTTTGTGATACGCTTTTAGAAGATGTATTTTCAAGAGATGAGTGAAAGGTTTGTTTGTTTTTTAAAAATTTATTCATTTATGACTTGCCCCCATTGGCCGGCCTTCTCGTGGCGGGGGTGTTTCTCGACTAACCTGAGCCCACCCCTTTTTCTTATCTTTCCTGTTTTTCTGCCTACTGTGTCTTTTACTATCTCTTTTTCTCCCATAAAGTCTCCCCACAGAAACTGCAGCCTCTGTTTCGTCTAATTTCTGCCTACCTGGCTCTTTACTCTGTACTTTAATCTTTACTTAACAAGCCTTCTTTGGAACACTTCTCCTTTTCTCTGCGGTCTTCTTCAGACCCACCGTGTTTTGCCGTGCGGTGCATCCTGTAAGTGGGTGGGGGGGGGGGGGGGGGGGGGGAATGAGATCCTGGTGATTGAGAGAGCCTACTGTTCTCAACACATCACTTTGGCTCGGACCTCCTCTAAGACGGGTGGCAGACATTGGCCCGTGTATGTCAATCGGCTGTCTATACGTGAGGTTGGGTCAAACTGGGTAGTTCTTGGCTGGCCTTGGAAACCTTGTAAGTGTTCACCGTCTGTCCCCGGCGGTGTGTCATGATCTTGGCGGAATAGGTTAGTTATGTTCTATCTGGTGTATATCCCTGCTGAAACCCGGATGGGGTCAAGAGTTGGATTTCCCCTTGACCCTG
Organism: Conus canariensis; assembly: GCA_033310375.1. Lineage (NCBI taxonomy): Eukaryota > Metazoa > Mollusca > Gastropoda > Neogastropoda > Conidae > Conus > Conus canariensis. Next base: position 61,219,667 of record CM065729.1, read on the forward strand.
GCCCCTTGTTGGACTCCATGGTGGGTGGGTAGGCAGGGATGAACTTTAAAAACTCAAAGCTATGGCTCACTCCCAACAAAAACGGAAAAGAAATTGCTCCTCGGACTCAAACTTGGATTCAGACTCTGATGATGAAATAAGGACAGCATCTGGTTTTTGGCCTTGTTGGTTAGTGATGGAGGGTGTAGACGAAGCTCGCCCTCTCTGTAGGGTGAATGGATTGAATCCTTTTGCTATTTCGAGAGGAGTAGAAGGACTCTCCGGTGTACCCAAATCCATGAAACGGCTACGAAACGGTTCCTTTTTGATAAAATGTGCAAAACAGAAGCATTCTGAGTTGCTTCTCAAGTCGACGACGTTGATTGACAGGCCAATCAGAGTGACACCTCACAAAACTTTGAATTCAAGCAAGGGCGTCATCAGGTGCTGTGATTTGAGAGGCATTTCAGAGTTGGAAATAAAGAAGGAACTGGCTTCCCAGGGTGTGACCCACGTTCACCGGGTTCTAGCACGAAAAGACCAAGACCGTGTGCCAACAGATACTTTTTTTCTAACTTTCTGTACGACAACTCTCCCTGTGTGTGTGAAGGTCGGATATTTGAGGGTTCCCATCTCTATGTACATTCCTTCACCTTTGCGATGCTTCAAATGCCAAAAGTATGGACACATTAAGGACAGGTGAACAGAACAGGAGGCGTGTGCCAAGTGCTCAAAACAAGTGCATGAAGGTCCGTGTGATAGTCCGCCCTGTTGCATAAACTGTAAAGGCAACCATCCTGCTTTTTCAAAGGACTGTCCAGTCTGGCGCACCGAGTCTGAGATCCAGAAGGTATGCACATAGAATCGAATTTCGTTCTTTGAGGGAAGGAAACTTGTGCAGAATAGACAGTCCTCCCTCAGCAAGTCATATGCTGATGTCGCCAAGGGGAGCATGGTCAGTGTTGGTGTTCAGACTGAGACTGTTCAACCTCAGGCCGGCTGTCAGCATCATGATCGGCAGACGCAACAGGAGCCTCAACATGTACAGAAAGAAAGTGGAAAAAGAAAGCAAACTCCAAACAGTGTCTTGGGTGGAGGCTCAATATCCATCTCCCCCCGGACTCCTCGAGGGTCTGAGCCGCCTTCCTCCAATCCCAGACCCTCTGGGAAGGCTGCACAGGCAGCCTCTTTGTCTGGGGAACACTCCAGAAGTCGACCTCTGATGAAGCCTCCTCTTCCACCTCGTCCATCTGGGGGTGGAAATAAGTATCGTCCTTCGTCAGCCAAGAAGGTGGTATCTCCATCGCCTTCTTCCAATCGCTTTTCTCCTTTGGAGATAGAAGGTGATGAGGACAATGAGATGGAGTAATTTTCTTTTCTTTTTTTATTGTCATGGCCCTTATTCAGTGGAATATAAGAGGCATTAATGCCCAATATGAGGAACTCCAGCGGTTGTGTTCTGACCTCAAACCTAGTGTTGTTGCGCTGCAGGAAACATTGTTGAGACCAGGAAAACATTTTTCATTGGCAGGCTTTAGTTCAGTAGGTTTTCCTGCTTTACCTACAGATACTGGCCATGGGTTCACTGGGGGTGTTGTGTTCCACAGGGTAGTATCCTTTCCCCAGCCCTGTTTAGTATAAAATAATGAAATTGTAAACTCTGTCAACCAAGGTTCAGACTGCTCTCTTTTTGTTGATGATTTTGCCCTTTACGTATCTGGAAAGACATTTGCTGGTGTACAGCGCCAACTCCAGTTGTGTGTCTATAAAGTCGAACAGTGGGCAGTCGAAAATGGGTTCAGGTTTTCATCAGTTAAAACAGAGTGCATCCACTTTCACAATTTCAGACAACTTTTCCCGCCACCAGAAATTTTCATAGATAAGGCTAAAATTCCTGCTGTCACAGAAGCCAAATTTCTGGGTGTTACCTTTGACCAAAAATTGAATTTTAAAGCCCATATTCAGAAGTTGAAAACATCGTGCCTCAAAGCCATGAATATCCTCCGTGTAGTGGCTCATATGGATTGGGGAGCAGACAAACGCACACTTCTCCATCTTTACAGGGCGTTAGTTCGATCCAAATTGGACTACGGCAGCATCATTTACGGCGCCGCTAGAGCCTTGTATCTAAAAGTCCTAGACCCAGTTCACCATCAGGGTCTTCGCCTCTGCCTTGGCGCTTTTCGTACTACACCTGTTCATAGCCTATATGCTGAGGCGGGAGAGTGTTCCCTCTCTCATAGAAGAGTAAAATTAGCTTTGAATTACTACACACAGCTTTTTTCAGAACCAAACAACCCTGCCTACGACTGTGTTATGAATCCTCATTTCCAAGAGAAATATGAAAGAAGTCCATCCAGTATTCCCCCTTTCGGTATTCGCATCCTTCCTTTTCTGGAGCAGGCGGATATTGATGTTGGGGTCATCTCTGACGTTTCCAAGTTTCATCAGCAACCTCCTTGGATGTTTTCGTCTCCAGAAATTAGGTTTGATTTAACCGTGCAGCGCAAACGGAACACGAGTTCCTTAATTTATAAACAATTATTTTTAGACCTGTGTTCTAACCTTAAAGAACATGTTGTTATTTTTACTGATGGTTCAAAGTCTGATGTTGGTGTAGGATCCTCCGCATATGTTGCAGCTTCGGGAAAAAAATGTCCAAACACATTCCCTCTGAAAGCACTATTTACACTGCGGAACTTACTGCACTACTTTTGGCTTTGGAGTTGATCAGGCAGTCCCAGTCTAGGAAATTCCTTATTTGCACAGATTCTCTTTCGGCTTTAGAGGCTATAGGAGCAAGAAACATAAAACATCCAGCTCTTATCAAGTTTTTTACCATGTTTTCTTCATTAGTTTCAAGGGGTTTTGAGATTTTGTTGGCCTGGGTGCCAGGTCATGTGGGGATCAGAGGCAACGAAGAGGTGGATCGGCTTTCTGAAGAGGCTGTCCGTCTTCGTCCTTCTAAACTGCTTGTACCATCTTCAGATTTAAAAGGCAAAATAGCTTCGTATGTCAATTCTTTATAGGAGGAGGAGTGGAGCCTCCAAGAAAACAATAAGCTTCATCAAATACGTCCAGATTTAAAGGAACATCTTCCCATGGCTGCTGGCGGTCGAAAGGGAGAAACAGTATTGTGTAGATTGAGGACGGGTCATGCCTATTTTACTCATTCGTTTTTATTGAAGGGAGAAGACCCGCTTTTCTGTGTTGCCTGTGATAGTCAGATATCTGTCCAACATACTCTTTTAGACTGCTGGGATTTATACGACATTAGAAGGAAACATTACACTGCAGATAATATGAAGATTCTTTTCCGTGATGTTCCCCCTGACAATATTTTTAACTTCCTAAAAGAAGTGAATTTATTTCATCGTGTGTGAATTTGGTGTTGTTAGATTTTCTATACCCAGTATTGATTTTTGCAGATTACGGTTAGTGATTTCAGTGTGTTGGTTTTTAATCCTAGGACTGGTTCTTTTAATCTTTTTTTAATGGGTTGGGTAAGGTTTTGCTTTTAATCCTTTTTTAACATATATACGTGGTAGTTTGAAACGTGGTGACAGTCCTGAAATAACCTCTGCTGTTGACGGGACTATAATTTTAATCTTGATCTTAATCTTAATGTTGTTATTTTTACTGATGGTTCAAAGTCCAATGTTGGTGTAGGGTCCTCCGCATATGTTCCAGCTTCGGAGAGAAAAAATGTCTAAACACATTCCCTCTGAAAGCACTATTTACACTGCGGAACTTACTGTACTACTTTTGGCTTTAGAGTTGATCAGGCAGTCCCAGTCTAGGAAATTCCTTATTTGCACAGATTCTCTTTCGGCTCTAGAGGCTATAGGAGCAAGAATCATAAAACATCCGGCTCTTATCAAGTTTTTTTTACCATGTTTTCTTCATTAGTTTCAAGGGGTTTTGAGATTTTGTTGGCCTGCGTGCCAGGTCATGTGGGGATCAGAGGCAACGAAGAGGTGGATCGGCTTTCTAAAGAGGCTGTCCGTCTTCGTCCTTCTAAACTGCATGTACCATCTTCAGATTTAAAAGGCAAAATAGCTTCGTATGTCAATTCTTTATGGGAGGAGGAGTGGAGCCTCCAAGAAAACAATAAGCTTCATCAAATACGTCCAGATTTAAAGGAACATCTTCCATGGCTGCTGGCGGTCGAAAGGGAGGAAACAGTATTGTGTAGATTGAGGACGGGTCATGCCTATTTTACTCATTCGTTTTTATTGAAGGGAGAAGACCCGCTTTTCTGTGTTGCCTGTGATAGTCAGATATCTGTCCAACATATTCTTTTAGACTGCTGGGATTTATACGACATTAGAAGGAAACATTACACTGCAGATAAAATGAAGATTCTTTTCCGTGATGTTCCCCCTGACAATATTTTTAACTTCCTAAAAGAAGTGAATTTATTTCATCGTGTGTGAATTTGGTGTTGTTAGATTTTCTATAACCAATATTGATTTTTGCAGATTACAGTTTGTGATTTCAACGTGTTGGTTTTTAATCCTAGGACTGGTACTTTTAATCTTTTTTTAATGGGTTGGGTAAGGTTTTGCTTTTAATCCTTTTTTAACATATATACGTGGTAGTTTGAAACGTGGTGACAGTCCTGAGATAACCTCTCCTGTTGACGGGACTATAATTTTAATCTTAATCTTAATCTTAGCGGCTTGACCGCATCCGGTCTGCCCGCAGAGTTGATTAAAAAAACTAGGATCGGACGAAAAACGGTGAGTGACATTCCGTCACAGCTATAAGCAACATTACCTTACCTTACCTATGTTGGTCATTTAAAGAGATGTATGAAAGTTTTTTTTTTATTTTATTTTTTAAAATGATTTGTGAGTTGATTTTAACGTGGTGACAGCCCTGATGTGGCCCCTTGCGGTCGGCTGGGCTATAAACAATATTATCTTATCTTATCTTACCTATGCTGGCTCATGCTGGTCAAGAAGTAAACAGGTTTCCTCATCAATTTCAAGATCTGACCAATTGCCGTCAGTCATGGTGCCTGATTGGGAGAACAAAGAGAAAATAATTAATGCATCAGTTAAATCGTGTATCACAGGAAGATCGTGAACGAGAATTGTAAATAGAATAGGTGCAATAATGGAGCCCTGAGGGATGCCAATGTCAATATCTTTAAATGAAGAGTAACATTTACCAACCCTAGTACAAAATGATCTCTCAGATAAGAAAGATTTTATGAACTGATACATTGCACCATTTATCCCAATATTTTTCAACTTATAAAGTAAACGAGAATGCCACACACTATCATATGCTTTTCTGATGTCAAAGAAAGTAGCAAGTGTACTATTTCTACGAGCAAATTGTTTTTTAACATGACTTGCAAGTTTTACAAGGTGATCAGTTGTACTTCTACCTTTTCTGAAACCTGCTTGATTGTTGGGAATTATGTTATTCTTTTCGCAATAATGTAAAATGCGTTTTTCAGCTATCTTTTCTAATATTTTTCCAACTTGAGATGTTAATGCTATAGGACGGTAACTATCAACTGCAGACCTAGGTTTACCTTGTTTTGGAACTGGAATTACAACTATCCTCTTCCAGAAAGTAGGAAGAGTTCCATTTAACCAACATTTTTGGTAAAAGAGTGAAGTAATTGCTTCCAGCACAAAGGTAAGTGGCGTAACAACTGATATGAAATTCCATCTAATCCAACAGCTGTCTTATTCGAGGAGAATGACATTAGTGCTTCTTTAAATTCTTCAAATGTTATAGATGCATTTAAGTAATGGTTTGGATCCGGTGTGGGATCACAATAAGTATCCTTTTCCTCCTCTAGTTCTCTGTAATTTTTGGTATCTGTATGTAGTCTAGTTGATGAGTTATTTTTTGAAAAAGCTTGTACAAATGCTTCAGCTTTCTCTGATGATGCTGGAATATTATTTTTTTCTAATTTAATAGGATATGAAGGTAGATAATACTTGTTTTTTAATTCCTTCACTTTTTTCCATACTCTGTGCATGTCCTTAGATGAAGATATTTCTGAATGACAAAAATGATTGAAATAGAGACGTTTTGCTTTTGCGACAACCCTGTTACTGTGGCTTTTTGCACGTTTCATTTCAATAAAGTTTTCATCAGTTCTATCTTTGAGCCACGTTTTGTATGTTTTCTTTTTATTAGATATGGCTTCTGCACATTCTTCATTCCACCAACTATTTCCTCGATATTTTTTATCAATAGAAGATTTGCACTTTGGCATTGCTTTCTCAGCTGCAGATATAATAGCTTTTCTAAAGTTGTTATAAAACACTTCAATATCTTCGTGTTCAATAATGCTGCGAATGCATGTAGTGCAATATGCCGATGATATTGCAATGTGGATGAACACAAACATTAAAAAACAGACAAATAAGAGAACCATATTATATATACAAAAACTATATCAAATTGAAATTGACAAACTAAATAATTATATGAACGAAAATGGACTAGAACTATCAGGAGAAAAGACACAATGTTATTTAACAATGGTAAAAATCCAAAAGTTTTGCCTCAACTTGTGCTAGAAAATAAAACTCTTCAATATTCCAATAATGTTAAATTTTTAGGTGTTCATTTCACTCCTAAATTAAACTGGAGATTCCATATTGAATATCTTATAAACAATGCCAGACAAAGGCTATCTTTACTAAAAAATAATCAGTGCACAATCGTGGGGTCAAGACACCCAAACTCTTGTGCATCTTTCTATTAGCCTGGTTCGTTCAAAATTGATTTACGGACAGGAAGTATATTTTTCAGCTTCTCAGACATTACTTAAGTGGTTGCAAAGTATAGACAGTAAAGCTATTAAAGTAGCCCTTGGTGTTCCAGCGCATTCTAATACTTTAAAACATATAAAGAAGCTAATCTCTTGTCACTTGATGATCAACGCAAACTAGCAACAGCCAAATATGTAACCAGAAGTCTTTCTGTATCAAATTCAGTAACAAATGAAATATTTCTTGATGCTAAATCGGATTTTCCTAAAAGGGCACAGAATATTTCTTACCTGCAGCCCATTCGAAATTATACTGATGATTTATTTAGAAAATGTGACATCGATATTACATCCATTTCAAAACCTCCAACTATGCCCACAGTTCCTCAATGGGAGCATATTTCTCCAAATTTTGATATAGATTACACTACTCTAAAAAAAGAAGACAATATTAATTTGATATCAGTAGAAGCAAAAGAACATCTTGAAAACACATATCCACATCATCTTAAAATCTACACGGATGGTTCGGTTTTAGAATCTTATACAGGAGCTGGATTTGTAATCCCCGATTTAAAAGTAAAGAAATCATTTTGTTTAGGAAAGAACTTTTCAGTTTTCACCACTGAACTATATGCAATCCTTATGGCCTTTATCTTGGATATCTGATCTTAATGTGGCAATTTACAGCATTCTAATCTGTGTTGACTCTAAATCTGTTCTTTGTAGCTTACGAAGTTGGGACGCAAATGTAGGGAAAGACTTAATTTTTGATATAAAATCTATGATACATTCCGTTATGGCGAAAGGAACTTTTGTAGAGTTTTGCTGGATCCCATTCCATTGTGGTATCTATGGAAATGAAATAGCTGATAAATCAGCAAAAGAGGGTGCTCTTAGAAAAAATCCAGATAGTAGATTAAAATTGGATAAACATGAAATCAGTTCTCTATTAGAAAATTGTATGAACAATGAAAAACTTCCTGCAAAAACGAAAATGTTATTATGTCAAAGATCATTGTCCAGTATAATTTATAAAATGCGTTTAAACTCGTGGAAAACCAAATTTTCTAAGGATGTAGATTGCGCTTGTGGTTTCCCATTATCTATTCAACATATTCTTTTTGAATGTCCAGTTCTAACATCTTTATATAATATTCTAAAGATAGACATTGATTCCTTAGGGGCTTTACATGAAATACTTTACAGCCCCAAAATGATTGATATAGCAAAGGCTATATCAAGTTCTGTTATTATTCATTTGTTGTAATTGATTTATCAGTTTGTAATTATTGTTATGGTCGTTAATAGGCAAACTTTCATGTATTTGTGTCCGCCGCGCGCGCGCGCGCGCGACATACACACACACACACACACACACACATCACACACACACGCACTCTCTCTCTCTCTCTCTCTCTCTCTCTCCCACACACACACACACACAAACACACGGGCGTGCGCAAGCTGGCATGCACGCACGCACACGCACACGTACACAGCACTCACCCACACACACACACTCATATAATGCACTTACATACATACACATTTATTTATTTATATATATATATAATATATTTTTTTTAATAGTCTAATATCACCATCGTTGTGAACAGACTCTAAATTAAATCAATCAAAAATCAAATCGTGTATCACAGTCTTCACAACATCTCTTCCTTCAAACGGTGTTTTGCTATTTATTTCAGCTACTGATTTACCAAGTGAAACATATTCTTTTAGACTGTTGGGACTTGCACGATGTAAGATATAAACACTTTACAGCCGAGTCTATGGAAACCCTGTTCAGAGATGTCACACCTGACGTGATCTTTGAGTTTCTGAAAGAGATTAACATTTTTCGTCTGATTTAAGATTTTACAGAAGAAAGATTTTCAACGAAGTGTCTGGTGCGTTTTTAGAAGATGTATTTTAAAGTGATGTGTGAAAGGTGTGTTTTTTTTTAATGACTTGTGAGTTGATTTTAACGTGGTGGCAGCCCTGATATGGCCCTTTGCGGTCGGCTGGGCTATAAGCAACATTACCTTACCTTACTGATTTAACAATATGGATGAGCAGCAAAGCCAACTGTACAAGGGAAAAAAAACCCAATGAAGCTACACATATTTCTTTATTCACAGTATTTATTTCATCATATTTACAAGAAAGCTCCTGTGCGTCTTTGAAAATGTGTTCAATTAATACACTTTTGTAAACAAATTAACTGCATGTACAAAATATTAAGGAAAAGGTATTGTGAAAAAGGAAACAAATCGAAAGTACATTAATTTTTTTCTTATTATTGAAAGAGGGAGAGAGAGGAAAAAAAAAAAAAACAGGGAGAGAGGGAGAGTCGTAACTTGGTTAGGGATAGACATGTTAGGCATAGCCTGTTCTGCCAATATGAGCCCTAAAAAAAAACAAAAAACAACAAGAGAGAGAGAGAGAGAGAAAGACTTACTGATTTAATACGACGTCAAGAGTATAAAAATTCCAACAGTGCTGCTGTAGAACTGGAGTTGGAAGCAGAAGCAAAAAACTGCCGATGAAGTTTTCTGAATGCAGTGTGAGGAAAGTGTGAACGGTAAAGCCGGATGTGCTGGTAGATAGCGATTTGTTTACACCAGCATCTGTCCAGACGCTCCCCTTATCTGTGGGAAACAAGCCTCTGAACCCCCGCTGACCCTTCCTTGACCGAATTCTGCCATTCCCGGTGCCCGATTTTCCCCACCCAGAAGTGACCTGCAGGACGTTGTAATCTAATAGCTCAACCTTTCTCTTTCACTTGCAGGAATTTCCTCAGCCAACAACTGATAACTGCTAGCATAAACAAGTTTGGCCTGAGAGTGATGATTCCCCTTTCTGCCTCTGCTGTTGACGGGACTATAATTTTAATCTTAATATTAATCTTAATCCCCTGTCTGCCATTCCTTCTTGGGGCCACAGTCTGTGACTGCTAGGCCTAGCTGTTCGTTTGTGGCATGCAGAATCTAGTTGGATGTGGACAGGGCAACAACTGTTTCTTTGCTATCAACCAAAAACTACCTGCTGTTGACGGGACTATAATTTTAATCTTAATCTTAACCAAAAACTAATAAATGTTTTATAACCATGTTTCAGCATGTTAAACAGACTGTATTAATACACCAAAACATATGAACAAGTCAAAACTCATTTTTTTCGAGATAAACAGTTGTGGCTCTAATGCATCGAACAGATCGCAAGACTTTATGTGCCATAATCCCAAGGATCTCATTGACAATATCATGCAACAGATATTTTGAACCTGTGTTTGATTTTTCCTTGCAGCCCTCTCCAAAGCAGATCTTGAGCAGCTGTTGAAGGTTGCCTTCCTGCTCGTCATGTCCACGGAGAGGCAGACCCTGATGCAGGAGAAACTGAAGGCTCTTTAGTTCGCTCATCAGGCTTTGCAGTGTTTCTTTTGTTCTGTTTCATGCTGACATGTCACTCGAGCATACACTGACGTTGTAGACTGCCTACATTTTACGTCATACACGGCTGCTCCATGTGAAGATGATTTTTCGTGGCTTGAGAACTTTTCCAGTGCTTTCTTCCAGTTGTCAAAACCGCTGCATACAAACGCTGCATCAGGTTTGCAGCCTTGATGATTAGCCCTTATGCAGAAGAAACAATATACTTTGTTGTCTGTTGTGAAGTGGTGAAGCCAAGGGTATTGCTGGAACCAAGATCTTTGGAAATAGCGGGGGCTTTCCTGAACAACCCTGGTCAGTTTGGAGAGGACTGTATCGCTCTGCGGTTGAAAGGGATTGACTGCGTCCTTGCAGCACACAGTAGACTGACATTTTGGTTTTCTTACAGTAGCAGGTCGGTCAATGTCGTCACGAGGAGACTGCGAAGGTCGGTTGGCGTCGTCACGAGGAGACTGCATGATTGATGCACCTTTTGTAGGAGATGAGGAAACACTTTCTTCCTCCTTTTCTTCATCATTTTTCACTGTCCTGGTTTGATGAAGTGTTAGGCTCACAAAATGTTCCTCGCCTGTTTGCCCTATAAGGACAGGTGGAAGGGATGATTCAATGTCTCCCGCCAAGATCTTATTCATCAGGTAGCCTACCCTGGAGCTCTCTTACTGACTTGTTATGATGTGTATGTCCCTACCAATCAAAGAATTGTGTGAATGAATGACTTGTGAGTTGATTTTAACGTGGTGACAGCCCTGATGTGTCCCTTTGCGGTCGGCTGGGCTATAAGCAACGTTATCTTATCTTATCCCTACCAATCATTTCGCCATCGCTTGCACAACAATAGCATCAGCATAAAAGCCATTCTTGGCAATGTTGGTCAGGTACTGGTCAGTAATGTGTGGCCAAAGTGGGTCAGCTGCAGAGAGGTTCCCGAGAAATGTGTTAACATCTTTCCTGAGCGTCAGCTGCAAAGTCTTCCTTAAAGCTATTGGACACGGTTCATCATCAAAGTCTACGGTGGCTCTTGGTGCTTTTAGAACATCGCCAATCTCTAGTTTGTATGCGGAGGCTCATGAACCATCTTTAAACCTCCGTCGTACTAAACTCAGTATGAATTATTATTTAAAGTTGAAGAGGTGGATCGGCTTTCTAAAGAGGCTGTCCGTCTTCGTCCTTGTAAACTGCTTGTACCATCCTCAGATTTAAAAGGCAAAATAGCTTCGTATGTCAATTCTTTATGGGAGGAGGAGTGGAACCTCCAAGAAAACAATAAGCTTCATCAAATACGTCCAGATTTAAAGGAACATCTTCCCATGGCAGCTGGCGGTCGAAAGGGAGAAACAGTATTGTGTAGATTGAGGACGGGTCATGCCTATTTTACTCATTCGTTTTTATTGAAGGGAGAAGACCCGCCTTTCTGTGTTGCCTGTGATAGTCAGATATCTGTCCAACATATTCTTTTAGACTGCTGGGATTTATACGACATTAGAAGGAAACATTACACTGCAGATAATATGAAGATTCTTTTCCGTGATGTTCCCCCTGACAATATTTTTAACTTCCTAAAAGAAGTGAATTTATTTCATCGTGTGTGACTTTGGTGTTGTTAGATTTTCTCTACCCAGTATTGATTTTTGCAGATTACAGTTAGTGATTTCAACGTGTTGGTTTTTAATCCTAGGATTGGTTCTTTTAATCTTGTTTTAATGGGTTGGGTAAGGTTTTGCTTTTAATCCTTTTTTAACATATATACGTGATAGTTTGAAACGTGGTGACAGTCCTGAGATAACCTCTGCTGTTGACGGGACTATGATTTTAATCTTAATCTTAATCTGAAGGCTTCCCCAGTGAATCCAGCCTACTCTTGTGTTTTTGAGCCTCCATCTGCCAGCCTGTTTGAAGCATCTACGTTGACCCCTCCTTTTGGCCAGAGAGTAAAGGACTATTTTGAAGAGGCGAACATAAATTTAGTGGATGTTGATGACCTTACTGTTGCCGGTGTCCCGCCATGGAGACTGGTAACTCCACAAATAGATTTCTCTCTCTCTGCTTATAAGAAAGAAACAAGTCCAGAGATTTATAAACATTTGTTTTTAGAAAAGAAAGAGAAACATAAACATCGAACATTTCTCTATACAGATGGTTCCAAATTGGAAGAGAAAGTTGCTGCAGCATCGACATCTGCCTCGGGCCATTCTCATTCTTTTCGTCTGAAAGATCATTCTTCTATTTTTACTGCAGAATTAGAAGCACTATACTTGGCTTTAAAGACTGTGCAAAGTTCAACTCTAAAGTCTTTTGTTATAGTAGTTGACTCTCTCTCAGTTTTACAAGCTCTTAAATCGTCAACTTGTGACCATCATAAGTTAATATCCATTTTAGAACTTTTAACCGAACTCCCTGTAGATAAAGATGTTGTGTTTTGGTGGGTCCCTAGCCACTGCGGTATTACGGGCAATGAGATAGCGGACAGACAAGCAAAGAAAGCGTTAAATGATCCTGTCAAGCGATCCCATCGGTTACCATATCCGGATCTTAAACAGCTAATAAATAAGTTTGTAAAGAAACGTTGGCAAGATGATTGGAATTTGGAATCGGAAAACAAACTCTATGAGATAATGCCAGACTTGTCTGAATGGTTACCTTCGGTTTGCAAAAACAGGAAAGAAGAATGTGTTTTAAGTAGACTGCATATTGGACATACAGGGTCGAACTTTAATTAAGGACCACTTATACACAGTCTCACAAAACATAGAAAGAAAAACCGACAAACGACAGAAACTTTATAAATGTTTAATTTCATTATCAGTGAACAACATTTTGTCACTTTCATCGAAAAAATCATTCTTTCTGATTAGACAGGGGAGCCTGAATGAGACTACCCCCCAAAATGACATTCACAAAAAGAGTGTTTCTTTACAGTCTGATCAAAACCGAGTGTGCCCCCCTCGTGCTGCCACACAATCCACACAGCGCTGCCTCATGGTGTTGACTGTTCTTGTAATGAGTGCCTGGGGGAGGTTTGCCCACTCCTGCTGCAGGTAGTGCAGCAGCTCCTGTCGATTTGCCGGAACAGGGTGATTTTCTTGAACTCTCCTCCCAAGCTCGCCCCAGATGTTCTCAATAGGGTTCATGTCCGGGCTGTTTGCCGGCCATGGCATCCTGGTGATGCCAGCTTGCACCACAAAAGTGTTCACGGCTCGACAACGATGTGGGGTGGCATTATCGTCCATGAACACAGCCTGAGCCCCAATCTGCTGGAGTGCTGGGACAACCAAAGGCCGTAAAATCTCCTGCAGGTAGCGTTGGCCGTTCAGGTTGCCATCCACATGGTACAGGGGAGTCTTGTGGTGACTGCTGATGCCCCCATACCATGACGGAGCCACCACCAAAAGCGACGACCTCCTGGATGACGTCATCTGCCAGCTGCTCCCTAGGACGCCGCCACACCCGAATGCGTCCATCTTGTGGCTTCAACTGGAACTTGACTCATCGGTGAAAAGCACCATCCGCCACTGAGCCCGGGTCCATGTTCGATGAGCTGTGCACCAGGCCAGGCGACGTGCCCGGTGGGCCGCAGTCAGTTTTGGTTTCCGGACTGGGCGACTTGCTCGAAGGTTGGCAGCATTGAGGCGCCGCCGTATGGTCATCTCACACACTGCTGTGTTAGTGGCAGCTTGGAGCGACGCCTGATGGTGTTGGAGGTGGTGGTCCTGGTCCGAAGAGCATGTCTGTGGATGAACCTGTCATCTCTTGCAGTGGTCTTCTTTGGCTGGCCTGGACGGGGTCTCTCTTTGACAGTTCCAGTGGCTTGAAAACGTTCTCTCAGCCGAATGATGACGGAGTGGGACACTTGTAGTCTTCTGGCCACTTCTCGAACGCCAACTCGATCCTGCAGCCATGCAATCGCCCGGGTCCGGTCAAAATCAGACAGCTTGCGTCTTGGAGGCATTTTTGTGTTATGAAGAATTATGCACGTTGGGCTGCTTTTAGGGGCATTCCAGTCAGTAAAATGCTCTGCAATGCATTGGTTTTTGCACGTGCATTTGGAATTTCAGTGCAAAACCGTTTGAAGCAGTGTTCACTCTTGCTTAAAAAACAAGCAATTTTGACAACAATCTGCAACTTTCAACCCCCCCCCCCCCCCCCCCTCTGCATGCCGCACGTGACAATAAGACAGCTTTCGCAAGCTTTGCGCAATACTCTGTTAACCCCTTAAACCTTTCCCAGTCGAATTCTTCGAAAAAATGCATTGCTTGTATTTTTGGCCAATTTAAAAAGAAAGGGCCTTTTTTCGGGGTGGTCCTTAATTAAAGTTCGACCCTGTAGTTATGTTACTCATTCTTTCCTCTTAAAGGGAGAAGATCGACCCCATTGTTTTGCATGCGATTGTGTATACACTCTTAAGCATGTGTTAACTGAGTGTGATGATCTCAGTGAGATCAGAGGAAAATATTTTGATAAAATGTCACTTAGTGAGCTTTTTATGAAATGTGCAAGTATCTGTGATATTTCAGTTTTTAAGAGATGTGAACATGTTTTATAAGATTTAGTTGTTGTTTTTTTACATTTTAAGGTTGCAGATTGCATATGTGTTTGTATAACTCGAGTCAAGTAATGACCCTCAGTGTATAGCTCTGATATCACCTCTTTATGGTGGAAAGGGCTTGTCCTTTATAACTGCCCCCATGGGCCGGCTTTCTCGTGGGGGGGTGTTTCTCGACTAACCTGAGTTCACCCCTTTTTCTTATCTTTCCTGTTTTTCTGCCTACTGTGTCTTTTACTATCTCTTTTTCCCCCATAAAGTCTCCCCACAGAAACTGCAGCCTCTGTTTCGTC
Source organism: Conus canariensis (assembly GCA_033310375.1). Classification (NCBI taxonomy): domain Eukaryota; kingdom Metazoa; phylum Mollusca; class Gastropoda; order Neogastropoda; family Conidae; genus Conus; species Conus canariensis. The sequence goes on from CM065729.1 coordinate 61,234,676, forward strand.
TAGTTTCTGCCTACCTGGCTCTTTACTCTGTACTTTAATCTTTACTTACAAGCCTTCTTTGGAACACTTCTCCTTTTCTCTGCGGTCTTCTTCAGACCCACCGTGTTTGCCGTGCGGTGCGTCCTGTAAGTGGGGGGGAATGAGGTCCTGGTGATTGAGAGAACCTGCTGTTCTCAACACATCACTTTGGCTCGGACCTCCTCTAAGACGGGTGGCATACATTGGCCCGTGTATGTCAATCGGCTGCCTCTACGTGAGGTTGGGTCAAACTGGGTAGTTCTTGGCTGGCCTTGGAAACCTTGTAAGTGTTCACCGTCTGTCCCCGCGGTGTGTCATGATCTTGGCGGAATAGGTTAGTTATGTTCTATCTGGTGTATATCCCTGCTGAAACCCGGATGGGGTCAAGAGTTGGATTTCCCCTTGACCCTGGCCCCTTGTTGGACCCCATGGTGGGTGGGTAGGCAGGGATGAACTTTAAAAACTCAAAACTATGGCTCACTCCCAACAAAAAAGGAAAAGAAATTATTCCTCAGGCTCGAACTTGGACTCAGACTCGGATAATGAAATAAGGACAGCAACTGGTTTTTGGCCTTGTTGGTTGGTGATGGAGGGTGTGGACGAAGCTCGCCCTCTCTGTGGGGTGAATGGATTGAGTCCTTTTGCTATTTCGAGAGGAGTAGAGGGACTCTCCGGCGTACCCAAATCCATGAAACGGCTACGAAACGGTTCCTTTTTGATAGAATGTGCAAAACAGAAGCATTCTGAGTTGCTTCTCAAGTCGACGACGTTGATTGACAGGCCAATCAGAGTGACACCTCACAAAACTTTGAATTCAAGCAAGGGCGTCATCAGGTGTCGTGATTTGAGAGGCGTTTCCGAGTTAGAAATAAAGACGGAACTGGCTTCCCAGGGTGTGACCCACGTTGCACCGGGTTCTAGCACGAAAAGATCAAGACCGTGTGCCAACAGATACTTTTTTTTCTAACTTTCTGTACGACAACTCTCCCTGTGTGTGTGAAGGTCGGATATTTGAGGGTTCCCGTCTCTATGTACATTCCTTCACCTTTGCGATGCTTTAAGTGCCAAAAGTACGGACACATTAAGGACAGGTGTACAGAACAGGAGGCGTGTGGCAAGTGCTCAAAACCAGTGCATGAAGGTCCGTGTGATTGTCCGCCCTGTTGCATAAACTGTAAAGGCAACCATCCTGCTTTCTCGAAGGACTGTCCAGTCTGGCGCGTCGAGTCCGAGATCCAGAAGGTACGCACGGAGAATCGAATTTCGTTCTTTGAGGCAAGGAAACTTGTGCAGAATAGACAGCCCTCCCTCAGCAAGTCATATGCTGATGTCGCCAAGGGGAGCATGGTCAGTGTTGGTGTTCAGACTGAGATGTTCAACCTCAGGCCGGCTGTCAGCATCAGGATCGGCAGACACAACAGGAGCCTCAGCATGTACAGAAAGACAGTGGAAAAAGAAAGCAAAATTCAAACAGTGCCTTGGGTGGAGGCTCAATATCCACCTCCCCCGGACTCCTCGAGGGTCTGAGCCCCCTTCCTCCAATCCCAGACCCTCTGGGAAGGCTGCACAGGTAGCCTCTTTGTCTGGGGAACACTCCAGAAGTCGACCTCTGATGAAGCCTCCTCTTCCACCTCGTCCATCTGGGGGTGGAAATAAGTATCGTCCTTCGTCAGCCAAGAAGGTGGTATCTCCATCGCCTTCTTCCAATCGCTTTTCTCCTTTGGAGATAGAAGGTGATGAGGACAATGAGATGGAGTAATTTTCTTCTCTTTTTTATTGTCATGGCCCTTATTCAGTGGAATATAAGAGGCATTAATGCCCAATATGAGGAACTCCAGCGGTTGTGTTCTGACCTCAAACCTAGTGTTGTTGCGCTGCAGGAAACATTGTTGAGACCAGGAAAACATTTTTCATTGGCAGGCTTTAGTTCAGTAGGTTTTCCTGCTTTACCTACGGATACTGGCCATGGTGTCACTGGGGGTGTTTCCCTTCTTATTCACAGATCTTTATTATTCAGCCAAGTTAACTTAAATACCCCATTACAAGCTGTTGCGGCAGGATTACTTTCAATAAAACAATAACTCTCTGTTCAATTTATTGTCCTCCTTCTGGTACAATATCTAAGCAACAAGTCATTGATCTAATAGATCAGCTTCCACGTCCTTTTTTTATTTTGGGAGACTTCAGCGGGCACTCCCCCCTTTGGGGTAGCTCATATTCCTCACCTCGGGGTCTCATGCTGGAAGAGATCTTTAACGAACTGGACTTGTGTTGTCTAAATGACAAATCACCAACATACATGCATTCTTCAAATGGTACTCTTTCGTGTTTGGATTTGTCAGTGTGTGATCCTTCATTGGTTCTAGACTATGATTGGTCAGTTCACGATGATCTGCACGGAGCGACCATTTCCCTGTAATACTTTCTCCAGTTTTGAAGGAACCTGTTTCCTTTCCTCAGTATTTTTGCTTTAAAAGGGCTAATTGGGATTTCTTTCGTTCAGCCATAACTGATAAGCTAGATGCTGAAATCGTCTTCCGATCAGAAGATCCAGCGGAGTCCTTCACTAATGTTTTGTTATCATGTGCGAGAGATACCATCCCACTCACAAAACCAGGTCCACAATTACCTGGTACACCATGGTTCAACCAGGATTGTAAGAATGCTTGCAACATTCGCAAGAGGGCCCAACGTTCAGTCTTTCAGCATCCTGTGGCCCCGAATGTTCGATCTTATCAGAGGAAAAAAGCAAAGGCGAGGTTTGTTTGTAGAGGAAGTAGACGAGTGTCTTGGAGAAATTTCTGCTCTTCCCTCACATCAAACATATCCAAGAAAAAAATCTGGGAGTTGTTAAAAAAATTCGGGGCAAGAACAGCTGCCCTTCAATCCACCATTTAAAACTTGATGATACACTCATCACTGACAAACAAGCTGTGGCTAACTTGCTAGCTTCCACCATAGAAACCAACTCTTCCTCTAGTCAAAAATCCACCGCGTTTTTAAAGATCAAAACGCAAGCTGAAAAAAAGAAGCTTGACTTTTCCTCACCCAATCAAGAAGACTACAACTTGCCCTTTAATCTAAATGAAGTGAAGTCTGCCTTGCAGGCATGTCATGATTCTGCTCCTGGTCTTGATGAAATACATTATCAACTCTTAAAACACCTTCCTGACTCAGGTCTTAACATTCTGCTTCAAGTTTATAACCAGGTTTGGACGTCTGGGTCTTTCCCAGCTTCATGGAAAAGAGCCCTAATTGTTCCCATTCCGAAGCCAGGGAAGGATCATTCAAACCCAACCAACTATCGTCCAATAGCCTTAACAAGTTGTGTTTGTAAAGTGATGGAAAAAATGGTAAATGGTAGGCTCATGTGGAAATTGGAAAGTGATGGGCTTTTAGCCATGGAACAGTGTGGTTTTAGAAAGCATCACTCTACCATGGACCATTTAATCAGATTGGAAACCACTATTCGAAACTCTTTTTTAGATAAAAAGCATGTTGTTGCCATTTTTTTCGACATAGAGAAGGCCTATGACACGACGTGGAAGTACGGAATCCTGTCAGACCTCCATGGGATGGGTTTCCGTGGCAATCTCCCAGTGTTCATAGAATAGTTTTTGGCAGACAGGTCCTTCCAGGTCCGTGTGGGGACAACATTGTCAGAAATTCATGAGCAGGAAATGGGTGTTCCACAGGGTAGTATCCTTTCCCCAGCCCTGTTTAGTATAAAAATAAATGAAATTGTAAACTCTGTCAACCAAGGTTCAGACTGCTCTCTTTTTGTTGATGATTTTGCCCTTTATGCATCTGGAAAGACATTTGCTGGTGTACAGCGCCAACTCCAGTTGTGTGTCTATAAAGTCCAACAGTGGGCAGTTGAAAATGGGTTCAAATTTTCATCAGTTAAAACAGAGTGCATCCACTTTCACAATTTCAGACAACTTTTCCCGCCACCAGAAATTTTCATAGATAAGGCTAAAATTCCTGCTGTCACAGAAGCCAAATTTCTGGGTGTTACTTTGACCAAAAATTGAATTTTAAAGCCCATATTCAGAAGTTGAAAACATCGTGCCTCAAAGCCATGAATATCCTCCGTGTAGTGGCTCATACGGATTGGGGTGCAGACAAACGCACACTTCTCCATCTTTACAGGGCGTTAGTTCGATCCAAGTTGGACTACGGCAGCATCATTTACGGCGCCGCTAGAGCCTCGTATCTAAAAGTCCTAGACCCAGTTCACCATCAGGGTCTTCGCCTCTGCCTTGGCGCTTTTCGTACTACACCTGTTCATAGCCTATATGCTGAGGCAGGAGAGTGTTCCCCTTCTCACAGAAGAGTAAAATTAGCTTTGAATTACTACACACAGCTTTTTTCAGAACCAAACAACCCTGCCTACGACTGTGTGATGAATCCTCATTTCCAAGAGAAATATGAAAGAAGTCCATCCAGTATTCCCCCTTTCGGTATTCGCATCCTTCCTTTTCTGGAGGAGGCGGATATTGATGTTGGGGTCATCTCTGACGTTTCCAAGTTTCCTCAACAACCCCTTGGACGTGCCCCGATGGGCCGGCCTTCTCGTGGGGGGGGTGTTTCTTGACCAACCTGTGCCCACCCCTTTTCTTGTCTTTTCTACTGTTCTGCCTACCGTGTCTTTTGCTACCTCTTTTCACCCATAAAGTCTCCCCACATCATCTGCCGCTTCTATGTCGTCTTGTTTCTTCCTTCCCGGTTCTTCAATCTGTTCTTTCATCTATTTTTTCCAGTCTTCCTTTTCAATGCTTCTTTTTCTGAGACCTGTCGGAGTGGTGGCCCTAAGTCACTCGCAATCTAAGGTGCTGACACTGGCCGAAAGATGAATGGCTCTGCGTTAGTGAGTCGCTACAGCAGTCCTGTCTGGTTTTGTGGGACGGTATCAGGCAGACGGATGTCCTACGAGTTCATCTTCGCATGTCCTTCATAAGCCATCCATTGTCCCTTCCCTAGCACGGCAGCTCTCCTAGTGTGACTGTTGAATTCCTGCCATCATTGAGCCTACGCCTTATGAGCAATCAAAAGTCATTCCAAACGTCTGAGAGAATATGATTCGGATTCTGAGGAAGAAGTCAGGTTTGTGGCCAAGCAGAAGGAAATGTGGCTGAGATTCCTGGTAGTGGATGGCTTCCAGGGTCTCAGTGCATTTCTGTTTCAGAAATGGTTGGAGGGTGTATCAAAGTCTTACTCAGAAGTAAAAAAACAAAAAGACGGGACATACCTTGTAAAATGCCCGACCGAACGTTCATCATCCCAGCTTAAAAAGGCAGATGGTACGAAGGCAAAGTTCGGAAGCAGGGAGGTCTTGGTTAAGGTGTCCGGCCATCGTACGTTGAACTCCTGCAAGGGAGTGATACGTTGCGGTGGTTCAAGACACCTTAGAGATGTCTTGAAAGACGCCTCAGAGGCTGAACTGAAGGATTATTTGGCGGAGCAGGGAGTTTTGGATGTGCGGCGTCTTTCCGCTTTCCGAAAAGGAGAAAGGATGCCCACATTTACCTATATCCTGACGTTTGGCATGGCACAGATTCCAGTAGATGTGAAAATCTTCTACGAAAATGTCAAGGTGGATGTCTTCATTCCTTCACCCATGCGCTTTTTAAATGTCAGAAATTCGGACACACAAAGGACAGGTGCAGGGCCACCTCAGAAGTCTGTAAAAGATGTGGCAAAGAAGCTCATGACACTAGTGTCGCATGTGACGCCTCCTGCGTCAATTGTTCCGGGAAGCACGAATCCAGCTCCAAAGATTGCCCTCAGTGGAAATTGGAGTCTGAGATTCAAAGGGTACGAGCGTCTGAGTGTTTGACATTTCTTGACGCAAAAAGGAAAGTCCTTCAGGAAAATCCTTCTGGCAAAAGCTACTCATCTGTATTGACATCAAAGCCAAAAATGATAGATCAGGCAAGCCAAGCAGATCTGTGCCCTTGTGCATGTTCAAAGCCATTAAACAAGTCAGCTTCATCCAATCAGACTTCAGCTGTGTTAAAAGATTCCGCTGTTTCTGCGTCAGTTGTCACACCTGTACCAACAGTATCTTTGTCGAGTTCAGTTTCTGAGGGTGCTACGAAGTCGAGCAAAAGTGATGATTTGAGGAGAGATTCTATTGGGGTTTCTCCACAAAAGAACAAGTTATCGGGTGGTTCGAAGGGTGCTGGTGGTGTAAGACACCCATCACAGGCTAAGCCTGATCCCCCGCCCAAACCACCTAACAAGTACGAGAAACAGAAAAAGATTTCAGATCGCCTTAAAAAAGGCGAAGCTTCTTTTTCTAGCTCCAACAGGTTTCGGGTACTGTCTGGGGAAGAGATGTCTGATTCAATGACCTGATGTTTTTTTTTTTTTAAACGCTGTATTTGATGTATTGTTCTTTTACATTTTACCTTATTTTAACCTTTTTTATGAGTATTCTCCAGTGGAATATAAGAGGGTTGAGGAGTAATTATGATGATTTGCTCCTATTATGTAAAAGTTTTTCTCCCAATATTATTGCTTTGCAAGAGCATCAGATTCAGCAGCCGATTCCCATTAGAAACTATGCTTGTTTATCTAAATATCCTAATTCAAACTCAGGTGGTGTATGCCTTTATATCCATAATTCTCTCCCTGCAGCAGAAATTCCATTGAACACTTCTTTACAAGCTGTGGCAGCAACTGTTTCTGGTAATAACACTTTTTCTGTATGTTCCATTTATCTTCCTCCTTCTGAAAATGTTTCCAAACAAGACCTTGAGAACCTTATTGAGCAATTACCATCACCGCTCCTTCTCCTCGGAGACTTTAATGCCCATTCTCCCGTTTGGGGTGATCCGCGTTCGGATAATAGAGGACAGACGATTGAGAGCCTCATTTCCGAACATCAACTATGTATTTTGAATAACGATCAACCAACCTTTGTTCATGCTACGTATGGAACTTCCTCAGCTATTGACTTATCTCTCTGTTCTCCCTCTCTACTTCTAGATTACAAATGGGAACCTCATGAAGATTTATGCGGCAGTGACCATTTCCCCATTTTATTAGAAAGTTTGGCTACATCTGACGATGAGACATCAAAATGTTGGAATTTGAAACATGCTGATTGGGCCTTGTTTGAACTTCAGTGCAAGACCAAAATAACTACAGTCATTCTTTCTCAGTCAGATCCTATGGACACCTTTACTTCTATCCTGATGGACATAGCGTCTGATTGTATTCCTAAATCTGTGATAGATAAAAAAAAAAAAACTCCTAAAGTGCCTTGGTTTAATAATGAGTGCAAGAAGCTATTAGAAATCGCAGGAAAGCGCTTAGAAAATTCCGAAAACATCCGACGGAAGAAAATCGAATTGAGTATAAAAGACTAAAAGCTAAAGCGAAGTATATTATCAAAAGATGTAAAAAGAACTCGTGGCGTAACTTTTGTTCCTCCTTAAATTCTACAACATCATCTGCCCGAGTATGGAAATCCATCAAAAGAATCAAAGGGAAAAGATCTTCTGGTTTGAGACACCTGAAAATCAATGGGAAACCAATTTTGGATAGAAAAGACATAGCAAACCTCTTGGCCTCTTCCATCTCTCAAAATTCATCTTCTAACCATTATTCCAGTAAATTTCAAAAAATTAAAGTAGAATCAGAGAAACACCATCCTCAATTTTTATCTGACAATTCGGAGGACTATAATGTTCTATTTTCACAGTGGGAATTAGACCAATCCATCCACAAGTCTAACAATTCAGCAGTTGGCCCAGATGAGGTTCATTATGAAATGCTTCGTCATCTTCCAGCGGAAAGTCGTTCTATTCTTCTTCAGATTTATAACGGTATTTGGGAATCGGGAAGTTTTCCCGAAAAATGGAAGGAAGCTATTATTGTACCCATCCCTAAACCAGGTAAGGACAACTCGGATCCGAATAACTACCGTCCTATAGCGTTGACAAGTTGTCTTTGTAAAACTATGGAAAGGATGGTCTCGGCGCGTCTCTTGTGGACGCTAGAGGATAAGGGTTTATTGGCCAATATTCAATGTGGCTTCGTAAGAAAAGGTGTACTATAGACCATCTTGTACGTTTGGAATCTTTTGTGCGAGAAGCCTTCGCTCGCAAACAGCATGTTATCTCTATATTTTTTGACTTGGAGAAAGCATATGACACCACCTGGAGGTACGGCATTCTGAGAGACCTTTTCAACATGGAGTTTAGGGGCAGGCTCCCCGTTTTTATTGAACATTTTTTACAGGATCGTTGTTTCCGTGTGCGTTCAGGATCAGTTCTGTCAGACTTCTTTGTTCAAGAACAGGGAGTGCCCCAGGGAAGCATTTTATCTCCCTTGTTGTTTTGTATCAAAATTAACAATATCGTTGAGTCTGTTGTAAAAGGTGCCGATGCTTCTTTGTTTGTAGATGACTTCTCCCTTGCGATTAGAGGGAAGTTTTTACCTTCAGTAGAACGTCAGCTTCAGCTATGTGTCAAGAACATCCAAGAGTGGGTTGAAGAGAATGGTTTTAAATTTTCACAGTCCAAGACTGTGTGTATGCATTTTACGAAACTTAGAGGCCCTTTTGGAGAGCCGGACTTTAAGATTTCTGGTGAATCGATCAAAGTTGTGCATGAAGCCAGATTTTTAGGAGTGATTTTTGATGAGAAGCTCACGTTTTTACCTCACATTAGAGATTTGAGGGCAAGGTGTTTTAAAACTTTAGATATATTAAAGGTGGTTGGTCGCTCCGATTGGGGCGCGGACAAATTTACTCTGTTAAACCTTTATCGAGCTCTAGTGAGATCAAAGCTCGATTACGGTTGCCAGGTGTACGGGTCAGCTGCAAAGTCTTCCTTGAAGCTATTGGACACAGTTCATCATCAAGGTCTACGGATAGCTCTTGGTGCTTTTAGAACATCGCCAATCTCTAGTTTGTATGCGGAGGCTCATGAACCATCTTTAAACCTCCGTCGTACTAAACTCAGTATGAATTATTATTTAAAGTTGAAGGCTTCCCCAGAGAATCCAGCCTACTCTTGTGTTTTTGAGCCTCCACCTGCCAGCCTGTTTGAGACATCTACGTTGACCCCTCCTTTTGGCCAGAGAGTAAAGGACTATTTTGAAGAGGCTAACATAAATTTAGTGGATGTTGATGACCTTACTGTTGCCGGTGTCCCGCCATGGAGACTGGTAACTCCACAAATAGATTTCTCTCTCTCTGCTTATAAGAAAGAAACAACAAGTCCAGAGATTTATAAACATTTGTTTTTAGAAAAGAAAGAGAAACATAAACATCGAACATTTCTCTATACGGATGGTTCCAAATTGGAAGAGAAAGTTGCTGCAGCATCGACATCTGCCTCGGGCCATTCTCATTCTTTTCGTCTGAAAGATCATTCTTCTATTTTTACTGCAGAATTAGAAGCACTATACTTAGCTTTAAAGACTGTGCAAAGTTCAACTCGAAAGTCTTTTGTTATAGTAGTTGACTCTCTCTCAGCTTTACAAGCTCTTAAATCGTCAACTTGTGACCATCCTAAGTTAATATCCATTTTAGAACTTTTAACCGAACTCCCTGTAGATAAAGATGTTGTGTTTTGGTGGGTCCCTAGCCACTGCGGTATTACGGGCAATGAGATAGCGGACAGACAAGCAAAGAAAGCGTTAAATGATCTGTCAAGCGATCCCATCGGTTACCATATCCGGATCTTAAACAGCTAATAAATAAGTTTGTAAAGAAACGTTGGCAAGATGATTGGAATTTGGAATCAGAAAACAAACTTCATGAGATAATGCCAGACTTGTCTGAATGGTTACCTTCGGTTTGCAAAAACAGGAAAGAAGAATGTGTTTTAAGTAGACTGCATATTGGACATAGTTATGTTACTCATTCTTTCCTCTTAAAGGGAGAAGATCGACCCCATTGTTTTGCATGCGATTGTGTATACACTCTTAAGTATGTGTTGACTGAGTGTGATGATCTCAGTGAGATCAGAGGAAAATATTTTGATAAAATGTCACTTAGTGAGCTTTTTAGAAATGTGCAAGTATCTGTGATATTTCAGTTTTTAAGAGATGTGAACATGTTTTATTAGATTTAGTTGTTGTTTTTTACATTTTAAGGTTGCAGATTGCATATGTGTTTGTATAACTCAAGTCACGTAATGACCCTCAGTGTATAGCTTGATATCACCTCTTTATGGTGGAAAGGGCTTGTCCTTTATAACTATCTATCTATCTCCTTGGACGTTTTCGTCTCCAGAAATTAGGTTTGATTTAACCGTGCAGCGCAAACAGAACACGAGTTCCTTAATTTATAAACAATTATTTTTAGACATGTGTTCTAACCTTAAAGAACATGTTGTTATTTTTACTGATGGTTCAAAGTCTGAGGTTGGTGTAGGGTCCTCCGCATATGTTCCAGCTTCGGGAGAAAAACTGTCCAAACATATTCCCTCTGAAAGCACTATTTACACTGCGGAACTTACTGCACTACTTTTGGCTTTGGAGTTGATCAGGCAGTCCCAGTCTAGGAAATTCCTTATTTGCACAGATTCTCTTTCGGCTTAGAGGCTATAGGAGCAAGAAACATAACACATCCAGCTCTTATCAAGTTGTTTACCATGTTTTCTTCATTAGTTTCAAGGGGTTTTGAGATTTTGTTGGCCTGGTGCCAGGTCATGTGGGGATCAGAGGCAACGAAGAGGTGGATCGGCTTTCTAAAGAGGCTGTCCGTCTTCGTCCTTCTAAACTACTTGTACCATCTTCAGATTTAAAAGGCAAAATAGCTTCATATGTCAATTCTTTATGGGAGGAGGAGTGGAGCCTCCAAGAAAACAATAAGCTTCATCAAATACGTCCAGATTTAAAGGAACATCTTCCCATGGCTGCTGGCGGTCGAAAGGGAGAAACAGTATTGTGTAGATTGAGGACGGGTCATGCCTATTTTACTCATTCGTTTTTATTGAAGGGAGAAGACCCGCCTTTCTGTGTTGCCTGTGATAGTCAGATATCTGTCCAACATATTCTTTTAGACTGCTGGGATTTATACGACATTAGAAGGAAACATTACACTGCAGATAATATGAAGATTCTTTTCCGTGATGTTCCCCCTGACAATATTTTTAACTTCCTAAATGAAGTGAATTTATTTCATCGTGTGTGAATTTGGTGTTGTTAGATTTTCTCTACCCAGTATTGATTTTTGCAGATTACGGTTAGTGATTTCAACGTGTTGGTTTTTAATCCTAGGATTGGTTCTTTTAATCTTTTTTTAATGGGTTGGGTAAGGTTTTGCTTTTAATCCTTTTTTAACATGTATACGTGGTAGTTTGAAACGTGGTGACAGTCCTGAGATAACCTCTGCTGTTGACGGGACTATAATTTTAAGCTTAATCTTAATCTTAACCATCCACACATCTTCCAAGAAGCCCCTAATGCCAAAAGTTCCTTGGTTCAACTCAATGTAAGGAAATTTACAAAACCCACAAAAGAGCTCAACGTCGGGTCTCTTGCAGACCTTCGATGCCCAACATCCGAGTGCATCAGAAACTGAGGGCCAAATCCAAACACATTTATAAGACCAGTAAACGTTTATCTTGGAAAGTTTTGCTCAAGTCTCACATCCAAAACATCGAAGAAAAAAGTGTGGAAAATCATCAAGAAAATTAAAGGGAAGAACACCTGCCCCACTGTGAACCATCTCAAGTTTTCTGAATCTTTAATAACTGAGAAAAAAGCAGTTGCTTATCTGCTTGCTTCAACCATTGAAAAGAATTCCTCGTCTAACAAATCAGCCAGTTTTGTCAAAAACAAAGCCCATAAAGAAAAATCACCCAGCAACTTTTTGTCAGACAACATGGAAGACTACAATCTTCCTTTCACTTTAAACGAATTGAAATCCGCCTTACTTTCCTGCAGCGATTCCTCTCCGGGTATAGATGAAATCCATTATAAACTTTTGAAACATCTTCCCCAAGAAGGTCTGCACACCCTGCTACATGTATACAACCATGTATGGACTACTGGATTCTTTCCACGTTCTTGGCGAAAAGCCCTCATCATTCCCATTCCCAAACCTGGAAAAGATCTTTCTAACCCATCAAACTACCGTCCGATAGCTTTGACCAGCTGTGTCTGTAAATTGATGAAGAAAATGGTCAATGCTAGACTCATGTGGAAACTCGAAACCGACGGCCTTTTGGCAAAAGAACAGTGTGGTTTCCGCAGTGGACCACTTGATCCGTCTGGAATCTACGCTTGGGAACGCCTTTGTTAACAAACAACATGGAGTGGCAATTTTCTTCGACTTGGAGAAGGCCTACAATACCACCTGGAAATCTGGGATACTTCATGATCTCCAAGATCTTGGTTTACGGGGTCATCCTCCACTTTTCATTCAAAATTTTTTGGCAGAACGACAGTTTCAGGTCCGGGTTGGCACCACTCTCTGATGTTCATGAGCAGGAGTTGGGTGTTCCACAAGGAAGCATACTGTCTCCTGCCCTCTTTAGCATCAAGATCAACAACATTGTCAAGTCAGTTCAACAGGGTTCAGACTGCTCATTGTTTGTGGATGATTTTGCTGTCTACGCAATTGGAAGCCTGTACTCGAGTGTCTGGCACAGGCTCCAGCTTTGTGTGGATAAAATTCATCAGTGGGTGGATGAAAACGGCTTCACTTTTTCTCTTGTGAAGACACAGTGCATTCACTTCCATAATTTTCGTCGTTTTTTTTGCAGATCCTGAAATCAAAATAGGGAAATCTCCCATTCCAGCTGTCAAAGAGGCCAAATTCCTAAGAGTTATTTTTGACCAAAAACTCAACTTTCTCAGCCACATTAAAACCTCAAAACCTCTTGCCAGAAAGCTCTGAATATTCTGCGGGTCGTAGCACACACTGACTGGGGCGCTGATAAGAACACTTTGCTGCACCTCTACAGAGCCTTGGTCTGTTCCAAACTGGACTATGGTTGTGCAGTGTACGGCTCTGCAAGACCGTCTTACCTAAAACTCTTACCTATCCACCATCAAGGGCTTCGTCTCTGTCTTGGAGCATTCTGCACCACCCCTGTGTACAGCCTGTACGCAGAGGCAGGTGAACCCTCACTGTCCAACCGCAGGCTGAAACTATCTTTGAATTACTATGTCAGGTTGTTCTCTGAACCAGAAAACCCTGCCTATGACTGTCTTTGACCCTCAGTTTCAAAGCAAATTCGAAAACAACCCAACTCTATTCCGCCGTTTGGTCTTCGTATGCAGCCTCATGCACAGAATGCAGGTCTAGACCTAGCAGTTGTGTCCGATTTTTCCAAGTTTCCAGATGAGCCTCCATGGACCTTTTCCACACCAAAAATTTGTTTTGATCTTGCAGCTTTTCGCAAAGAATGTACCATCTCTCTGGCATGCAAGGCATTGCATGCTGACCTCTGTTCAGAATTCCCATCCTATCAGAAAATTTTCACTGACGGTTCCAAGTCTGACGATGGAGTGGCATGTGCAGCCTATTGCCCTGGTGCTCCTTCTCAAATACAGTTAGAACATATTCCTTCAGATGCTTCTGTCTATTCTGCTGAACTTGCTGCTCTGGTTCTGGCGCTGAGGATAATCTTACAATCTACGAAGAGGGACTTTCTGGTTCTGTCAGATTCACTGTCGGCTTTGGAGGCCATAGCTGGCCGCAACCTTCAGCATCCAGAACTTTTACACTTCTTTGAACTTTTGACGAAGTTGAAAGTGGAGGGTTACAACATTATTCTGGCTTGGGTTCCTGGTCACGTTGGTATTGGAGGGAATGAAACGGTTGATCGCTTTGCCAAGAATGCCACAACAGAAAAATTGTCAAAGATATATATCCCCTGCTCAGATCTGAAACCCAAAATTAACGATTATGTCAGAGACCTCTGGCAGGAGGATTGGAATACGCAGATGGATAACAAACTCTTTCAGATCCGTCCAAACCTTAAGGAGTTCCTCTCATCTACGTCTGGTGGTCGTAAAGAAGAAACAGTTCTGTGCCGGCTGCACACCGGCCATTCGTATTTTACCCATTCCTACCTTTTAAAGAGTGAAGAAGCTCCGTGGTGCATTCAATGTCATGCGCCACTTACAATGAAACATGTTCTTCTAGAGGTTGGGACTTGCACGATGTGAGACACAAACATTTTACAGCAGATTCCATGAAAACCTTGTTCAGAGACGTTCCGCCTGACGCGATCTTTGAGTTCTTGAAAGAGATTAACATTTTTGATCGGATCTGAGATTTTACAGTGGAAAGACTGGGCTATAAGCAACATTATCTTATCGCGGCAATAGTGTGGAACGCAGGGGTGATAAGATTCTATGTGGTCACTGATTCCTTGATCTAAGTCTTTGCTAAGCTTGTTAGCAGGTTCATGTTTTCCACGTTTGTCTGGAGGCAGAGTGGCAGAACATCGTGACGTAGCTGAACTTTTGCACATGGAAGTAATGAAACTGTCAGAGGTGTAACCCAGGGTGTTCATAGAAAATAACTTGCAAACCTGCAGCCTCTCTCCTTTGGAATAAATAATGCTGTATTTCCTGCTTTCTGTTTTGTGTTTCCGTCCTTCAGATGTTTGATGTCTCAGTCTGGGCTGATGTCGATCAGGAGTAGACCGTTCAATGCAGCTGTGAACAAACTGTTTACGTCGGTTGAAGTTAAGGCTCCAGTACGTGTCCCATAGTCTTTTTCTTTCGTCCTCATCAAATTTATCATAACATTGGTCCCTACAAGCACAAGGTGGGCGGAGCTGATGTTTTTCTCTATCACGTTTAAGTTTTTCTACTTCAGACCTTATTCGCTTCTTTGGTGTCTTTGAGTCCACATGCGATTCCTCAGACTCGTCTTCAAGCTCCAGATCAGATTCAGTATAAAACAATCGTTCATCTTCTGATTTTGAAATTGCGGAAATCACACTACTGGCATTTGATGGGGGCACTTCTGTTGCAGGTTTCCCAGCGTCAGATGCAATAATGGTGGCATTGTCTGAAGAATCAAATACATCTCTGAAAGAAAAAAGAAAAACGTTTAAAAAAAATGGATTGTAAATTAGGAGGAAGGGAGAAAGAGCACGAGAGAGAGAGCAAGAAAGGAAGATGAGGAAGGGAAAGAGAGAGGAAAAGAGGGAAGGGAAGAGAGGGGGGAGGAGGGAAGGAGGATAAAGAAAGTGAGAGAGAGAAAGTTAGAGAGAGCAAGAGAGAAAGAGATGCAAACAGAGACAGTTTGAAAAGAACGAGGAGGGGAGGAATTGGTAAAGTAAAGTAAGAGGAAGTAAATATTTCGTGCATTTTTTTTTTTTTTAATACGTTCACATGGTCTTTGCAAACACACAATCACACTCTAACTCAGTAACGACCATCCCACCTCCACCACACACACACACACACACACACTTTAGAAAATACTAGGGCCGATCGGCCCAATCGGTCTCGCCAAAACCGAAAGTTAGGCTATTTCATGGAATTTTTAAAGTCGGGTTACGTGATGGTTGGTGCTGAGCAAGGCCCAACATATTTTTGTTTTGCTTCAACACTTATTAGTAGCTTTAGTCAGTAACCCTTCAGTTTGAATTCTGACCCTTCATTTGGGCAGCCAGGGGTCCCTTAACCGTATAACGCAGTGCAACTCTGATCTCAAAACAATCTCAAGCTCTGTACACATAATATGCACAGATCCACTGACACATGCATACACACTCACGCATCCATAGGCTTGGCACTGAATGCACCTTTCTGGCTAGATTGGTTACCGGTTGTGAAAAAACAGAAACTGAAAAGGCCAAAACGGGTGGTCCTCGTTGTGCCCCCGTCCCATTGTGTCCCCGTCCCATTGTACCCATTTTGGAAAAACCCGGCATACTGAAACAGTCTTTTTTTGATGGAGAGGAGGGAGGGAGGGAGGGAAGAGAGAGAGAGAGAGAGAGAGAGAGAGCCTTTTCAGGGTTTTTTCCCAAGCAGGTTTTAAAATATATTAATGAAATATAGAATGAAAAAAAATCCATCACAGGACTAAGTCAAATGAAATGCCATGTAGATTTTTAATTTCAAACCGAAACAAAGAGAGGGTTACATTTTAAAAGTTTTTTTTTAACAAGCAGACAATGAACTTTAGTCAACAAAGAAACAACTTGATCAAGTTAATAGAAACATGAACTAAAAAAAGAGCGAGTTACCTTTGTTTTATACAGGCATGTAATGGCTTAATATTTGTTTAACAAAAACAAAAGAACTAATAGAAAAACGAAGAATTCAAATTAATTCAAAAGAATCCATCACAGGACTAAGTCAAATGAAATGCCATGTAGATTTTTAATTTCAAACCGAAACAAAGAGAGGGTTACATTTTAAAGTTTTTTTTAACAAGCAGACAATGAACTTTAGTCAACAAAGAAACAACTTGATCAAGTTAATAGAAACATGAACTAAAAAAAAAAGAGCGAGTTACCTTTGTTTTATACAAGCATGTAATGGCTTAATATTTGTTTAACAAAAACAAAAGAACTAATAGAAAAACGAAGAATTCAAAATTGTAGGCATCTGATTTTCTATGGACTTTTGAAAGTGCGAATCAATGAATTATACAAAATCATTTAAAGAAATAATTTTTAAAAATGTTTAAAACTTGGTCACAAATAGAACTACATTGTCAATACAGTATGCTTTGGGCATCGTCACTGAATGGACAGTCACTTCCTGTGATATCCCGAATGCTTTCAGATTGCGGTTTACTGTATTGAATAAAATCAAATGTAACGTCAACGGAGTTTAATTAACTGAAACATAAACTGAAATTAAAGCAAAGAGAATGTTACGGTCAGTACAGGATGCTTTGTGCAAGGTCACGGACGGGTCACTTGCTGTGATATCCCGATGCGTATGCTTTCAGGAGCATGCTTTCACTTTGCGATTTACTGTATTCAAATAAATCAAGTAAAACACCATTGAGTTTAACTGAAATATTAAGTGAACTAAAGCAACGAGAATAGAACAGTCAGTATAGGATGTTTTGTGCACAGTCACTTGCTGTGATATCCCGATGTGCATGCCTTCAGATTGAGATGATCGAACCAAAAGTCTTTGGTCGAACTAAGCAAGGGGCCTCCAAATGACATGAGTGATAGCTCTCCAATATGAATCCAGGTTTCTCGCGCCGTTTGTATACTGCTGCTTGAGGCGGCAAATGCGTGCTGCCAGAATGCGCCACTTTCTGCGGCGTTGTCTTGGGGTATCTCCTTGCTCGGCAGCCGTCAGTTTGGTCTCGGATTCCGCCTGACAGTCTTTCAGTTTGCGAATGAAGTGCCAGAGGTTTGGATGGCGAACACCGACCAGCTGGTTCAACGAATGATGGTAGGCTACAAAAAACAAACAAAAAAAAAAAAACAATATGATATACCAACATCAAATATACTTCATTATTGTACCACTAAATGAAGACCCACACCAGAGCTCTGGAGAAAGTCCTAAACAGGCAGGGGAAGAATGATCTCACACTCCCAAATAAAAGGATTCATATATACTACTAAAAACAAAAGAAACGCATGGGTTGCAAAACAAAAAACAAAACAAGATGGACAAGCCATTCAAATGTGTTCCCAGTCCGCAGTTGACATACATGTAAGTTAATGGTTCATGTTGTTGTTGCTCAAGTCGATATTCACATTTATAATTTTTAGGGTTTTTGACCCCTGTGACCTTGACCTTTGAGCGAAGGATTAACAAATGGAGGGGAGGGTGTCCCATATGCGCCTGCATGTTTGTGCCAAATTTGGTCCAAATCCGTCCACTAGATCCTGAAATATGACTGCGGACGGACGGACCTACGGACGGACGGACCTACGGACCGACGCGTGACGCGAGTCTCGGTCTCTGTCCAAAAGTGTTCCCAGTTTTTTAAAACTGGGAACACAAAAAGGGGGTTTTCAATGTAAAAAAAAAAAAAACATCATTAAGTATGTATCACACGTGATTCTATTCCTAATTTGGAGACTAAACACAAGTAAAGATGTTGACAAAACTGGTGTAATGTTACTTTGAAAAAATAATTATTTTTGGAATTTTATTTGTGGAAGTAGATTCCACATGGCTAAAACGATGTTTACAAATTGCAATCATTCTTGGACGTTTATGTAGAAGGGGTGGATAGGGATTTTGTGGATATGGGCGCATACTTACATTCAACAGAATTATTTGTTCGTTGGTCCATGTCTCTGTTGAAAACATTCCAATCAGCAGGTGGGAACTGAGCATTGGCGAGAATGTAGCGATTTTGCAGGTACGTCACAAGGAACTCTTGAAGTTCAGGATAAGTTTGAATCAGTCTCTGAGTGTTCTCAGAATGCAGCAGCTGCTGGAAAGAGATTCTTACCAGGGCCAGTGGCAAAAAGCCCAGTGCCATAGCCTTCCGTACGAGCTTCCGTAATCGTCTGTTCTGCCGGTACTGACCTGCAAGGCCAAGATCCTGAACTTTCCTCCACAAACTTTGGGTCCAGTGAAAGTAACACCCTGAGAGTGCAGCAGCGGGAAACTCCATCTGCACAGCTCCCCATAGAGCTATTTCAAAGTCACAGACAATGATGCGGGGACGCCAGTGATGGTGTGTTAGATGTCGAACAGTTCTTTTCAAGACTTGAAAAATGCGTCTGTAAGTTCCAGCTCCTCTGTTGGCCATTAACACGTGAACGAAAGGAATTACAAAACCGTGCAGATTCCCAAGGATGGTGAACACCTGAGAGAACGGTCTTGGACATGCACGAAATGTTCCGTCCATGAACAAACAGGTACATCTTCCAATTGATTCAAGGCTTTCATCTGTGACAAAAATTACAAATCCTGCATGGTTGTCAATCTCAAGAAGAAACCTGTCCTGGTTCCACGTTTGGCCCCAAACGCCTTCAATTTCAACATCAGCCACTGTTCGGGGTATTGCGGGGACATGTTGTCTTCTGGCTCTTTCAATGGTTGATCTTACTGACTCAAGTGGAGGTGGCACCTGCACATCTCCTCCACCCTGAAGCAACCGTCTTTGAAGCTCTGCGGCGGCATGATAGATACGCCTTGCTGGGCGTGTGGGATCTTCCGACGCCTCTTGGACAAGATGGCTCTTCATTCGACCAAAAGCAATTAAATCTGTATCAGGAGGGTGGTCGTGGTGAGCACCCACATTCCCCATAACCTGAATGTCTGGATTAATGGCATCTCTCTGAAATGGTCTTGTAACAAGTTTTGCATTGCATTGTCCCCGACGCCAACAGCGCCAAACGAATTGGTTCAGGGCATTGGTCTTGTGATAGGTATACCTGAATTCTTCGTAAACGAGCACTTTGCCTCCCCTTTCACCTCTCACGAGGGACGCCATTGTGAATGTGATGTTAATGCAGGGGTCGCTAACGTACATCATGGAAAAAATTGCGTAAGCAGCCCAGCAGTAGTGACGTCAATCGCACGCAAAAAACGAGCCGATCACAGAGCCACAGCGTCAGTATATAAAGACAAGCATGAGAACACACAGTTGCATTTTACTCTATGGCACGCATGGCGTGTGTGCGTGATCAGTGTCTATGGGTGTCATGAACACATGAACATCGTCACGTAGGCACCAGCATCCCTTCACCCGGATGGGATGGGGAAAGGAGGGGGGAGGGGCGGGGGAAATCTAAGATGTTTATACCCACTGCAAGTGCTCTACAAACCTTCTCTGCTGGGTGCAAAAAACGAAAAGACTAAACGCATTTAGATGTGTGAGGTCACTGTTTTTTGCGTACTGTAAACGCATGGCATTTTCAGATTTGCGTAGCCTGCTCCTTTTTTGCGTAAAAAACGCAGTTTTTTTTTGCGTAAGTGCCACCCCTGTAATGACGTCATGCTTCCGTCCTGGGCCAGTGACAAACCGTCTAAAGCTGTACGCTGAGTGTACGTGCGTATAACAATTTAGCTGGCGCCCTTACATTCTCAAAAATGCGTCGTAAAAATTGCTTGTTAGATAATGATTTACACAAAGAAGTTCGCAATTGAACACTGTTTCAGATGACAGTAAAAAAACAAAGAAACTGGCAGCCGTTTGAAAATACTTCCAAAAATGCCGAAATCTGACACTTTCGCTCTAAATCGTAAATGTTTTGAACAGTCCAGGGGCACAATGGGACGGGGACACAATGGGACGGGGGCACAATGACACGTTGGGACGGGGACACAATGGGACGGGGACACAATGGGACGGGGGCACAATGACACGTACCCGGCCAAAACTAGATCAAGCAGCCAAATGACTGGCCCATTATATTTTCAAGCATTTGCACGGCCAAGACGACAAGTAACATCACAAACAACGCATTAAACATTATCAACATTACTATATTACAAGTATTAAACCAGAACTTACTTTGATGTATCTGAATCGCCCATGTTTACTCGCCACACGACTCCCCAACAAGCAAAGTAATAAGTATTCTGGTTGGTTTGCAACTAGATCCTTTTCTCTCATTGGCTAAAGGCCATACTCTCTTTTGCTATCAAATTGTGATCGACTTAGCATGTAGAGAGTATTTATAGTAACATCAAGGGAATCTGGAGTTGTAGGACTTACTTCATTCTTTCAAAACATTCTGGTACTTAAAGGAAATTTAACATGGACATACTTGCTTAAATCTCGAAAACAAAATGCCGTTCAGCCTCAAAAATAACACAGAAGACGCGCACCTAAATGGTGACTTTGATTCACAAATAAACTCATTGTTGACAAAAATTTACTTACTTGGCTTTGCCTTAACAGGGCAGAAGGCTTCTGTCTGCATTTCCTGTCTGAGTCGAGCACGTTCCACCACGTCAGTGTCAGGTGGATGAATATGGTCATCAGTTGCTCGATTGACCACGATGTCAGGATTTTCGATATCACGGTAAAAAATGTTGGTGCACACTCTCACGCTGTATTGTGGCCGCCTCCAACAACGCCATTGAAAGTAGCCTTGTACCTCACGGTGCCAGGTGTAGCGCATTCCTTCGTATATTAAGACCCCCCCCCCCCCCCCCCCCCCCTTTCACCTCGCATTATAAACGCCATTATGCAGAAGCTACTGAATGTTTCTAGATCTAAAACCTTAAAATCTGAACAGTCATGTGACCGGATGTGACGCGGTTTCCTTCACCAGGCCTCGCGCCGGAGATTAGGCACATCTTCGGCACTCTTCGCCAATCTAGCCCAGCGATTATGACGTGTTAAACTTATGACGTACTTCAACACTCATCCACACCTACACCCCCCAAACCCCCACCCCCCTAATTTATATATGGGAACATGGCTGTTTTTATTTGTGATTGTTCTATTTTGTCAGCCTGCACATCGACATAGGGCCACAACGACATTGGGTCACATCGACATGGGGTCGCAACGACATTGGGTCCACATCGACATGACCCCCATGAAATAGCTGGCACATGAATAAGCTGTCGAGAGACAGCATTTGAATCTTTTGGTCGAAGTGACCACTTTTCATTGTCATAGGCCACAAGTAAACTGCATTGCACAAGGTTGCCACACTTGTACTTTATTGGGCTGTTGCACCTGGAAATGCCCATCAAGTCACTGGTCCACTAAGTGATAGACCCACCAAGTCACAGCCCCCCCCCCCCCATTCCACCCCCACCTCCCCCCCCCCCCCCCCCCCCCACCACACACACACACCACAAAATAACAACAAACAAACCAACCAACCTGGATCACTGCGATGACTGGGTTCACAGCGTTGATATCAAGAAGTCCCGTGTGCAACGGTGCACGACAATCACTTCTCCAACACTTCCAAAAGATTTTATTGGCAGACGTCCTGTTCTTCTGGTATCGAAAACCATTGTACTCTTGAGGATTTTTCCTCCACGCATCCTTTGTTCAGTGGACATCATGTTTCCTTAAAGTCGTTTTCAGACTAAATAACTGTTTTAAAAACAGTGCTTTTATACTCGAGCTTGAGGATGTGTGACGTATTATATTGAGAAGTTGTGCTTTCCAGCAAATTTACTTCAAAGCACGAAAACGACAAAGATTACATGACCCGACAGGAAGTAGGCCCTATTTGAAGTTACCCGGGGTACTTTGTTAAATACAGCCATCTTTCCTCTAGAAGTAATCTATTTTAGGTGTAACCATCCGATCAAAATCAGTCAACTGATCTTTGATCTAGGGGAGACTGGGGCATGTCAGCTATTGTGTTTTTATTGCTAAACGTTTTGCTCTTGACTAAAATCGTGTAGAGCATGTGACTGTCACAACCATCTTTTTGACATATTCTGTGTAAGTGTAGAGGGTGTGCATGCTTTTAAAAAGAAGCTGAGAAGAAAATGTGATTTTTGCAATTTTGTGTAACAAATGTACTGGTGACAATTTCAGTTTTGGCTTTTCATGCTCTTGAGGGTTTTGAATGAAAAATGATGCATAGGAAATGATGATCCTATATAAGAAAAACATTTTCATCTCAGACAATTTCTGTTTACGATATTCAAAGTTAAATCTATATGATCATTCCTCTGGGACAGGTCTGTCCACTAACATGTGGTCACAAGCGACACGTGCTCACAAGTGACATGTGGTCACAAGTGGCATGTGGTCACATGTGTAATGTCACAAACGACATGTCACAAGTAACACATGGTCACAAGTAACACATGGTCACAAGTAACATGTGGTCACAAACGACATGTGGTCACAAGTGACATGTGGTCACAAATGACATGTGGTCACAAGTGTCATATGGGCACAAGTGACATATGGTCACAAGTGACATGTGGTCACAAACGACATGTGGTCACAAGTGTCATGTGGTCACAAGCAACACGTGGCCACAAGCGACACGTGGTCACAAGCAACACGTGGTCACAAGCGACACGTGGTCATAAGTGACATTTGGTCATAATAACATGTGGTCACAAGTGACACGTGGTCATGTAGGGCACGTGGTCGCGTACGACACTTAGTCACGTATGATACATGCATGTACGACACGAGGTCACAAATGACAATGGTCACGATGGACACGTGGTCACAAGTGACATGTGGTCACGTACGACACGAGGTCATGTATGACATGAGGTCACGTACGACACGAGGTCACAAGCGACACGAGGTCATGTACGATATGAGATCACGTACGGCGCGATGTCACGTACGACACGAGGTCACGTGTGGCACGAGGTCACGTACGGCACAATGTCACAAGCGACATGTGGTCACAAACGACATGAGGTCACAAGTGACACGAGGTCACGCACGGCATGTGGTCACGTACGACACGAGGTCACGTACGGCACGGTACGGAAGGTGGTGGAACATAGACCTGGGGGAATATAGAGGTGGGGGAACATAGACCTGGGGGAATATAGAGGTGGGGAAACATAGATCAGGGGAACATAGACCTGGGGGAACATAAACCTGGGGAACATAGACATGGTGGAACATAGACATGGGGGAACATAGACCTGGGGGAACATAGACATGGGGGAACATATGGTGTCTCCCCTAATGGGGACCTACTGACATTATCCAGTAGTGATTGCGCTACACCATCCCCATACAAACGGGCCGTTGTCACTTTTTCTTTCTTTCTGCTGTAGAACAAACGGGCATAGCGATATAGACACGTAGTTCTAGAGAACGCGAACATGAATAGCTTTTTCGATACATGTTCAATTGTAGTGATATAGACATGTAGTCTTTAAGGGTCGTATGGTTTACGACACGTAGATCTATTGGGAGCGTGTCGGTGTTCCCCGGGTTCTATGTTCCCCAGTAGCGCTGTTCCCCGTGTCTCTGTTCCCCAGTGTCGATGTTCCCCGACCGAAAAAGCGTGCCGCTGTTCCCGTACCGGTGTTCCCCAGGTTCTCTGTTCCCCAGTAGCGCTGTTTCCCAGATTTCAATGCACGTTAGCGCCAGTACGGGCCCTACTGTACAAGGAGAGGTTGCGCCGGGCACATCCCACATTCGCCTGATGTCTGTGTGTGCGTGCACTGATGCGTGCGTGCGTGTGAGTGTTGGGTAGGAGGAGGGGGAGGGGAGTAGTGCTAGACCTACTGCGAGTTATAGTTCTATTGTACAAGATTTCTGGTAACGAAATGTCGTGGCAAGGAAAAGGTTGGGTAAGGAATGTCACCGCAATGAGTTGTGTCACACGGACATTCCTACCCGCCTCTCCCCGACCCCCCTCCTCCCTCCCAACCTCCGACCCACAGGGGACGGGATGGTTTCAGTAGTAGAGCATCGGTCTCGTAATCCAAGGGTCTCGGGTTCGAGTCCTGTCAGAGGCAAAATTTGTTCTGCCTTTTCCATAGTGTCCCGTCTTCGAAATCACCTTCATGGTGGAAAAAGACGTAAAAACCCATCCACCCCTCCCCCCGCCCCCCCCCCCCCCCCACTCCCTTCTCGGTTGTATGGGGACAGTGAGGAGGGTGGGGGGGGGGGGGGTTAAGTGCATGCATGGGTGGAAAGGGGGGATGCGTGCGTGCGTGCGTGCGTGTGTGTGTGTGTGTTCGTGGAGGTCAGAACGTGTAAAAGTATTCGATGGAACGTCATCAAACTGTTCAGACCCATCCAGGTATTGAATCTCACCTGTCTGGTATTACCCGCGTGTGAATAACCACAGAGTAAAAATGTATTCTACCCTTGGCGGGAAAAAAGGTTCCGCGCGGAGAGATAAACAAACTTACAAACCAAACTGTCGGTGTGGTTCAGCATCTATTAACTTGTTTTGTCTGCCTGCCTGATTACGTAATTATTAACTCTTCTGCTTGTACTAGACAGTCTAGCCTGTATGCGTGTTTGTCATTCTTTTCTTTTTACTTCTTGCTTGCTTGTTTGTCCGTTCGTTTGTTTCTTGTGTAATGAAAATATTCTTGCGATGTATTTTTCAGTATAGCTTCCCGATTATAATTCTTTCAAATTCCTAGAAAAAAAAGATGAAAGTCGGTCGGAAATATGCCCATAGGGAATAGAATGTACGAGTTTTCGGCTCCTAGAGCCTTCATCAGGAAAAAGTAAATATTTACTTTTTTACTTTTACTTATTTACTTTTTCCTGATGAAGGAGCCGAAAGCTCGTACATTCTATTCCCTATGGGCATACTTCCGACTTTCATCTTTTTTCTACTTGTTCTTCTGCCCACCAGTCCACTGTTTTTAACTTTCAAATTCCCGTTTTTCACTTTCGAGGACTTTTTTTTTATTCACTCGTGCTTGAAATTATCACAATGGAAGCTCACATCGAGCATGTGAATTCTTACAGTTCAACGAGGTCCAAAGCTTGATAAAATCAAATTTCATTATTTTCAACTTCATTGAAATCTTTTGCAGGCACTGAACAAAACAGAAGACAGACAATAAATTGTTCAAAATCATGTTACGTTAAAAAGTCAAATCAAGCATGCATCGATACAAACTACTTCGGAGTTCGTTGAAGTGTGATAATTGATAAAGGCAGGCATTTTCATCGTTTCAAACACACACACACACACACACACACACACACACACACACACACACACACACACACACACACACATTGGCGCGCACGCGCTCTCGAGGCGCTTGTTATCTTCAGGCAGCAGGGTCACCCGGAAATCACCAAAATTGTGTGGACTACATGTGCAATGAAAGCACTTATGAAGAGTGTTATGATTTTTTTAAAATCGTTGATTCCTATATTTAAGGCAAACATAGAAAAAAAAAAATCATACAACTCTTCATAAGTAACTTGCAGAGGAGTTCAAGGTTCACGCAACACCCATGTATCTCTGCAATTCCTACGGAAAATTTCAAGAGAATCGGACAATATTTTGTAGACAGCATCATGCACACAGTGCATACTGCCATTTGCCCATTATGACATAACAAGGAATTAATTTTAACGTCGGTTTCAAAAGTTCTTTAGTTGTTTTGGTCATGGCTATTGGCAACTATGGCATGTTCCTGGTAACCTGGTAAAATTTCATAATAAAAAAGAGAACGGTTTGGGACTGTTGCCAACACAATTTGGGTATAGATTTGCAGGTGACCCTGCCTTTGTACGTAAGCTAAAATTAATGAAGGAAAAGGAAACGAGCTAGCGTCCAAGGCAAAACATTTATTTATTCCTGTACCATTGCCATGATAAGGATTAGAGGAATGTCAAAGCGATTTATAAAAGGATAATGCATAATTCCTGCTGAAAATTCTGATCAGATCTGAACAGACGCTCACTAAGTTGTATGAGATGCGGAATGTGGAAAAAAAGGGGGCAAAAAAAAAAAAAACAAACAAAAAAAAAAAAAAAAGAAAAAAATAACAACGACCAGAGCTTCTCTCTCAAAGTCAACGTGTCAAAGTCAGGGATGATCTCGGAAACGCAAAAAAAAAAAAAAAAAAAATAATAATGATAATAAAATAAATAAACAATAAATAAATAAATATGAATAAAAAATTAATAAATAAATAAATAAAAACCTTAAATGTCAATGTCATTTGCTTGGCAACCTGGGTCATGCTGGGTCCTATGCATGCAGGGTCAAATGGCTCACAGCGCGCCAGTAGCGTCCAATGGTCCGCTGGCCTCCCACGTACTCCTATCACAGGCGGAGAAGGCGTGTCTCGAGTTCTCTCCACTTGCGGCGGCGTGTTGGTGGCGCGTCGCCCCGTCGTAGCAGAGGACCGCCTCCTCTGTCAGCGTCTGGTGGTCTTTCAGCTGGCGGATGAAGCACCACAGGTTGGAACACACATCAACAGCAGAGAACCGTGCTGTCCGAACTTGTCAATTACGCGAAATTTAAAGTGTTATATAATTGTATAGTGTGCTGGAAACAAACAGAACATTCAAGTTTCAGAAATAAAGCAGGGTGCAACGCCAAGCCGCGGTGACGAGTAACTTCAGTTGTCTGACGTAGGCTACGCGATGCATCCGAAAGTCTTTCCCAATTATTAAGTCAATAGTCTCTGCGAGGGGACCAAATTTCTATGTGCATTGCTTTCTCTAACATTTGCTAGTGCATACTGCTATTTGTGATTTTTCAGAAGGTATACTTACACTCAACGTTGTTGTTTGTCCGCTGATCCATATTCCGGGAAAACACGTTCCAGACGGGTGGGGGGAAGGGGTATCCGGCCTGGATGTAGGTCCTCCTGACGTAGTTGAGGAAGTCGTCCAGGGCAGGATACACGGCAACCAGACGCCTGACCCTCCGGCTGCCGACTAGCGTGTTAAAGTTCATCTGCACCAAGGCCACCGGAAGATAGCCCAGAGCCATGACCAGCCTCACTGCTTGTTGGAGCAAAGGATCCTGCTGGTAGTCGCCTGCGAGCCCCAGACGCTGAACCCGCTTCCACAACGCCTGGCCAAAGTGAAAGTAGCACCTGGACGTGCGAACCTGAGGCAACTCGGTCTCGATAGAAGTGGAAAGTCCTACTTCAAAGTCGGTCACCACGAGCTGGGGTCTCCAGTGGTGGTGAGTTTCACGGCGGACGGCTTGTTTGACGACTTGCAAGACCTGGCGGTAGTCGCCGACTGTACGGTTGTCCATCAGCACATACACGAAGGGTATGATGAACCCACCGAGGTTGCCAGCAATAGTGAAGAACTGACCGAAAGGTCGTGGGCAGCTCTTGAACGTCGCGTCCATGTACACAGTCTGGCAACGTCTGAGATTCACGAGGTTTTCTCTCGTGGCGAAGATCCACACTCCCCAGCCGTTGTCTCCATGGAGGAGGAATTGCTCCTGCCCCCAAGTTTCCGCCCATGGCCCCTGCACGTCAACGTCCGCAATGTTCTGAGGGATCGGCGGCATCAGACCGGCCCGCGCTCTGTGCATGGTGCTCCGGAAGGTCTGGTAGGCCGGAATGGGCTCCCTGTCACCACCACCTTGAGCTCTCCGCAGTCTGTTCACTTCGCCGTTATAGACGCGCGCAGAGGGACGTGTTGGGTCCACCCTAACTTCACTGATGAGAATCTCGCGCAGCTGGCCTCTCTGTATAAGGGCAGTGTCGCTGGGGTGGTTATGGAGGTCATGGTGGAGGACTCTGATCTGGGCAGTCGGGTCGTTGATGTCGAACAGGTTTGTTCAGACTCTGGCTCGGCAGTCTCTGCGCCAACAGCGCCAGTGGATTTCGCGTGCGGTCTCCCGATGCTTGTGGTACCTGAAGTCTTGATGCACAAGGACAGACCCGCCACGTTCGCCTCTTATCACCGAAGCCATTGTGAACTGTTGTGCATGAAATATATTTTTCTGGTCCTATATATAGCTTCTGAGATACCCCTTCCAGACGTACCCACCCCCACCCCAGACGTACCCACCCCACCCCATCCCACTTACGTCAACCGTCCAATCATGTGTCAATCCAAAAAACAAGACGCTATGATCGACCGCCCCCCCCCCCCCCCCCCCCCCAAAAAAAAAAAAAAAAAAAACAACAAAAACCCGCTTCCGTCGCAAGTGCACTGGTCAGAGCGTCTGACACGAGTCAATCAAAATATGACGCAACTGTTGACACTGTCTTTGGATTCTGTCGGCATTTCTTGTAGGAATCATTTAATGCATTTTCGTTTTTTTGTGTGTGTTTTTTTTTTTTCAAAATATGACCCATGCGAAGTGACAGAATTATAATTGTGACTTGTGAGACAATACTACCGGTTCCCAAAATGTGCATTCAAAAACCACGGTAACCCAACCTCCTAAAGGGCGCTCAATATCACCATTTTATTTTAAAAGAAAAAAATAAAATAAATGCAACCAGACCACCGCCAAAATCTCAGACAACAACAACAACAAGAACAAAACACACCTGATGCTTGTCTGCCTGTCTGTGTTTCTGTCTTTTCGTCTGTCCATGTGTTTGTTCGTGCGTTCATTCGTGCTTGCATTTGCTGGATTTCGCGTTTGTCTGTATGCGTGTGCGTAAGTTGTCTGTGCAGGTCATGGGGGAGAGATAGTGGGGCTGTGACCGTTAGGTTCCGTCAGAGAATGGCTTGATTCAGATTTTTAGGATCATAAAGGGTTAATCGTGATGAGCGCTGCTTGCAGTTTTCTGCGTTCCAGGTGCTCGCGGCGCCACGCGGACATATCAACATTTTGCAAATGATACAAAGGCGACATTGGAAGTGTCACCTGAATTTGGTCGTCTGCTTCGCGTGTCAGTCAGTTTCCAGTCAAATTATGCAACTTTATCCAGACTTCCTGGGAGATGAAGGTGGGTGGGGGCGGGGAGGGGGGGGGGGGAGTGGGGAGGAGTTGGTAGCTTCAGCTGACTTGTCTCGCCTATGCAGGTGTAGGGGGTGCGGATACAGGTTATGGTGTGAAATGGGTGCAGTGTGGCGAAGGAAGGGTTGAGTTGGGGGGGAGTGCACGGCAAAATTACAGATATCCAGCCAAAATACTTCTTCCCTCCCATCCCTCTTGCCTTCGCCACTCTTCGTAAAGAGGAAAGATGATCGACATATCGTCATGAAATAGTAGTTTGGCGTCATATACTTTACCATGTCAGACCATAGCATTCAACGGCAGTTAGCCAGCTCTGTCAGGCCGAATTTTTTCCGTGGCCAATGCAGTCATAAGACAGTCACGTGATGTCACCCCACTTCCGGCCCCGGAAGAAGCCAGTGTCAACTTCCTATAAGTCATTCATCTTCGGCCTGCCGTCAAAGCAAGATAAGTCTTGTGCTCTGTCTCGCCTATACTTGCCTTTGTGTTAACTTTGCTGTGTTTTGTTCTATACTTGATTCAGTTGTGGCTTGCAAATGTGAGGCTCTTGGTGGGAGCGTATTTATCAAAAGATTTGTCTCTTTTACCGGCACTCTCGGGAGCGTATTTATTAAAAGATTTGTCTCTTTTACCGGCACTCCCGCGACTTTGTTACTCGCGATCGTCGGCACCGCTCGCCGGTCGTGTTCCCCCACCATATTGCCGAGCCTCGGGTTCAGCACGCATTTTGTGCTGGTTCCGGCTTGCACTAGACCCTGAGTATTTTTGCCGTGTGAGGCTCTTGGTGGGAGCGTATTTATTAAAAGATTTGTCTCTTTTACCGGCACTCTCGGGAGCGTATTTATTAAAGATTTGTCTCTTTTACCGGCACTCTCGCGACTTTGTTACTCGCGATCGTCGGCACCGCTCGCCGGTCGTGTTCCCCCACCATATTGCCGAGCCTCGGGTTCAGCACGCATTTTGTGCTGGTTCCGCTTATTAAGGTTTAGGGCTCAATAACTATCACACCTGTACTCTTTACCCTTCACAGGTAGAACGTGTTCGAGTAAGGGTGTGTGACACTGATCTGCTTATTAAGATTTAGTGCCCAAGAACTATCACACCTATACACAGTGATACTCCACGTGTAGAGATTGCTATTAATAGCCATACCAGTCACACGACCGGTGGCGTGTACGGGTAGTTCGAGTTTTCAGTCGATCTCTCGAGCACTTTGCACGACACCACACGGACGATCGAGATTAATTGATTTTCTCGATCGGCCACCTTGTCTCCTCTTTGCGGTCGTGTGTTCCGGGTTTGCTCTATCCACCTGTGCCCAACATGGTGAAGGACACCGCCGGGTCGAGCCACTCCACTGCTCGGAGTTCGCTCAATTTCCCGGAGAACCCGCGGGTCGATTCCATCTCGGAGCAATCCGTTCGCACTGATGAACGTACGGTTCGGGTAGACAGAGACGACTTCTCCGCGGAAGGGACGCGTGATCTTCCTCGTCTACCAAACCGACGGACGCACGACCGCGGCGTCCCAAGGCTGATAGGCAAGCGGCCACCATTTCAAAATGCCTTTCATTTGATCTGCCTGCTAGTCTAAGGGCAAAGCTCCCCTCAAGGTGCTGCCCAGAAAGTCTAATGGCAAGGCTCCCCTCAAGGGGCCCGGCCGAGCAAAGACTAGCCAACGGAATTCGCCCTCCCCCACCCCTTCTCCATCGGCCAGCTTGCCCTCTAGCCTACGGACTCGCTCGGAGACTTCTAACTATCATGCTGAGTCACGCGAATCTCGGCCCCCGGGGCACCTTGCCGAGCCGCGGACCAGCACGGGTGACGGATCTGGGATGGAATCACCATCCGTCACTCGCCTTGATGAGTCACGTATCTCTTTTTCCCCCCAAATTGATACGTGCACTCATAGCGCTCGGCCCCACCGGGCACAGGTGCAGCCAACACCTGAGCTCGAGGAGCGCTTCGACTCCGGAAGCAGCCTTATGGTCACCCCGACGCACGACCTCGGTGGTGTCCATAATCCTGGGCGTGCGGGCACGCCGCGCCATGGGCCCGGCCGTGCCCATGCACAAGGACGGTCGACCTACCCCGATCGAACGTCACCTTCTTCCCTAGGGGTATTGGACGTTGGGGAACCGACCTTTCGGATCCCCATTTGGGCAACGTCCGCGGTCCCGCTCCTCCGGGGGGAGGATCTACCAGCGGGACCAAGGGTAACCTGACATATTCCTCCAGGGGGAGGAACACGGGACCGCATCCTGACCAATCCGCACTTTCGCGGGTTGGGGGCTCGACTTCCGCATCCTCCTCCATACCATTATGGCCCTCCCAGGCCCATTCCAAGGACGTGTATGGTGCAGTGCACGGACCTGGACGGGGACGACAGGCCACGGCCTCTCAAGCCCCCCCCCAACAGTGATTCAGGTTACCCGGGTCCCCGGGGACTTTCTGCCTACAAGAAGAAGAGGGTCTCGTGGCTACGACTCGGCGGATGTCTGACCTACGCATTCGCCCAACGCGCTGGTCAGACCTTGAGTGCGGCCTACCTACCATGGTTTTTCCCCAGGGCCGCCACAGCCCGTTTACCTCCCCGGGGACCGGTGGCTCTATGCCCCGAGAGAGACCAGTGGCTTAACGCCAACACCCAGCACGACCAGCTACATGGTCGAATGTGGCACCCGGCCTCACTTACCTGGGTCGACCTTGGTCTCCCTCCTCGGGCGCTGTCCTATCGGCAGGACGATGTCCCGGCCGCCGATTATAGGGCCACCGGGGACACACTACAGGCACCCCTCGACTTACCTCCTGAAGACGGGTGCTATGAACCCTCTCAGGACCAGTACCTCCCTGAGGCGGACGATGACGAGGAGCTAGCCCCCACCTCATTGTACGATGTCCGCACGATAGAACGGTGGCGACCAGACCTCGTTAGGAGGGAGGCCGCACCCGCTGACGAATTTCTCTCCCTCTCCCCCGGCCCAGAGATCTAGACCAATCTACCCAAGAACCCCTCAGTCGCCTCCTTGTTTACGGACAATCCCGTGACCAGGGAGATGGGCATTTCCCAGTCGGACCGTCGGTTGATCCCCCACCTGCCCCCCCCTACTTCCGGCGCCATCTCCTTTAAGAACCTAAAGGAATGGGTCCGAGTAGCCAGGATGGGCATCCTCCACACCACGGCGGGACACACCTACTTGGACATGCCCCTTCAGCGAGCGGAGGCTCTATGGCCGGAGGACGATGGTGCCATCCCAGTACCGGGGGACCCGGGCTCTGAGGCGCACCAAGAGCCTGACCCTCGCTTGTTCAGCGATCCTTTCATGCGACACCTAGTTAACAGGATTTCGCATCACCTTTCGGCTGCGGCGGACAGCGCAGCCAGAAGCCACTTCAACTGCTTGTTGGTCGCGAGAGAGGCCGTGCTGGCGCGGACCTCTCTCTCCCCGACGCTTAAGGCAGCCCTGCGATGCATCCCGGGCCAGGTCCAGTCGCTCTTTGGCGACTACTCGGCTGACGTCATAGCACAAGCAGTTGAGGAACGCAAGCAGGCTGTGTCCTTTGCGCCCAGGCCACCGCCACGCCCTGCTAGACCCCCACTTCGTTCCTTCCCCAGGCACAGACCCTATCCCAGACAATCGCCTTCCCGCACCGCACGGCCCGCCAAGCGACCTAATCTTCTCCCAAGGCCTAAGCCAAAACCCCATCAGCAAAATTTTCGGTTAGGCCAACAGTCACGCTCCCGGAGCTGACTAGGGAGACAGCCCGAGGGGGACTTAGATCAGGTAGCACCCCCCCTCGCCCTATCCCCCACCCACCAGCCCAGACCCTCGCCCCCCCTGGCGGGCAGCCTCTCCCGGCATGCCCACCAGTGGAGACGCATACGCCTCACCCCTGGATAGTGGCGGTGCTACAGGAAGGGTTTCGCCTTCCTTGGGCCCACGAGCGTCCCCCCCCTCATGCTATCTCCCCCTCCCTCCCCCAACGAACCCTCCCCCGCCAAAGCAGAAGCTCTTCGCACGGAAGTCCAAGACCTCCTCAAAAGAGGGGCCATCTCGGAGATTTCCCACCCAAACCCCGGCTTCTACTCTTTGTGATCCCAAAAGCCTCGGGAGGATGGAGGCCCATTCTAGATCTTTCGCCCCTCAACAAGTTCCTCAGGCCCACCAAGTTCAAGATGGAGACCCCCACCCAGATCCGAGACTCCATCCATCATCGCGACTGGGCCACATCCGTAGACCTGAAGGACGCCTATTTTTCAGATCCTGATTCACCCGGCCCACAGACGATTCCTACGGTTCGTCTGGCAGACCCCGGAGAGGCCTGCACGCATAGTGGACCTCATCTCCTGCCTGTCACAGGCACCCCACACCTCGGCCAGAACCCTGTCCTCCCTCCTAGGAATGATGGAGTCCCTGTCTCCCCTCATTCCCCTGCGGCGGGTCCCCAAACGCCAACTTCAGAGGGAGTTCCGCCGACGTTTGTCACAGACCTCCGACCGCTGGGACCAGGTCATTCCCCTCGGACACTGGTTCATTTCGGCGACGGAGGAGCGGCTCACTCCAGCCACTCTCTCCACCGGGGTCCCCATCTCCCTCCCAACCCAACCCAACCACTGGAACTTTATACAGACGCCTCCAACTTGGGCTGGGGGGCCCACGTGGAGGACAGTCACGCCTCGGGGAGTGGGAGCTGGAAGCGGTCAGGCTAGCCCTTCTCCAACTCCAGCACAAGGTCGCGCACCGACTTGTTCTCCTCCTCACGGACAATACGTCGGTAGCTTGCTATGTCAACAAAGGGGGAGAGGCCCGCTCCATAGGCCTCTCCCTCAGAACAGAGGCCCTCCTTCGCTGGTGTCGCGCAACCATTGGTTTGTGCCCATGATCGACCTGTTTGCCACCAGCTTCAACCATCACCTGCCCCTGTACGTCTCTCCCGTTCCAGATCCCCAGGCGGATGCAGTCGACGCACTATCCCTCCCCGGGACGGGCCTACTGGCGTATGCCTTTCCCCCCTTCCCCATCCTACACAAGGTGATCAGGAAGGCAAGGCTGGAAAGACCCAGGCTGATCCTCGTAACGCCATGGTGGCCGACCCAGTCTTGGTTCCCGGACCCCAAGTCCCTCACCCACGTTCCCCCCCTCCGGCTCAGCCCTCGCTGGGACATGCTGAGACAACCCCGGTCAGGTCTTCCTCACTCCAATCCCAAGATGCTTCGCCTACACGCGTGGCTTCTATGCCAGCCCAACTGCGAACATCTGCATCTACCCCCCACTCGGAGAGACCCCAGTCCGTCCTAGACACACTAGCCGGGGCAGGGGCCTCTCAGGGATTACGGGACTTCGCCTCGGCATCTCGCAGAGCCAGCACCGAATCCCTCTACAACTACCGTTGGGAGAGATGGATAACCTGGTGCTCAGATAACTCTGTTCCCCATTACTGCCCCTCCAACATCCAAATAGGAAATTTCCTCTCCCACCTATCCTCTTCCCTTAAGCTGTCGGCTGGCTCCATTCGGGGCTACAGATCAGCTATCTGCACTACCATTCGTCAACTGGGGGCCCTTCTTTTGACAATGACTTTCTCCTCAGAGAGGTGTCTAGAGGAGTTGCTCTACGGGAAGCTCAGTCCCCTAGGCGCATTCCCCTCTGGGACCTTTTTACGGTCCTCGATGCCCTCAGAAAAACCCCTTTTGAACCCATTGCTTCTATTCCTTTTGACCTCCTCTCCTTTAAGACCACCTTTCTCCTCGCCCTGGCCTCGGCCAGAAGACGAAGTGAGATTCACGCCCTCAGCGGTGACCCCACAGATATCGCCTTCCACAGGGACGGCTCAGTCTCTCTCAAGTTCCTTCCGGAGTTCTGACATCTTGGGAAAGGGAGAAAAAGATGGAGACATGGACCTTTGCCCCTCCAGGTGTCTCAGGTACTACTGGGAACGCACACGCCCCAGGCGCTCCTCCCAGAGACGACTCCTTATCTCCCTCAACCCCAACAATACTAGAGATATCTCGGCGGGAACTATCTCCAGGTGGCTCTCCAAGACGGTGAGATCTACCTACGCTCAGGCGTACAAGGATCTCCCTGTCCTATCACCCAGGGCCCACGAGGTCAGAGCACTGGCCACTTCCACAGCGTTCCAGTACTCTGTCCCCGTGCG
Organism: Conus canariensis; assembly: GCA_033310375.1. Classification (NCBI taxonomy): domain Eukaryota; kingdom Metazoa; phylum Mollusca; class Gastropoda; order Neogastropoda; family Conidae; genus Conus; species Conus canariensis. Next base: position 61,270,062 of record CM065729.1, read on the forward strand.
CCACCTGCTGGAGGCAGCCTACTGGCGTTCGGAAAATCCCTTCATTAATTTTTACCTGAGGGATATCCGCATGACCAGAGCTGATGGGTCTAAGGGGATTTCCTTTGTGGCGGCCAATGCAGCCATATCGGTCAACCCCAAGAACCACTAGGGCGCTCGCCCTCCTCCGATTCCTTTAAATTCTGCTATGGTCTGACATGGTAAAGTATATGACGCCAAAATGGGGAGTTTGTGTTATACTCCCTGTTTGGCTAGTATACTTACCATGTCAGACTCTAATTCCCTCCCTACCTTCCCCTCTGGCGCCAAGGTTCTCGGGGTCACCATACACCAGGCCTCGCTGAATGACTTATAGGAAGTTGACACTGGCTTCTTCCGGGGCCGGAAGTGGGGTGACATCACGTGACTGTCTTATGACTGCATTGGCCACGGAAAAAATTCGGCCTGACAGAGCTGGCTAACTGCCGTTGAATGCTATGGTCTGACATGGTAAGTATACTAGCCAAACAGGGAGTATAACACAAACTCCCCATACTACTGCTAATGCACAAATCCAAATTCCGTCAATTGTGCTAAAAGCAGGTGTTTGGAAATCTTTTTGTTTTTGTGAAAGGTAAACAAAATAATAGGAAAAAAATGCACATGCCCACCCCCCTTCCCCTCCCCGCCGAGAGAGAGAGAGAGAGAGAGGGTTGCACGTGCCCCACGCGTGTCAACTCAGGTTGTTCTCATTTTAATCGCTACATTGGAAGTGTCATCGCGCTTCTGTCGTCTGCGAAGCGTGTCACTTGGCGTGGCCCCCAGGGCGCATTGCCCGGCACCGTTCCAACGGGGGGCGGTGGGGGGGAGGGGCAATTTCGCTGTGAGTTGCTTGGTCAAATCGGTAAGAAAAACGGTGTATTTCGATCGTGTATGATTCTAGAACGGGAAGCATGAATTTGTGACGCCAGAAAAGGGTTTTGACAGTGATGTGCTTCTTTTTACGCTTTGAACTCCTATCCCTTTATATCACACTTTGCGTGAGCTACACCTTTTCTTTCGCAACGGGCCATTTTACTTTTAGACTGTCTACGCAGACCTGATGGGTCATGCAAGTGCTGGCCTGCTGGTTCCAGCGCTGTCAAGTCGGCATGAAACCCCTCTTCTACGGCCCTCCCGCTCCACCCCCAATATCCCGACCCTTCCCCCCTCCCACCCCGCCCTCCCACTGCCTCGCCTATAGCAATGAAAACAACAGTAACAACGTAACAACGTCAGCAAAAGCCACCAACACCACCAACGGCAAAAACTTGGGGAACAGCGGGCCTGGGGAACACTGGGATTGGGGAACACCGGGACCAGGGATTTGCTGGAATGGGGAACAGCGGGATCGCCACAGGGTGGGGAACAACGAAACTGGGGAACTTAGGGACTGAATTTCGATTTTTTTCTTGAGGGGAACACCGGGACTGGGGAATATAGAGACTGGGGAACAAAGAACCTGGGGAACAGCGGCAGGACCCCGATCTTCTATTGGTCGTAGGGCTTTAGATACGTAGTGATTGCGCTACGCACCCACTGACTGTTGGTCTTTACGTTGCTTATTCTTTGACCCTCAATAAAGATCATTTTGACTTGACTTGACTTGACTTGACACACATCCACCCAAGCAGCCCCCCCCCCCCCCCCCCCCCACACACACACACAGACACAACACCATCATCATCATGTTTTTTTATCTATTGACCCGGGGATCTATCGACCCTGGGATCTATCGACCCAGGGATCTATCGAGCCGACCCCGACACTAGCTGTTCATTCTGCATCGTCAGGTTTCCCATTGCACCCCCCCCCCCACCCCCCCAAAAAAATATTTTGGGCTTCATTCAACTGATTTTCATTTTTTTTGGTTTTTACCTTTTGTTGTGAGCAAACAAACAAAACCACCACCACCACAACCACCACTGTCAGCATGGTGTGGTCTTATCTGCCTCAAGATGTCAGTAGTGAGGTACCATGCTAGTCATCAAAGGGAGTATGTTGTTTTTGTGATTGGTTTCTTTTTCAGGATGGGGCCTCTTTTATCCCCCCCCCCCCTGTTTTTTGTGTGTGTTGACTTGTAAGTTGATTTTAACGTCGTGACAGCCCTGATAGGGCCCTTTGCGGTCGGCTGGGCTCTAAGCAACATTACCTTACCTTACCCCCCCCCCCCCCCCAACCCAGGTGTGCTGACAGCCATGAAGAGGCCCTTAGTGGTTAGCTGGGCTGTAAGAAAAGGCTGAAGGTCATCTGGGCTAAATGATCAGTTTGGATGTTAACATTGCGGTTTTCATAGCGGTTCTAATAAGCTTGTGATACAGGTGTCATGGCCGGAATAGAAATACATGCTGGCCTGGACTGTCTTCCAGCCTGTGAGTGAGATAAATGATTCAGATGATGCTTCCACATAGATTCTGTTGTATGTCCCTGTAATGCTCTGTCCTTGCTAGCGGTGCATGTGCGTGTGTGTTTGGAGTACAGTTTTTCGAATTATGAACAAGAAATGTGATGAAAGTTGTCTCAGTAAGTGTGTTCTTTTGTATTTAATGAATTGAGGATTTATATCACAAGAGTATATTGACTAGTTCAGTTAGTGTTGTGTTCTTTTTGTTTGACACTGCATGCCTTTGCATTGATTTGATTTTTCACGAATCTGCTGAACAATCTGCAGTTTGAAGACCAACAATAAATATTTGTTGTTTGAAAGAAATCAGCCTGTATTGATTCTCTTGATTCTTTATAACTGTGTGCTTCGCAGACCAACAGTGAGTCTGTTTTATGTGAAAAGAAACAAAAAAACCTTCATTGGCATTTTTGATCGTTCGTATTTCTGCTGATTTGAGGCAGAGATTTGCTCCCAAAACGAGAAGAGAGAGAGAGAGAGAGAGGAGAGAGAGAGAGAGAGAGAGAGAGTGTGCGTTTTCAGGCTGATTCATTTGAAAGTTTATGGGTAGCACTGTCTGTCATGATAATGACCTCTGTCTGTCTGTCTGTCTGTCTCACAGAGACGGACACACAAGGACTATTTATCTTGGTGGAAACTCATTACCTTTAAAACTGTAATCAAGTCCAAACAAAACATTTATTTGAACCAGCTTTCAAACCCCTTTTAATGTCTTTTCAGCTAGCTGAAACACAGATATGAAAAATGAAGAGCTGTTTATAAAGCAGACAATTGTCTTTTTCCTTCAGACGGAACTAGGGTATTTTTCCTCCTGAAATTGTGCAAGCTGAAAAGATTTGGTAGAACTGCTAGTTTGTGGTAACTGCATAACTTTCTCCACCAGAAACTATTATATCTATCTAATGCATTTTTTTTTCTTCTGATTTTGACATAGATCTCCTGAACACACAAGAAACCAATATTGGATTTAATTGAATTTAGCATACTAAAGCGAGAATAGATGTGACTAATTGTGGGATTAAAATGGTAAAATCTTTTGAGGGTGAACCTGAGAGTTCTAGCTGAAGAATGAAGCAGGAAAGCAATGGGAACTGAGCATATCAATAAAATGTACAAAACCAGCCTTGAAGAAAACAATCTGAATCTTTATTGATGAAAACATAGTATTCAATACAACAACAAAACATTTACTAACAGAGATCAATAAAAAGAGTGTCATCAACATCTGTTAACAACTATATGTGAAGTTGAAAAAGAGTGTCATCAAACATCTGTTAAACAACTATATGTGAAGTTGAAATTTTTCAGAAAGACAAAATGAAGAAGAGGAAGAGGAAGAATTAAAAACAACAAGATGCTCAAGATGTTGTGCAAAACATTAAAAAAATGAGCATAGACCAAAGCACCATAACAAAATGAATCAGATCTATTAACAATCAAGAAAATGCCAAACCACTGATATGATTTCTTTGAAGTAACCACAACTGTATTAGATGGTGATCATAATCTGAAGGATGTGTCTTTCCAACACACCACACACACACACACACACACACACACACACACACACACACACAGAGGCATACTCATTAGCTTCAGACACTTGCTGCTTCTAATGTTTTAGTGTTTTGCTGGGTCTAACTGCAGTGTTAGCGATATTATGCAACATTTAGCACTGTCATGTGTTTTTGAATGCACAATCTTACAGCTTCTGAATTTGTATCATAGCTTCAGACACTTGCTGCTTCTAATGTTTTAGTGTTTTGCTGGGTCTAACTGCAGTGTTAGCGATATTATGCAACATTTAGCACTGTCATGTGTTTTTGAATGCACAATCTTACAGCTTCTGAATTTATATCATTGATTCAAAGTCCAAGAGCACACAACATCAACAGCTGCTGTCTTCATGTGACTGATTCAAAATCTGCCAGTATGATGCTATGGTTGCTGTATTTATTTCATTGATGCAAAGTTTGAACGCACATTTCTGCAGGTGTATAAAAGTAAAACTTGAGTGTACAAAACTACAGCTGCTGTACAAAACTACAGCTGCTGTGTACATGTAACTTTTTTTTTTAATAAAGATCTGAATGCACAGTACCACAACTGATCAAAAGTAATGTTTATTTGTTACACAATTACGAAGAGGACATGCAAATTTTCGACGACTGTGTCTTCTTGAGAGGTCATACATAACAGGCATTAAACAAATGCACGAAACAACAACTCAAATGACTGCCAGACGGAAAATTCTCCTGCAGACAGACATCCAGTCAGTATTTTTTTTAGTGCGTTTGTTCTTTGTGCGTTTGAATAAGACAGATTTGTTAAAAATTCACATATCTATTTCGTATGGTGCACTTATAAGCCTTGCTTTGCACTTGTTGCATTTTGGCTTGCTTTCTTCCCACAGCTGCTGTGTTTATATCACAAGTCCAAAATTTTCCCACAGCTGCTGTGTTTATGTCATCAGTCCAAAACCAGAGTTCATACTACTACAACTTTTGGGTTTACATCATCAATTCAAAGTGAGGGTGCACAATACTATAGCTGCTGTGTTTATGTCTTTATCATTTCAAAGCTTGAGAGCACAATATAGCTGCTGTGTTTATATAAATCATTTCAAAGCTTAAGCGTACAATTCTATAGCTACTGTGTATTATTCACCAATTCAAAATCATTGATTAATAAAAAAAAAACAAAAAAAAACAAGTGTTGGTTGTTTTCATTATTAAATCAATTCAAAATCATAGTGCACAATATTATAGCTACTGTGTTCTTATCATCAATTAAAAAACCAAAGCGCACAATATGACTGCTGCTGTGTTCTTATCATAATTCAAAACCTGTGTGTTCTTGTCCTAGTTCAAAACCAGAGTGCACAATACAACTGCTGTGTTTATGTCATCAGTTCAAAATCAGAGTGCATAATGCTATTGCTTCTGTGTTCTTATTATCAATTCAGAGTGCACAATACAACAACTGCTGTATTTATATCATCAATCAAACTCAGAGTGTGCAATACAACTGCCGTGTTTATATCATCAGTTCAAAATCAGAGTGCATAATGCTATTGCTATTGTGTTCTTAACATCAATTCAAAGCCAGAGTGCACAATACAACAGCTGCTGTGCTTATATCATCAATTCAAAACCAGAATGCACAATAAAACAGCTGCTTTGTTTATATCATCAATTCAAAGCCACCGTGTACAGCAAAAACTGCTATGTATATATCATTAATTCAAAGTGTGAATGCAAACTACCACAGCTTCTGTGTTTCAATCCAAAGTACAAGTGCACAACACTACAGCTTCTGTGTAAATCATCAGTTGAAATCCTGAGCATACTATACCACAGCTGCTGTTTTTACATCACCAATTCAAAGAATGAATGCTCAATACTTCAACTGCTGTGTTTAAATCATCTACTCAAAGCCAGAGAACACAATACTACAGCTGCTGCGTTTAAATGATCAGTTCAAAGAAGCTACTGTGTTTAAATCATCATTTTAAAGCATGAGTGTACAATGCTACAGCTGCTGGTTTTATATCATCTTTTCGAAACCAGAGTGCATAAAAATAAGACTGAGAGCATAAGATCACAGCTGCTGTGTTTATAATATCAGTTTAAAGAATGAGCGCACATTACTACAGCTGCTGTGTTTATATCATCAATTCAAAGACTGTATTCATAAGCTGACTGACTTTGAGAAGAATATGCCAAAGTTTACCATAATCACATGACTGGCTTATTCATCCATGTTCACTGAGTTTAGAACAAAACAAAAAGCAGAGAGAGAAAAAGAGAGAGAGAATGAGAACAGATTTTACTTATGTTCATGTTCATAACCACAGCACCATTTAAAAAAGTATGAAAAAAATAAGCCAGCTTAAAACGGGTATGCTTCTTTTTGCATGTGTGTGTGAAAATATTTTTTTGATATTTCCACAAACTGCTTGGTATACATATCTTTTTCTTATAATATATACATTTCTTAAACAGATTTGTTTGTAATCGATGCTACTACTAGTTCTACGAAGTCTGACTAGTCAGGCAATAAAAACTGAATCTAGGGTCTCCAACAAGAATTGCATTGGATACAGAACATCATGATGTACTCATACAAGAAATGTATACATGTCACAAAAATCATTCGTATGCAGTGAGCCTTTTTAAAATCACTTATAACTCTCAGTCTTTCTCTTTAGTATGGGTGCACATTCACAAATGCATACACATACAAAAACTGAATGTATACATGCCAAAAATATAAACATCTGCTGAGAACTTTGGTCAAAACCAACACAAATAGTTCATATGTGTGAAAAAGGACATAAAAAAAACCCCCAATAAAACATTACAGTAGCAATTCATCTGAAGCACCGACAGCAGATGAGATCTGCAGACTAACATCTGAACGGAGACCAAGTGTGTCATTTTCACCTTTTTCACAGAATTAAAATAAATGTGTAGTTTGAAACACACAAAAAGGCTGAAATCCCAATTCTCTTCTTCTCAAATATTAATATTCTTGGCCTTATTTCAACCAGCAGCACTTCATGCAGTCATCACAGTCTGAAGTGGGCAACCAAAACATAGTTTGAACAGACAGGAGAAATAAAGATGGGTAAAGCAACAGAAAACAACGACAGAAGAACAAAAACGACAACAAAACATTTACAAAAAAGAAAAAAAAAATGTGGGGGTGGGCTGAAAACAAGAAGAATGCATCAAACTAAGGATTATATTTAAAAACACAAAAAAAGCCCCACTGGAAGAAAGAAAAAAAAAAAGACTACACACACTTCATTTTCTAGTGTGCTACACCTTTGATGGCAAAAAAAAAAAAAAAAAAAAAAAAAAAAATGTGGACAGACACGTGATTTAAAAAAAACAATAATAATAATAATAATGAATACTTATATTAAAAAAAAACAACTTGACAACAAGAACAACTGAAATTCAAGGAGCAAGACGAGATCAGCGCCACACTTCAAACCTGAAGAGACCCACATACACTGAACGCTGGTGTCATGTTGAACACTCTTGTACTGTACTTGATGCCACAGCGTCACAGGGATCAGGTGGGTCTGATCATGAACAAGCAACACTGTATTCACATTCTGCAGTGTCACAGGTACTGGGCCATTCTGATACAGTAAAAAAAAAAAAATCAAACGTACTATTAACTACAGTCTCACATGCTCTGGACCAGTTTGCTGTTGAACAAACCAATACTATACTTAATGCTGCGCTGTCGCAGGCACTGGGCCAGTTTGATGTGGAACAAACCAATACATACTGCAAACAACAACGTCACAATGTATTGAGCCAGCTTGATACTGAATAAACCCCATTGTACTTAATACTACAAGTGTTTGAGGTACTGGGCGATTCCGATATGGAACAAAACCACACTGTACTGAATATAAAGTCAAAGATATCTGGTGAGTTTGATACGTTTCCAAGTTTTATGAATAGCTCAGAATGAATTGCGCGCACCACACACACACACACACACACACACACACACACACACACACACACATACCACACCACAAATGTCGAGCTCAATAAATTCAAAATTGCACATGTGTGTGCATGTGCACACACATACACACACACATACACACACACAGTGGAGAGACTCTAAATTAAACAACAAACACATACATTGAAAACGGAGGATGGTACCTTTTTCTAACAAGGAGCTTGGTACTAAGGAAAACAACAATTGGATGTTCTTTCTTGGAACGTTGCACACATAAAGATCACAATCATAGCATCTCTGAAGTGCGGTGAGATGTCTCGCGTAGAGTTTTACCCAAGTGCGCTGAAATAATATCTCACCACTGTGCATAAAGAAAGGCACTTACACAGTGATTAGACACACCACATGCACATGCGCACAATCTCAAAAAGCAGGATCTGATGTTCAGTGATGCACTAAAAAAAAAAATCTGCGATAGTGGTAAGGTGGTGTGGTCATGTGCAGTGACAATCACTAATTCAGTGTGAGATCAGAACGGTGGCCAGCGGTTCTGCTGCACCGCACACCTGTTGTGTCCACACTGCCGCAGGACAAACGGCAACGCTGGCTCTGACATTCGCTCACTCTGGCTTCATCAGTTCAGGACAAAGACACAGCGGTGCTCCCTGCAGCACTGGCTAATGATTAGCTTGTCAGATTAAGACCATAACAATCATTGAGACAATTCTGTTCTTTGGTGGCCACACCCCTGATTTACCAGTGCTTTCATCACAATCCTTTTAAATGTACCCCTAAAAGACCCTTTCTTCCGAAGTGGCCAAAAGAAAATTGATTGTGCAATGAGTGACACCACAGACATCAGCAATTCATTATCATTAACAGGTTTTTTTGTTTGTTTTTTTAGAAATTTTCATTTTGTTAAGAGGAATTATTTCCAACCCAGAAGCTCTCATGAGATCAGCTGACTCGCCTTTCTGAAAAATGGCCGCCTTTCTGAAAAATGGCCATCTTTCCTCAAGCGGATTCTGGACTCTGACTGGTATCTGATTTGCAGACATATTTGAATGGCTCATGTTCCCTTCCTCCCATCCTTTTCTCCCTTCCTCACGTCCACATCAAACCAACAGAATGCTCGACCATGAAGACTCCTCTGGAAAAAATTTTTTCAAGGGACAATTGGACAACACAAGGTCTTCGGAGAAGTCACCCTTAAGCAGACCCAGCAGAGAGCTGAATTAGAAGCAGTCCTATACATGACTGTCCATTTTGTACAGACATAAACCAGTCTGTTTATCATCAGAAGCAGTCCTATACATGACTGTCCATTTTGTACAGACATAAACCAGTCTGTTTATCATCAGTCAGTCTTGTAAATGACGGTCCATTCTAAACAGACATAAACCACAGTCTTGTTTATCATCAGAAACAGTTCTGTACATGACTGTCCATTTTGTACAGACATAAACCACAGTCTATTCATCATCACAATCAGTTTTGTACATGACTGTCCATTTTGTACAGACATAAACCACAGTCTGTTTATCATCAGAAACAGTCCTGTACATAACTGTCCATTTAGTACAGACATAAACCATAGTGTATTTATCATCAGAAACAGTCTGTTTATCATCAGAAACAGTTCTGTACATGACTGTCCATTCATTCAGACATAGATCACAGTCTGTTCATCATATCAAACTGACAACCGGTCAAATAATACAGTAATGGCAAGAACAGGTAATATCTGTGAATGTCAACCCTGGGAAATCATGAGAAACTGCACTACACTTCACAAATCAAGCAAGAAATATCGTATGTACACTCCAACTGCAGGCCATACCTCACAGACAAAAACTGCACGAGATCCACAGCACAGACTTCAACTGGCAAGTCGAAATACAAATATGTCTTCATATAGCTCTGAACTGGATGCCACAATGAATCAGCAAGGTCTGATTCTCTCCCCACTGAACCACAACTGCTCTGCTTTTGATACTGTGTAGCTACATAAATATGTTTTGAAACGCATTTTTTTCTGTCACAGCAGATTTATTCCAAAGCTTTTTCTAAAGGCTCTGATATGGCCCTTTGCAGTCGGCTGGGCTATAAGCAACATTACCATACTTTACCTTTTCTAAAGGCTGCTCCTATCACGAGAAAGCAAAAAATGTATTGAGACAGGCTTTTCCCAAAAATGAGTAGAGGCTGCATACAGAGGCACTGTATAAATGTTTTAAAAAAAAAAAAAAAAAAAAAAAGGAAAAAGAAAAAAAGGCAAGTATTAGTCATCATGGCATGGCGGCCGACGTTGAGGTTTTGCGGGTTGGGAGGTTCTGGGTTCAAGTTCCACCAAAAGCGATGGTGAGATTTTGCTCCTACCCACAGCAATGTTCAGTTTCGTCCTTTTAGTTTGGAAACATATATATGATAGTGATGCTATGGGCTCAAATTGTCAAGGCTAGAAGCACCCAGCTGAGTTCCATACAGTTAATATGAATGTGTACCTGAGGGTGTTGCTCAAATTTCCTGTCCAACACTGCAGATGTCTGGCTTTCTGAAGTCATGTTTGACAACAAGATTCATTACAGAAGGAAACGGAATGCATCAATGTCACGTAGTCTCAGACCAGAATGAGACTTGCTGGCATCATCTTAATTTTCCATGGTCACCACTGAAACAAAATAAAATAAAATTTTGTAGCTCTTCACGCCATGCTCTTATGCAGACCTTGGTTTCAATTCTGTCTCCACGTCTTTGCACATGGTGAATCCTGTGGCAAAGTTGTTGGAACTTTTAAGTGTAAGGGGACTGTATCGATGGTGCCCTCAGAGGGGAACTCATGCCAGCTCTTAAACCTGGCAGTTACTGTCCTTAACAGGAGGCTTAGCAGGTGGTGTCCAGAATATGTTTGGTCAGAGCAGCCACCACTGGCCAGTGTCTCCTCTAATGGGTGGCCTCATGATGACTGATACTGATTGCTTCATGAGGAGTGCAGTGCTGTAGCTGTTACAATACAAACCTGACTTTGTAGGAAGCATAAAATACAAGACAGGTAAAAAAAAAATTTTTTAAAGCAATGCTGCAGCTGTTACAATACAAACCTGACTTTGTAGGAAGCATAAAATAAAAGACAGGTAAAAAAAAAAAAAAAAAAAAAGTATCTCAGCCAGCCTAGCATCATGGGGAAAGTGTTGTTCAATCCACCCTGACACTGTTCCCAATACAAACCCCTCGAACAACAGAGATTTCTCCACCACCTCAACTGGATTGTAGTTCTATGAAAGCCTTTATCCCTCTATGTTGAAAGAAGTAGTCTGAACTGTGACCAGATGGCTGCTACTCTGGAAAGGAGAAACAGCTGGACCACTCAGAGCAGAGCCACAACACGACAAACTGGAGGATATTTCGATTGCAGCACGCATGATTTAAGGGCCTCTGATTGGTCTGCTTCTGACTTCCATGTGATAGATCTATTTCAAGCTGATAAACATATAAAATAGGTAAGTCTTCAGAAAACAGCAGATGTGTCATCTTTCCCACTACATTTTGAAAACATACTGCACAATACAGAGGACACAAGGGAGGCTGGGTTTCTCTCTGCAGCCACCTACTTTCTTCACATAGCAGCATCCCATGAGTAACATGAAAACTCTAAAACATGTCATGAACCACCTTCAACACTGGGTCTTAATCTCTGCCATGCTTCCTGGATCGCATTCTACCCAGAAATATAATAAATCAACAATGCCTATTTAACTATTTGCAACACTCCATTGAAACTTTAGGTATTTGTCGAAAACCTTATAACCTACTTGTCATCAAACTTTTGTTTTTCTGAGTGAAAAACAAAAAAGGCAATCAATTACATATAGTCTGAACAACACACAATGGATGACTAGGGTCTACAAGACCCATAAACTATAGACTTTACCAGATGTCGCTATTGACCATACACTCCTGACAATGCAGTTCTCTCATGACCCATACACTTCATACATGCTTTACCCTGTCTCTCCCTCTGCTGATGACGTAGGTTTTCCATGACATACACTTTTTAAAGACAAGGCCTCTGTGGAATGTATGGATCCATGAGACACCACCATCACTGGGAGTGTGTATTCAACAGCAACATCAGTAAAGAATAAAAGGGAGCATGTTCGATGGGAGATAAACATCCAACAGAAAATTACTCCAATCCCTCCCTACACATCCCATCCCACCCCACCCCAAACAAGTCTATCAAAGCAGGAAGTGTTCACTTGGGACAGCCTTTATTAGAAGGAGTCACTGAAACACACATGACTCAATGGCTTCATAACCACGTCTTCTTCTCGCCACAGCAAGTGTTAGACCTTAGACCACTGGGGAAAAATAAAGCGCGTGAATCATTCAGCTGCGGTAGAGCTCGTCCAGGGCATTTTTAGCGTAGGCGTTAGAGTCCATCAACTGTGTGATGGCCGACTGCACCAGGTTTAAGAACATTGCCGGCCACACACGCACCAGCTCCATGTGTTTGCGGTCGGTGAAGACGGCCCCCTTGGTCATCTCGTTCAGGTAGGCCTTGGTGAACTCACGTTTGATGGACACCTCCTGCAAGGAACGGCATTTGATGTTATAAGCTTCAGTTCTGTTGGATTCATGGTCAAATGCAGAGCCTGGGGTGCTGTGATGACACGAACACACACACACACCTCTCAACATGCATCTTAACACACACACACACACACACACACACACACACACACACACACACCTCTCTCAACATGCATCTCAACACACACACACACACACACACACACACACAACACACACACACACACACACACACACACCAGAGGAACAATAATAGCCTGCTCTGCAGACAAGGCCTGCATGCCTGGTGACTTAACTGGGGAATCCTTAGCCTGTCACTTTTTGGCCCGCATTCTGTCCTTTCTCAGCCTGCTTAAGTGGAGGCTTTGGTTACTGTTATATGTTGTGTGTGTGTATGCGTGTGTGTGTGTGTGTGTGTGTGTGTGTATGTGTGTGCGTGTGCATGTGCATGTGCATGTGTGCGCACACACTTTTGTGTGTGTGCGTGTGTGCGCGCGCATGTATGTGTGTTCATGTGCGCGTGTGCACGCATGCGGGCAGAATTGTCCAAAGTTAGCTGTTTAGCAGACTGTACTGTCAATATCTACAGGTAATGCTACATTCTATTTAAAGCCGGTCACAAACAGTAATTAACCAGTGACTGAGAAGGGATATAATTTTCATTTATGAAGAAAATGACTAAACAGTAAACAACACTAATGTGATTCATGCTCTCTACCTGTTACCTTCAAAATTCTTTCTTTCTTTTATTTATTTATTTTTTTAACAAAGCAGAAGAGCTTATGAAACTGGAGCACAAACAAAAACAAAAAAGAAAATCCAACCTGTCTCCCTAAATCATACCAAAGTTTGCATAAAAATCTAGCAGTGAACATAGTGTGCTCTGCGTGTGTCTGTTTAAGAGTTGTTAATATTTTAAACTGACATTATAGTCACTTGTCTGATTTTCAAAAATCCATTAACCATCTGTAATATTGATGCTGACTCCTGATATACACATCATACAGTCTACTGCTTTCTGAGTTGTTGCTATCAATTCAGCTGTACCAGGACTCTTAAACTGTCCATAACTGTGTTACATGGACAATACCCTGTCATTGTTATTGTCACACTGAACTCAAGGCAAAAAAAAAAAGGTTTTACAATGTTTTGGTTTGATTCACAGGACTTTGCAAATGGCGGCAACTTTTGCTGTATCTCATGCTGCGAAACATGTCAGCATTTTTACCTTCCCTCAAATTTCATCTGGGAATGAGACACAGGCTCATGCTTCATAGAGGAATACAGACATATTAGTAGCTTGTAGATTAACGTTGGTGAAACTGTGACTTATTTCCTATTCAAGATTTAGAAATGTAATTTCTCGCGAGCCGACAATTATCTCTTTAGGAGTTGCATCCCTTTTTCTCATTTCCATGGCGATGGCAGACACTGACAGAACCAGATGCGGAGGAACACTAGAGGATCCCAAGGACACATTAACATAAGATGCCCATAGAGGCACCCACTATTTTTCTCCCCCCACCTGTTTTATTCCTTGGGGATCAGTGGCATGGTAAGCCAGTGCTGCTCTGCCCAACTGCTCCATATGAGATTTGTCTCCCCTGTCTCCTTTCCGAGGCTTGCTCTCGTCCCCAAGTGATCCCAGCGGCTTTTTGCGTGTTTCGCTGATCAAAGAGTGCAGTCTGTACTGTGGTAGATGCGTCGTCACGGCCTGGGTCAGAGGTCCAAACAGGCGATCTGCGTTGACAATGTCGGCACTGGACACCTGCTCACATGGTGAAACACAGCCGCTTATTGTGTATGGAAAATCTTATTACCTCTACATTATCACCAATCACGTTGAATGAACGAAATTACAGAGATGCCATCTTTTTATTCATGGTATCTTGGTTTCTGCCATTTTGTTGCAACGGGAATGACAAAACATACAAGAAGAGAATGTGGACTTGATCCTGTCAAGTTCAGGTCTTGTGTTAAGACTTACATAGAGGTGTCCCTGTACATATATAAAGCCTGTTATATAGCAAATGTAAGCCACCCTAAGCTTGAGAGATATCTATAATCCACAGGTTATTGAATGATTACAAAAAAGTTCGTCAGTGGTGATCTTGTGCATGTTGACGCAGCACTGTTGACAGTCATAAGAGTATGCAATCTTATCAAGACCTGGCCATGTGATTCTTTGGAACTTAAGGGGAGATCTATCAACACGAATGAAAATCACTACATCCCCTTATCACAGAAAGCAGGTGTTGAACAACAGCGGTACTGCTTCCATGAGAGAAAAGATCTAATCCCAGAATATTGTTATTGTCAGATGCACCGAGTCTTGACCTACCTCCACCCCGTTGATTTTCTTCAGGTTGAAATGCTGCAGCCTGTGAACGGTGTAGAGCCTCCACAAGGTGAACTTGGTGACGGGGTTCCCATCCAGCTCAATGGTCAGCTGCTCCAAGGTGCGCACGGCTGCCAAGGCGTTGATCTGCTGCAGGCTGTGCACATTGGTGTTTCCAAAGATCAGGTTCTGAAACCAAAGTCCGCCGTGGGAGGATGGATAAGGCCTGGAATAGTGAGTAAGCCTCTCTGTCTTTTTTCACAGAGACATGAGTGCACAACTTAAGCCCAATGACACTTTGTGCTTAAATTAATCACCTGGAGCAGACGTTCAGATTATAAGGCAATGCTTTTTTAGGGGACCTTAAACCACACACACACACACACACACACACACACACCACACACACAAGCAACACACACACACATACACAAACAAACACACACGCACACACACACACACACACACACACACACACACACACACACACACACACACACACACACCAAAATGTGTTCTTCAACAGAAAATTGCCAACATTTTAACACCACCTCTCTCCTAAAAGTAAAATCAAGACAAGTCATGTCACAGTCTATGTGCCCTAGGTATATCTGCATCGATTCAATCCACTGCACCATCAGCCAGCTCCAAGGTATAATCTACCTGACATTCAGCCTCCATGTCACCACACTTCAAACAGCCATCACCCATTGTTTACATCAGCTCACAGCCAGCGATTTGGTATGGTTTGCTAAAACCATGGTTCCACTGGAAGACGGAGTGATACTCTAGAACCACTACAATACAACCTCCCTGCCCCCCGTCCCTTTTAACAGCCATCACCGACGGGCACTGTAGCTGTCGCCCTCTCTGGTGTTTGTTACCTGTGTGTTGGGGAATCGCGGGCGGACTTTCTGGATGTGCTTGCAGATTTCATCAAAGTCGACAAACTTGAAGATGATGGTGGTGACCGCGGCGGCAGCAGCCAGGCCCCAGTTGCGATCAAAGGCGCCCAGGGCTAGGGGGCCGTAGATGTTCAGCGTGTCGTCTTCCAGCTCTGCCACCATGTGCAGGTTCTCTGTGGGGTCACCACTGTTGGGGCTGAAAGAAAAAAAAGGGAAGAAATGGTTTTGTCTGTGATAGATGGAAATCTCATAATTCCTTTCTTTTTTTGTTTTTCTTTAAAATGTTTTCTGTTTCTTAAGACTGGAACTGGTAACCAATGATAAAATCTCCTTCAGGAAAAATAACCATCCCTGTCTCAGACTTCTTTCAGTGAGCTCATTTAAAGCAGAAAGAAAATATAATTTCACTTGGTATTTTCAAATAATACAGATGAATCAAAATACACTGATGAGAAGCAACACCAGACTCTGTTAACGAACGCTGTTGTTTATCTGATTTGTATCTGGCACTCAGGATACATTAGCTTTGTTTTTCTGAAGTCAGTGCGGCTTTTTTTTTGTTTTTCGTTTTTCATTGTTTCCTTCTCTTGCTCAACCACCCATTCTGTCTCAAAAGAATCGAAGACTCCAGGATTTTGCTTATGTTTCATACAGTTAGATTCTATAATCATTTAACCTTTTCCCAACGCGCCGTGCGATAGTGATGGCAACTCTGTCGACCCGTTCACGACGAGCCGTGCCCTGGTGACGGCAGCACTGCTGTACTGCTCGGACGTGCCGTGCCTCCGTGACGGCACAACTATAAACAATTCCCATGTTCTCTCGTCTACTGTCTAGGGGATGCAGCTGCCATAAATATTTAGAACAGGGTTCTAGCCACTGGAAGGGTAAGTTTACATGCACTAGCGATGACCTTTGTGACCCCAGAGTAGTCCGAACAAAGAGACCCGTCTGGCACTGGAAGGCACGTGTGGAATTTCCTGCTTCACCAATATATCGGGCAGAAGGAGAATGACATGTGGTTTTAGAACTGGTTCAGCAAAGTAGCTCAGAAAATGAGGGAGGTAAAGGTGTGCAAGTTTATCAAAAAGAATCTGAGCTTGATTTTATTTGCTCTGTGCCTTTAATAGTTTTATAAGTCTTATCATCTGAAGCCAAAACAGTGAAAAGTGTGTACTGTGCGCAATGATTTAACTGCTTAAAAAAAAAAGAAGAATTCACTTGGATTACACATACTGAATACCTCAGGCTTTCTCTGCATCTGTTCAAAGTAAGAGTGAAATTTTATGCCCCTTTTCTTCCTCATTTGCTGTTGTCATACTAATCAAACAAATGTAAACAAGATTGTGTTCTCCTACATTTTACTTATGTTGTTTCTGTAACAGTAGCGTTGCTATTTTACCAAAAATGTATTTAATTCTATGCTCATTACAAAGTTCACGCTTTACCCTTTCCATTGATGTATAACAATTGCTTGTTAGGTTTATATGAGGAGACGTAAAATAAAATTAAAAAGTGCGAAAATCGCGCGTCTGCAACGGTTGTAGGCACGTGCGGTGCACGCGCATGCAGGGAAGCGACACTGCTCTGCCGCACTCGTCTGGAAAGTATTAAACTGTTCCCTTCACTGCATTTTCTATGACATCGTACACACAGCTCATTCTTTCACCTCTGGGCCTTTTCTCAGTATGGTGTCATGTGGTAGTGGATCAACTGCTCTGTGACAGTGTTGGCATCCCATTCAGACTTCTTCCTTTACCAGACCTTCCTAGGCCCCACAGACTTCCCTCCACACTCCCCCTTGAGGCAAAACTCCAGTTTACCTTACTATAACAGATCTTTTCAATGGTACACACATTTCCACAAATGAACACCTCAGACCTTTCTCTTCCTTATGCTAACCAAGACAGGATTTAAGGTTAACCATCTGTCTCAATGTATGCAAATGCCTGCTTTCACAAAAATGAAGCCAGCTCACGAGCGATTTGATTAATATTTTCTTAATGTGACAATCTATGTTTTGTGAATATGTCAAAGTGTTGAAAAGTGTGAAGATCAGTTTAAAAGTAGTAAACTAAGATGGAGAGGAGGGGAAAAAAAGGTGTAAAGCAATCGGCAGCCAGAAAGGGTAGATAAAGCACAGTTGGCAGTCCAACCACAACAGTCTGCTGTGGTCATGAACACAACAAACAGTCACTAGTCAATGCTTCTGGTTCTCTTGGGTTTAGACTTTTTTTTTAATCTGCCTTGGATCAATAACTAACAGTTTCAATATGATATATGTTACTAGGCCTCCTTGGCTTAAGCACAGGATATTTTTCCATGTACTTTGGTATTACTGACTGGCAACCACCGATGTTTTAGTGTTTTAGTTTTCAGAGCTATTGCCTGCAAGCTTTTCATTTTGGCTTCCTTTTTTCATCACCAGTATCCGATTCAAATCAGTTTCATGCTGCCTTTTTTACACCATATTTACTCAAGTAAAGATACTACTGCCAATGGCATTGAGAGATTGCTACTCCCACAAGTCCCATACATGGGCAGAAATGTCTCTCGTAAAGCACTCAGAGCATGACGCGAAATTGGAGGTTACATCGTTGACAAGATCACAGCATTTTAACATGCTCTTAGTACCGTAGTCTGGGGGGTAGAATTATGTAAACTATGAATGAATCATATCACTAGGGATATTGATGCATATTTCTTTTTCTGGGATAAAAATGACTGTGTGTATAACTGTATCAGTGAAACCATTAGTGTAACAGTGGTCACAATCACAGACTGATGTCAAAGAGATTGGGAGTTTCGTCCTCATCACTAACCTTAATACCACTGCAGGATTTTCTGGGCCACACCGTTTCCTGCCCACATTTGTCTGCAGATTAGCATACATAACAGAACCCACAGGAACACAAGCTGTCCCTCGTAAAATTCTCTAGATATAAACTACATACATGAAAAAAAGACAGTGGTGGCAACAAACACAGATAGATCCCTTGTTAAACACAGTAATGCAATGTCTTATTGTCTCTGTCATTGCTGCAAGGTAATCTTCATTCTTGCCCCTCAAAGCCCCAAACTCTCAACTGAGAATAACATTTCTCCTATGAAATGGGGAAAAAAGAGGAGTTGGGGGGGGGGGGGAGGAAGAGAGGAGAGGGAGGTGTGAAAACCCACCCGAAGATAACCGTTTCTTTGGAAGACTTGGGCTCAGAGCGGCGCTGCATGGGGCGAGAGTGTCGGCAGCGTCCCGCGTGCTCTCCTGCGACACATCTGTCAGGTTGCTGTGCGCGCTGCCCGGACGACTGGCCCGTCTGTCACTGCTGGAAGTGTACACCTCACTGTCAGCGTGTGTCTGTATCATTTTTCTCTGTTCTATCTTCCATGTGTCTGTTTCATTTTCTCTGTTTTATCTTCCATGTGTCTGTTTCATTTTTCTCTGGTTTATCTTCCATGTGTCTGTTTCATTTTTCTCTGGTTTATCTTCCATGTGTCTCTGTTTCATTTTTCTCTGTTTTATCTTCCATGTCTGTTTCATTTTCCTCTGTTTTATCTTCCATATGTCTGTTTCATTTTCTCTGTTTTATCTTCCATGTGTCTCTGTTTCATTTTTCTCTGGTTTATCTTCCATGTGTCTCTGTTTCATTTTTCTCTGGTTTATCTTCCATGTGTCTGTTTCATTTTCCTCTGTTTTATCTTCCATGTGTCTGTTTCATTTTTCTCTGTTTTATCTTCCATGTCTGTTTCATTTTCCTCTGTTTTATCTTCCATGTGTCTGTTTCATTTTCCTCTGTTTTATCTTCCATGTCTGTTTCGTTTTCCTCTGTTTTATCTTCCATGTGTCTGTTTCATTTTCCTCTGTTTTATCTTCCATGTGTCTGTTTCATTTTCCTCTGTTTTATCTTCCATGTGTCTGTTTCATTTTCCTCTGTTTTATCTTCCATGTTTGTTTCATTTTCCTCTGTTTTATCTTCCATGTGTCTGTTTCATTTTCCTCTGTTTTATCTTTCATGTGTCTGTTTCATTTTTCTCTGTTTTATCTTCCATGTTTGTTTCATTTTTCTCTGTTTTATCTTTCATGTGTCTGTTTCATTTTCCTCTGTTTTTATCTTCCATGTGTCTGTTTCATTTTCCTCTGTTTTATCTTCCATGTTTGTTTCATTTTCCTCTGTTTTATCTTTCATGTGTCTCTGTTTCATTTTTCTCTGGTTTATCTTCCATGTGTCTCTGTTTCATTTTTCTCTGTTTTATCTTCCATGTGTCTGTTTCATTCTCCTCTGTTTTATCTTCCATGTCTGTTTCATTTTCCTCTGTTTTATCTTCCATGTGTCTGTTTCATTTTCCTCTGTTTTATCTTCCATGTGTCTGTTTCATTTTCCTCTGTTTAATCTTCCATGTGTCTGTTTCATTTTCCTCTGTTTTTTCTTCCATGTCTGTTTCATTTTCCTCTGTTTTATCTTCCATGTGTCTGTTTCATTTTCCTCTGTTTTATCTTTCATGTGTCTCTGTTTCATTTTTCTCTGGTTTATCTTCCATGTGTCTCTGTTTCATTTTTCTCTGTTTAATCTTCCATGTGTCTGTTTCATTTTCCTCTGTTTTATCTTCCATGTGTCTGTTTCATTTTCCTCTTTTATCTTCCATGTCTGTTTCATTTTCCTCTGTTTTATCTTCCATGTGTCTGTTTCATTTTCCTCTGTTTTATCTTCCATGTGTCTGTTTCATTTTCCTCTGTTTTATCTTCCATGTGTCTGTTTCATTTTCCTCTGTTTTGTCTTCCATGTTTGTTTCATTTTCCTCTGTTTTATTTTCCCTATGTCTGTTTCATTTTTCTCTGTTTTATCTTTCATGTATCTGTTTCATTTTTCTCTGTTTTATTTTCCATGTGTCTGTTTCATTTTCCTCTGTTTTATCTTCCATGTGTCTGTTTCATTTTCCTCTGTTTTATTTTCCATGTGTCTGTTTCATTTTCCTCTGTTTTATTTTCCATGTGTCTGTTTCATTTTTCTCTGTTTTATTTTCCATGTGTCTGTTTCATTTTCCTCTGTTTTATTTTCCATGTGTCTGTTTCATTTTCCTCTGTTTTATCTTTCATGTGTCTGTTTCATTTTCCTCTGTTTTATTTTCCATGTGTCTGTTTCATTTTCCTCTGTTTTATCTTCCATGTGTCTGTTTCATTTTCCTCTGTTTTATTTTCCATGTGTCTGTTTCATTTTTCTCTGTTTTATCTTTCATGTATCTGTTTCATTTTTCTCTGTTTTATCTTTCATGTGTCTGTTTCATTTTCCTCTGTTTTATTTTTCATGTGTCTGTTTCATTTTCCTCTGTTTTATCTTTCATGTATCTGTTTCATTTTTCTCTGTTTTATCTTTCATGTGTCTGTTTCATTTTCCTCTGTTTTATCTTCCATGTGTCTGTTTCATTTTCCTCTGTTTTATCTTTCATGTATCTGTTTCATTTTCCTCTGTTTTATCTTCCATGTGTCTGTTTCATTTTTCTCTGTTTTATCTTTCATGTGTCTGTTTCATTTTCCTCTGTTTTATTTTCCATGTTTGTTTCATTTTTCTCTGTTTTATCTTTCATGTGTCTGTTTCATTTTCCTCTGGTTTATCTTCCATGTTTGTTTCATTTTTCTCTGTTTTATCTTCCATGTGTCTGTTTCATTTTCCTCTGTTTTATCTTCCATGTGTCTGTTTCATTTTCCTCTGTTTTATCTTTCATGTGTCTGTTTCATTTTCCTCTGTGTTTTTTTCCATGTGTCTGTTTCATTTTTCTCTTGTGTATCTTTCACGTGTCTGTTCCATTTTTCTCTGGTCTATCTTTCATACCACTTCACAGGCATTTCCCCCACACCGCTCTGTCCAGCTCCCCATTCACCGTCACACCCTGGCTTGCCCCTGCATTAGCAGTCCACAGGCAGCAGTCGATATCAAGTCTTTAAGAGACAACCCACCAGAGGAGACACTGCCCTGCTACCAAGCCGCTTCAGTGAGGTTCAGTGGTGCCTGTTCTTTTCCAATACACGCATGACACCAGCAAGGGAGGCCTCCACCAATGACAAGAACTGCTTAGTTGCGGAGCAACTGTAAGTGAACATCCTCATCCGGAGGATGCCACCATGTCCATCCAACATCAGTCCTCTTGCACTTGCCAGTGCTAATGACCTCAACATGAACTCCCAAAAGGCCCAAACACTCAAAGGAAATCAAAACTGATGCTGCCACGAGAGCAGAGCATGAAGGGCTATAGAAGTTGAGAATTTGTTTTTCTTTTTCCTTCTTTTTTTTTTCTCTGCTGCATGGGTCTACCTGACATGGCAATCGTCATTAACTTTTTCATCAAAAGTGTGTGTGTGTGTGTGTGTGTGTGTGTGTGCATGCCCATGTGTAAGTTTTGTAAGTGCGCGCATGCGCGCACGCACACACACACACACACACACACACACACACACACACACGCGCGCGCCAAACACAACATGTATCATAAGCCTCAAACACATTATTGATCACATGTAAGCTGTTCTCACACATGCACACATATGGATGCCCCACTACCAACTGCTTGCATAACGCACTAACACACTCATATGATTTACATGTTTTAATATATCTCTCAACTCTGATGCATCAGACACTTCTTACATTACTCTCTCTCTCTCTCTCTCTGTCGAGCAAGTGCTCGCACGCGTGCACACGCACGCACGCATGCACGCACGCATGCATGCACGCACGCACGCACACACACACACACACACACACACACACACACACACACACATACACCACGAACAATCAACACACAAACATACACTCACTAAGTACACACATGGTCACACCCCCACACACACCACTTGCTCCATACGCCAACAGTACCTTGTGACTGAGACAAGCTCTGCGTCGTCCTCCTGAGGGAAGATGTCTGCTGAACCAGGGGACAGAGACCCCAAACGGCCCGCATACAGCTCCGGGGCCCGAACCATCTTACCCGTGCGAGACATCAGGGATCCTTGCATTGTCTCCCACTGACGCTTGGCATTGTTGATCGCTAGGCGGCGCCTCTCCTGTCACATGAACGTACAAATTTAGCCACAAAACAACATTCTTTTCTTTAATCAGCAATGCTGTACATGTCATAAATGGAAAGAAAAGCTTTTTCCTGCATATTAACTATTGGTAAAACAATGACATACATGGAAAAAAACATCACAAGGAAACTACCCTTCTTTATTTAATTCATGCAGACATTGACTTATAGAGAGACCCTCCTAATCTTGCTTTTTCACCGTTTCTCCAAACCTTTATTGACTGCGTAATTTTGTTTTTTGCTTTTGTTTTTATTTCTTGCATGAATATCAAAGTAACAACTGCTGATTCAAGATGTTTTAACCCATGGCCATGTTTGGAGAATACATGAACAATAGGTACTTGCTACACTTCTGCATCACTAAAAACATTTCAAAACAAAACAATCATAAAATCAATACATGAAATATATTGGAGTCATTAAACAAGCTGTTCATTCTAAACACTAGAATTCCAATTAAAATAACAGATTCTCCCGTATTTCAGATTTACTCAGCTTTTTGTTGTGCTTTCATCCCAAAGTGAAACAATCTGATGTTCAATATTTTCTGGGAATTATCTCATTTTAAAGGAAATTCTGTATTAGACATTCTTTAAAAAAATGACTTTCATTCTAAATAATTTACATATTTTACTCTTTACGGTATAAATCCTATTTTCTCCATCTTCACCTTGCCTTCAACCTACTTCGATCTGTAAATGATGACTGCCACTATTGCAGTGAAGGTGACCAGAAGAACTTGAAAGTATGGAGTGGAACAGAAGAGAAAACCTGCCACTTATGCATCAGGGTAGCTGGATCAATACCATGATGAACTAGACAGTGTGAGGAACTAACAGAATGTAGGTCTGGTGAGGGGGGAAGGGGGTGTATGGATGGAGATCTCACTGGCTGAGGTAGACACGGGTGTAAGTCTTCACGCTAATGTCTTCAAACAGTGTAAATCACTAAAACTTGCTTGCTCTCCTTTGAGATGGCAGCTAGGGGACCCAAAACCAATCAGCGTGTGAGGGGCACTGCACTGCTGAACACTGCCACAGTTGTCTCCATCTTTGTCTCATGTCTGTTCCACATCAATTTTCTTTTCCTCACAGCCATTAGCAGGTCCTAATGGTGACCCACACGCTGCTTGATGTCTCCGTGCACTTCATGACATACTCACCATAGCAGATGTCAGGAGCTGTACTGAAGCGTCTCATCTCTACTGCCTGGATCTATCTTCTGAATATTTGTGCTAGTAAGGTAAGATAAGATAATGTTGCTTATAGCCCAGCCGACCACAAAGGGCCATATCAGGGCTGTCACCAGGTTAAAATCAACTCACAAGTCATTCACTCACACAATTCTTTACAATACATCGTAAAACCCATCCGAAAGTTTGTAAAAATCTTTCCACTGTAAAATCTCGGATCCGATAAAAAATGTTAATCTCTTTCAAGAACTCAAAGATCGCATCAGGCGGAATGTCTCTGAACAAGGTTTTCGTGGAATCTGCTGTACAATGTTTGTGTCTCACATCGTGCAAGTCCCAACACTCTAAAAGAACATGTTTCATTGTGAGTGGCACATGACATGCAATGCACCATGGAGCTTCTTCACTCTTTAAAAGGTATGAATGTGCTGTCAGAGTCCATAACTAACATGCATATAGAAAAATAGAAAGCACAATTGCATGCAAAAGCTTTGGCTTGGATCTTCTACAGACTCTTGCCCTTTGTGCAGTTCACGGTACAGTCTGTGGGGCTAACCCATCCAATCAACTGACTGAACCTTCATCACACTATCCATTGGCTCTTTCAGCACAACAGAGAGCAGTAGATAACCACAGTGAATAAAACACTACGGTGGCAAATGTTTGACTGACATTGTCCTTCAACAGCAGACAAAACATCACACTGTTAACAAGTTTATGGTATCATCAAACATAAAGAAATAACAATTTCTTGACAGGATGAAAAAAAAAAGCTCCACCACAAAATGATTCAGATGTGATCTATTTTGCCATGTTTCAAATCACATCTTTCCAACTTTTAACTTTTGTAAGGAACGTGACAAAGAAGACAGACTGACAAACCAAACTCTGCCTAAATACCAAAATGGTTAAATTAAATCAAGAAAATCTTTTTTTCTTTCAATATTGAAAGAATCAATCAAAAATGACTCATGACGCATTTTGTCACAGATCATCATTAATATACACAACTCTTATGGCAAACATTCAGTGCGTAAGGAGAAACCATTTGTGTTCAGGGATCACAAATCTATCGTCATATGATCTAGCATCCAGGAGACTCTGCAGCCTTTCTGCTTGACATCTGTCAGCCAGTCAGTCGATTAATGAGTCAATACATGAAACCAAGTAAAAGAAGCAGGCAACACTCTACCTTGAGGATGGCCACTTTGTTCAGCTCCCGTCTCTTCTCCTCCTCTTTGCGTGCCATGACGAGAGCCAGTCTCCGCTCCTCCTCCTGCAGGGAAAAACATAACCATTAGCATATACTCTTTATCATCATCGTGATGGATTAGCAAACTACAAGAAAGCAAAATAACAACAAAAGAAAAACAACATGAGAGAAATATACTAAAATGGCATCAAAACACACAAACATACACATTTACAAGAAGAGCACACCCACACACAAAAGAATTTCAAACTCATCCAAGCATTTTCCTATCCACGAAAATGCATGTGTGCTCAAACAAATTTTTTAAATGTTTCTGTACAAATGCTAATACGTATTTTGCATAGTACTCAGACAATGTAAAGTTTCTTTGGACATGTGTGTGTGAGGCCATTTAGCTGATGAGGATGCAAAGAACTTGAAGTGAGCTCACAGACTGAAATATTCAAGAAAGAGTTTGCCAAGATGGTGAGAATTTTTTGCCTTCATTTCTCTGTTTTGCAGCAAATGTTCTTAATTTCATAAGTCCATGAAATTTTCTTTTTTTTTTACTGAAAGTACATTACAAATGCACATATACATACACAGCTGTCCCTGTAAGCATGTAAAACACACACACACACACACACACACACACACACACACACACACACATATAACACGCACACACACACATACACTCACACACACACACACACATTACTCACTGACAGAGAGCAAGACAGAGAGAGAGAGAGAGGGGGGGGGGGCACAGAATGAGAGAGAGAAAGAGCTAGAGAGAGAGGGTGGGGCAGAATGTGAGAGAGAGGCACAGTGAGAGAGAGAGAGAGAGAGAGAGAGAGAGAGAGAGAGAGAGAGAGAGAGAGAGAGAGAGAGAGAGAGTGATTCATAATTACTAAGGGTACAGATAAGCATGAAGATTCTTTTTTCATCTGGCCCTTGAAGACAGAGAGAGACAGAGACAGAGACAAAGAGAGACACTGAGAGAGAAACAGTGAGAGAGATGTACATGAAGATTTACAGAGAGGCATTCAGACATTATCAGGGATGCATCAGTTGTGAGTGGGCTACAAGAGTTCCTGAGGTCACTATATTCCCCAGTAACTGCTTTCCCTACCTTGCACCCCCCCCCCCTCTCCCCTCTCTATCACACACACACACAACACTCTCACTTCCCTCCCTGCCACTCCCACACTCCCACTCTCACCCCCTTCATAAAAAGTTACGCAACACATGCATGCACCTGCACATGGAGATACACACACATATGCACAGCGAAACACACATACACATTCTCTGTATCACACACACACACACACACACACACACACACACACACACACACACACTCTCTGTCTCTCTTTCTCAAGCTCACCGATATTCCCTCACACACACACACACACACACACACACACACACACACACACACACACTCTATCTCTCTCTCTCTCTCTCTTTTTCTCCCTCTCTCTCTCAAGCTCACCAACACTCCTACTAAGGCATGCATGCACACACGCTCGTGCGTGCACACACACACACACACACACACACACACACACACACACACACACACACACACACGCATCATACACACACACTCATCATACACACTGTAAAACCTCTCCTAACCAGAGCCAAGCTTCAAGATAAACCCATCATTCATTTATTCCAGAGTCACATGTCTCCCAGATACCCAATCCAAAACTGTTCAAAGTGGGGGGAAAAAGAAGCTGGTTTGACGTAACATTTTGAAAACAGCTGCCTTGTTTCCTGCCACAGTCCAAAGCTTCTGTCAAGTTATGAGAGGTTTCACACCATCTGCATGTCAGCCAAAGGCAGAGCATTCCTCCTGTCATCTACTTCATTGATTCACATTTCATTCCAATCACGATCCTTAACAAAAAACAAAAAAAAAAAAAAAAAAAAAAGGTGTGAAAGTTTTGCAGGAAAGAAAACCGCAAAATAGGTGGGACATCCACAGCACTGACAACACACTGTGCCATCAGGAACCCAGTCAGCAATTCTCTGGCTATTTTTCGGGCAAGTTGTTTGCAGCTGTTCCAAACTTACACAGAAATGACATTTGGTCTGTTAAACCGATTTATCAGTACATAGCAACTTTTCTCCCTTACACAAGACATGGTCAGTCAAGTCCAAGCCAATGAAACTAGATGTGTTCCTCTGAAAGGGGATGACTGGTTACCTGGCTAAACTCTTACTCTAAGGATCACTGGATCGAGCCCCTGCAGTGCCTGGTAAGTGAAATCTTCAACAGGACTTTTTTCTGACCTCTGGACAGACAACATTGATGAGTGAACCGAAAAGAGTTCTATCACTACCCCTGCCCTTGCCCACGTTGTCACAGGTGGAGACAGCAGGTGCGGTGTTCATCATGGCAGTGTTCCCACAGCTGTGGTAGGCTCCAGGTCAACTAATGTGCAAGCCCCCACATGTATAAGCACTCAGAGAATCAGATGTGCAGTTTGTTGTTGTTGTTGTTGTCATACCCCGGCTAAAAGACTCCAGGGATCATCCAAACAGCCGAAGTATTTGAACACTATGGTACAAATGCATCAGCTGGGGATGAGAACATTACGTGTATGACCGTTTTTGATTACCCCACCACATGGGCAGCCACACTCCGGCTTTGAGGGATTTTGGTGACTGATAATGTTATGCTAGGAGCTTATCACAACTGAAATCAATCCCCACATAACTATGCAGAGCATAACAACATTTTGATGTAGCCTTGGTGTTCTAGCCTATGTCAATTGGCCTGACACAGCCTTAAGCCAAGGCGCAGATGTGCAGTTTAAAGATCCTGTAATCAAAATCCCTGACCAATGGGTGGCAGGACACCGCCAAAAGTGCCTTACTGCAATGCTTGATTACAGACACAGCAATATCCACACTGAAGTGTCTTTATATCAGACCCCTTTACTTTATATGGACCCTTCCCCAATGAACTGTTCCTGCAATGAAATGACATCATATGACTCATCCTTCCCTGAAGATGGAGTATGGCTGCCTTAATGGCGGGATAAAAAATGGTCATACACACAAAACTCCACTGTCTGTCTATACAGGGAGTGTCCGCAGGAGTATCAGCCTGTGTACACAGAAGAAGAAGATATGACTCATTCTTCACCTGTCAGTGAATCTGTGGAAGGCACTCAGCATCACTAGCTCGAGACTGTTTGCTCTTGCCTTATGCAAAAGGGTTGAGTTGTTCATCATATCCTAGCTAACGCTCTTGGCCTCATGTATGTCTGATTTCTATCAACATGCATCTTGTCCTTCATATCTTTGTGCTTCAAAATCAGTCCTGCTTCAAATTTCTTCCATTTGTCCATCCATTTTCAGAGGAGCTGGATCTGTATCAGCTATTGTCCTAATAGTACACTGAACAACTGAGACTATTTGCTGAGGTAAAAAAAAAAAAAAAAACCTGTCAGATAAACAATGCTTCTGGCTGAAGATGAGTCCCTACTTTGCAGAAATTTAGGCACCAAAATCCACAATGGATTAACCAACCAAAACAGCACCAACGCAAAGTGCAACGTGCCTCTGACAGTGTTTTCAGGTTCAAATCAGTCTGAGATACTCCTTTATTCAGCGATAACAACAACAACGCCCATCTTGCACCAAATTCAAGAAGATTAGCGATTGCTCATTCTTCGTTTTCATCGTCCTGACTGTTGTTTACCTTGCCTGAAGAAGACCTATCAGGTCGAAACACGTCGTGTGTTGTCTTGTAATTTGTTTGTCCCTGTTGTTAGGCAGATTAACTATAAATTCTTCTTGAAATTTGTAACAACAGACTGGTTGAAAAGTTAGTTCTATTTTTTTCATGAGGAAAATAAAAAACAAAGAACAGTGGTGAGGGTGATCAACTTAACAAAAATGCAACTAGTGGCATTCTTTTTTTTTTTCCTTCTAAGTAACCTTAATGTTCTTGTTTGTTTTATTATTAAGAAAGGGCCTTGAACCAAGTCTTATTTCTAGATAGCCTTTGGAAAGTGAAACCTCTCACAACGTGATCAGTGCTATCAAAATCTACAATCTCAAGAAGCAGACATTCTGAAGCAACATAAATAAAGTTCTTTAGAAAAGATGATGAAGTTTTGATACCAGTGCACACTTCAGAATGATCTTTGTTCATGACACAGTAAAAACTGAGTAAATTTTGTCCCCTGAAGACACTGTTAGACTGTGGTAAAGTGCACGATTAGGCTCTGTTTAGTTGCATAACCAAATCACAGGAAATCTTTTACCTTTTTAGATTTTAAATAAAGGTAACGTGCAGATGTCTAGAAACAAGAAAAGGAAAAACAACAACAATGAAATGAATAAAGAAAAAAAATGTGCTATACAGAAATAGAAATGGAAAGGTGTCAGAAAAAGGTGAAAAGAAGAGGAAAGAATTTAGAAAAATCATGTTTGTTGTGTGACTCTGTGTGTGTGTGTGTGTGTGTGTGTGTGTGTGTGTGTGTGTGTGTGTGTGTGTGTGTGTGTGAGAGAGTATATGCACATTTGAGTGAGTGAGTATGCATGCATGTGTTCAAAAACAACTAATATCTTAATGTTTGTGTGCGCATACAGAATTTTAAGAGTACAAATAAGTGCTTTTTGTAGTTATCTATATATGTGTGCACATACAGTAATCTATACATGTGTGCACTGATAGTAATCTATACATGTGTGCACATATAGTAATCTATACATGTGTGCACAGATAGTAATCTATACATGTGTGCACAGATAGTTACCTATACATGTGTGCACAGACCACGTGTTTGCTGTACTGGTGAACCAACTGCTGTTGAATTTAATATCCTAAACCAAATTTCATAAACACTGAAGTTAAAGTACCTAGAATAAGCAAACCCCTAAACAATGGAAATCAATGTCTGCACACCAGGAACAGTTTTTCAATCAATGTAAATTTCATCATATTTTGAACAGTATCCATGCCATAAAAATATCAAAGACAACAAATTTCTCTGCATCAACATATGGTCAACTTCAAGAAGCTTTTTATCACAGTATCTGATAACCATGACCACAGCCTAACATCTCCCTGTGCAGCAGTTTGCTCACTGCAGGCATGCCATGCCTGCTTCCTGTTGAAGAGTCAAAAGATTTTCAGACCCACACTCATACTTTGGCTTACCGTGATCCTGCGCATGTCCAGCTGCTTGAGCTGCTGCATGTTGCGCAGGACGATCTGCTTGTAGTTGGGGTCCTGGGACAGGGGGTTGCCATCCAGGCAGATCTCTGACAGGCTGGTGGAGTCCCCCAGACAGTGGACATCCTCAAAGCTGCCCAGGAGAAAACCCAATGTACAAAGGTTGCCATACAGGTGTTTTGTTTGCAAGGTGTTTTGTTTGCATGAGGAGTGCTTAAAAAAATTTGGATCAGGTGGATGGAGTGTTATCATCTAGATCCAGATCTTGGCAAAGGGTTTTATACTGCGCTTACCTGAGTACAACATGACTATTTTAAACAAAAAGGAAAAGAAAGCAGGTGTATGTATGTGCGTGCACATGTACATGTATGACAGCATTTCTGTGCATCATACATGTACAAATTCATTTCTGCTACTGAAAAATTTGATCATCTGACCAAAGCTTATCAGCACCATCAAGCGCCTGTGCTTTAAAGCGACTAATGCAGTGCATTAGTGGGTGCTCATGGAGAATGGTTTGTTACTTCAGAATAAGTTCATCAGGGCTGCCTTCTGCCTGGCCTTGCACACTTTTCTACATATTCCAGGAAACTGGAATGCATCATGACCGATGTACTTGAAGATCATGCCAGCAGTGTCAACAGTGGAAGAAGAACCATCACAACCCTTTTGATTTGTGGATGACATCAATGGCCTGGCAGGCAGCGAACAA
>CM065729.1:61306194-61378694 GCA_033310375.1 Conus canariensis
CAACAAAGTCCTTGGGCACCTTCTCATCAAAACAAAAATATTCTAAAACTGTATGGGAATCCTAAAATCATCTCCTTTCTCAAATTTTCTTTTTCTTTCTTCCTTTTCACCTCCACTACAGAGATCATGTCTTCACCCATCTCTGTTGGTTTATCTATCTGTCTGTCAACAAGGTAATGCATAAACTACTTGAGCCAGTTTTAACAAGACTTGATAGGAAGATACAAAGCAGACATTCAAGGACAAACCCATGAGATGTTGGTATGGATCCATGCTGCATACCTGGGTCAAATGACAGTTTGAGGTCCACTCAACAACACGATGCCAACAGTACTCAGCCTATTATTACTGAAGTTTAGTGGCAAGACGGAATGTGCCCCAAGGTCCAACCTGATCAGTTCATCCATAGGGCAGATCTGGATCCAGGATCTGCATGACTTTTGAATTGAGGTCGGCACTCTCCACAGTGCCTTCCCAGGTTTTCATGATTCATCTGTGAATGTTCTGGGGTATAGTACACTGATGAGTAGATTTCTTGTCAGGTTTTTTTTTAACCAGAGGCCTTAAAATGTAACCAGCTGCAGTTACTGACCCAACAAACAACCTTGGAAAATTTGATGACAATTCATTGAATCATTACTGAAGTGAAGTGCAGACAGACAAACAAACAGAAACAACTGTCTGTAGCCTATGCTGACATGCAGGATAAAAAAAAAAGTTAAAAGAGAAAATGAATAACTGAAAAGAAGAAAATAAGCATTCAGGATTTTATTCCAGTGATCTATTGACTGATGATCTGTGGTTTCAGAGTTGAGTGAATCTATGAGATTCCTTTCAGCCTTTACTTTCTCTTCTCCCCTTGTTTTGTGAGTCTGTCCATTTTCTTTAAAGCTGTACCCTATACACTTGGCTCAGCTGAAGCATTCCTGTTGTCTTTGCTCATGTGTGTCATACCTTTTGACTTTAATTCTGTTGTCTTTGCTGATGTGTATCATACCTTTTGACTTTAATTCTGTTGTCTTTGCTGATGTGTATCATACCTTTTGACTTTAATTCAGTTGTCTTTGCTGATGTGTATCATACCTTTTGACTTTAATTCTGTTGTCTTTGCTCATGTGTATCATACCTTTTGACTTTAATTCTGTTGAGGGCTTACTGACCTCTCTTCTCTTACTCTCCCTGTTGGGCCATAATTCCTTCAGGTAGGAGGCAGCCCAGCCTTCTCGAATGAAGTGAACATTCATTTTTGAAAGGGCTTAGTCTCCTCAGCCATGTCCTCTGGGGGTATTTTGCCATCCTTTCCGGTTACCAAGGAATGGCAAGTGGAGACTGTTCATTGGTCTGTGAGGGCTATATCTTTTTCCCTCTCGTTCTACGTCCATGCTTTCTCATGAAATTTATGGACATGACCATTTTTCAATATGGCTAGAACCTCCACCAAGTTGTCGAATTATCTCAACAGTCTCCTTCAGAAGAACCTGGATCCCAAGATTCTGGTCTAAGACTGGTCAGCTCCCTTCAATGTTCTTTTTTCTCTCTTCAATTTGGATTATCATCCAGCATTCCAACATTTTCATCTTCGCTCTCTCCTGTGGCTTTGAGTGAAGCTTGGGCCAGTCTTTAGCTGGTTGGGATGTACTCCTTCCATGTCTCAGTTCTTTCTGCCCTCCAACCTAGGCTGGATCTGGAGTGGCTACAGGCAAGAGTTCCTCTTTTCCTTTCTCAGTCATCACACACACAGTTTGTGCTGACAACAGCGAAGAAGGCTGAGTTCACTTCTCTTTCTGCTACTAGTACTACTGGTGATCAATGACACCTGGTCTATTCAGGAAAAGGTGGACCACATAAAGATTCTGGAGTTTCAGTTTTTGTCATAGTCTGAATCCGTGGTATTGGAACCCACCACTCCAAGTCTCTGAATGACTGGGTTGAGTTCTTCCTGGTCTGTGGGGAATTCAACAAAGTTGTGAACGAAGCTTCCAGGGAGATGCGTCAGATGATCCTCATCTGCCTGCTGAAGTTGTCAGAGAGTTGGATCAACCTCTTTGTCAGTTTTCTGGTGAAGGTTCCCACTGCCCTCCCTGTGAGACTGGACTTGCTGTTCCAGCCCAGGCCCATGAGATCTTGTGTCCCTTCTGTTTGCATGCTAGCTACTACATCAGCTGATTTCTCTTTACAGAGCGACATTTCTGTAGTTCACATGTTATCTAAAACAAAAAAGAAAAAAAAAAAGAAAAAAAAAGAAAAATCATGGTTAATTACAGGCATGCACACACACACACACACACACACACACACACACACACATCACACATCACACAAACACACACACACATACACACGCACACACACACACTTCTGCTGGTACACAATCATATGCTACAGACTGACCTTAAAACATCCTTCCTATTTAGGTGAAGAACAACAAAAAATATTAAAAAAGAATTCCTAAAAAGCAGACACAGATACGTACCACAGTGCGTATCTTGTTGCGACGGAGGTTCAGTTCAGCCAGGGCGTCGATGCCTGTCAGGTTGTCCACACAGGTGATGTGGTTCCCTGCCAGGTTCAGCACCCTCAGCTCAACCAGGTGGTTCAGGTTCTCTATCCTGCTGATCTGCAAAGCCAGCAGCGTGAGTGAGAGCGGAAATCAGCTCTTTCAGGTGCTTCAGTTTCTCTATTTCGCTGATGTACAAAGCAAATGTTTAGGTGACAGTGGAATTAAGCTCATTCAGTGGGGATAAAGTGCTTTGTCTTGCTGATCTGCAAGGCAAACAGCATAAATTAGAATGGAAATCAATGTCCTGTTAGCCTTGAATCAAGGACTCCAATCTGTGTGGGAGTGGTGTAGCCAGACAGCTGGCCGGGTTTGACATCTGCCTTGATTTAAACCATCAGCAGCCTACAGGCAGGTTAAAGGTTAAGAAGAATTTTCTGCTCATGGAATTCCAGAAATAGTAAACCAACCCCCCCCCTCCCTCCCCCCCCCCCCCCCCCCCCCAAACTCCTCCCTCCCCATCCTTTCATAGTACGAAATCTTTTCTCCACAGAAAAGCCAATCCTCTCAGCTCATACAACACCCCCCACCCCCCACCTCCTTTTTTTAACACAGAAGAAGAAGAAAAAGACAAAAGCTAATTTCCTCAGGACCTAAAGTTTTGATCACTTATGATTATCAACCTACCAAACAATAATCCTGTGACACTGGGTATGATACCTGCACCCAACTGTTTCTGAGTTGCGCTATGAACAGACACGCACATAGAACCCCAAAGGGTATGGGTCATACTGACCTGATTTCCATGGAGGTCTAGAACATCCAGCTTCACAAGTGCATCCAGGTTTTCAATCTTCTTTATCCTGAACAACAACAACAAAACATGCAGGCCTAAACTGCACAACCGAAGGATTTACCATTTGCATATAGACATATACAGAACTGTAGACTGTGGTACATCTCCATGTGATACCAAGGGAGTACAGACACAATCATCCACGCCTCTCTGATGATTCCAATCCAGCGGACGAAAGGAGCAGGTGACATGAATACTTCTTTCTTCAGGATGGGTTACAATGGTCCCCATGTGCTGATTGTGAAAACTTTTATATTTATGATATATTTCCCCGATTTTTCATTTTCATTTTCTTTCTTCCCCCATTCCCCTCCCCCCTCTACATTTTCTTTAATCTTTGCCAAGTCACTGAAGTAATGAAAGAATAATTGTTAGCCTGCACTTGTTTTCTCCCACTACTAAATTGTTCAACATATATAAATTGTTCAACACACACACACACACACACACACACACACACACACACACACACACACACACACACACACACACACTCACACACACACACACACACACACACACACACATATTCAAATATGCTTGTTACCCAAAGGATTGAGTAACTTTGATCTACCATGAAAAAAAGTTACTATCAAACCAATAAACTTAAAAAGATGTTAAGAATTATGTTTCACCAGCTGCTGTTACAGTTTTCATCATAGACAGCTCAAAAGTTTTGAAAACTGAATGGCTTCATATGGGGGAATGCTGAAAGAAAATACAGTGGAAAAGACAAGACCCCCCACCCCCACCCCCCATACCCCTTCCCTTAGCCCCCAAATAGTCAAGTACACACCATGCTGGCCCTCTGTCATCAAATGAGTCATCAGCCATGACTGGTCAGTTCGTATCAGAGCAAATCATACACACACATTCTATGAATGATAAAAAGGAGCGAGTTATCAAGAAGACAAGTCTGAATGTAGAAGAAGATGGATGATGAAGAAGGAGAATGAGGAAGAAGAAAAAAAAAAAAAGAAAAAGAAAACAAAGAAGATCAATAACAAAATAAAGAAGAAATATCAGTAAGAAAATGAAGAAAAGTAAGAAAATGAAGAAAATTAACAATTAGAAAACAAAAATGAAGAAGAAGAAGGAGCAGAAATTGGGACAAGAAGAAGAAGAAGAAGAAGAAGGAGAAACAGAAGAAGTAATCAAAGAAGAAGAAGAAGAAGAAGAAGAAGAAGAAAGATGAAAAAGAAACCCACTTGTTCTTGCCCAGCATAAGGACCCGCAAGGACCTGAGTGAGGTCAGACCAGCAATCTGGTCAATGTGGTTGTCATAGAGATCCAGAAAGATGAGACGTCTCAGCATGGACAGGTGCTGGATTTGCGTAATGGCATTGTGCTGGTAGTTCAGCAGGCGGAGCTGGTCCTCGCCCTCCAGGATGGGGCAGACAGTCAGTTTACGTCTGTAAAAAGACACAAGTATACTCGCAGTGTACAAACATAAACACACAAGGACAGACAGACTTTAAAAAAACACACACAGACTCACACACACTCACTGCACACTCACTGCACACACACACACACACACACACACACACACACACACACACACACACACACACACCACATACACACATACACTCACTTGCACACATGCACACACTCACACATGTATACACATGTGCACACTGCACACACACACATATGCATACACACACACACACACACACACACACACACACACACACACACACACGTGCACACATCTATCCAAACACACACACACATACACCCCTCCCCCCATACACACACACACACACAAACACACACACACACACACACGCACACACACACACACACACACACACACACACACACACGCATACACACACACACATACACACACACACACACACACACACACACACACACACACACACACACATAGACACACATACACACACACACACACACACACACACACACACACACACACACACACATACACACACACACATCCAACTGTCACACAACCAAGTGGACTGCCAGGCACGGCGCAGTGACAGGACATTCTCGAGTGTGTCTGTCGAAGAAGGGGAAGAAGGGAGGGTGATGGTGAGAGGGGAGGGGTGGAGATCGAATGAGCGGAGTTGAAGTAATGCCTATAACGGGCCACTGAAGAATAGACAGATATGTATGTACACAAACTACACACACACACAGGCATATACAAACTTGCCATGATAATATACTACCAGTAAAAACATCTGTACATTTGTTTGGGGTTGAATAATGGAAATTAATTTGTACACATAATCTAGCAGCCAAGGCGAGGTAAATTCAAGATCTCTGGGTCACATTCATCCTCCTTCACTTTAGCACATGCTTCAGAACTCTGAAAAAAAAATTGTGGGATTCCCTTCTATCTGTATATCAAGATGTTAAATGATTCACACCAAGACTGTCCTTCCTTTCTGAACAAATGGTGGTTTCACCATCAACATAAATCCTTCAGAGAAGAAAAGTTGATTTTTCAATTTTTTTTTCAGTTCGGTGGAATGACTGACACTCTCAGCAGTGCAGAGATTTATCTGCCTTAAGGGTGCCAACAGTTCAGTTATTATAATATCAATTAACACAGCTGATTAAAAATGTGTTAGTTTCAAAGTTAAGGTGACTGCAGACAGAAATTGAAAGTAATTTTAAAAAGAATTATTAATGAGTCTGCCAAACAACAGCGACAAACACATTACAAAACTAGTAATTCTTTTTAGCATTGAAAACATGTTGTTCACTGAAATCAAAGAGATAAATGTCTCTTTGTTCATACTTTGTTTTCGATGTTTTGAATGTTATTTGCCCTGCCTGAAGAAGGAAAGGTCAAAACACATTGTGTCTGTCTTGTAATTTGCTTTTTCCATACATTTTGCGGCCCTGCGATTCTACTTTGCTCTTAGGCTCCTTACGATTTTGAGAATGCATGTTAAGAAACAGATAAGCTGGAAAATACAAATATATGTATGGATGAAGGTTAAAGAAAAAAAACCCAACTTCTTATTGTACTTGTTTTTGTTGCTGTCATGTCAACAGCCTGAGAGGGCTGTGTGTAGTTGGTTGGATTATGTTAAAACAAAAACTGGTAAAAAAAAAAAAAAATCTTTAAAGTCATTATTGCTGCATAACTTTGAAAAGATGGGGGATGATAATTTCAACTGCAAAAACACAAACACTGGGAAATGTAAAAAAGAATACAACTGGAACATTTTTCTTGATTTCTTGCAAATTTTTTTGTTGGTCAATATTAGTTTTAATTCCATATTAAGCCTCCTTTTCCTACTTGAGATTTGTTAAAAAAAAAAAAGGAAAGAAAATTCTGGAGGTTGTACTTGACAAGGTCCACTGTACCTGTCCAAGTTCAGCCTGTCAGGGTTGGCCGCCCTCTCCTCTGGCGTTCTGTACACTACCGGAATTCCAGGCGCTGTTGGACTCTCAGCAAAAATGACCCGATCTCCTGGAAAAGAGGTACACCCAGTTGTGAGCCACAGTGCTGAGCATCTGACTGAGAACGGCCTGAGTTCTGTGCTCTTCCCCTGCCCACTTTCTCTCCCCCCCCCCTCCCCCAGGCTACTTGGATCTTAATCAAAGTTAGATATGTAAAGAAAACTGTCTAGCACATAATAAAAATACACATATACCACCTAATCTGACTACATACACACAAATATGAAGAAACTTTAGAAAAAGAGAAAAAAAAGAACCTCCCAAACAGAAGCAAGGATTCGTTTACCTGGCAAAAAGGCAGCGGCTTTCTGATTTTTCTGAGCACTTCTTGACTCCCTGCTTCGTGTCCCGTCCTCCTCCTCCCCTCCCCCTGAAGGGTCAAGGCCAGAACCAGGGTCATGGAGGTTGGTAGCCGCAGGCATATTTGGCTTCTTGCCTGGCCCATTGCGGTAGTGGATGGGCAGCTTTTCTGTTTGTTCAGAGAAACTGAATCACCTGATTCTGGTCCTTTCATGTGGAGATATGTGGTCAAGAATATATGGGCATATATTACAGACACACGCACACATACACACACACATGCGAACACACACGCTAACACACACACACACAAACACACACACATACACACACATATGCATGCATAAAACACAAAGTAAATACACATTCACACACACACACACCCCACTTGTCCACATATACAAACCCATGCATGCGCATAAATACATAACAAAGAGAAACTGACCTAACAACTAGAAAAACAAACATTTGAATCAGTAGTCCCCATACAATTTTCTTTATTGTTAGCTCAGTCAATATTTTCCCAAATGACGTAAAACAGAAAAGGCAAAAAGGTGAGAGAGAGAGAGAGAGAGAGAGAGAGAGAGAGAGAGAGAGAGAGAGAGAGAGAAGAGGTTTACAAAACTGTAAGCACTGTATCCATATCTTTGACTGAAATTCCATCCTGACAGACACAAATGTCTGTGACAAAAATAGTGTGTGTGTGTGTGTGTGTGTGTGTGTGTGTGTGTGTGTGAGTGTGTGTGTGTGTGTGTGTGTGTGTGTGTGTGTGTGTGTGTGTGTGTGTGTGTGTGTGCGTTGTGTGTGTGTGTGTGTGTGTGTGTGTGTGTGAGTGTGTGTGCTATGTCAGGATGGGTCAGAGTAGCGGCGTTCTGACATCTAAACAACTGAATCTTCTGAGAACAGACTGGACGAGTTTGACCATTCATTTACATTATTATGATAGCAACAATTAAAGCCAATGCGCATGCTCAGTACTAAAGAAGAGCTATGTTTTCTTGGTTCAATAGTTCAAGGTCGATCCTTCTCAGTATGAAACAGTGTGCATGTGTGTATATGTGTGTCTGCAAATGAGCATGAGTGCCCGCATGCACATATGTGTGTGAGTGCGTGCAAGCATCAGTGTATGCATGTGTGTGCATGCATGTAACTGTGTGGTGTACAAGCATGCACAGCAATCTTCACCTTTCACATGTACCA
The DNA here is from genome assembly GCA_033310375.1 of Conus canariensis. Classification (NCBI taxonomy): domain Eukaryota; kingdom Metazoa; phylum Mollusca; class Gastropoda; order Neogastropoda; family Conidae; genus Conus; species Conus canariensis. The sequence continues at coordinate 61,314,501 of CM065729.1, forward strand.
TCATCGTCAAACCTATATCATTATAAACACATGTTCATATCTCAGATTATCGGTCTTTAAAGTAACAAAACCCGAATCTCTCTTGAAGATCACTCAAAACAGTGCCTAGCGAATGACCTTAGAATTACCTGAACAGCATTACAGTTTCAGTAAAAACAGAACTTGTGAGATAATGTGCACCACACATAGTGCGTCCATCTGTGATAAGTCATGACAAAGCCTAAGGATCTTTTCAGATTATTTAGCAAAATACCCAAGAAAACATTTACTTTGCAAGTGGTGTACAGCTCATGAAGAGTCATATCAACCCTATGATTACTACACATTTCGTGCACTGTGGACAACACATGAAAAACAATGTCAGCCTCATGGCCAGGCACTTTATACACAACATACATTGAATGAAAGAAAACAGCAACCTGAGCCTACGTTTGTAACGTTGCACGAGTTCTTTCGCTACCATCATGCGATTCACTGGGATGTGTAACTTTATGTCTGGTCAGGGTCAGACTTACCTTTATGCCTTGACCAGTGCACTGCATTAACAGTACACCCTCTGTTAACCAATACCCTGATAACTGACCATTTCCTCACAAAACTGACCATACCCTATCAGAACGCTGGGCCCCACAATGCAGCCATGAAAAAAAAGATTGCAAGGAATGCAGGTCCTAGTGATGTCATCCTCTGTTCTACTCAGACAACATTAACAATGTACTAGCTAACACAATCAGCTTTAAACTGAAACACACACACACACACACACACACACACACACACACACACACGCACACACACACACATACACACGCACACACACACACACACACACACACATGTACGCACCCACACACACATTCACACACACACACACATACACACAGATGTGTTACACACTGCAAAATAATCTGATAGTGCTGCTAAGCAGATAGACAATGATGTCAACTGCTGAGAAAGAAACAACATGTTACTGCTATTCTGGAGAAAAAAAAAAGTTTGAATATCTCATGCAACGCTGACGCCACCTGAACAGCTAACACACCATGAATAATAAACAAAGTAAAATGAAACAAAACCAAACCCTCATCATCACAGGTGGGTTGGAAAGAGCACAAGGCTGGAGGATGGGGTTTACAGAACTTCCCGAAGTTTGCAAAAACCACGGAGAGATGTTTGTTACAGTTTCTTTAGTTGTGTATCTAATGCTGGTTACAGTGAAACCACACCGATCCTCCCAATTTCGACTCTTTCTCTGCAAAGAACTGTATTTCTGGAACAGTTTTGTCTGTTATCTGTATCAGATTTATTTCCCTACAGAGGTTTTCTCCCTTTTAAAGACTGCAGTCCCAACAATTTCTGAAGACTGTCACAAACAGGTTCCACTGTATAAGACTTCTATGTTGCCTGAATTCTCATGCAAGAACTCTGCACATCAGACTTAACAAAACAGGCACAGATAAACAACAACAACAACAACAACAACAACAGACCAAAACAAGACACATAAAAAAGGTTATCATAAATATGCATATTTCATAAGATCACTTCATCAACCTTTCTAAACTTCTGTTCGTTTATTCCACTGACAATTCAACACTACGATACCCATCTTAAACTACAAGAGCTTATTTTACAGTTTAATAAAACCACCGAAAAGCAAGCCATTACATAACAGGTGAAATGAATGAAAAAAAAAAATGCTGGTATTACAATGGACCAAACAGTCACATGCTATTCTCATGGCATGTCAGTGGATGTACATCTATGAAAAGATGGACAATACTGGTTCAGTTTTGACTTTCATAACAATAATAATGCTTTGATCATATATCTGCTGAATCTCTGAGTGTACTGTAGTAGATCATATGCTTCCCACTTTTTTTTCCCACAAAATGTCATTTGAACTGAAGACATTTACTGCACTTTACCACATTTATAGGCACACACACATACAGAACACACACACATAAAAAAAGACACACACGCACACTCAAAATCTCCATCACAATTCAGCAAAAAGAGAGGCCTCTTGGGGAAATTTGCATTTCACAATTATGAAACATATACAATGCTAAAACGATCAGGAAGGTTAGGCAAGCAGAACAGAGAAATGAGGCTATGTGGCATAAGAAGCTAACTCCTTGAGACAACTTAGGTGAAAAAAAATTATATTACTCTAGTATCTTTTTAACAAAGGCTCTTTGGGTGCTATAGCTGCAAAGCACAGATAAAACACACACACACACACACACACACACTCTCTCTCTCTCTCTCACATACACACACACACACACGCAACACCACTACAGACGCATACACACATACATGGACATGCACTCCCAAGCAAATGCATTATCAAAAAAAAAAAAAAACTTATAAAACTGACTGTGTTTATCATATATGCTTTAGCATGAATTTTTCAAGACTAGATTGAAAGGAATAGCATTTATTTGTTGACTTTTCTTTTCTGTAATCATTGCAGTCTGTTTTTGCTATTTTTATTTTAGTGAAAGGAAAAAAAAAAGAGAAAAAAAGCTTCAGAAGCAGATATGCAATAGCCTGGTAATAAAGAACCATGCACTTTTTCCTTTGAAATTATTGCTTTTCTATAGATGGTGCTCTTTATTACGACACACACACACACACACAAACTGACAACACAAAATTCCTATATAAGGAAGAAAAAAAAGAAATGAATGAGTCATACTAAGAGGCTTGATCTATGACTAGCTGCCACTGAACATTCTGTTACCGCTTGCTGTGAAGAGATACACGATAAAGTGTCTGCACTCTAGCTGAATAACTCGGTACTAGAAGTAGCTCTATTAGGTTTTCATACTGACATGCTCACTAGACTATAAGAATTATGAATCGTAGCCTAGGGAAAGCAGAACGTAAAATTACTTTGATTTGATTGATCATGATCAAGGAAGTCAAACGTGACCCGATGCAAAGTGCCTGTAAAAATGACCAGACACTCACAAATGTATCGTTCTGTGTGCAGCACAAAACAGCCAAGACAACACTCAGCAAATGCAAAATTTTCAAAGCAACAAACAAAAAAAAACATTTCAGAAATGAAAATGGAATATACTGCAACTATTTTATAACAGTCAAATGTTTGAAAACACAAAAAGAACATTCACACACTGACAGAATGTGTAATATAAAAATAGGATCTTACCATTACTGATATATGCTCAGATACAATCATTTGACTGAAAACTGATTTACTACCTCAAACCTCAGGATACACACATACATATCCATTTTACAGAACACACACACACACACACACACACACACACACAAACAAGCACACACAACCATCATCAACTTTTTTCAGTTCAAATCATGCTGCTTACAGCCCAGCTGATTGAAAAGGGCCATATCAGGGCTCTCATCCCAGTGAAGAGAACTCTCAAAATTGATTGGAAAATAATCTATACCAACACACACCTCCTAAAACAGATTTTCTAAAAACATGCTGTAATTTTGTTAAAATTTTCTTCTGTAAAATCTTAAATCAGTTGAAAAATGTTGCTCCCTTTCAGACGCTAAAAAAATCACTTCAGGTGGGCCATCTCTGAACAAAAATTTCATGAAGTCCTTGTCATGTGTTTATGTCTGATATCATGTAAGTCCTAACACCCTATAAGAACATGTTTTACAGTGAGTGGTACATCATATGCAATGCACCACACAGCTTCTTCACCTTTTATAAGATATTAGTGGGCATAACAGAAGTGACCTGTGTGCAAACGGCACAAGACAATTTCTTCTTTATGGCCACTCGTGCCACATGGGAAAAACTCTTTCAGGTTTGGAAGGATCAGGAAGAGCTTTTTTTTTATTTGTCTAATAAGCCTGCAATTTAGGTTTCAGATTGGTATGTGTGACAGAGAATCTACTCACTCAACTCCATAATTGTAACATTCTTGGCAAATTGATCAACCACTTCATTGCCTTGAATGCTGACATAACCTGGAACCACCAGATTTCAGACAGGTGTACAGTTCAAACAATTTCAGTAGCTGAGGACGTTTGAGGTTACGTCCAGCAATGGCCTCCAAAGCACAAAGAGAATCCAACAGAATGAGGAAGTCTTTATGCTTTGATTCAGAGGCCATTTGAACTGCCATGACCAAGGCTGTCTGACTAAGGGCCAAGGCCAACAGACTTATATCTTGTCCCCATCTGGGCCTCGGGAGGGATATACAACAAACAGATCCCAACTAACCCTATCCCCCCCGATCATGCTCAGCTCCCAGGGACAGAGAACTGAGCGCTACAGGGGTTACCTTGGCCAGCCCGGGAACTGTCTGTCTTGACCCAGCCCCATGCAAAGGTAGCCGATTGATGTACACGGCCAGTGTGTATCTCCCTCTGAACCAACCAACAAGTCAAGAGCTCCTGCTCTCTCAATCTCTATGACCTCATTCCCCTCCACTACGGGTCGCACCACACGGGAAATGCAGCGGGTTTGAAGAAGACCACAGAAAATGAATGCAGAAGCGAAGACTTGATGGGAAGTAAAAGTCTAAAAAAAGATCTATCACAAAGACAGAAGAATTAAAAAGGAAAAGGGTGGATTATACTTTGTCAGAGCCCTCACCTGCCTGACCCAGGAGACCCTACAAGGAGCAATCGTGATGTGCTTAGGTCAGTCAGCAACTTTGCTATATAGGCATAGAAGTGTTTTGGAAAACTAGTCTTCCATCCAAGTATTGATGCCCCAATCTGCAGAGCCTAAGGAATCACTGAACTATGCAAGTCCTCCGATCATAGCAAAGTTGCAATCCCCAGAGTGAACACACACACAACACACACACACACACACACACACACACACACACACACACAATACAAACAGACACACACACACGGACACACACATACACAGAGATACTTCATAGGCATATTGCTTCACCAGTATTTTCAATATTAAAATATCACTTTAGGTGATAAAATGCAAAGTACACTTACAAATATGTAAAATGCTCAGTCTCTGCATTAACCAAAAGTTTGCTACTATTTCCATGAATCACACAGCACATAAACTATTGCTGTACAGAACAGCCTTCCGCTCAAAGGTGTAAACATGACAAAATGTGGTGGATTTCCACTGTAGGATTAATGCACCTTACGAGACATGGAAGATGGATCTGGAAGAAAAGAAATTTTTTTTTTTTGTACATACAGTTTCACATGTGTACATGCATGAACACACACACACACACACACACACACACACACCACACCACACACACACACACACACACACACACGCACAGCGCCAGCGTGCACACACACACACACACTCTCTCTCTCTCTCTCTCTGTGGATAAAAGAGAACTGGAAAATGAAAGAGAGAGAGAGAGAGAGAGAGAGAGAGAGAGAGAGAGAGAGAAGAAGAGAAGACAGAGAGACAGACAGACAAATGGACAGACAGACAGACAGACAATGGACAGAAAAACAGACAGAGAGAGAGACAAGACAGACAGAGAGAGAGACAGAGAGAGAGCAGAGAGAGAGAAAGAGAGACAGAGAGAGGGAGACAGAGAGAGGAGAAGAGAGAGAGAGAGAGAGAGAGAGAGAGAGAGAGAGAGAGAGAGAGAGAGAGAGAGAGAGAGAGAGCGATTGTTTGAAACAAAACAGAAGAAGAAAACAATGCCACAAGTTAACTGAGCACAACCTCAAAACAAAACTGAATCAAGTTCAGTGAAGTCAGTTTGTCACAGGTGACACTCCAGATTTCAGACCACAAGGTGATCAACAACAAGAGACGACAGACTCAACCTACACACCAGAGATTCAACACAAGACCAATCACATGAGGGTTTGTGTTCCTGTTAGAGATGAGGATTACAAAAAGAGTGACCACGGGCATCACAAAACTGAAAAGGAACACTTCGACTCTCTACTTACCAAATGCATCATTGCGACCTACTTATGCAAGGGGAAAAAAAAAAAAGAAATTTGAAATAGTAATGATATACAATCCATCAAAGAGCACATGCACGAGACGTTTTGCATTAAGAACACAAAAAACTTGGAGATACCAAAGGTACGGATATCATAGGTTCAGGGATACCATAGATATGTGTACATTTGTACATTACATGTATACATACATATTGCAGCGTACTGAACAAAACATATTTAATAACCTGTGGTACAAGCAGAACACTTAAAAGCACACTGATCTCCTCCGCATCTCCTTGTGTTGTGCATACTGTATCCGCCCAGTAGTGCTTATCTTGCAGCCTAAAAATGCACTTGACACAAAATTTGAATGGTTGTAACTTTTCTGAGAAGCTCGTATTAGAAAACCTGATAACAACTCTTGATAATTCTTCCTCAAATCTACCGTGCACGCTGTCTATGCATACATTAGTTATGTTTCCTGTACGCTTTTGGTATTGAACACAACAGCACGGGCAGTCTTCCCAGGCTCTCACCTGCAAAGCTGTGCAGTTGTAGATCAGCATTGTTGGGCGGCGGCTGGCTGAAGCGCCTCATCGTCTGGTCTGTGGTGTGGGTCGGACGGAAGATAACAGGCTCAGGAGCCACAGGAGGACTGGCATTCTTAGGCAGAATCATACACCCACAATTCATTTGAGACAACTGTGGTCAGGTGTTCACTGACGTTTATTACAAACACAGAAAGAACAAAGAAACTCTTTGCTGGCCCTGAAACACGATAGGTTATCAGCAAGGTATACATAACTCTGCAAAATCACTCTTGACATTATTTTCCTTCTTCCAAAAAAACCTATGACAAACACTTAGTCTCATATACTTTTTACTAAATATCATGTCTTTCAATTTTCATTTGAAACCAAATAAGCAAAAGCTTTAAATTGGATTACAAAATGCTTGTACTGTTTGATATGGTGGGAAAAAGATAATGAAAACTGAAAAGGTTTGCTGCTTGTAAACAAAACAAAGGGTGTATAAGTATACATTGTAGGAGAAACCTAGACCTGACAATTTCAAGTGCACTCAATGCTCAATGTATAATCTGCAACCAAATCAACGAAATGATCAAATCCCTGCAGTTCATGCCATATTCACTGATTTTTATGTTTACACGAGTTTAAACCAGGAGAAACCAAATACAACAATTTTGCCAGTTAGGTTTTCACCCTTTTGGAGTTTGGAGAAGTGTGACAAATTAAGCAATTGTAAACAAATAAGTTTAAGGAATCAGCAAAACAGACGATTTAACTGTTTGTTTCAATTTCTGTCTGTTATTTGATGAAATGAATGGGTTTAAACTATTTTTAGAAAGTCTTAACAGAAACATCATCAAATCAACAATGTGTGTTGAAAGTAGTGGTTTTCTCAAGTAACACATATTTTTTCTCTGTGATACGATATATTAATTTTCTCAAATGACAGTCTTATCCACAACAAGTCAAATGTACATTTTTCACAAGTTCCCCATGAGAATGAAGAAATTTGGATCAAAGTTTTATTAAAGTAAGATCTGATTGAAAATTTTAAACCCAAAACATACATAAAAGCCTACACAATACAACTGCACATACTTAATGGACACATGCACACAATTCATATTATGAATTATCATCAAAACCTTTCCTTAAAACTGATCATTATCCTTGGTTTTGATGGTATCAAAGCAAACATCTTGAACTTCACACAAGGTAGCAATTTACATACAAACATCAAAGTCAACATCAGCACAAATCAAAGCTATAACAAAATCAAACATGCTTGAAAAAAAAAAGCGAGGGGGGGGAGGGGGGGGCAAAGTGATATAACGAATGTGGTGTTGAGAATTATAAGAAAACAGCAGAACCATTCTACAACAACTCCCAGAATTCCTTGGAAATGGGGTCTTTAAATGGAGGGGCCTTCTTACTAGCTGGTCAATCTAGTATGTGGACAAAAAGAAAAATGTTCCAAGTCTTTAAAGGAGGGAGACTATTTGAAGGGTCTCTGCTAAGAAGTTTAATTGTACAAATGACCATGACAGAATAACATGAAACACTCACTCATGTTGATCAGTTCATCAAGCTTCCATCACAAGGATAAATTAAAAAGATTTAAAACAAACAAACAAACAAAAACCCAAGAAGGTATTTGGAAGAGTGCAGATGGTCACCATCTTCTTCCATCAGTGGAAGTAATAACAGGTACAAACTGCAAGAGTTATTTTGCATGTACGTTTTTCTAATAGTGTATGAAAAATTAAAAAGCATACAAATACTTATATGACTAGGTTTCATTATTCCAAGTCAATACACTGCTTAGTATCACTAGATAGTTATTACCTTGCAAACAGTAGCTTAGTTACTATAGTGTTCAGTATCATTAGACAGTTATCAGCTTGCAAACGGTAACTTCAGTGATGTTCACATTCAGTGGAAAATTGGTCATAATCTGTCTGAACAGACCCTGAAGCACTTTTCTCCCCCCCCGGATCCCCACCATGGATCCAGACTTAAATTGAACAGATTTGTGCCCAGCCTGCACTTCATGACTTTAAAAAAAAAAAAGAAGAAAAAAAGAAAAAAAGAGCACATTCTCAATAATAAACAGTTCAGTTTCACACGCAGTGTTACAAAGACTGTCTTGTGGATTTGAAGACTGCACATTATCAGTATAAAATCAAACCAACAGAAGCAACCAATCAAACAAAAAGTTACTGAACGTGCGTAACGACAATGGTTCATCAATTAGTTAATCTGATTATTATGCTGGCAAGCACCACCCAGTATGGCTTAGGTTTTCCTAGTGTTAATATGCACCAATGATTTTACTGCCATGTGTTAGTTACATGACTAAAATGGTTCTAACACTACTTCATACATGAATGTTTATGTTACATAGAATATCCACAATGCAGCGACATGCTGTACATGCAAATCACTTACAATGAATCTGAAAATAAATCTGTGACACCCATATCCAGATTATCATGCATTACTTTACATAAACCTGAGGACATAAAACTAAACAAAAACAAAAAAAACTTTGTGACAATTATGAATTTTGAAAATATATGAAAAAAGTGACATGGAAATAAAGTGTTATCCCTTTGCTACACATGTGAATAAACTCAGTAGCTGCTTAAACTTGCAAAATCCTGAAATGCACACTGCATTCACTGTGACTTCATTTGATACATGCAAATGTATGAAATATCCAGCATGAATTTATCTGTTCTCATAATTTGTTTGATCTACATCAACAGTTTGTAGGTTTTCATTCAGTCAAGAAAAAAGACTCTTCTTTAGCTTCTTAAAATTTCATTTAAGTGTTGGTGAACAAATGTATGATCGCCATGCAAATGTTTTAACACCAAATAATAGTGCAAAACAATAATCCGCTAATTCAAGATGAACATGCAAGTGCATGACCTACGACAGGAAATACGTGTTGGAACTGAAAAAAACAAACAAAATGTACTTGACCACAAATAGTCACCGGCCACACCCAGTCTCTGGTTAGTTAAAAAGAGAGAAATCTAACTGATACCAGAAGCAAAACATATTACCCAGCATAGTCTAAAGTAAAGAAAAGCACTAGAACTGTAAAAAAAAAAACAACAACAACAAAGCTCGTAGTGAAACAAACACTATGTTATTACCCTCGAAGACGTAACTTGACGCCTTCTTTCAAACGAACGTGCGTAAGCTCTCCCCTAACTGTCAGCAGTCTGCTTAGGCCTGCGCTTGGAGGAAAACACAACAAGGATCATATCAAACCATCTAATAAACAGTACGCAAAATTTGATAAAGCAATAAAGTGTTAAATCTAGAGGCACAGAGAAAAGTAACGTCTGACTAAATATCTGAATAGTGTCAGGGAATATGAGGGTAAAGATAAATATGAATAATTTCACTATCTTATAAATATATACAGAAATACATATGTATACATATATATATATATATATATATATGAATATACACACACAGGCGCGCACACACACACACACACACATAGTGCAATATAGATTAAATCAATAAGCACACAACATGCGGTGCTATTGCACAATGTGCTGCATTATGAATGTAAAACTGTGCAACTAGCTAGTTATGTATATTATGTATATATGATGGATATACTGATGAGAGTATGTGTTAAAACATTTCTGACAAAGGCATCAAGCAACAGATGGAAAAATTTCAACAAAATGAAAAGAAACTAACAAATCTTAAGCTAAAAAAAATATTTAATTTTTGTCCTGAATAAAACCATAGTAACACTAACTGTATTCTCTTATCGCCAGTCTAGATTCATATAATTTAAGCAAACATGTAAAAAAAAAAAAGATTAACATGGTCAATATTAATAAAACTTAAATGTTTCTGAAAAAAAAATATAGAGAAAAAACCCATACACTTGTGAATCCTTGCTACAAAATGTGAAAAAACAACTGACAAATAACATAACAAAACTATTGTAGCAAACTGAAATTCGTATAGAGATGGGAAAAACAATTAATAAACTGACAACAGTTTATCAATGGCAAACCAAACAAATAAAACTAGCTATATAAGCATCCAGAATTTTCAGAGGACAGCCGATTTGTCTGTTACTGATCTTCATGGTATAACAGCGATTAACAGGTGTCCTGTAACAAAACAGATCTCTGGTGGCCAGTTGCAGGTTAACACTGGGGCAAGAGAATACTGATCCTGCTCAGTGTTACAAGCTGAGATCTGTCCCTTTGGGGAAATAGCTCCAAACAAACCATTCAATGAGTGAATGGACAGCGTAGAAATAAAAGACAGTAACAAACTGAAGTGACTTAAGCTATAGCAAAGAAAACTTGAGCTGACATCATTTTATTTATAACTGTAGTGGTTAGTTCAGTCAAAATTCATAATGAGAAATGACTTGAATCGCTGTCCGTATCATTAGAAAATTTTTGTTTTTTTACGTATAATTACAAGTGATGGATATATAAGATTTTAAAAACAAAACCTCTTTCAATTTCCATATTTAAAAAAAAAACTATTTACTTTGCTTTCCAGACTGTGAACAAATCAGTGCTCACTTCCTGTATTCATCTATTTAATGGATATCCAAGGTGTATAGTAATATGGTCGAAATCAGTGTGCATACTGCAAAGAGTTCAAATATGAGCAGTGCCACAAAATCAAATAGTTTCAAAAACAAGAAAAGAAAAAAAAGGTGCCAATAAAATGAAAATTTGATTTAAAAAAAAAAAGAAAAAAAAGAACAGGGTCTTTTGAAGCAGTGCCCAAACGCGGTGTGACCTGCCATTTCTCAAAAACTTACATTCTAGTTTGATAAGCTGGACAAACGATTTACCTCTTTCAGATTAGACAGACGGCTTCGTTGTCTGGTGAACATCTTCAGCGATCCCCTGCCAACATCTGTTACATACAAAGACATGTACACAAAATATCAACAGACTGTTAGACTATTCCTAAGCAAGCACATGATATACATCTATAGGTGTGATTGTAGCCAAGCGAGGTTGGAACTCGGCACTGCTGGGTTGTAAGGGGTGGAGTTTCATTCTTGTTAGTGACTGATGGCTGAAGAGTGGAATTTCATTCCTGTCAGTGACTGATGGGTGAAAGGTGGAATTTCATTCCTGTCAGTGACTGATGGGTGAAGAGTGGAATTTCATTTCTGCCCGTGACTATGATGGGTGAAAGTGGAATTTCATTCCTGTCAGTTTATTGATGGTTGAAGAGTGGAATTTCATTCCTGTCAGTTTTGATTGGTGAAGAGTGGAATTTCATTCCTGTCAGTGACTAATGGGTGAAAGGTGGAATTTCATTCATGTCAGTGACTGATGGGTGAAGAGTGGAATTTCATTCCTGTCAGTGAATGATGGGTGAAGAGTGGAATTTCATTCCTGTCAGTGAATGATGGGTGAAGAGTGGAATTTCATTCCTGTCAGTGACTGATGGGTGAAGAGTGGAGTTTCATTCCTGTCAGTGACTGATGGGTGAAGAGTGGAATTTCATTCTGCCAGTGACTAATGGTGAAAGGTGGAATTTCATTCCTGTCAGTTTTGATGGTGAAGAGTGGAATTTCATTCCTGTCAGTTTTTGATTGGTGAAGAGTGGAATTTCATTCCTGTCAGTGACTGATGGGTGAAAGGTGGAATTTCATTCTGTCAGTTCCTGATGGGTGAAAGGTGGAATTTCATTCCTGTCAGTTATGATGGGTGAAGGTGGAATTTCATTCCTGTCAGTAATTGATGGTAAGAGTGGAATTTCATTCTGTCAGTTATTGATGGGTGAAGAGTGGAATTTCATTCCTGTCAGTGACTGATGGGTGAAAGGTGGAATTTCATTCCTGTCAGTGACTGATGGGTGAAAGGGATTTCATTCCGTCAGTATGATGGGTGAAAGGTGGAATTTCATTCCTGTCAGTGAATGATGGGTGAAAGGTGGATTTTCATTCCAGTCAGTTATTGATGGGTGAAGAGTGGAATTTCATTCCTGTCAGTTATTGATGGTTGAAAGGTGGAATTTCATTCCTGTCAGTGACTGATGGATGAAGAGTGGAATTTCATTCCTGTCAGTTCCTGATGGGTGAAAAGTGGAATTTCATTCCTGTCAGTGACTGATGGGTGAAGAGTGGAATTTCATTCCTGTCAGTGATTGATGGGTGAAGAGTGAAATTTCATTCCTGTCAGTTACTGATGGGTGAAAGGTGGAATTTCATTCCTGTCAGTGACTGATGAGTGAAGAGGGAATTTCATTCCTGTCAGTGACTGATGGGTGAAGAGTGAAATTTCATTCCTGTCAGTTACTGATGGGTGAAGGGTGGAATTTCATTCCTGTCAGTGAATGATGGGCGATGGGTGGGGCTTGATTCCTATCAGTGATTGAAAGGGGATGGGTGGAGGTTCATGCCTGTCACTGAATGGTCAATACTTTAAAGATTGGAGAGAGAGAGAGAGAAGGAGAGAGAGAGAGAGAGAGAGAGAGAGAGAGAGAGAGAGAATTAGTCACATAGAGAGTGAGAGAGAGAGAGACAGAGAGAGAATTAGTCACATACAGAGAGAGAGAGAGAGAGAGAGAGAGAGAGAGAGAGAGAGAGAGACAGACAGACAGACAGACAGACAGACAGACAGACGAACAGATACACAGACAGACAGACAGACAGACAGACAGACAGACAGACAGACAACAGACAGACACACCAACACACACACACACACACACACACAAGACTGAAACCAATTATTCTCAGAATAACTCATAGTTGTACTGACATTTAAGAAAACTTTATGAACAGAATGTCAACATTTTCCTTTTAAAGGAAAGGAACAAAATTAACTCACACACACACACACACACACACACACACACACACACACACACACACACACACACACACAAAACACACACACACACATGAAACACATCCAATGAACACACACACACACACACACACACACACACACACACACACACAGGCATGCATGTGTACACGCGCGTGTGCGCGCATACACACACACACACACACACACGCACACACACACACACACACACACACACACACCACCCCATGCCACACCATACCACACTAAACACACACATACATCCTCATACACTAGCACACATATACACATGCACTCACTCTCTCTCTCTCTCTCTCACACACACACACACACACACAATGGAAAAAAGACATTAGAAAAAATAAGTAAAAATATCAGGAAAAAAAAGAAGAAACAAAAAGGAATTCTCCCCATTATATTCAGTCTTGTATCCCCTTGCACCTTTGCCACTATCTCTCTCTCCCTCTGACTGTTGTCCTCCTTTGAGTCCTATCCTTACTTTCATCTTCCCTTTGCAGGGACAACTCTTCAAACATCAAAGCAATCGACATACAGCTGGAATATTTACACATACACACACACACACACACACACACACACACACACACACACACACACACACACAACTATGGGCCCATATACATTGATATCCAGAAACATCAATTCTATGTGACCACATGTATATGCAATACACAGGAGTCCAAGATCATCAAAGTATGGAACAAGCTGACATATTACTCGTAAGAGTCGAACAGCTTATGGATGTATATGGATTGAGGAAGGGGGAGAAGAGGGAGGAAGGGGGTGGAGGGGGAACGATATAAAGCCTTGCTCTACATGCAAATTAGACAATGAACAATACTGATATGGTATATACCTAGAATAAAATCTTAACATTTCAAACACTCACGAATTCAAGGGGAAAAAAACAACAACAAAAAAAAACCCTGTTCGGGAGGGAGGTGGGGTAGTGGGGATGGGGTGGTGGAGGTGTTGAAAATATCTTCCAAGAGTATGAGATTTAATAAGATAAACAGCCAACAGTGCCAGACTCCATCCAGTCTCATAACTGGTATTGAAAACACTAGACATAGTCATCAAAAGGTTAAAAGACTTGATCTTATCATGAAGAGGCTGAAAGTGAGAGTTCTTGTACAAGTGCAGTCAAATAAAAGATGAGGGATATCAAGAATCTGACCACACGCACATAAGCAGATGCTGGTTTTAAAATCTGCCTAACCACCCTATCCAACCAGACTCACACACACACACACACACACACACACACACACACACACACACACACATCCCACTGAACCTGTCTCACAGCAAATCTGGAAAGGAGAATCAAAGCCATGGAAATGAGGTGTTTACTGTGAGACACTAAAACTTCAGATACAGTGATTATATCAGAAAAAGAATAAGTGAATGAAAAAAAAAGTTCTGTGTGAGAACGCACACATGTAAAAGCCCATCACCAGCTTTCCGAAGTTTGGCCTTGGTATGGATTACACTTTACACATAGCATGCACCCTGCGTGAGAAATCGAACGAATGATGGGAGTAAGGAAACTGAGTGAACGATACTGACTGGATGATATGGGAAATGACCCGAATGAAGCGCTGGCAGGCAGCTCTTCAGTTGGCACAACCCAGGTAGGCAGCCGGTTGCGTACACGAATGTGAATTGTCAGCGCCTAGAATCTTTGGCAAGGTGCTTTATAAATGTTATGCTATTGTTATTATTATTATCATCATTGAACCATTAAGCAGCACGTCAGACCATTTGAAGATCAACTGACATCAGTAAAGAAAAGAAAACCACATTGGTATCACCATGAAACAAGATCCACTGGCCTTGCTGAAACAACCATACAGGGAACTGCTGACAGACGGAGATGGAAGGGAAGATAGAAAGATAGAAAAAAAAACAATGGACTGGCAACATTTCACAATGGACAGGGAAAACATTTGCAGAGACTCATGTCTAGGCACACAACTGACA
Organism: Conus canariensis; assembly: GCA_033310375.1. Classification (NCBI taxonomy): domain Eukaryota; kingdom Metazoa; phylum Mollusca; class Gastropoda; order Neogastropoda; family Conidae; genus Conus; species Conus canariensis. The sequence continues at coordinate 61,329,814 of CM065729.1, forward strand.
GAACTGGGGGAACCTGGTGACGTGGCATTCCAATGACTTCCCGAGAATTAAAAGAAGACACAGAAACTTATTTTTGTTACCTAAATATCTCGTACTTTGCAACAAATTCCTATATTTTTTTTTTAATCAAGTTTCTATTTGATCTCCCTGGGGATGTGTTTAAAACTAAGAGTAAGTAAAAAGGATGCTTTAGGGAGGTACAGGGGGGGGGGGGGGGGGTAGAAAGGTGAGACGAAGGAACAACTCAGCAATTGCTGGAATACAGCAGTGTTCAGTCAACCAAATCAGCCCCTTCCATTGTATCAGTGAATCACTTTAACTGCCAATGGCTTACAAATCTAATTGCTTCACATTTCAGATTCACATTGGTAGATGAAAAGTATGAGGGCTACAGCAGTACAAGCCAGCCCTTATACTTGCATGTGTGCGTGCGTGTGTGTGTGTGTGTGTGTGTGTGTGTGTGTGTGTGTGTGTGTGTGTGTGGTGTGTGTGTGTGTGTGTGTGTGTGTGTGTGTGTGTGTGTGTGTGTGTGTGTATTTGTGTATGTGTCAGTGTCTGTGTGTATGTGTCTCTGTGTGTGTGTTTGTGTATGTGTCTGTGTGTTTGTGTATGTCTTCATGGGTGTGTCTATACATTTCCATATGTGACCGATTTGTGAGTAAGTGGAGGAGGAGTTTTGCGCAAGAAATCAGATGAATGTGTTGCAACACAATCTGATGGACACATTTTCTCTGTTTGGACCTGTCAAAATCTGGAGCACAACTGTACATGAATGACTGCCTATCATGGTGCCCATTGCCTTCTGGGGAAACACCAGGTAAGCCCACACTCTGCAAATATGACAAACTAAAAATGAAAGGCAGAGCACTACAAATGTGTGTTCGTATGTGTGTGTGTGTGTGTGTGTGTGTGTGTGTGTGTGTGTGTGTGTGGGTGTGTGTGTGTGTGCGCGCGCGTGCGTGTGTGCATGCGTGCGTGCGTGCGCATGCTCACTCTTGCTAGGGTGCATGTGCAGGTGTGCAGCAAAACAATATGTCACTGGGCAGACCAAAAACAACAGATTATCCAAGTCTATATGACTATCAGACAGCTTGTTTGTTTGTCTGTTTATTAATTATTTTCTGAAGTACTGGAGAGAATGAAAGACTGTCTCAGCTAATCAGCTATTGGTGAATGCAATTAAAAACAAAGATGCCAGGAAAGGTTACAACTGCTTATGTTTACATATCAACTTGTTCACCGATTTCTGACTCAGCTGCCTAAACCCAATCCTATGGCCTAGTCTACCTTGAAGAAAACACAGAAAAATCAAACACACAATAAAAATAACAATCAAACAGTTCCAGCACTGTCAAAATGCACACTGGGAGTTCTGAAAGAAGTTGTGCTGGGTAGATAAGCATGAAAACTCGCTGTAACTGAAATTAATAGGACTTGTTTAAAAGATCTGGACCCTACTCACTGTTAAAAGTCACTCTTGAAAGTCAGCTGGTGTAGGAGCCATCTTGCTCTCATAATGATCTCATAACTGAATCAAAATGATTTTAGATAGATCAGTTCCATAGCCATTCATGGTCGGCTGAAGACTGAGGACTAGGATCTAAAGGCACAGCTGCAGTGACTGCATGATGCTGAAAAAGGATCTGGTCTTGTGTCTTGAAACAGACACTGTTAGTCTGAACTGCTGACCCTGCATTCTCTTTTCTACTGACCATGGTGCTGGCGTTTTCGTGTAGCATTAAGAGTGAGACTGAGCTGTGTTTGGTGATCTTTCAAAGACTGAAAAAAAAGAAAGACGATGGCGCTCAAGAATGAGACGACAATTCTAACTAAAATATTTCTAGCATTTTCAGTGACTTATAGTTGTACAGCTTTTATCTTTAACTGTGGATCTACAATCAATTTGTTGATAAGCCTGACACTTAACTGAAAAAGAGGAGATTCACTGTTAACCTGAATTTTGCAGATATGTCAAGTCCATTTTCCATTACAAATATTTCTAGCAGACCAAGGTAATGGGTTGGAGAACTGGGCAGGTTGGTGTGTATGTGGGAGAGGGGTGGGATGGGTAGTGGTTGTGGGGTGTTGGCCACTGTATTTTTCTTCTTCTTCTTCCTAAAATACTGGTTCACTCAAAAACGAGTAGGTCACCAGCGCGCATGTTAAAAAGTAAAATAAAATAACATAAAATAGTGCGACTCAGTCTGTTGGCCTCTGGAGCAAATTTGGCAACAAGGGGTTGCACTCGATATTCAAGAAGTTAAAAGCAGTGGCCAGATTCAGGCCCAGGTAACCATAAAATATCTGGGAAGTTAAAATAGAAAATCGTCAATATGCAGATCTCAAAACTGTCATATCAATTTGCCTTTTAAATGAGACTGCATTTGTGGCAATCTTGATGGCACCCGGCAGTGAGTTCCACAGCTGTACAGAACTAGGATAAAATGAATGTAAGTGGCTGTCAATATTTGATGCAGGTATGGCATAACATTGACCGCCACTCCTGGTGCTACTTTTATTCAATACTAGTTGTTCCATTGGAATGTCAATTAGTTTAGCTCTGCCTTTGAAGATATTAAGTTTGATAAAAGCTCTTCTCTCTTCTAAGGGTTTCCATTCTAATTTCCTCATGTTCTTCCTAGTATTCCCCTTTTCTCTGATATGGTTCCCTGTTACGAACTGTGCTGCTTTCTTCTGAATCTTTTTGAGGTTATCAATGTCCTTTAGATGGTAAGGATCCCAGACTGAGCAACCATATTCCAGTACTGGTCTAACCAGTGTTTTGTAGCAGTCGTCTTTAACCTTTTGGGGGCAGTCGTTGATATTCCTGTATAAGAAAGCTAAGATGTTATTTGCTTTCTTACATACTAAATTGTAATGTTCTTTCCATTTGAGATGACTATCTATAATCACGCCCAAATACTTTGCAGCATTGGTTTCTTTAAGAATAGTATTATGAATAGAATATTCTGATCTAGTTGGTGAGCGTTTATTACATATACGCAACACTTGGCACTTCTGGGGATGAAATTCCATTTTCCAAGTTCTTTCCCACTCTTGTAAACCGTTCAGATCTTCTTGTAGAATGCGTGTATCATTCTTGCTTCTGACTGTTCTATATACTAAGCTGTCATCTGCAAAAAGCCTTATAGTAGTTCCAGAAGAAAGATTTCTACTTATGTCATTTATATAAATTAAGAAAAACAAGGGCCCCAGAACAGTTCCCTGTGGTACACCTGACAAGACTGGTTTACAATGGGATGACGACCCTTCCACAGGCTTTTCAGGCTTGTACTCCTGACACATTTGGCATGTCGCAATTAATGCTCTGGCATCTATTGGCAAGCCATTCAAATCCCTGATTAAACAGAAGAAATGAGGTGTCTGTAGACTGACTTGCTGATAAAAATAAAGCAGAAGAGTTGGTAGTATTTTCATCACTGCTGAAAGGGTAGAGAAGTAAGTTTTGCTTGCTGGCTGGGACAGTGGCATGGCCAGTTCAGAGCTTATGCAGCATGGACAGCCTGGCTTTTGGCAGTCTCCTCTCTAGCGTTGGATGACCCAGCATGCAGCTGACTCCTGATGTATTCATGGGACAGTTGAGAGCAAAATGTGCTGCCCGTCTCTGCACTGCCTTCACCTTGTCCATGTTCTGTGTGTAGGGATCCCAGACGGAAGTTGCACATTCCAGCATGGGGCATACAAAGGCTTTGTAAGCTTGCTTTTCAATGCTGGTGGTGCTGGTCCATAGGTTCTGTATGAAAAAATACATCTTCTTGTTTGTCATGGCACAGACAGCAGTCATGAGGTTGACCCTGTTGCTTTTTTGGTGGATGATGATCCAATGCCCCAGCACCTTTACTGAGAGGACTAATAGCAACCTGCATGAATAATCTTAATGTGAAGAAAAGAAAGAGGAAGTGAGTTGAATTATGAACACCCCGGTGAATAAAACCTTTCGGCGTTAATCTGTCTGGGGAATCAGCCTTCATAATCACTAGGTCCTTAAAACAAACAAACAAAACCCAAACCAACAAGCAACAGGCAGCAATTACACCAAAGTCTTCGGGCTCAAATAAGCAATGTTGTTCGAGCAGTTGGAGGAAATATAATTTGTCTTACCTTCACCTTAACACAAGTCAGTCTGGTTGCAAGTACTTGATTTCATTGAATTTCTTGGTGATGTTTTCTGCTTAGTAACAGAACAAACGCATCGACAGAAAAGTCTTCTTACTGAAAAACGTCGAGACAGTTTATGTGCATCGCGTGGTCATGTCAGAAGGGAAAGTCATTCAACATGTAAGTCCTGACCAAGAAGGGTTTCTTTTGCTCGGCCTCATCGCTTCGTTTGTTGGGGGTCCGCCATCTTGAAACTGAGGAAGTGGTTGCGCGTGAGCATGCGCTGTGATGGATATCGTTCCGGAAATTATGGACGTCTGCTATTGGAGAGTTCACGTGCACCGGAATCGTGTCAAATGTACCACGACACAACCATGTCGGGAAGCTTTGAACCAACAGGTACTCGTTTTACTTCGAGTTTTTGATCCTAGTTTTGGGTTATCCTGCAAGGTGGTTTTCAATTGTTTATCAGCGGGGATATTCCACATACCCCACTGTTTTGTCTTGTCACTGTTGTGCCGGTACATGCAATAAACAGGGCTTACCCACTGGGATGCTGAACCCAGGTCAAAGGTTACGAACGTTCTGCTCTACTACTTCGTACAATATTACCTTCCGTCCACCCCCCCCCCCCTCCTTTTTGTTTCCTCCCCTCCCTTTTCCTCCCACCCCCCCCCCCCCCCCCTACCCCCGCCTTCCCAAAGAAGACGTAGACCATTTTCAACGGTGGGAGAAAATGTGGCAGACGTCAAACAATGCCGGCCAGTGTCATGTGCTACCGGTGACATACAAGAAGACGCCCATCGCCGATGCCGATGGTAACGGTACCAGCAACAACATCACAGCCTTTCATGGCGAACAGGTTCTGAGAGTGGACAAGCCTAAGTACTTAGTGTGGAATTTATAAAAGATCTACTCTGGGGATCTCGTGGCCAGGCGAACGAAGCGAAGGTGAACAAGACGAAACAAGATGAGCATGAAATGAAGACCAGTGCTTTTGTGTTTAGAAACCTTAGAGGCTGTACACATGCTATCCAATCAACGAGCTACAAAGCAGTTGTTAGGCCAGTCCTTGAGTACACTGCGCCATTCTGGCACCCGCAGCAAAAAATACCTGTTAGACAGCCAGGAGATTGTCCAGTGTCACTCAGCATGACGAATCCAGCATAACTTTCACCTCACCAGTGGTGCAACAGAACTTGTCTCCAGACAGTACCTAGCCCATTTCAGGCTACAATACAAAATATTGGATGTCCAGGTAGAGGCGGTTCCCAACCAGAGCACCTCCACCCTGACCAACCAGAGAACCAGAAGTCACGTAGAAAAACTACTCGTCCCATGTTTCAGTACAGACGCCTACTTCCACTCCACCTTCCTCTCTGCAAATCACCTGTTGAATCAAGTCCTAGATGAACTGTGCACTATCAGTTACCCCAATGCTTTCAAAACCACCTCTCACAGAAAACTAGCACCACATTGAAACTATCGCCAGATTCCTTTTTTGTTTTATGAAATAATTCTTTTAAAGAATCAAACACACACCTTTATATAAACATACATATATTTTTTCCTGTAGCTGACAATATGTAAAATCTGCTTTTGGCATATGACTGACTGCATTACATGTTTCCATAAATGTGTGTGCTTTTTTTTTTTAACGCTTCTTTTTCTTTCTGTAGTTTTGTTATGCCTCGAGTTCATATTCACAATTTAGTCCAGCAATAATACACAGGCAAGAATGCTACTCCTGAAATCCTAGTCCAAGATTTTTTTTCAATATCTCTCTCTCTCTCTCTCTCTCTCTCTCTCTCTCTCTTCTAAAATCCTTGAAGTCATACAAAGTGAAATCACCCTTTTCCATTCTTAATAAGCTATTGATCCTTTTCAATGCATTAAAATGTTAAACAGAACACCCACACATTCGGTACAACCCCCTGAGGGATGACTGGATTCTGGTGTCTCCACACCGGGCCAAGCGACCATGGCAGGGGCAGGTGGAGAAGGCAGAGGAAGCTGTCATTCCTCAACGTGACCCCAACAACCCCCTCTGTCCAGGGTCAACACGCTCAAGTGGGGAGGTGAAATGTCCTGCTCAGTTTTGCCCCTCTTCCCCTTTCCCTCCATCAACTATCCCCTCTTCTCTCTCTCTGTCTTTGTGTGTATATATGTGTGTTTTCTTGTGTAGGTATGTGTCTGCAAGTTCATGTCTATGTGTGTGTATGGATGTGTTTGTCATTGGATCTGTGATTTTGTGTGTGTGTGTGTGTGTGTGTGTGTGTGTGGTGTGTGTGTGTGAAGTGAGTGTTGGGATGATTAGCTGAAACATTGTTCCTTGGCTAAAACTTGCCGTCAAACTGAATTTCATAATCACTGTATTATTTGCTGTTTTGATATAATATATTGAGTTTTTCCTTTGTCTTTTCATTGTGCCTGTGGTGCCCATACAGGGTTTGGGGCAGGGAATTCGCATACAAGTTCACGAGAGTCTTTTCTTTCAAATCTAGGGAGGTTCTTGCTGGTGGTAGAGCTGCCACTAGTAATTGGCATTTAGGTATTGGAAACAGTTACGTGTCTATATTTACTTGTTTTTTTTTCTCCCCTTTATCATTCACCTTCTGTATAATCATGGTTGCATTACTTCCGTGCCGCATGTCTTGACTGTCCTCTACACAGCTCCACCCAGGCATGTCCTGTTGTAGTCTCAGCACCAGCAGTCCATAGGGAGCCATTTGTATCAGGTCATCAACATTTGAGGTCGTCCGACAGAGGAGAAACCTTTACCTGTTCAGTCACTTCAGCAATGTTCAGTAAATTTGACACAATAGGCAGTATACTTTTCTCGGCTTTGTATTGAGTTTAAGTGCCAGGAAAACAAAAAAAGTCACAGCCCCCCCCCCCCCCCTCCACCCTTGCCACAGAACAAATCTTTTCCAAGATAGAATTGATATCTGTTGAAAAGAACTGTAAGTTAGTTTGCACGAGATTTTGTGTACATTTTTTTTTTCAAATTGAATTCCTCTTTTTTTTTTCTTTTTTTTTTTCTTTTCTCCTTTGTATTTTCACATTGATTTGACTTGGTTGACATTAACATGATTTTGGGAAGGTAGGTGAAGAGCTGAGCATCATTGTTGCAGGTGAACCCTGAATATGAAGGGACCTTTGTGTTCACTAATGATTTTCAAGCTCTTTTGGAGGACACACCAAAACCAGGTAAGTCATACCAATGGTTGTATGTAATAATCTCTGTAAATAATTTGCATGTAACTGTGAGAAAATGATTATTAGCGGTTAAGTCATTTCCAGCCAGTAAGCTTGTCCTGTGTGTTTGTGTATGTTGCAGTTTGTAATTCTTAAAGTATGTATATTGATGTAGGAACATCTATCAACCAATACATGTACTTGAGCTGTTACTTTTGATCAGAACATGCCCAAAATTTACCGGTAAAAACCAGCGGAACCTCTGCGGACGGGAAGGATAACAGATGGGGTGTAGTGCATAGTCTCAAGGCTCAGCAGATGTGGTTTTGTGTGTATGGATCGGTCTGCACACAGTGACAGCTCCTTGATTAAAAGTTAAAGTCCTGTAACCTAGTGGCTGCAGAGGCAGTGAACTGTTAGATACTCACCACATCTGGGACAGGGCATCATGAGCCCAGTCCTCTCCCTCAGCTGCCTTAACATTATACGAACTGAATCAGGTAATTATTCACTGGGAGGGTTTTCAAGCCATAAAAATCTGACCTCACATATGGTTCTGCTGAACTCATGACCCTCAGAACCGCTGCGGAATACTCCAACCATTTGACTGCAGGCCTCCACCATAGTACCTGGATTAATCTGAAATGGTAAAAATGATGTTGATGAGCATTTCTATGCTCTGCCTTTTGCTGAGTTTGTGTGAACCGTTTCTGTCACTGCTTTGCAGAGCTGAGTGATGACCCCTTATTCCAGTCTGCCCAGGCACAGGGTACCTGCAAGGTCATGTGTTTTCACCCACGGTCCGACATCACCCTGCCCTTGATGCAGCTCCAAGAGATAAGAAACGTCATCGACAGGTGGGCAGACATCAACGTAGACCTGGGAAAAACTTACACCTGGGTACAGGTTGGTCAGTTTTCGTTTGCGTGTGTTTCGTCTTCTCTGTGCCATTAATGGCATTAATTCCATTCACATCCACACTCAGGATTGTCCAGGTGCAGCCCAGCTTTGCAACCCACAGAGAGCAGAGGCAACTCACTAGAGGAGACACTGCTTGGCAGCTGCTTTGATTACTGGTGCATATTCTGATCCAACATATGCAGGACACTACCTAGGAAGACTTCGATGAACAACAATAATTGCTTAGCTGTGGAGTCAGCATGAATGAGCATTGGTAGGGTGCTACAACATCGATGAAGAGACAGTCTCTGTGGACTTGCTGATATCGATTATGTTGACATGAACTTGCCATAGCCATGAAGAGGAAATCCAAAGTGAAGTCACCATAAGAGCAGGGAACTAAATTGCAAAGGAACTTGAGGGTTTTGATCAGTTGTGGTGGAAAATAGAATGCAGCCCAGGGGATGAACCCATTCACTTTTCCTGGGGATTCATGTTGTGGATGCAAATGAAGTGATGGATTCTGAAGTTCAGCAAGATAGTAAACACATTTTTTTTTCTTCCTAAACATGAATTCTGTGAATTGACTGCTTATATTTCGATACATATCCTCATGGAACTATTTTCATGGCAAGTAAAGTTTTTAGTGATATGAACATTGATATTTCATATTTTCCTTGAACTGTTTAAAGAAAAAGACATGGAAGTAACTCTTTCAGTCATACTGTTACATTCCTTGGATAAACAAGATTTTGTTTTCAGTAATGAACTGACTTGCTCACAGACGTTTGAAAAAGGAAAAAAAGGAAAAGAAAAATGAAAGCATACCTACCAACACTATTTTTGTCTCCCACATTACAGTGAACATACCATTAGGGAAAGAAAGGGGGGGAGGGAGACTTAATGTTGTGTAGATCTGGATCAAAGGATTGATACAGGATCTGTTCGGCCATGACAGAAATCTGTGATCTCCTGAGTACCCAGCTAGTTGCTTTGGTCATGAGCATTCTGACCTTGTGCGGAATTATGATGATATATATATATATATATATTTTTTTTTTTTTCTCTTCAGATCTTTGAGAACAGAGGAAGTGTCATGGGAGCCTCCAACCCCCATCCACACTGTCAGGTGAGTGTGGGCCAGGATTACGACTTGTATTGTGGGCCAGGATTACGACTTGTATCGTGGACCAGGATAATGACTTGTATTGTGGTTCAGGATGACGATTTGTAATGTGGGCCAGGATTACAATGTGTATTTTTTGGCCATGATTATGACTTGTATTGTGGGCCTGGATTACAACTGGTAATGTGGGGCAGGGTTATGACTGGTATTGTGGGCTAGGATTATGACTTGTATTGTGGGCCAGGATTACGACTGGTATTTTTGGGCCAGGATTACGACTTGCATTGTGGGCCAGGATTACGACTTGTATTGTGGGCCAGGGTAATGACTTGTATTGTGGTTCAGGATGACGACTTGTATTATGGGCCAGGATTATGACTTGTAATGTGGCCTAGGATTACAACTTGTATTTTTGAGCCAGGATTACGACTTGTCTTGTGGGCCAGGATTACGACTTGTATTGTGGGCCAGGATTACAACTTGTATTGTGGGCCTGGATTACAACTTGTATTGTGGGCCAGGATTACGACTAAAATTGTGGGCCTGGATTACGACTTGTCTTGTGGGCCAGGATTACGACATGTATTGTGGGTCAGGATTACGACTTGTATTGTGAGCCAGGATTACGACTTGTTTTGTGGACCAGGATAATGACTTGTATTGTGGTTCAGGATGACGACTTGTATTATGGGCCAGGATTATGACTTGTAATGTGGGCTAGGATTACAACTTGTATTTTTGAGCCAGGATTATGATTTGTATTGTGGGCCAGGATTATGACTTGTATTGTGGGCCAGGATTATGACTTGTATTGTGGGCCAGGATTATGACTTGTATTGTGGGCCAGGATTACGACTAAAATTGTGGGCCAGGATTACGACTTGTCTTGTGGGCCAGGATTATGACTTGTCTTGTGGGCCAGGATTACAACTTGCATTGTGGGCCAGGATTACGACTTGTATTGTGGGCCAGGATTACGACTTGTTTTGTGGGCCTGGATTACGACTTGTGGGCCAGGATTACAACTTGTATTGTGGGCGAGGATTACAACTTGTATTGTGGGCAAGGATTACGACTTGTATTGTGGGCAAAGATTACGACTTGTCTTGTGGGCCAGGATTACAACTTGTATTGTGGGCCAGGATTACGACTTGTATTGTGGGCCAGGATTTCAACTTGCATTGTGTGCCAGGATTACAACTTGTATTGTGGGCCTGGATTACAACTTGTATTGTGGGCGAGGATTACAACTTGTGTTGTGGGCCAGAATTACGACTTGTATTGTGGGCCAGGATTACGACTTGTACTGTGGGCTAGGATTATGACTTGTGTTATGGGCCAGGATTACAACTTGTATTATGGGCCAGGATTACGACTTGTATTATGGGCCAGAATTAAACTTGTATTATGGGCCACGATTACAACTTGTATTGTGGGCCAGGATTACGACTTGTATTGTGGGCCAGGATTATGACTTGTGTTGTGGGCCAGGATGACAACTTGTATTGTGGGCCAGGATTACAGCTTGTATTATGGGCCAGGATTACGACTTGTATGGTTGGCCAGGATTACAACTTGTATTGTGGGCGAGGATTACGACTTGTATTGTGGGCGAGGATTACAACTTGTATTGTGGGCGAGGATTACAACTTGTATTGTGGGCGAGGATTACGACTTGTATTGTGGGCCAGGATTATGACTTGTCTTGTGGGCCAGGATTATGACTTGTCTTGTGGGCGAGAATTACGACTTGTATTTTGGGCCAGGATTACAACTTGTATTGTGGGCTAGGATTATGACTTGTCTCGTGGGCGAGGATTACGACTTGTATTGTGGGCCAGGATTACGTCTTGTATTTTTGGCCAGGATTACGACTTGTATTGTGGGCCAGGATTATGACTTCTATTGTGGGCCAGGATTACGACTTGTATTGACTGCACCACCTCTTCTTCAGCATTGACATTTTGTATCTTCTTATTCTTATGTTCAGTATGTGTAGACGACGATGAAGAAGTGTGTTGCTATTAACATAATGTTTCTGGTTATGGTTGGATGAGGAAAAGGCAGGGAGAGAGAGAGAGAAGGGGGGTGATGGGGGAGAGAGAGGGAGAGAGTTTGTGTGTGTGTGTGTGTGTGTGTGTGTGTGTGTGTGTGTGTGTGTGTGTGTGTGTGAGAGAGAGAGAGAAAAGAGAGATCGACAAGGAAAAGAGAGAGAGAGAAAGGAGCATGAAATAGAGGGATGGTGGTGTTGAGGCAACTGAGGGTCACTAGTTTGGCTTTGCCTGCGTCCCTCAGGTGTGGGCCAGCTCCTTCCTTCCCAATGAGTTGTCCCTGAAGGAGAGGACTCAGAAGGCGTACCTGGAGAAGCACGGCCGGCCCATGCTGATGGACTACCTGGGCAAGGAACTGGCCAGGAAGGAACGTGTGGTGCTGGAGACGGCCCACTGGGTGTGGCTGGTGCCTTACTGGGCCATGTGGCCCTACGAAACCATGCTGCTGCCGCGACGACATGTCCTCCGAATGCAGGACCTGACCGATGAGGAGAGAGACGGTAAGCAGCGTGGGAGACTGGAATCCCTACATGCTCGCTATGCAGAGAGCTGTCTGTTTGGGATGATCTCTTTTCAGTTAACTGCTTGAAGCACAGGAATGCAAATTGGACAGACATGGCGGGACCCGCTGGAGAAGAAGAGCAGTTGGGGTTTGTCTCTTGTGTCAGACATTGTCACCCAGGAACTGAGATAAAAGGAGCAGTGGCAAGAGTGTGAGAAAAACAAAATGTCTGTGAAAAAAAAAACCCAGTCTAACTGGAAATGGTGTTCAAACACAATATGCAGTCACAGATCACTTGAAATTGTTACATTTTTCGGAATTTGTAAACCACTTTCTGCAGATTTTATGGTCTTGGGCTGTTATTGTTTTTTTCTTTTTATTTATTTATTTTTTGGGGGGTGGATGGGAGGGGGTCTGTTCTAGGCAGTTCTTTGTGTAAAAGCAGAATGCAAGGATTACATCTGTAAAGAGGAGAGAAGCATGCAACAGGCTGATCATGCCACACAGTTCACTGGAAAGCCTGTGTGTAGATCGTGTAACAGTTGCAGCACTTTCAGAGTTCAAACCACATTCTCCAAATAGAACCGCTGTCTTCAAAGCATGTGAACATGAGAAGTTTATGTGAACCTGTTTTCTTCATTTATGTCATTGTATCATTTCGAAGATGGCAAATTCTGTTATGATTGAAGTCTGGTAACATCTTCATAGCAGTTGATGTCAAGCAGATTTTTTTGGGTTTAACTCATTGAACTCTGTGACAAACAAATTGTCGGCCGAGACACGCCCCCTCTCAGCACCTGCATCCGGCAAATTGTCGGTCGGCGATACCCACTTACTTTCACTTCTAATTGCATTAATATTCATTCGGAAAGGGAGCTTACTCTACCGTGCATTCCTTCCCAGTGATTTGGCAAGGTTCGAGCGCTGTTTCTGAGCAGTTTTACGCATGTTTTTTTCTTCGTTTTAGAAGCCAAAATGAGCAAATGAGCACGATACACTGTTAGACAAGTCGTAGATGAGATCTTCCTTGACGATGACTCCGATTTCGACCCCGAAGTGGCTGATTTAGAGTCGGAAGATGTTGAAACTTCTCAAACTTCGTCGATTGCGAGTCCACATGTTGACGAAGCCACCGAATGCCATGCAAATTATTGTGAACATGCGTGACAACAAAAAGTAGGTTGTTTTTTTTTAACCAAAACTTTATTAAAAAAAATATCACAAACAAAATATTAACAAGAGAGTCTAAAATTTTGACATAACATAACACATCTATCCATCAGCAAGTATGCAAAATTTCAACACGTTTCATCTTGTAGTTTTTGAGATATAGATGTTTTATTTGGGTAACCATAAATTTTGCTGTTAACTCCCAAAACCGTCAGGCTGGGCGTGTCCTTCTCTAGTAAAATGGGTAGGGCGCATAGGATTAAAGAGGTGAGCTCTGAATGGAGATTTTGGTGACTATGTAGATGGAGTGAATTCTGTAATTTAACATCTTCAATGCAGTTGATGTCAAGTAGACTTTCTTTCTTTTTTTTTTTTAAAGAAGGGAGCTTTGAATGGAGATTTTGATAACTATATGCAGATGTAGCAAATTCTGACTGTTTCAGACCTGGCCGTCATGATGAAGAAACTGCTGACCAAGTATGACAACCTGTTTGAAGTGTCCTTCCCCTACTCCATGGGGTGGCATGGTAGGTGGAAACACACCTGTCTTCATCTGTTTCTCTTATTTTTTTTTTCCCATTGGTTTTCATATTTCAAATCAAAATACTTTTAGATAACCTTGGGTGATCATCATGGATCCATGTGTCAGTTGAACAAATGCATCTCACATCCCCCAAAACACTGACACTGAAGTTCATCCTGCTTACTGTGGTGCCCACAGAAATGAAACAACTGACAAAGATCAAACATGTCTCTTAGCCAGAGGAAGATCATCATTAAAGCCCTCTCCAGAAAGAGGTGGAAGAAGTGTCACCCTGGCTACAGCCTGAATGACATCTGCCACTCTCTGAACCAAACAGCAGATCCTCCTGTTCAGCCTCAGAACTGGACCATGACCGAATTAATGCTCATCTGGACAACAAAATGAAGACTGGATGACCGTAGAGGTGACCAGGCGATCCATCTCCAAGGACAGCAGAAAATTTCTGTCCACTCTGCCCACTGCACTACAGTAAACAATGGGCAGTATGGGTAGACCCTGTTCCATTGACGGACAGACTCTGCACACCTGGAGGCAGTTTAGCAGGCTGCCTCATTTGTGCAGGCAAGCAGCGTCTCTGCCTTGTGTTGGACATAGAAGAATCCAGTGCATGACATTTCTGAAAGCAGACACATACACTCCAAGGCTGATGCCTGCGTGCCACACCATGCCCTGCAGTACTGCTTAGTGCTTCTGATGTGGTCCAAAATCTGTCAGTCATTTTCAGTTTTGCTCTAGGAACTTAAGATGATACGAGTGGATTGTAGAAATTTCAGTCACGTAAGATAAAATTAAACAACAAAAACAAAAAAGCCAAGGCATTTCGATGGCTGTTTAAGTTTCCACATTAGGACTCAGCTGGACACGGCTCTTTTGTTGTCTTTGTTTTTTGTTTGTTTTTGATTTTTTTTCTGCACTTATTTTAGCATACAGTGCTTAGGTTTATGAAAGGTTAGCTTAATCAGACATGTTAGGTTTTTTTTTCAGGATAGAGTAGTTTCCACTGACTGCTCTGGGTTCAGTCCTGTGATCTCTGGCTTTGTTTTTGGATGTTAACTCCAGTCTTTACTGGTTGTTTATTCCTTTCTCTGTTGATTGCCAGTTCCCTTCTCTATTGGTTGCTTATTCCTTTCTTTATTGGCTGTTAATTCCCTTCTTACATTTAGAGCCAATCATAATCAAACTTCAGAGTGTGATCATTACATAATTATTTACATGCTTTCGGTCTTTTCCTCCATCCTCACCATCCATGATTTCCATTTTTCTAGAGCATACCACTGTACAAAGCTCAACACCTCAGCTGGCACTACTTACAGTAAAATGCTAGGGATATAACAGTGATATGATGATGACAGTGATACCATCAGTTGTACTGAACAGTATAGCCAATGGTGATAATGACTGATGGTGGTGACCAGGTGCGCCCACAGGAGACTGGCTGACCAGAGACTGCAGCCATTGGCAGCTCCACGCCCTGTACTATCCCCCTCTCCTGCGCTCAGCCACTGTCAAAAAGTTCATGGTGGGCTACGAGATGCTGGCGCAGGGCCAGCGGGACCTCACCCCAGAGCAGGTACTTGCTGTTGTGTCGTCTGTGTAAATCAGACAATTGCATGGACTGATAGCCAGAACAAGATGAAGTGCTGAATCTCCCAAAAAGACGGGTGTTAAAACATTGCTGAGAAATGGCTGTTGTTACTGCCTATAATGGACGAGAAGCATGAGCTGTAGGTCAGCTAAATGTTACAGATTTAGTATAAACCTGCAGTGTTGATACTAAATTTGATATTTGACATCAACGAGTGATGTTAACTTAATTGAAAAATGTAAGCAGTGCGGATTTTTGAAATTTATGTAGTCCTGTGTTTCTAGTGAGATGATTTTAAAGTTATTTTGATATGAAGTGACTCCAAGGATTTTCTTGTTCACAGCTACTCCACTTTATGTCTCATGCTGTCATTCTTTGTGACCGTAACACATGTTTTTAAATGGATTAATTTCTATTCATTTCATCCCTCATATCCAACAAAAATAATTGTCCTCAGTCTGGTTGAGTGCAGCACCTCAGCAACAGTAGTCTTCAATCAAACACAACATTTTAAGAGAACAAGGGAAATCACCCTTATTGTTTGTTTAAACTGAGAGAGGAGTGAATGCGCAGCCTTGTGTACCACAGGCCAAGCTAATTTAAACAGCTGAATTGCTTGGTCTGTAATACAGGCTGCTTGCCCAGGGTGCTTAATGTGCTTGTTAGCCCCTGCAGAGCTTGCTAGTCCCCTGCAGAGCTTGCTGACTCACAAAGTGAAATGGCAATGACTGACAGTCAGTTCAAGTCTTTTCTCTCTTAAATGATATTGTTTTTCTACTCACCAAGACTGATCGTTTCCTTGAATCCTCAGCCTTCACCTTATTTCCACCTACCACTACCCTTTTCTCAGTACTTTGGTGACAGAAATTGAAAAAAAAGTATGTGTGTTTGTGGGGGGGGGGGGGGGGGGTAGTTTGGGCAAGGGCGGTGGTGGTTTCTACAGCATTTTCTCAGAAACTGTTGACAAAAATTACTTGCACCCAGAAGAAATGTCAGAATCTGTTAGCAATAGCCAGTCAAGTCTGTCACAGAAGCAATTGAATTTTTATTTTTATTTTTTTGTCATCACCTCCCTATGCTGTGTTCTAAGGGGATGGGGATCACGAATGGATGTGTCAGCAGGATGTGGTGCCATCCCAACAAAGCAGAGCTTACCCACCCCCACCCCAACAAAGCAGAGCTTACCCACCCCCTCCTCTTCCCTCTGCTGTGTAATGGAAAGGATTGAGCAGTCAGACGAATTCAGGGTCACACCACTGGAAGTGTTCTACACAGACAAGCCGGTGACGGTTCCTTCTCTTGTTCTCTGTACAAATCAATTTGGGTTTAGCGACGCATGTATTATTCATGTGCTGATGTCATTGGTTGGAAAATTGATGTCATCTTTTTAGTGAACTGTATTGGCCTGTACGCTGTCACTGCGGTCTGGAAGTGGAAGAAGATCGGTGTATGTTGTTCAAGCCCATGCAAGTGTGTTTGTACGGTTAGTGTGTGTGTATGTAGGTTTTGGTTTGGGTATTTTGTGCATATGGGTTTTGGTGTGTGTGCGTGTGTGTGTGTGTGTGTGTGTGTGTGTGTGTGTGTGTGTGTGTGTGTGTGTGTGTTTAAATCGGCAATGCTTGTCATTTCCAGGCAGCTGACAGACTGAGGAAGCTCTCTGAAGTGCACTACAAAGAGAAGAAAGATTAACAGTGTGAGACAACAAACTGGGAAACTACCTCATCAACGTTCTACAGATCCAAAGAGAAAAAATGTTATTTTGTTTTCAGTTTGTTTCATCTTCCATCCGTACATATGTCCATCTGAGAAGCTGTAGAACTGGACATCTTCTTGTGTGTGTGTGTATGGTGATAAATGAAGATGAGGATGTTCTGTGGATTCCTTTTGGATGGAAACTACACAACAGGACTGTTCTCCACAGTTTTTGTCATATATCCAGGCACTGCCCAGGCCTCAGAGATAGGTGTTGGTCAGAAAAATGACCATGTACACTGGTCATCATGATGTCCATGGCATTTCCTTGTGTCTTGTTGATCTATTTATTTCAGTGGTTTTATTCTTAGAGTGCAAACATAACTCGATGATAACAGATTGGATGCAAATTTGAAATGTTAGTGATAATGCACTGCAAAAAACCGTAGACAAACGAATCACAAGACAAAACACGACGTGTTTTAACATCTTAGGTCTTCTTCACGCAAGATACTTCCTCTTCTTCTTCAGCGTTCGACAGCTACGCAGCTACACCCGGACTCCAAGGGTGGCAGCAAACTCGGCCGTCCATTGGAGATCGCTGGCAGTTCCCCAGAGTTATATTTTGAGGTCTGGCCAGACTCGCACTCATCTCTCCTCTTTGAGGGGACAGTCCTGGAGGACAGGCAAGATGCAAAACACTCAGCACAACGAAAATGAATGAGCAATCACTTATTTTCATCCAATTTGGAGCAAGATAGGTGTTGAATGCGTCAAGTTATGTCTTGTGATTCGTTTGTCTATATTTTTTGGCAGTGCATTATCGCTAACATTTCAAATTTGTTTAGATTTATGCCTGCAGTCGCCTCAATTTGCTACTAGATTGGATGCACTTATCGGTCCAGTTTGTCAGGTGATACGCAACGCTGACCTCTGCACCATAGTCACCAGTTCAGAATCAGATCCTAGACTAACCCAGTTTGTGGAATGTTGAATTCAGATCTGTAGGAAAGAAAGGAAGAATGTACTTGCTTTGCAAGTGATCAGAACATGTCTCCACACTTTCACTGCACTTATTTGATAATGAAAATGCCTCCTGAGTCTGCTTTGAGCTAGAACTAAGTGGTTGTATCGTATATATCTTCATATCAAAGCACATACAGATGACGCATATAAAACATTATTTAAAAAGATCAAAATGTTGTTTGTGGTGCACATTTGTGTGTACAACTGATGACACATAATTCTTTTTTTCACTATTGTTGTAGGAAGGCATCTGCTTAAAGGGGTCCTCACCCATAAATAGCATGTTTGGGTTGTTCAAAAGTATGATCGAGCATGTTTCGATGTACGTGTTACTTTTCTTCTGGAACTCACTTCTGTCCGTGTTTCGGGTCGTGCAAGCAGCCAAATCATGACTCGCCACGGAGATTGCCGAGCACAGTACGGAAAGAGACAAGAGTCGGAGATTCCGCAAGTGACGTATAAATGCCAAGACTACCGTGAATGAAAGACATGTCCCTAAAAGCTTTCGCTGTGAGGACGTAAAACTCAACTATTTTCCGGCGATAATGGCAGATGCTCCCAACTACGAGTCAAGTTCCAACGAAGAGGACATCGAGCGTGAAATTTTCACTGAAGTGTATGGAGTTCAGCCATACCAGTTTGAACCTACAGCTCCTTGTACAGTACCACCTCCCTCGCCATCAGACGCTTGTGTTTCTTTCCAGGCAGTTCGACATTTTACAGGTTGACCATTTATGTACATGTACACACATACGCACGACACAGATAGTACATGATATAAACATGCACATACATACATCTGTTAACACCACACACACACACACACACACACACACACACACACACATTACCGTAGTATGTAAATAACTTTAAAATGATTATGTGATAAACCATATTTTCCTTCAGTTGTTTAGATCTATCAGATAATGCCTTTTCCTTTGAACAGGAGTTTGTCGGCTACTGCATCATCACACTAATTCTCTTCCCAGCTGTAGAAATCTTTTCAATAGCTGTTCACTTTCAGTCCCCCCCCCCCACCCCCACCACCACCCTTTTTTTACATTCCTCATTTTCAATCTCACTCTCTCCACTAAATTCTGAAGTTCCACAATGACAATTAGAATCTGAGGGGTCTTTTACAATATATTGCAGTCAAAGATTCTGGCTGTTATTGTAAAAAACTGATGCGTGACGTGCCGTACATCAGATCTAAGCTGCAGATCTAAGCTCATTATTCTCTTACTCACCAGGGCAGTTTATAGCACAGAGACATACCACACCTGCATATATCTTAAAATGCACACTAAGTCACCATCCTGTATCCAAATACTGATAAATAATTCACTTACTAAAGCATATGTTGTTGGGCGGAAACTTGAACTTGCAGGGGTGCCTGATGTTCAGCAATGTCCTGAAAAATAAAAACCCAAACTATTATTCACTGGAGTCCAACAAGTTGTTATTTGTGGACATGGACACTTTCTTGTTAATAAGAATCGTAACTTCAGTTTTGTTGGAAACAGTAACAGCAGGGGAAAAAAAATCAATCACAAACATGCAACAGTTTCAGTGGCAGCAGGCAGTGTGACTGACTGACTGCCACTATGACAGTAACAATGTATGTTTCAGTTTGATGCCAACACTCAACAAAAACCAACAACTATCTTTACAACCAACCATACACTGAGAATGAAATGAAACACAAAAAGATCAACCACCCATTCCACAAACCTTACTTTCTTTACGTCTCTGAGTTTGGCTCTCTTGCTCCTGACAGAATCCGTGTCACTGTTGCGTTTGAGGCTTGCACTTGCAGCTGGCGAATGAACAGAGAGTGCTTTAATACATTTTTCTGTTATAATAGTAGGCACAGCATCCTCTTTCAGCTGTCTTCGGACCCGAATTCCAGCTTCCACCTTTACCTTCCAGGTATGTTGGTCTTGGAAACTGCTCTTCAAAGTGACGACCGCAAATGGCATAACTGTCCCGAAGAACAAAACCTTTCCTCGTTGTGGTGACAAAATTTATCCACAATCGCCTAAACTGGCTGGAAGCACCTGGAAAAGCATGAACGCTTACTCTTTGCTTATTTCCTGATGAAATTCCGCAACCAGACACAGCACACATTCGCCCAATCTCACTTCTGCCGAACACGAAGAGCGACTTGGCTTTTCGACGTCATCAATCGGGAAACCCCCCTTTTATCGAAATCGAGGCTCTCGTTCTTGTTTCAGCCTCTCGCTTTCTCAATCCGCAGGAAATGCTGCTCTCATTGCAAGATGAGAGCACAGGCGGCTGATTCGGGGCTGGGTTTCGCAATACGACCACATACCAAAACTGTGTATTTGGTCAAAATAGATGTGTAAAAATGGGTGAGAACCCCTTTAAGAATCTGAAAGCACCACATCCAACTGATGGTGGTGATAAATTTGTTTGTGTTAGATGTGTTGCAGTGGTAATACTGACAGTGATCTGAACTATGTTCAGGACAGGGTCAAATTTCCAACAGGATCATCTCAGAGGTGGTCTTCATGGTCATTTCATGATCAGGGTGATGGTGATTGATTTTCACTTGAGCAGACGCAGTCTGGAGAACACAGTGTAACATTTTGTGGACACACATGCTGACAGGGTTGCATTAGTAATTATGTAAATGTTTTAATGGAAGCATCTTCTATCCTTCATCAGCGATGGTCTTTTTAGTGCTCGTTTTTAGTGTCCAGTTTGTGTGTACATGTGTGTGAGTATGTGTGTTGTCATGCCAGCCTGGAAAATTGATTAAATACTGATTCTGTGTCTGTACCTGTGACTTTGTAATTGGATCCGTTGATTAACGTTCAGTCAGCATGAAGGAATTTCCATGATCAGGGTATGGTTTGTATTTTTTTCGTATTGGGACAGAGTCGATAGGTGGAGTCTGATGATGACAACAGGCTGTGGTGGTGAATATGGTCATTCTTATACTTGGCCAAATCTAGTGTTCCTTTTTATGAAGCATGTAAGAATATCCTTGCTTCAGCATAGCAAAACTGCCAAATAAAGATGACCTGCATCAATGAATTATCCATGTAGTCTTTTTTTCTAGACCTTTTTTCCACATTAAATTTACCTAAAAACAAAGATTCCGTCCCTCTGAAGACTACATGTTCATGCATTTCAGGAGGTCATTGAAGAGATGTTCCACTGTACATTGTCAGATCCCTCACATGACAGCTTTGTCATTGATGATGTTCAGTTGGTGGGAGAGCATGTCAATACGTTTTTGAATGAATGTCAGTGGTTGGGGTGAGCATTTGTGTTGGCTGGCTGCACTGTGCTTATTTTGACAAAGTGGAAAACGTTCCGAAAGCAATGAGATTCTTCAAAAGAAAAATGCCATCAATTTGCTTATTTCGTGTGCGTTAAGTCCATCATTTTCAAGTTGCAGTCGTCTCATGCTGTTCATCCTCACTCCTCCTTACATGGTGGAAACACAAAACTGAAGATACCAATATCAGAATTCCATCAGTAAACAGACCTGGATATACTGTCTGGTCAAGATTAGGCTACTCAGGTAAAGACACCCTGTACTGCTGTTGATTCACTCTCTGGCATTTGGTGGTGCTGGCACCGATGCAATATAGACAAGACAATCAAGTGCAATCAGTATTTTCTGTTGTCTGGGATGCTAACCCAGTTTTTATTTTGGCTGTGCCCTCACACTGTTATTGTTTTCACACTGCTCATGTTGACTCCCAGTCCTTCAAATGAGACTACAAACCAAGGTTCCGTGTGTGAACGCATGCTTAACATCTTGCACACATGTAAAATCCCATCACCAACTTTCAGAAGAGAAGGCCAGTTTGGCCGTTGGTATGGATGACACGTTACACATAGCATGCACCTTCCCTGAAGATGGAGCATGACTGCCTTAATGGTGGGATAAAAAACGGTCATACACACAACTCTACTCCCTTTGTTGGGTAGATGGGATTAATCCTTGCCTGTCTATACAAAGAATGTCCGCAGGAGTATCAGCCTGCATACGCAAAAAAAAAAAAAAAAAAAAAAAAAATGCCGACTCCTACATAGCCACATGCAGGTTTATTTCATTACAGTTCCAGTGCCAGCAGATTACAGGAGCTGTTCATATTAGTTTTTCATGAGGCCACCATGGCGATGCTGTCAAGTCACTTCAGGGGTGTTCAGAGGTGCTTGTGGCATACACAGCATACCACCTACTAAGCCTCATAGTTGCTTATGTGGAGCCTCATGGATAGAGCGACTGCTCCACTCCTCCTCCTCCATCTCTCCAGCAATCGTTTCACTTCTACTGACCACAAAGGCTATGTGCACGATTGACCGCAGGTGTGGAGGGGAACTTGGCATTGTGGTCAGCATGAGAACAGGGCATTAAGACATTCTTTCCAAAAGACCTATTCCAGAAAATTAAAAAAAAATCAGGGGAAGGTAACACCTTTCCATTGCAAATAGAGTTACCTTGTCTCAATTTATAGGTCAAGCAAATGGATCTAGAGAATCAAATATTTGATTTGAAGTGCATACCAGGACAACTATCAGGATATCGACTGTGTGCATTCCAGGTGCGCTGTTGCATTCACATGGTTTCATTTTCGTCTAATTGAACTGTTTAAGCTCACTGATGGGACAAAATTGCTCTGACCATGCCCATCAGCGGCATCTCTCCCATTAAAACAGCATTGTCACTCTCGCCAAATATGACCTCTAACACAGGTTATCTCCCTTGCGGACGTCCAAACATTGTGCGCTTATAATGGTCAACAAGGATGAGCTTGATGATGCATTTTCGCAAATCTGAGCCAGTGATTCATGTCTCATGGCATCGGTACTAATTAAACCTAAGCTGATGAATCATGTGGTAGAGAATAAACTCCCTACCCCTCCTTCCCCCGAAAAAAAAGGTAAAAAAGAGCCTATTGTGTCTGTGCTTGTGCGCATATGCATTTACTGGGTAACATTTCTGATTTTAAACTGGGATCAGGGTATTCTGTTTTGAATCTTATATAAAAGTTGTGTGATATTTAATGGACAATTGTGGTGAAATAAATAAGGAAGTAGATGCTTTTGTATGTTTTCCTGTATGTTTGAGAATGCTCAGTAGAAATGAGAATTTGGATTATAATCTTATGTTAAAGATTTTTTTGTATAGATCATCTGATATGCATGTAACATCAATAATAATAGATTCAGTGAAAACAAGGGCCACTGTCAATATTCAATTTTTTTCTGAAACAGGGCCATGGTTCAATGAAGATTATGCACTCAATATAACATTGCCCATTTTCTGCTCAAAAAAACATTTCAACTTGACAATTCTGCTTCCAGTTCATAACACTACTTTTCAAGCATACGCCTTCAGATAGTTTTTGATCCAGTTTCTTTCCAAATTTGCCACAACTATTCAAGCATATGCCTTCAGATAGTTTTTGATCGAGTTTCTTTCCAAATTTGAATAAAAACCCTTTGCTGAAAAGCTGATGATTGATGTACCTGAATACAATTAGATCACACACACAAGTGCATGAGAAAATGAATGCTATTTTATCCAACTGTTTACAGTGGACATGGTTGCATAGGGTAGACTTGGGTAAATCTGAGCAGTTTAGCCACAGGGCAGATTTTAATGTGCATATCTTCAGAAATATTTAATAGACGACTAGCATGGGCCACCTGATGCCTTTAGTGGACTTTCTTTGATCAATTATTGGCCATAACTAAGTTATGTAATGTATATTCAATCTTATGCTTAAAAATGAAGCATGGGTTCACAATTCAAAACCCAACCAGGTTGCTATAAAATCCGACCAGAGCAGTGATCTTCAATCTTAACCAGCGTTGAACGCTGTGAAGGCAGTGCACATTATAGGATCAGAAAAAATGCGCTGATCAAAGAATGCCACTTGAAAAATACATGCCTGATGGATTCCCACCAGTATTTCCCCATCCACTGTGTCCGCAAATGATGTCTCTCACCTTCACCTATATTTTTCAGCGGGGGCGTAGATAGTGTTTCATGTGGTGATCAGTAGAGTGTAGAAGTACCTGTATGGCTGCCGTATCTGACACACACACACGTGCGAGTGAGGAAGTGAGCACTAAAGAGAGAAAAGATAATGTCGAGGGGGCACCAAAAGACTGGAGAGAGAGCACTGGACTGTATCAGATCACAAAGCTAACTCAACATCATGTGAATTGTGATAAAACCCCTAATCATTCATATAATCCAAAATGTTGCAATAGCATCACCAGTTCATGTGTATGCCTTAAGCGTGTGACCTGTAAGTAGCTAGCAAGTTCTGCCTTCTCTGGGTCAGACTGCTGCCGTGAGTGATTGGTAAGTGATCATGTGGAAATTTCCTCTTGTACTTGTGAAATTGGGAAGACTGGTTGGGTTGGTGCTCTTTATTGTACTGCATCGTTACTTATATATATATAAAAAAGTTATTTTCACTGACTAATCATACAAGTTTGGTTAACCTTGGCTGAATGGAAACCAGTTCTGCTTAGCTATTTTCGGCTAATGACTTTACTGTCGATTTAGTGAGCATGTTCTGATATTGACTGGGTTTTCGATGAGCCAAAACAGTCGATTTTTAGATAAGTGTACCCTCCATTAAACACCTTCACTCATGAGAAAGAAGATAAAAGCACACCTTTACATCTGACCAGAGAAAACCCAAAATGGTATCCAAAGCAGACTGGTATTTCAATGATTTTATTTGCGTATCATAATTAACTGTATAGAAAAGTTGAAACTGGAAAGATAATTGTACAAATAATCAAAATCCAACTTGTAAACAAAAACAGGAAACTGGTGTGATAACTGGTACAGAAACTAAGTATCATTAACACCGACATTCATGAATATAATTAACATTCATATACATGGTTTGTGAATGGTTTAGAAAAAAAAAAAATTATACAGGATATAAATAAAACGGGCAGTGTACGTGTAAGGCAAACATGACACATGCAACTGGTTGTATTATCACAGATATACTGGCAGAGCTGGTGAGAGATATATTGTGAATTGTGTTTCTTGGGATGCAAAACTAAACACTTGGAAATGTATATACGTTTATTTACATAATGCCTGCAGCATAAATAAGTTACAAATGGTACAAGTTAATGTTTAGATGATATGAAAGTAAAACTGGTAACATGAAAACAAAGTCATACAGAATTGTGAGAATGTACACAGGTTTCTGATTCTACCCACATGTGAATGCATCAAGGATGTTTGCCATGAATATGCATCGATTTCTTAAGCCTCATACACAGGCATCAAAATCCTGATTGTGAAACACAGCATTAGTTGACCATTGTACTTGTTCATTGGTATCCATGCTAAGACTTGCCATTTATGACGCTGAGAGCAGACTCAATCAGACAGAAAAAAGATCGATCAAATAAAGAGTGACAGAGAAAACAAAGGTGGCGAACCTCAACAAAGATGAAACATGTCTTGATAGAATGGTACAGAGGGCAAGAAATTTTTGTTATCACAAATTGTTACTGAACTAATGATTCCAAAGAGACTTTCCGACATGGAATAAGCTTACTAACCGAGATGCATGAAAACTGTCACCTCTTTCCAAATGTATGATGCACACATGAACTGCATGCATCTTAACTCGCAAACATTGCGACCGTTACAGACTGTTGTTGATGCCCCCCATGCAATAGGTCTTACAGATCTTCAGTCTGTGCATGAGAGCCTCATTTAACAGGATGTTGTTTTGCGAGGCTAACTTTGCCTCAAGCTGTTTTTCTATTAGTGCTATCCAACAGCAGGTTCCAGCATTGTGTTAATTATCCCCTTACTGACAGGAAAACATAAGTTAGTTAAGATATCAACATTCAACTTAGTTCTGTACTAAAAATCAACTTAAGTTATCAAGACGAAACTCTATACTACAATCAACGTAACACATAAAAAAATAGACAGGATATGCAACAGTTTTTTAAACACAGAAAAAGAGTTCCCTAAACGTGATGAAAATCAAGCACAGATCTTCAGAGCCTTCTTATTCAGAATCTGCTCATGCACTGATATATGTTAAATTCCCACTCCATGGAACATGTGTATGTCACAAATGTACCCAGCAAATACAGAACAACAGCAAGACTTAAAAAGAACATGTTTGAACAGTACAAAGTTTTTTTTAACAGCAGCTGGAAAGCATCAACAAAATAGCATGTCGTAAATGGGGGAAATTCATCCAAGTTTGACTTAACTGTAATCACAGGACTGCTAATGAAGTCTGTACCATGGCAAAAGAGTGTTGTGCAGTTCGATATTTTGAACTTAGAGATGCTTTCCATACCAAGGCTGAAAAGAACATACAGGAATATATCTGAACCTTAGTTACAAAAGGCTGGTACATCATTTGATGGCTGGTAAAATACAGGTATCTTATTTGATGCCTGGTAAAATATGCAGGTATCTTATCTGATGCCGGGCAAAATCAGGTATCTTTTTTGATGCCTGATAAAATGCAGGTTGTCTTTATTTGATTCCTGGTAAACTGCGGGTATTTAATGCCTGGTGAAAAATGCAGGTATCTCATTTGATGCCTGGCTGAATCTCTGTATGTTACATTATATCCACCGATTTCCTGCTTTTGTGGTCCATTCACCAATCTTTGTTCTAAATAGTCTTCATGTTTTTTTCTCTTATAACAACTTACAATATGCCAGCATTTGGCTGTAATGTGGAAACATGGCAGTAGGACTATAAACACTGTCCACAACAAACACTGCCTGTCCATTCTGCAGTGTCTGTTTGGCAACAGGCACACCTGCCAATCTTCTGGGGTCAAAATTTGGGAACCGGGGTGGGGGTGGGGAGGCACTGATGAGAGTGCAGTCTGGCTTTTGACTGAAAGAATTTCTAACCCTGTTATGCTTCAGTTGACAAATTAAGTATTCAAAAAGAAAATGCATATTCCGTATATATGATTACCAACATCCACATAACATCATCTGGGCTTTATTCTGCAATACTTAATCATCTCTATTCCAAAATAACCCCTAAAACCCCACATTTTGAAACAAAATTTTGAGATTCTAGATTTTTTCCCCGCTAAATTCAGGATTTCAAGGAATAATTTCTAAATAAGAGAAACTGCAGAAAACTCTGGGAAGGTTGGCAGCTATGATTATAGCATTTGTGTGTGTGTGTGTGTGTGTGTGTGTGTGTGTGTGTGTGTGCGTGGCACCATTATGTTTATCCTCATTTTGTTTACCGCTTTTCTAGATCTGGCAGTGTTTAAGGAGAAAGCCAAGTAGTCTCAGCACAGCCGACATTTCTTTGTCTTGAGGACAGCAACAGTTTAGTGTTACATTTTGAATTGTTGTACAAATTTTGTTTTGTTTGTTGCCTTTTTTTTTCCCTGTGAGGAATGTTTTTTTTTCTTTTTGTGGAGACAGCCAAGAAAGAGATCCAAGAGGTTGGCTGAGCTATATTCATACTGAAAATTTACCCATTTTCAGCTCAGTGTGTGCATATCCTTGTATGATTCTGTGCCAGGTCCGCACAGGTTTCCTACAGTTAAGAAAAAAAACCCAACAGAAATCCAGGACTTTACCAGGGTATTGCTAATGCATCTCAGTGACTACAGATCGTGTGAGATCAGCATGTCCGATGCTGATAGTTTCAGAAAACAGCATGGCAGATACTAAAGCTTTGTGTTTCTGGCAGTGCTAAAAGCTTTTCACAGCACTCTTGCCCATATTCACAATGCTGACATCATTTTATTAAACTGTGCAGCTTGTTTGGAGGTCATGGCCATCTGTGGAAAGAGCCAGCTAGTCTTTGTTTTGTAGCGAAATATCATTAAAAACACATTCCCTGTCTTCAGTGATCAAAATGTTCTTCCTACGTTTCCTGGGAGACACATCTGTGGGCTTGTGGCAAATGTAAAGTGAAATAATTCATGTGGCAAGCAGGCAGTGTGAAGTCACCTGTAACTGCATTTTCAGAGGGTCAACAAGAAGCACTAGTATTTTTTTTCCCAACCTTTCTCTCCGGAACTTTTTTCTGAGAACACAGTTTACTTTTCTGGTGACTTGAAAACAAGATTACACTTGGCAGAATTGGAAAAATCTAAGACTTTTCCAGTTTTTAGCCTCACTTTCCGCTTTTCCAAAATGCTACCAAGGTTTAACAGATATCTACTGACCCTGTCCAAAGGAAGCTATCTCTCGGCCTTTCAGTCTCTAATTCACAACCACTCATTCTTCCTAATTCACTCAATCAGCCATAACAGCAATAACTTCCTATGACGGAATGCCGATGAGTCAGGAGAACAATGAATCTACACCGTCACATCAATGTCAGATCAGTGCCATCATCAGCACCTGCTGCTACGAGGATGTTGTATGCTCCTGGGTTGTTAAAAAAGTCTGTGCCGGCGCTGTGCCGGTCTGCACCAACGTCTTGAGACGTCCCAAGTGGACAAGGGCTCTGTAGAACATGGAAATCATATCAGGTGCATAATCATCATCAATTTGTTGAATAATTCCGAGAATCTGATTAATCTTTAGGACTGCTGAACCCTCTCTGTTGTACATGTCACAAGTACTAGTAATTCTCATTTAAGAAAGAAGCATCTTCTTTTGTAGAATAGCACAAACATACTTCCATAGTCCTGTATGTGAGAAGACAAAACAGCAGGGAAAAAAAATCAAAAGTTTATGCTGTACATGGTCTTAATTCTCTCTACAGATGATGACGGACCTACCTTTCTCAGTGTATGTGTGATGTTTATGGTTACGCAAGAACTGCTTGCTTACCTGGCATACTTAGCAATTTATCATTAAAAAAAAAATTTCTGTGTTAGATCTCCAATCTATTTTGATAGTCAGCATATTTTGATAAACAAATTCAGTTCTAATATTAGTTTAGTGTTACAAAAAAAAATTCTTATACATAGTAGTACACTCAGACTGTGCCACCCACTGCTGGGCAATGTCTTGTGAATGGAGCTTTAATGCTGTTACCCCTGTATGGTCAGTGTGAAAGGAAAAAGTTAAATATGCATGATTGTATGTATGTATGAGTGAGTACATGTGGTATTTGCTATAGATATATATATATATATATATACACACTTGAATACATTTATTTCAGAGTGTGAGAGATTATTCTTGTGTAAGATACTCTTAAAAAATCTGTAAAACAGATGACTTGCTGCGTCCGACATGGTTCACACTGGCTTTCATTGTTAAAAAAAAAAAAGAAAAGAAAAAAAGAGTGCAATTGTTTGCCTACTAACCTTTCTAAAGACTGTCCACCGGGCTCTACTTCAAAGTCGTAGTCTTTCAGGGCTGGCACCAACTCTGTTTCATCATCACCCTGAACAATCAAGAAAAACAAGTTTACACGTTAGAAAAAAAAAAAGAAAAAAAAAAGAAGACATCATTCCTCTGTCACAACTTAACAGTTTGCATCTGTCCTTACTACCTACTCTTTACAGAGAGAGAGAAAGTGTTTGTATAGGTGTATGGTGTGTGCACGCACACACACAGACACATATGGTTCTCTCTCTCCCCGTCTCAGTGACTTTAACTTACTTCTATAGATAATATATTCAGTCAGTCAGTCAGTCATTCCCCTGACTGCTACGGTTGTTGGGGGGACGTGATGAGGCAGCCGCTGTTTCTCTCCAGGCTCTTCTGTTTGTAGCTGTCGTGAGGAGATCTGGCATGGTCATTTTGGTCCAGTCCTTTATATTTTCGGACTAGCTCTTTCTCTGTCATCCTCGTCTGCGCCCTCAATCCTTCAACGGTACTATGGACGATGGTTTTGGAGAGGGTGTTGTGACGAATGACGTGGCCAATCCATGCCATCTTCTGTCGTTTGATGGTTACCAGAAGTGGTTCGTGGGGCCCAACTAGGTTAGTGACCAGGTTCCGCACATAATCATTGGTCTTGTGTTCTTTGTAGGAGATGCGGAGTAGTTTCCTCAGGCACCTTATAGTATGGGTTAATATAACTCTTTCTTCCAGGGATGTAGCAAGAAGGTCACTGTTAAGCCACCTGGCCTGAGAAGTTGAAATTCTTTCAACATCTTCAGCCTTTGTACAATTTTAGGCCTTCATCTGAAATGTCTCAGAGCTTTCCATAGTCAAGTCAACATAAGGAATTCACACAAAATATTGAACTGATGTGATATTCAGTAACTTATTTCTAGTATTACACTACACATATATCCACCCCACATCATTTCAGTCATTTACTTTTTTGACTTTGGTAAGAAGAAAAAAAAAAAACAGGTGTAAAGAACAGAAGCCATTTGCCTGACAAAAACAATGTTTGCAGCTAGAACTATGGCTGAACCATCCATGAAGTCGCAATGCCAGATCTTGTTTATCTGCTTCCCGTCTTGCCTCACATTTCTGATAAACCCACAAAGGCTGTACCAATTTATTAATAAAACATTCCACCCACAGATCCACTGGATGGCAACTTTCTTGGTGATATAAATATATTTTTCAGCAATTTGCTGAGGGCTGACACCTCACTACATTCTTGCTCATATTGAATTCATTTCATATGTTCAGATACAGACAGCTCCTACTCTTTTGTTCAACTTCTCACCCTTTGTTGCTGCTTTTGCGTACGTAAGGCTAAAGATATGAAAATGTCATAAACAAAACCTACAGTTTCAGTACATATTTGATACATATGTGGCTGGACAGAATCATTATAGCCAATACAGCAACGATGCAAAAAACAAATAAGCCCCCTTCCTCCCCTGCTCCCTTCCCCCCCCATTCCTGCTCTCTCCCTACCCCTACCCCATCCTTCCCACCCCTCAAACTGAAAAACTGTACATTCTGAACAGTTTTCTTCAGCAAGTGATGCTTTTAACGAGTTCAAAACTGTAACTGATAAAAAGAACCTGTTGATACACTAGGAACCATGTCATACATCGACGATTTTTTTTTTCTTCTACTGCAAATCTTCAGAACATCCTCAAAGAAAGTTCTGATTTGTGAAAAAGAAGATCAGCAGTCAAGAATCATTTTCATCAATATTGGCGATCACAAACATATTCTATGGTCAGATTCTACACACTTCTTAACAAATTCAAAACCTAATGACATCTACCTACATTTTGATACATAACACAACAAATTTTCATGCAAGTTCTTCATTTCATGGTCTCTCAGCTGGCATAACCCAACTGTGTTTGAAAATCAGCACCAGAATGTGCATGCTGGTAAGAGTTAAAGACTATTTTTCTGGAACATACTTGTCATGCCGTCTCAAAACTCACCTCCCATTAAAAAGACTCACTTCCTTTAAAGACCTGCTTTTATGTGGAACATTTTTGTGTTTGTGTGTTTACTACGGTTACCTTCAAGTTAATACTTCCCACTTTTAACTCATTTTTCAGTTGTCAAAATCTACTCTACCCTGGTGCATGGGCTGTCCATGTAAACAGCTTTGTGAATGCCTATTCAAGCACTGATGTGTTCTCAACTGGATCAAATGAAAAAGAATCCGAAAAATATCCTTGGAATGCTCTTTTTCTACAAACATGGTATCACTCCATGCCACTGTGGACATGAAGAAATAAGAAGAGGAATCAGTAATTCTGGCTAATGGCTGACCCAGCATACTACTTGGTAGTGACAATCAGTATGACCCTGTTGTCACGTTTTGTTACCACAAGTTGTAGCTTTATTACTTGGGTTGTGACAATCAGTATTACCCTGTTGTTATGTTCTGTTACCACCAGTCGTAGCTTTATTTCTTGTTGTTTCCGTGCATCCCCCACCTCCATACCATACCCCTAATATCAATTTTCCTATTTCTTTTTTTTTCACTCTTTGTATTTTTTTTTCCCCAGGCAAATGACATGACTGTGTTCATTACTCCACTGCCACTGAAGAATAGGGTTAGAATTTCAAGAATAAATTCCTGGTGAAAGTTCCAACCTGGGGTGTCGCAGCAGCAGCAGCAGCAGCAGAGGCTGGCGGCATTGCAGAGGAGGATTCCTCATTCTGCAGACGGAACAGCATCTGTTTCAGAGCCTCCATGCTGCCCGGCTGTTGACCTCCACTCAGAGTGGGCGTCTCAGGGCGACCCTGCCACAACCACCACTCTATCAGCACCACATGGCTCAACATGGAGGGATTTACTTCTCAAAGAAATATTACTAAATAAACACGTTGCAAGTTAAAGGAAAAAAAAAGGCTTTTTTCAGCAGCAGTACAAAGACTACAAAGGTTTCATCTTAGGCCAAAACTAATGAAAACGCTAAGCACATGTGTACTTTTGACAGACAATTGTTCCTTTAAATATGCACCTACAGTGTTGCGCTCATGTCACTGTGTTCTACACTGCCTTACCCACAGTGACAGCAGACCACTGCAAACACACAGGACATCTCATCTCACGAGAACGTCATCAAAGTGCTTGTCATTGAAAAACTGTTCATCATGGGGAAAGAATACAGAATCCCTTGAAGTCTCAACATAAACAAAAAAGAACCATTAATTAACCGACGCCTTTAATTTAAACAGCGGCCAATTAAGCAAGAAATTCTTTGACCAAATGATCACTTGCCAAAGCAGTCAGAGAGCACAGAACAGGCACCATTCATAACAATCTCAGCTGACCAATGTCTCAAGACAAGGCTGAAGATTCATGGAACAAATCTTCGCATTTCCATTATTCTGGTATTTAAAGGGGTGTTCAGCATATGACAGCAAAAAAGGAAATGTGTATACTGATCCCCCTCCCAACCATCCGATCACTGAAAAACACTGTTCTTGTGCAGTGGGCAGGTCATAGCATTCACTACATGCCAGACACAAGTGATCACATGCCCCTGGCTGTCAGGCAGCTGTTACCGTCCTGCCATGTGGTTAATTGTTGATCAGAAATTTTGAGAAATCAGAGCTCAAACATTAGATGCATATCCACTCAGATCACTAAGCAGCTATTCAAACTTGTTGTTCAAGCTTCAGATACGCCTACCTCAAAACCTTCCCATCAGGAACAACTGGTGTTCATGCACAAACCAGGAATAAGATGAAATTTTCATAAATTTTCAGAACACACTATATTCTTACAAATGTGATGCTGCACAGTTGCAGATGTATGCGTATACATACTTGCAGAGCATGCTACAAACCAAAATTTTCTGACATTTCATTTTCTGTTCCTGTTGTACACATGGCTATCATTCATTGCATAATTTCTTGAAGGTCTGGCAGCACTGATTTGTTTTCCATTCATGGCAGGATTTGCCATCTGCCTTCTCCTCTTCTTCAGTCTAACACATTTTGACTTCTTTGCTTTAGATTTAACTTCTGCTCATTTTGATCTCTTCTGCAGCCAGTTAATTAGTGATGTGCTTGCAGATAGTGTTTGAGTTACGACTTCAAAAGCTGTTGAAGAAATTACAGTCAACTGACAGTAAAACTGTTAAGGTAGCACTTGGTGTCCCCGTACACACGAATTCGTTAAATACTTATAAAGAAGCGAACTTATTACCACTGTCAGATCAACGAAAACTGGCAACGGCTAAATATGTTGCCAGAAGCCTACATGTTTCAAATTCTGTCAAACATGATGTATTAGTAAATTCTGAAAAGGACTATCCTAAAAGAGCTCAACACCTTACCTCTCTCCAGCCTGTTAGGGATTATACAAATGAAATATTTGACAAGTGTAACACTGATATTGCAAGTATTTCAGATATGCCAATAGTTTCAAGCATACCTCATTGGGAGCATATCCAAGCTAAATTCGATATAGATTACACTGACATGAAGAAGGTTGATAACATTAATATTCTGTCATGTGAAGCAAAAGAACACCTTGAAACCGTTTATCCATATCATCTGAAGATTTTTACAGATGGCTTGATTTTAGACTCATAGCAGGGTCTGGTTTTGTGATTCCATTGCTGAAGTTTCGTAGATCCTTTTCTCTACGGAAAGGGTTTTCCATATTTACGGCAGAACTGTATGCTATTCTTATGGCGTTGATTTTTATGTGTGACGATAACACTGTCGTCTATAATATACCTTTTTTGCGTTGATTCCAAGTCAGTTCTATATAGCTTGCAAAATTGGGAATCAAAAATAAGAAAAGATTTACTTTTTGAAATAAGACATTACATACATGTTTATTATGTTGAAAGGAATTGGGGTATCTTTTTGCTGGATTCTATCACACTGTGGGATATCCGGTAATGAAACAGCAGATAAATTAGCTAGAGATGGTGCGTTAAGAAAAACACCTGAGAGTAATTTAAAGCTTGATGTTCAAGAAATTAATTCGCTATTAGAAAAATGCGTGAACAGTGAACACCTTCCAGAGAAGTATGAAATCTTATCATGTCCACGATATTTGTCATCTTTAATATACAAGCTTTGTCTCAATTCGTGGAAAACCAAGTTTTCCCAAAGTGTAGCATGCGGTTGTTCAAATCTTCTATCAGTGGACCATATTCTTTTTCATTGTTCAATATTAACTTCATTGTATAAAGAATTGAACGTGGACGTGACTACACAATTCTATCAAAACAATAACCCACAAACCAGAAATCGTGCACATAGCAAAAGTGCTTTCCATACATCAAATTAATAGATTTTTATAAACACTTCCCTTCCCCTTGCTTTTTTCTTTTTTTAAAAATTTTTAAATTTTTTAATTTTTAAAAAAAATTTTCAATTTTTTTTTTTTAAAGTCTAATATCACCAAGTGTGAACAGACTTTCTCTCTCCCCCCCCCCCCCCCCCCCCCCCCGAAACACACAGTTTGCTGCAATAATGTCTTAAATGATCAATGATTGTTACATTTTCCAGCAACAGCTACTGCTGTTCCCTGAAATGTAGGCATGCCTGAACATTTGAGAGGTATAGATTTCAGTTGGTATATACTGAAGAGACCATATTCAGATATATAATAAAAATGGTCATGACAAAAAAAAAGCTGTGTAAACAGAAAACCGCACATCATGTGCGAATGTCATTTAACGTTGAATTAATATTGTTTGGCACTGATGAAATAACTCAAACGGACGAAATATTCAATATTATTATACTATGGGCAAAATATTTCATCTACAAATGTTGATTTAATCAAAGTAAGCCTAGACTAAATTTTTTCGTAAAAGATTTGAAAAGGAATTATCGTATTGAAAAATATATATATAAGCTCCGAAATGCAGCTGTTGGAGTTTGAAAGAAAATGGGCACCTTATACAGGTCTGCTTGAGGAGTAAATGTCAAATTCTTTAAAAACATGCCTTAAAAAAGTTAAAATCGTCACAAAGCCAAGATGGTTATCCTTTTTTTTTTTTTTTTTTTTTTTTTAATGTTTTCCTTTTTTTCTTTTATTTAGACATGTATATTGACTTATTTATGTCAATTATAATCAACACTTAAATATAAGCGGTACACATAAGAAACAACAACTTCAACTAAATGCTCCTGGCATTTTTTTTTTTTTTTTGTGTTCCATAATGTTTCCTAGATACTAGGTAACAACCGGCAAGAAATAGTCAGACTGTAGGAAGACAGAGAAGGGTGTGCATATGAAGGGGAGTGGGATTAAAGAGAGAATGAGACTTAGAGTGAAGTTTAGTATAGAGGGGGGGGGGGGGGGGGGGGGGGGGGGGGGGGGGGGGGGGGGGAACCTTGTAAAAATGTAAACTCCTGAAATTAATTGAAATGATGAAATGATGTATCAAAACAATGTATGGGGACTATTGTTTTTCTGTTCATACCATGATATTATCAGCTATGTTAAATTCCATATCGTGGAAATTACTGGAATATGCTTGTGTTTAATGTGCCTAAGTTTGTATTCATACCTGTTTGTGTTTTTTGGTTCTATTTTTCACAATAGCTAGAAATATTTATGTATTATCAGTTTAATGTATGTGTGAAAATCTCTGCGCACTGTCCTCTTTATGCGCATATGTATTTCTCCTGTTAGCTGAATAAAGCATGTTCCTCGGGGGGGGGGGAAGCTGTGGAAAAAATAGGTACATGGTCATTCTGAACATATGGCAAATCAGCTTAGTGACTTACTGTGCCTTTTGACATGATGGGTCACACATATATGTGTGACCCATCATGTCAAAAGGCACAGTAAGTCACTAAGCTGATGTCATGTTGTCTCCTCACATATTACATATATATATATATATATATATATATATATATAAAATATGTGAGGATTCTATTCAGATAACAACATTTTTTCTCCCTGTCACATACCTTGGCATCTGGAGCCTCTGCTGGACTGGAGTTTCCAACATATACTGGGTCTTTACTGCACACACATCATCAAATGATGGACATCTAGGTCTGAGGGCATCCACCACTGTGTCAGCAGAAAGTAACAATATTATCATGAACTCATATTTCCATTACTTTCCTCTTCATGATTATTTCAACATAAAGCAATCATTTCCACTGTACATAAACGACCAAAGAAACACTACTTACTTTCAAAACTTAATTCAGGGTTCCCACTGAGGAAAAAGCAAAAGAGTCGAAATTCTGATGGGGGCAAAGGAGAGAAGTGGGCTGGGGAGGGTGTATGGGAGAAAGGAAGAGGAGAAAGGGGAAGGGGAAGGTCCAGCAGACATGCTCCCCTCCATCAGGAAAAGGAAAAAAGATGAAACTTTCATTTGAAGGGTGCACAATAAAACACAAATTTGATCATTGAGAGGTGTATCATTGACTATTCAGCTGCACTGCAACCAGGACTGGACTGTCTGTTCGTACCACTTTGGTCAATCTCTTTCACTTTTTCAGGTTTTAGCCCATTTATGGGGTCAGAGTATGACATTATTTGGCTTTAAACCAATTAGATAAAACAGAAAAACCTTTTTTATATATGAGATTGTCACTTTTATGTCGTCTTCCAATATTCCAAAAATGCCACCAGCACCCCAGAATCCACTGCCATCTTTTTCTTCTTTCCCATCTCTCTTTTTTTTTTTTTCCTTTCTTTTGGTGCTGAAAGATTTTCTTAAGAGAGGTTTTCATTTTAAAATTTCACTGAAACCATCTAATTCATAAAGCAAGAGCCCAATTTATCATACTCTCCTTTGCGCTTGTCTTACTGCCGTTGACTTAAAATGTAAATTGTAGGGATTTTTTGGTTTGGTTGGTCTTTCCCTCACTTATCTATCAGTACTGAGCCCAGCAAAATAAATTATATACAGCTGACAAGAAAGATGAAAGCATATGTATTGATAAAAACAGTGTTTTCCTTCTTAACCTCTGGGGGAGTGAGTGAGCTGGAGGAGTGAGAAAGGCATGACACAGACTTATTCTTTTTATTTCTTTATTAGTTTACCTGATTTCAGGACTATGCCAAATCTATTCCAAAGATCTATTAGTTTTAAAGACCAAGCCAATTAAATCAATCTACAGGTAACAAATTCGCAAATGCTGACAACTCCTGAAGCACATCTCCTTCTTCTAAACCTCCTTATGCTTTTCATTTTAAGATCCTGCACTATAACAAAGAGCACGAACAAAAATCTGCCACACAAAAAGACCAAAGCTTGGGGTGTGGGTACTGTGAGTTGGTAGACATGGGCGGTCTGAATGTCTATAGATGTGTGAAGATGAATGACCGATTTAATTGACTGCAGCCAAATTTTGAGATGACCAGTAACAGCGGAGCCTCACTCAGTGCCAACTCCCAAACATACTTATTACAGCAAGCTCCACTTCCAAAATTTGTCCATACATCCATGTTTTGTAAATCTGTAGCATGTTTCGTGAGTTACTTTCCTTTCATCAGTCTTCATTTAATTTTTTTTTTTTTTTTTTTTTTTTTTTTGCTGTCCCAACCTCTGCGCCACCTCAGAGGCAGTGCACACACACCGCTCATTCCGACACCCCATCCACAGCCACAGCCCTGCCGCAGCCCCGGCACCGACAATCCACAGGAAGCAGTCAATGTCAGGTCATCAAGAGGCAACCCACCGGAGAAGACATTGCACTGCTGCCGAGTCACTTTGGTGGTGTTCAGTGGCGCCTGTTCTGATCTAATATACACAGGACACCACCTACTAAGCCACCTACTGACGACAATAATTGCTTAGTCGCGGAGCCGGCGTGAGTGAGCTCTCCCTCGGGAGGGCGCCACCACGTCCGTCCAATGACAGCCCCCATGGACCTGCGGATAACGGTGACCCCAATGGAACCAAACCAAGGCCACATACGTGGAGAGGACATCGAAACTGGTCACCATGAGAGCAGGGCATGAAGGGCCACAGAATTTGAGACATTTTTTTTAATTCTGATCGATGAGAATGAGGATGATTAAGATGATGCTATGGATTTCCATTTTGGTCTGAGACTACATGACAGGGCTGTACTCTACCCTTCCTTTCATAATATATCCTGGCGTCAACCAGGCCCGAGAGATACAGGCACCTGCAGTGTTGGTCAGGAAATTTGAGCAACACTCAGAAATGCACCATTAAGTGGATGAAACTCGACTGTGTGGTCCCAGTCTTCCCAACTGAGTCCGCAGCAAACTCAACTCTGGGTAGGAGCCGGTTGGGGCAGAAAAACCCACATGACTCTGATGGGATTTGAACCCACGACCTCCCAGCCGGGAGTCTGCGACGCTCATCACTTCGCCACGGCGGCTGGTCTTCATTTACATGTTGCAAGGTGCAAGCAGTCCTCAAACCCAGTCAGGTGGGTGTGTCATGAAACTGACAGCTCATTTAAATGTCTTTTGCTATTCAGTAGTTTATGTTTTCATGTGTGTGTGTGTGTGTGTGTGTGTGTGTGTGTGTGTGTGTGTGTGTGTGTGTACACATGCTAACCATATCTGCACAATGTGAAAACAATGTAAACTTGTTTGTTTTCTAATTTACATCCCTTTCCAACATGGCTGCCAAAATGGTTGCTATGGCCACACAAATTCTAATCACACTAAAGCCAAATCTATCATGCCAAATTTCAGCTCAACCTACTGACACAGAAAACTTCAGTTGTGCCTTTTGTCCCACTGCCTGTTTTCAAGCCAATTTTTCTAAACAAGAGTGATCCTGACTCCAGCCCTGGACAGATGAAGTGACAGCAAAACAAACAAAACAAACCACAAAATGAACGAAGGATATGATAAGAGAGGAGAGAGAACAATAGGGACAACACCATGAAAACAAGAGGATCACAGCCATTTAGCAGCAGACAAGGGACTCACAAAGAAGGCAGCGCAGACTCCCAGGGCCTGTCTCCGTCCAACAGGTCAGGATCAGCGTCCTCATCCACCATCTCCCCTGCTCCTCTTACCCCACCAGCTTCCTTTGATGCCAACAGTGCCCGCCTCTGTCGCGCCGGCGTCAGCGTTGGGTCGTCCAGGCATAGCTTGCTTGCTGTAGGAAAGACAAATCAAAATAGACAACAAAAGATAATTACCACCATCATCTGCAAGGAAGATATAAGAAAACAATGATTTGTCAGCTGAGAGAGAGAGAGAGAGAGAGAGAGAGAGAGAGAGATACAGAGATACAGACGAGGGTGTGTGAGTGAATGAGCCCATGTAATTTAGAAAACCTATTAATTGTTGGCTTCTTCTGCTAGCTGTTGCTGCTGGTCTGTTTGAAAACACACACACACACACGCACACACAAACGCGCGCACATACACACACACACATTATGAAACTGAAAACATGCATGAATGTGGACTCAATAGAATATAGTGAATGTGTGTATGAAGAAAAAGACATCTAAGTGTGCGTGCTATTTCTTCACTGGATCTTTTAAAGAAGACTGCACGTCACAACATATTTGTGCATGTACGTGTGTGTATGTTTGAGTGCTTCCGTTCATCATCATCACCATCCATTTGGACAGCCCCAATCAACTGGTTGATTACCATGCCATTGATAACTGCATATATGTGCACATCCCTGAAACTGAATTGCTCATGTTTACTTGTGCACATCTGACTGTGTTTACTTTATGTGTATATTTTCTGTTTCACCATTTGTGCATATGCACGTCTTTGAGTACAGAGTGTAAATTTGGATGTGTGCATATACATGGAGAAACCAAACGGGATAGAAAGACTGAGGACACAGAATCAAGCACACACCCTTAACGGCCTTCCCTTGTGGCACATATAGCCAGGGCAACAGTCTGTCCAGCCACAGACCTCTACAAACCATGCACTGTTCATCTAGGGCTGTACAGAAACACCATTTACAGCTGATTTGCAAATGAAAACACAGCAACCTGTGTGCATATGTTGTGTGTGTGTGTGTGTGTGTGTGTGTGTGTGTGTGTGTGTGTGTGTGTGTGTGTGTGTGTGTGTGTGTGTGTGTGTGTGTGTGTGTGTGTGTGCATGTGTGTTGTGAGTCTGCAGAAGTCTAATAACTAATAAGAAGTGTCAGCATGCAACCTGGCTTTGAAAAGGAAATGACTTTTAAACATGTCCAGATGACCCCTTTGAAAATGATTGTGAAAATATCAAAACTAAAAGTTCCTATATATTAAAGTTCCTCATTTTGATGTTCACTTGCTTTGCAATTATGCACATATGGAACTCCTGTGTAATTATGTTCCCTGTGAGTGTGTGTGTGTGTGTGTGTGTGTGTGTGTGTGTGTGTGTGTGTGTGTGTGTGTGTGTGTGTGAGTGTGTGTGTGTGTGTGTTGCGTGTGTGCGTGTGTGTGTGTGTGTGTGTGTGTGTGTGTGTGTGTGTGTGTGTGTGTGTGTGTGTGCATGCATGTGTGCGTGCGTGCGCCGCATATGCGCACACCTGTGCGCATGCTTGTGTGTGTGTACACGCGCTTGTGTGTGTGTGTGTGTGTGTGTGTGTGTGTGTGTGTGTGTGTGTGTGTGTGTGTGTGCATGCATGCAGGTGTGAGAGTGTGTATGTGTGTGCATGTGTATGCATGTATTCCTTCTTTTATATGTAGTTTAACATCTTTTCTCTTAGAAGTAACATTAAACCGGTGCGTGCATGCATGCTTGCGCGTGTGTGTGTATACATGTGATATGTATGCACATGATATACCCTGTTTTAATGTATTTCTGTACACTGGAACTTTTTTCTTGACACTGTAAGTGTAACAAAACATACGTCAATGAACGTACATAAACAACAATATCAAAAAACCCACAGCACCCAGACATCTGATCAGTACTGCCTTCTTCAAAGATCTGCCGCTAAATTCCCAGTTCACACTCTAAACCCACTGTTATCACCACCCTGATTTAGGAGCTTATCCACACCTTGCACCACGGCACTTGGGACAATATTTTACTTCAGGTCCTCCACTTTCACAAGCCTCCACCATTCCAGTTGGAAATGTCCACTCAACAACACTGCAAACGTGTCTTTGAAGATGGGTGGACAAAGAGTCAGATATCCAGCCGATCTCTTATCTTGTGGCCCATAATAAATCACGGTTTATCTTTCCCCTGCACTTGACAATGGAAAGGCGGGTGGATTTTCCCCTGAGCCAAACTCTGTAACAACGTAAGGTGTCAGTGTGACCCCCCCTTGAGTCTTAAGGATTTCAAGGTGTATCAAACAGCAGTTTCTTTGATCACTGATGGACAGGACCCCAAAACAGATGACAAGATAATACAGGGTGGTTTTCAGAGCAGTCTCATTTGTTTGTCCATTGCCTGAGTGATAGGTCTGTGACCGCATGGATACTATCTGCCCTTCCCTACCCACCTGACCTACCACCCCCTCTCCCACCTCACTGGAACATTGCCACAGTAATGTTGCACATTGAAAAGTTCTTATAGACAACTCCTTGTCACAAAGAGTTCCTCTCATCTACCTCAGGTGGTCGCAAAGAAGAAACGGTTCTATGCTGGCTGCACACCGGCCATTCATTTTTTTACTCATTCGTACTGGTCTTTTACAGAGTGAAGAAGCTCCGTGTGCATTCCATGTCATGTACCACTCACAACGAAACATTCTTTTAAAGTGTTGGGTCTTGCATGATGTGAGACACAAACATTTTAAAGCAGATTCCATGAAAACCTTGTTCAGAGATGTTCCACCTGATGCGATCTTTGAATTCTTGAAAGAGATCAACATTTTTCGTCGGATCTGAGATTTTACAGTGGAAAGATTTTTAACAAGATTTCGAGTGGGTTTAAAAAAAATGTATTCTAAAGAGTTGTATGAATGAATGACTTGTGAGTTGACTTCAACGCAGTGACAGCCCTGATATGGCCCTTTGCGGTCGGCTTGGCTATAAGCAACATTACCTTACCGTACCTTTGTCACACCAGTTTCCAGAGCAGAAGTTCATGTGATATTGGCCACTGGTCAATGGATTGTTCAAAGTGGATTTTATAAAGTTAATTTTCAACATTTCATAAAACTTGACCAGGCAGAGCTCTTGTTGTCCAGCTTTCTGTTTCAGGTGCAGTAGGCACACAACATCTTGGTTGACCAGCTAATCCACATAAAATGGTAGCAACCAGACCATTGCTCAGAGTATAATAGACTTAAGTAATCCATGGAATGACTTGCTGTAGAAAAAAATGTCTGCATGCGATTTGAGCCTGTGACTTGGATTTGTAGTGGGATCCTACAGACTTTCTTAGTGGAACATACATCATCAAACTAAACTAAAAGTAAATTTAAAGAAAAAAAAGAAAAAGAATTTAATTTGAATTCACTGTTTTAGTGTTTACGTCTTAAGATTTCACAGGCAACAAGCCACCACAATCACCCCCCTAACCAACCAGTCCATCATCCCCATCCAGCATCTCTTCTCACACCTCTGACAAACTGGCACACCTATCCTTTCCCTCCAGTCCCAATCCAACCAGACCTGGCTACCAATCCATCAACCAACTGAGTCATCAGATTCCAACATTGCACATGTACAGAAATCCATCCTGAGTCTTGCTATATCATATCGACTGTTTCACTGGTGACCATTTTGACCTGGCCATATACTTTGACAGCATTTGGGTTAAATTAGTGTGAAATTTGTCTTGAACAAAACACTGTTTTGATGATTCATTCAGCCGTAACATTGTGCTAAATGGATCAATCTGAAAGTCTCTTAACATATATTCAAATTCTGTGCAAATAATCTGCCTTCATTAAGAAATTTCTCTTACATAATAAAGTTACACCTTTTGCTGCACAATTTATGACTTAATCAATTTGAGGTCTACTTCGATATGACCTAGATATAAATCAACATCAGTATCAGGCTGATAAACACTGGGTAGCTGCCAAAAACTTCATTTTATATTTCACAGACATGAGACATAAAGTGGCAGGATCTACACGCAAATGAAGAAGACTGGAAATAAGGAATCACTCAGGAGTTGTTGCAGACAAATACAACAGGGCATCCAAAGCAGCTCTGGTGCTCCTATTAGTGCTACACCGAAAACCTGTTCTCCCCCACCAGCCTTAGTTAACTTTTAGATGATTTCAGACCAAGTCTGCAGTACTTTTGGACTTACAGGAAGCTGCACAACCTAAGGATCCCAGTTCTTTAGTCAACTCAGTGGTAGGCTCATCAAAAAGGCTGATGCTGAACTGCATTCAGCAACTGCACCAGGAACTCAAGAGAATAGTTCAGGACCAAAGGCCTGACACAAAAGATGACTTCCCAACAATGGACATTAACATCAACACCAGAGGTATGGAGAAGCTTCTGGCCGAAATGAATCCCTACCAAACCAGCCAGATTAGATGCATTAACCTTTGCCCCCATTCTCACAATCATCTAGCTCTCATCTCTCCAAACTAGCGAGATCCCTAAGGACTGGAAGAAGGTGCTTGTGAGTCTTGCCTTCAAAAACAGAGAGCACTATAAGGCATACAACTTCAGACAGACCTATCTCCTTCACCAGCTTTCCATCGAAGGTCCCTGAGCACATCCTTGTGGGAGTTATCATGTACCACCTGGAGGCACATAGAATGCAGTCCAGTCAAGTCTCTGCAGCCATGTACAGTGGTGTAGAGGCTGATGCCATCACTGTGGACTTTGACACAGCAACTGACAGGGTCATCCACTACCTTCTAACATATATGAGCTACATCACAGACTATGGTATCCGTGGAAGCCTCAACACCTGGGCTGCACACTTCACTAGAGACTGCAAACAAGCAGTAGTGGTTGATGCCTCACAGCCTGGCTATGGCAGTGCGAAGTTTAGCATCCCCCAAGGATCTATACTTGGCCCTTGCTTCTCCCTAGTCTATCGTAACAACATGCCATCTTTCGTTCCCTCTCCATCCAGATTTTACACTGACGACATGAGGTCTACCGGAACTAAAATTATCACCAAATTGCTAACTGGTAGGCAGGTGGTTTCGCTTGGGGTAGTTATAAACATTGTGTACCTCATGTGCAGGTTTAGAAAAAAACAACATTTTCCTATTGTATACAACACAAATATAATAGTGTCAATCTAATTTTGTTCATAAGAAAATTGTTCATCGTATACCCATTGATCAGTCAATGCAAATATACAGCTGACTGATGAGTGGGATGACAATCACAAGTTCACAAGTAGAAAAATAATTGTTGAAACAGAAAAACTATAGTTTGATTTTACACACATACAAACATACCCACAGTCAGACAAATACATGTACAGATAATCATAGTGCATCATACATGACTAATTCTCAGATTTTTTTCAGTCTAGTTTGTTTGTTTGTCACAGCTCTGGACAACAGACAAAGTGCACTCACAGAAGTTGCTGTCCTTGGTGATGGAGCTTGCCCCTGTGATGTGGAAGGGACATCCTCCACCCCATTCTGCAGGTTCATGCTGGAGCATCGTGGGATCTCCGACATCTGCTCCATCTGCCTCGCTTTCCTTCCAGCCTTGTCCTCTGCCTCACCAGCCACTTGGGATAGGTATTTGTCCAATGAGGACTTCACTTCCACAGAATCCTCACACACTTTTCTGCGCAAGAGAGAAGCACTGCTATCGGCACCCTGAGAGGAACTGAGGTTTGGTGCCAGATTATGAGACTTGGGCTTTGTGGCATCCACCCCTGCCAAATCCTGAAAAATTCGGCTCATGGTAACTGGTGGCTTACTTTTG
Source organism: Conus canariensis (assembly GCA_033310375.1). NCBI lineage: Eukaryota > Metazoa > Mollusca > Gastropoda > Neogastropoda > Conidae > Conus > Conus canariensis. The sequence goes on from CM065729.1 coordinate 61,374,813, forward strand.
TCTGTGCCCCTCCTTACACTTGGGCTGCTACCAATACCGCCGAAGCTGTTGGTCCTGGATACTTTGGCTGAAGTCTGTGGTGCCGCTGGGCAGCAGAGGCTCCTCCACCCTTGTTGACTGCCGGGCTGGATGCTAGATCAGAGTAGTTCAAGCCTGGGCCGGGATAGGACAGTTCACTGGCCACAGAGTCATCAGCCAAGATGGCTGCCTCAAAAGCCTTTCTCACAGTGTCTGCACCATGCAGTTTCTTCCCCTTCCCCAAAACCAGTGAGTCTGCAGCATCATGCAGATCCTGGGTGCCCACGCTGGATGCCACGTCCGACTGGTCCAGGCCGTTCACCCAGCTAGGGGTCTTGCGTGCCCCTGAAGCATCTCTTTGTGAGAACAAAGAGTCTGTAAGGTCTTTCCCGTTCACATGGTGTGTGGAAACAGGGGCTATGAGTTCCTGGATCCAGCTGGGAGGTCCAGCTGCTCGTGAGTTCGTCTGCTTTGTGTCTCCAGCCAAACCAGACCCTGACCCAACATCAGCAGTTTGCAACCGTTTCAAAATGCTCCCAGAATCTGACAAAGCTGACATGCTCTCGTTCAAGTCTGCAAACCTATCCCTTCCCAAGCCAACTGAGTCAAGGCTGTCCACAGATCGTCGACGTCCTGATCTCTGAAGTGTACGGGGCTCTGATCCATCCATCACTGGACCAACACTAATGGAGCGAGGCTGGTGAGCAGGCGTGTGGTAGGAATATCTGTGACGACTGCGACTCTCGCGTCCATGTGATGGTGTGATGCTTTCCACTGGGTTCTGGGGGTTGATGGACAGCAGGAGGTCGGTGCTCATACTGCCTGCATCACTGATGCAGCGAGGACTGACCAGCACATCCGTCTTGATGGTCTCCAGAAGCTGAGCTGATCGGGACAAAGCTTCTTCCACTGCAGGGAAAAAGTATGGTGTCAAACACAAGTGGATTCATAAACAAATAATTTCTTATAGATACTTGTGTTATACAAAAATTGAAAAGAAAAATAACAATAGCTAACTTGGTAGATATCTCTCTCTTTCTCTCTCTCTCACATATTTCTTTTTCCCTTTTTTTTGCTGTCCCAACCTCTGCGCTACCTCAGAGGCAGTGCACCCACACCGCTCATTCCGACACCCCGTCCACAGCCACAGCCCGTCGGCCCCGCCGCAGCCCCGGCACCGGCAATCCACAGGGAGCAGTCAATGTCAAGTCGTCAAGAGGCAACCCACCGGAGAAGACACTGCACTGCTGCCGAGTCACTTCGGTGGTGTTCAGTGGCGCCTGTTCTGATCTAACATATGCAGGACACCACCTACTAAGCCCCCTACTGACGACAATGATACTTAGTCGCGGAGCTGGCATGAGTGAGCTCTCCCTCCGGAGGGCGCCACCATGTCCATCCAACGACAGCCCCCACAGACTCGCCGATACCGTTGACCCCGACGGAACCAAACCAAGGCCATAGACGTGGAGAGAACATCGAAATCGAGGTCACCATGTCAGCTAAAGGCCCACAGAATTTGAGACTTTTATTTTTATTTTTTATTTTTAATGCTGATTGATGAGAATGAGGATGATTAAGATGATACTATGGATTTCCATTTCGGTCTGAGACTACATGACAGGGCTGTACTCTACGCTTCCTTTCATAATATATCCCAGCATCAACCAGGCCCGAGAGATACAGGCACCTGCAGTGTTGGTCAGGAAATTTGAGCAACACTCTCAGAAATGCATCCATTAAGTGGATGAAACTCGACTGTGTGGTCCCAGTCTCCCCAACTGAGTCCGCAGCAGACTCAACTCTGGGTAGGAGCCGGTCGTGGCAGAAAAACCCACATGACTCTGATGGGATTTGAACCCACGACCTCCCAACCGGGAGTCCGCGACACTAACCATTTCGCCATGGCGGCTGGTCACATATATACTGACATGGTGAAACACAAACACATTCTGACATGGTTACACAATACACACACATTCACTCACAAGCATACACATATACTGATAGTGATATGCTCACACACACACACACACACACACACACACACACACACACACACACACACACATGCGCACATACACACAGAGCTCTTGACACATACATGTTGCATTTAATTCTTTCAATTAAATCTAATCCATGTTGATTAAGGGTAGATTAGTTTGTACAGGAAGGGAAATTAGAGAAATTAACAAATCTATTATACAATGTAACAGTTATAAAAGACTGGCAGAGCCTTTTTGAGCTTGAATATAGTCAAACAAATTTATGGATGGACAGAAACAAATACAGGTAACCTCAGCTTAATTGGTATTAAAGGAAATCTAAAGTAAAATATGGCACAGGATAGTAAACAGCACATAACAAACAAATAGGGTAGCTTTTGCTCCTATGATGAGATAATTACATGCCCATAACTCAAAAAGAATGCTGCTTATGACACGGAATCGCCTGGCAGAAATGACAACACAGAGCATACTGAACAAACACAGAGACATCCCCCAAAAAGGATGCTCAAAGACTGCCCATATACCCTGCACCTGACACATGCACACAGAAACAACTGCTGAGAAAAAACAAATCAACATTTATTCAAGAATGACAAGAGTCTTTTACATCTTGAACATAGTCAAACAAACTCGAGGACAAACAGAAACAGGTACTTTCAGTTTAACTGATATGAAAGGAAATCTTAAATGAGGCAGGTAATAGTGTCATAAGCAGCATTCAAAGGAGAGTGAATTGCTAGAACCAATCAGAATTTTGCTTCCAACAAACTGATTGTAAGGCTTTTGCTGACTGGTTGACTGATGAACAGTGGTAATTAAGGGAAAGTACTCTTCAAAGAAGTATGTGCATTCTAGCTTATGTCATCATCTTTTTCAGTTCTTCTGATGGAGTCATTGTCTGTAATAAGACTTCTTGCTGTAAAGTTGTTACAGGTTCACACCCTTAGAAAAATTTTCTTTACATGTTCATACCCTTTTGCTTTGCTCGTGTAGTAATTTTGAAATTCAGAATGTTATATTCCCATTCACACATCATGTGAAACCCTGTCATCCTACTGAAAACAGATCTATATTTCTTTTCAGTTATGCAAAACAGATTGGAGAGTATACCAACCAGTAAGTCTGAACCTATCTGAAACATGTTTGTCCGAGCACATTCCCTGTCGTACTTCTCTAAGCTGAACCACTATCCTCATGACAGCTTAACAAGAGATGGCAGTACTGACCTTCTTGCTGCAGGGCGCTTTTATCGCTGGAGGTACTGGAGGACTCTGGCACACTGGTCTCCCTCAACAGATTCCTTAGCTTTCCTTCCCCAGCAGATGGCTGGTTCAAAGAGTCCAGCTCACCCTGGGAGGGGGCCTCGGTCAGAAGCAGCTCCACCTCACTCTTGGCATGCTGAGTGTCCACTTCAGCACGGCCTGAACTGTCTGAGTGGACAGGCCTGCCATTCTGTTTTGGCAGCTCTCCACTTGGACCAAAACGGCTGGAGAATCCTGACTGTCTGTTGCCGACAAATCCGTTAGATTTTGGCGACAATCGACTGGAAACATCACCACCAGCACTTGCATTACCATGGGACGGAGCAGTACTTGTGTTGCTGAGCTGAGTAAGTCCTAGCAAATTTGAAGAGCCATTCTGAGTGATGCTGTTGGATGTTAATGAACAATGAAGCTTGCTGTCAAACTGACTTGAGGAATGGAGCCGTGGGCTGCTCAGGCTGTGCGGAGAACCCGAAACACCAACAGAACCAGACAACTTGGAACGCCCTATTGACTCATCAGCTGAGTTTGGAAGAACAAAGCTGACAGAATGTTTAGCAGATTTTTGTGCAGAACCAACACCGTTGAGTAGA
>CM065729.1:61388694-61398694 GCA_033310375.1 Conus canariensis
ATGAAGAATCATTATCCCTGAAGGAAAAAATAATACTAGGAAAAAAGTTGTCATCGTTTTTCCGAGGAAAGAGTTACTGTCCCTGAAGAAAACAGTAATACAAGGGAAATAGATGTTATCGCTGTTTTCACGAGGACAGAGTTATGATCTCTCAAGGGAAGAGCAACAATATGGAGAAATCAGTAGTTATCACTGCTTTCCAGAGAGAAAGAATTACCATCCGACTTCGAGACAGTGATTTCTCTCTCTCTCTCTCTCTCTCTCTCTCTCTCTCTCTCTCTCTCTCTCTCTCTCTCCCGTGCGTGCGTGCGTGTGCGTGTAATCCTCTGTGTGTGTGTGTGTGTGTGTGTGTGTGTGTGTGTGTGTGTGTGTGTGTGTGTGTGTGCGTGTGTGTGTGTGTGCGTGTGTGTGTGTGCGTGTGTGTGTGTGTGTGTGTGTGTGTGTGTGAGAGAGAGAGAGAGAGAGAGAGAGAGAGAGAGAGAGAGAGAGAGATCTTTATAAGCGCTTAGGGTTATTTCTAAATTATCTTATAGAAATGCTCATTAAGAGTGTCGTTTACTATGACATATACTGTTGTCGTAAAGATGTTTTGGAGAAGCTCTGCAATTCGTGTGATAAATGAATTTTTTTTCTAATTTGAAGAAGTGCAGCTAGAGAGAGAGAGAGAGAGAGAGAGAGAGAGAGAGAGAGAGAGAGAAGAGAGAGAGAAGAGAGAGAGAGAGAGTTGACACTTTGACACTGATATTTTATTGTCATTACCAAAAGGTCTTATGACAAGGGGGGTAACAGGGTAAAACACTTCCTCCTGCTTTCATTATAAACAATATTACACAGTCATTTTTAATGATCAATCAAATCAAAACAAGAGAGAAGAGAGAGAGAGAGAGAGAGAGAGAGAGAGAATCTTTATAAGCGCTTAGGGGTATCTATAAATTAAGTTCTAGAAATGTTCATTATTAGTATTGTTTCCCAGGACATACATTGTTGTTGTAAAGATGTTTTGGGGAAACTCTGCGATGCCTGTAATGAATGATTTGTTTTGTTCTTCTTTTAATTCGAGGAAGTGCAGCCATGTACTGTCAGGAAGTTTCCTCCAGCAACCAGACCTGCCTGGCTCGCTTTTCCTTTCTGTTCACTTTCCTCCGCCAATGACTGTCCTTTCTGTGACCCGTCGACACACATTGTGGGAGAGAACGGTGTACGTGAGCGTTTTATCTAAGTTGATCGGTGGGTCAAAAATGAGAGAGAGAGAGAGAGAGAGAGAGAGAGAGAGAGAGAGAGAGAGAGAGAGAGAGAGAGAGAGAATGGGACCATAGTGGCGACTAAAGGCAATAATAACTATTTTCCTCTGAAAAAAAAAACTATTATTCTAGGAAAAGAAAACATGTATTCTCGCTGTTATCCACGAGAATCACAACTGTTTTTCTCTGTCAGGGCTTTCAGTCAGGTTCACAATTGCTTTTCCTATTTTCTTTAGAAAAATTTTAAATGTTAGTGATAAAGCACCGCCAAACAACGCAGACAACAAATCACAAGACAAAACACGACGCGTTTCAACCTCCTAGGACTTCTTCAGGTAATTAAACAAAACACTCAGGACAACGAAAATGAACGAGCAATCACTTCTCTTCATCCACTTCGGCGCAAGATGGGCGTTGATCCAAAGTGGATGAAGATACATGATTGCTCGTCCATTTTCGTTGTCCTGAGTGTTTTGCGTCTTGCCTGAAGAAGACCTAAGAGGTCGGAACGCGTCGTGCTTCGTCTTGTGATTCTGTTTGTCTACGTTTTTTGGCGGTGCGTTATCACTAACATTTAAAATTTGTTTAAGTTTCCGCTTGCAGTCGCCTCACTTTGCAACTGGATCTATTTTCTTTAGGATAATGACTATTTTCCCTGTCCCCCCCCCCCCCCCCCCCCCCCCCCCCCCCGGAGGAAAACAGGTATCATTCCGAGGATAACGGCGATAATAGGGAAATCAGTTGTGATCATTTTTTTTTCTCTGACAAGCGCATTCGTACTGGAACGATTGGTGTTACTACGCAGATTGCCGGCTTTGATCGGGAAAAAAATTGCAATCCCTAAGGTTGCAGCTGTTTCCCCTATTGTCCTGATGGTAAATGACTGTTTTCCCTGCGAACATGAGAGAAATAGTCATGATGCCTGAGGATAAATACGATTCTAATTGTTTTCCTCGGGAAAACAGGAGAAAATAGTTTCAGCCTAAAGGGAAAGGAATTGTGATCCTAAATGAAACCATCTAACACTTTTCCTGAAGGATAATGTATGTTTTCTTCAGGAAAACAGGAAAGACAGTTTTTGTTGGCTTATGAGGTTAGAATGTTCCCATAAGAGAGAGAGAGAGAGAGAGAGAGAGAGAGAGAGAGAGAGAGAGAGAGAGAGAGAAGAGAGAGATGGCTGGGGTGCTGGGGTGCCTGGACCCAAGCGATTGCTCGTAGTCTCTTCACCAGCAGCGTGTCTGTGCATTACAGAAGGGAACTGTGATAAAACCGGAAGACCTTCTACTTCCAGAATACATGACCCTGACCCTAACCCTAACCCTGACTCAAACCCTAACCCAAATCCTAACCCAGATTCTGGCCTAGCGTTATCCTAACCCTACTCCGAAATCAGTTATCCTGCCTGTGTAAAACCTTATTGAAAAAAAAGAGTCTTCATCGCTGAGTTATGTTTACAATGTGGGGGGGGGGGGGGGGGAGGCAGTACAGTTGTCTTCTCCTGTCTCCGTCCATAAATGAAAGAACGCACCCCCCATCCTCTCCAGCAACCTAGACAATCAACCAACCAAAGTGAAAGTAAAGGAGAAATGCCAGAAAGGAAGGAGAAGGAGGGAGAGGAGAGGAAGAGTTTTAGTGGATATTGTTGGTTGGTTGGTTTGTTCTTGACGCCCAAACTGTTGAGCTCAACACTTTCGACATTTCCCCAGGTGTTCAGACCTGGATTGTCCTCTCGTTCAACATTTCTAAGGTGACTGTTACCGTGAAGGATTATTAAGATTTGACGTATTCACCGCTGAAAAGCGCCCCGAGGCTTCGAAATGCAAAGAATACATCTATCCATTGAAAACATAAGGCGACTTCTTATAAACACGAATCATATCTTAAAAGGTGTCAGTGAAATTTTCACGAGAATGCCAGCATACATCAACAAAAGTTCTAATCTTTAACTGTCGCCACCGCCTAATCCCATCTCCTGTAGTCACTGACTATATTTCAACACCGCCCCATTCACGGTAAAGCTTTTATCTCAAAACAGAAAAGTTAAGACATTAAAAGAAAGACAGACCACGCACCTGGGCACGTGATGTTTTTTTTTTTTTTTTTTTTTTTTAATGTATGTTTACATCTCTTATCTCCACGAAAAGCATTACTAGGGTTCGTATTTATCAATACCATGCACAAAGAAAGAATTTCATTGGTGAAAGTTATACTTGGCGGATTCAAATGCCTTCCTAAACCCAGTTCCCCCAAACCCCATTTACGTCTATCTACAACAAGACCACGAAGCAGAAGTTACGATTTAATATAAAAAATCATCACACACACACAAATGCCGATTCAACTACCTCTGTAACGTCCCAGATGAAGAGCTAGACTTTCTTCAAACAGTAATCCCTCTTTTTTCATTCCCAAGGCGCGACCATAACGGTTCCATCCAACACTCCGAACTGGGTTTTGTGGACCAAAATAAAGACGTTTGGATCACAAAAAAGTCAACATACACAAGCCAACACTGCTCCCAAACCTTCACGGGAATCTCCTGGTACGAATTAAGGATTATGCACCAGCACACGCTGTGTTCTGGGCCGGGGAGAGCGAGGCAGGCACGCACTCTTTTTTGTCTGTGACAACTCCAGCCCGCCATTGAGCCGTTCTGGCAGCAACACCGCTGTGAGTTTTACTGCCAGTCAGAGGCAGGCATGCAGACGGCGATCAGTTAATCCAGGGATTAGGGGGTGAAAGCAGTCCTTTCTTTGCCTGCCACACAACCCGCCGGGGAGCGGCTGGAGTATGGGTAGATCGGCTGGCAGCTCGGCAGATTGATAGCTCGTTAGGGGGTGGCGGGAGAACACAACGTTAGCCGTTTCATGCGGTAAGTTACTACGTCCGTCTACAAAAAGCCAGGCATGATACCCCCCTCCCCCCTCTCTTCTCACACACGCACGCAGGCACGCACGCAGGCACGTATGCACGTATGCACGCACGCACGCACGCACGCACGCACTCACGCACTCACACACACACACACACACACACACACACACACACACACACACACACACACACACAAGATCATGCTGTTTATAGCTGAGCCGACCAAGTGGGCCGCATCACCACTCCCTCCTCTGACTCTTTGTCTCTGTCTGTCTGTCTGTCTCTCTCTTATGCATACACACACACATACACACACACTCTCTCTCTCCCTCTCTCTCTGACTCTCTCTGTCATGCACAGACATACGGACACGCAGACACACACACACACACACACACACACACACACACACACACACACACACACACACACACGTACTCTCTCTCTTCTTCCCTCCCTCACACACACACACCCACACACACACACACACACACACACACACACACACACACACACGCAATCTCTCACTCTCTCTTTCACACACAGACACACTGTCTCTCTTTCTCTCTCATACAGACCAGCGGGACTGAGACAAATCCTTTTCACATCGTGCAAAAAAGTTCCACACATCTATCCTGTTTACAGCTGAAATACCCATTAAAAATGAACAAAACAAAACAAAGAAAGCATGACTATTAAGAAAGCTCCTCAAGAACACCACTACCACCATCATCAACAACAACAACAACCTTAACCCGTACCATCGTTTTATATCAATACAAGGGAGAGGGAAAAGAAAAGCACGCAGCAAACCAGAGATTGAATTCTTTACATTACTTTTCCACTCTCGTAATAGTTGTCATAGAGTGCGCTATAACCAAACTCTACACCGATTTTATATGACATGCTGAAGTGTCATTTATCAGTTCACTCCATCAGTGACAGACCCTCTTTGTCATTCGAATGATGAGGAGATAGATAGCCTATTACGTTCTATCTTTGCTGTGTGGGAAACCGCAGTACACGGTGTAGGAATGGTTCCGCTCGTGTTCCCAGTGCCATCTACTCCAGGTGAAAGACAAGAGAAAAAGAAATAAGAAAAAACAACAACAACAACAAAAAAAGAATCTAAGGTCTGTTGACACTTTAGAGTCATCAACGTTGAGGGCAAAGCCTCTCAGCGATAAAGCACTTAGGACATTGAGACGACAGACAGTAATAGCAGAACGACCAGAGAATGTGGCCACTATCGCATTCCGAGGATTCGTGACAGAGGAAAGTTCTGAGGCTCTTGTTTTTTTTTTTCTAGGTACGCGTAACGGAGAATGTTCAGAGAGAGAGAGAGAGAGAGAGAGAGAGAGAGGAGAGAGAGAGAGAGAGAGAGAGAGAGAGAGAGAGAGAGAGAGTATAGAATGATAATGGCTTCATAGGACCACAGTTACTATTTTTTTTTCTATTTTCCCGAAGAAAGTAGTTATTATTCTTCAAGAAAACAATGATGATGATTTTTTTTAACCCCTCTCCGGGAACTGACAATTTTCGTAAAGTGTAAAAACCATTTTCCTCGGAAAAAGTGAGATAATAACTAGTTTGCCTATTGTCACTGTTTAATATAACTATTTTTTTTCCTCTAAAAGAAAAGAAAACCAGGAATGGTCCTCAGGAAAACCTGCTCTCTTCAGGAAAACAGTGACGATGGCTGATTTTTCTATAATCACTGGTATCTGGAAGAATGATTGTTGCTTTGCTCGGGAAAACGGTGAAAACAGCTATTATCCCCATGAAAACAGTGACGATAAACTGATTTCCCTGTTATCGCTGTTTCCCCTGTCGATGATCACAGTTATCATTGAGGGAAAGCAGTAAAAAGTACGTGTCTTTAAGGGTTTCTGAAAGTAGAATGCTTCCATGCTTTTTTTTAAATGCTTTCATACTTTGCCTCACTCTGCTTTTTGTACTCTGAATTAAAAAAAAAAAACCGTGTGTTTCAAATACCTTCAGCGTCTATGTATTGTTTCCAAGATTCAGCAAAGGGAGTCACACACACACACACACACACACACACACACACACACACACACACACACACCACTACACACACACAACACCATCTCTCTCACTCTACCTCCATCCACTACACTACAACACACACACACACACACACACACACACACACACACACACACACACACACCACACACACACACACACACACACACACACACACACACACACACACACACACACACACACTATCAGATCCGTATAGCGCTGACACGACAGGCCTATTACATTACCTTCAATCACCGTCACCACTGAGTGATCAACAACACAACCTCCATAATCACTGCCAAAACGGGCTCCCCAAGATTAGCACCACCACGATATCAACACAAACAAAACGACAGACGTGGTGGAAAATACGGATTGCACGCACACCAATGCTTCCGTCAGGGGACGTAATTGTGTAGGGGTAAGGAGAGGCGGTGGGGTGGGGATAATGGCATTGCATGATTACGGAAGACGTCTTTTCTGACCCGAATCCCTTTCAGTCAACATTTATCTTGTTTATACTGAAAAGAAAGTGGATTTTTTTTTAATGAAAAGAACTTGAATCAGGGACCGTAGGTCGTTTACGCTCTATCTTAGTTTTTTTTTTTTTTAAATCTCTCTCTCTCTCTCTCTCTCTCTCTCTCTCTCTCTCTCTCTCTCTCTCTCTCTCTCTCTCACACACACACACGATTGGTAACGATCAAGATCTGAATTCACCTGCAAGAGGTGTTACACCACTCCCACCCATCCTCCCCCCCCCCCGCCCCACCTTCCCCTCCTCCCCTGTCCCCTCCTCACTCACCGTCCCATTCCTCCGAGCAAGTCAACGCACTGTTTTGTCCCCCAATGAGAAATGCCAGCCCTGAAGTCGTAGCTGCCCCAAACCGGCCCACTCCTCCCCTTCTCTCCCATCGCCCCCCCCCACCCCTTCTCCCCTTCCTCCTCCACCACCACTTGTGTGAAACAGGAGAAATGGTAGACGTCACGAAACAACAGCAGGGGTGTTAGGTTCAGGCGAGGTGTCGTCACGGCAGGTGAACTATGACGACATCAATAATGGATGCCACCCCATGTTTGACAAATTTAGTGTGACAATGACTCCTAGCTTGTTGTGGCTGGGACTATCGATTCGCTCTTCGATCTATTAATGTCTTTGAGAACGATGGAAGTCTTCCAAAATCGGCCTGAATTCACCTGCAAGAGGTGTTACACCACTCCCACCCATCCTCCCCCCCCCCCGCCCCACCTTCCCCTCCTCCCCTGTCCCCTCCTCACTCACCGTCCCATTCCTCCGACAAGTCAACCACTGTTTGTCCCAAAGAACCCACCCTGAATCAGCTGCCAACGCCACTCTCCCTTCCTCCCATCGCCCCCCCCCCACCCCTTCTCCCCTTCCTCTCCACCACACTTGTGTGAACAGAGAAATGGTAACGCACGAACACCAGGTGTTAGTCAGCGATGCGTACGGCATGACTGACACACAAAGGATGCCACCTGTGACAATTGTGACAGACCACTTTTGTGCTGGGACTATCGATCCCTTCGATCTATATGCTAACGATGGAAGTCTTCCAAAATCGGCCTGAATTCCCTGCAAGAGTTACACCACCCCACCCTCTCCCCCCCGCCCACTTCCCCTCCCCTGTCCCCTCCTCACTCACCGTCCCATTCCCGACAAGTCAACGCACTGTTTGTCCCATGAGAAATGCAGCCTGAAGTCGTAGCTGCCAAACGGCCACTCCTCCCTTCTCTCCCATCGCCCCCCCCCACCTTCTCCTTCCTCTCACCACCACTTGTGTGAAACAGGAGAAATGGTAGACGTCACGAAACAACAGCAGGGGTGTTAGGTTCAGGCGAGGTGTCGTCACGGCAGGTGAACTATGACGACATCAATAATGGATGCCACCCCATGTTTGACAAATTTAGTGTGACAATGACTCCTAGCTTGTTGTGGCTGGGACTATCGATTCGCTCTTCGATCTATTAATGTCTTTGAGAACGATGGAAGTCTTCCAAAATCGGCCTGTTTGGCGAAAAGGTCGCACGTGCGCGCCGCCACGCCACACACACACACACACACACACACACACCACCCTACGCAGAATATGGTTAAACTTGAGTAGTCTGTACTGTCTCTGTCTCTCTCACGCACTTAATTAAGCACACTCATATGAGTCTGCGTAGATTCTTACACACACACACACACACACACACACACACACACACACACACACACACACCACCCTACGCAGAATGTGGTTAAAATTGAGTAGTCTGTACTGTCTCTGTCTCTCTCACGCACTTAATTAAGCACACTCATATGAGTCTGCGTAGATACTTACACACACACACACACACACACACACACAACACACACACGCACGCACGCACGCACACACACACACACATACAGAGAGAGTGGGGGTGGGGGGGGGAGAACACAATCTTCCTTGCAAACACATCTATATCTCGATAGACAGACGGACACACACACACACACACGCGCGCGCGCCACACACAGAGAGAGAGAGAGAGAGAGAGAGAGAGAGAGAGAGAGAGAGCGCTAACAATCCGCATTTAGCATCTGCCTATTCTGTTCGCTCATCTAACCTTTCAGTATTAACGCACATCTTATTTGACTCCCATGGAACAAGAGAGACTTGTAACACATTTTTCCGCTCGATGCCTTCACACCACTGACAGACAGCACCGTTCAGGCGAAACACCCACAGCCAGAACAATGTGCAGACGATGATACAACCACCCCAGGAAAGGGCCGGGGTTGTGGACCCAATTGACACCACACCGGTACCACAAGAACCACAACACTTTAAGATGGTCAGTTAAAATTGACAGTGTTAATGTTAACGCGCCAGTGGGATTTGAACTCGCTTTCTTTGACCGCCAGTTTACTGCTCTACCATTGAGCCAGCTGTACACCGAATAATTGACTTCATGAACTGCATTTATAACCCAAAAATAAATTATAAAATCAGAAAGAAAATGGAGTAGTAGAATTAGTTTACACCCAACAACTCTCCTGTCAGGACTGAGCGCCGAAAGAGACCCGCCAGCGTGTCAATATCATCTGTCATGTTTGACCCAGTTTTTGAGCGACAGCCGAACGGTGTCAGTTACACTTCATTGAGGGTGTTGGGTGCGGACCCCGTCCTTTGAGCGCAGTCGTCCAGATTTCCCCGCAAAGAAGTTTGCTTATCCGCTTGTTTGTCTGTCCACGTGAGGGGTGTGTGATTGGTTGCATTCTGGAGAAAGCCATGCTCTGTCATGCAGCATGCACGCTGAATTCTGTTCCCTGCGTGGTCTGCAGTCTATTGCGTGTCTCAGACAGGCAGACCTCCACTCAGTGCCTACGGTATGTGTCCTACAGTTCCGTCCGATCACCTGCCTGCACACTATGGAATACACCTGTTCAACCGAAAGATTCCATCACTAGGCGATAAGAGAGAGAGAGAGAGAGAGAGAGAGAGAGAGAGAGAGAGAGAGAGAGAGAGAGAGAGAGAGAATGTTGCCTCTAGCCCAGCCGACCGCAAAGGGCCATATCAGGGCTGTCACCGCGTTGAAGTCAACTTACAAGTTATATTAAAAGGCAAACAACAACAACAACAAAAACAAACAAAACAAAACAAAAAACAAAAAAACAAAACAAAACAAAATTACAAAAACGAAACACACACACATACACCCCCCTCCCTCCCACATACACACACACAACCCCTTAACAGTCTTAGATTTACGTAACACCAGCGCTAATGAATACAGTGACCTGGGATTAAAATATGGGATTCTCATCCTCGTATCCAAAGGCCGCTAGA
>CM065729.1:61408694-61413694 GCA_033310375.1 Conus canariensis
GTGTGATTTCTTCCTACTTTTCACAACCGATATCTAGCTTGTGCCATTCTTTCCCCCCACTTTTTACTTCCCTTTGTTACTTTGTGTCATCTTTTTCCTCTCTTTACTTCGTGCCATTTTTCCCTATTTTTTACACATCCCTTTCTTACTTCGTGCCATCTTTTCCTACTTTTTACACATCCCTTTCTTACTTCGTGCCATCTTTTCCTCACTTTTCTACTTTACACATCCCTTTCTTACTTCGTGCAATTTTTTCCTACTTTTTACATCCTTTCTTACTTTGCATTTTCTATTTACTTTGTTCTATCATCTTTTCCTATTTTCTACATTTTGTTCTAACTTTGTGCCATTTTCCACATCCCGTCTTATTTTGTGCCATCTTTTCCTATTTTCTACATCCCTGTCTTACTTTGTGCCATCTTTTCCTATTTTCTACATCCCGTCTTACTTTGTGCCATCTTTTCCTATTTTCTACATCCCTGTCTTACTTTGTGCCATCTTTTCCTATTTTCTACATCCCTGTCTTACTTTGTGCCATCTTTTCCTATTTTCTACATCCCTGTCTTATTTTGTGCCATCTTTTCCTATTTTCTACATCCCTGTCTTACTTTGTGCCATCTTTTCCTATTTTCTACATCCCTGTCTTATTTTGTGCCATCTTTTCCTATTTTCTACATCCCTGTCTTATTTTGTGCCATCTTTTCCTATTTTCTACATCCCTGTCTTACTTTGTGCCATCTTTTCCTATTTTCTACATCCCTGTCTTATTTGTGCCATCTTTTCCTATTTTCTACATCCCATTCTTACTTTGTGCCATCTTTTCCTATTTTCTACATCCCTGTCTTACTTTGTGCCATCTTTTCCTATTTTCTACATCCCTGTCTTACTTTGTGCCATCTTTTCCTATTTTCTACATCCTGTCTTACTTTGTGCCATCTTTTCCTATTTTCTACATCCTGTCTATTTTGCATCTTTCTATTTCTACCTTCTATTTGTGCCATCTTTTCCTATTTTCTACATCCTGTCTTACTTTGTGCCATCTTTTCCTATTTTCCACATCCCTGTCTTACTTTGTGTCATCTTTTTTTTCTATTTTCCACATCCTGTTCTTACTTTGTGCCATCTTTTCCTATGTTCCACATCCCTTTTTATTTGTGCCATCTTTTCCTGCATTTTACTCTATGTACTTTTGCCATCGTTTTCTATTTTGTATCCCTTCTTTCTTATTTTGTCATGTTTTCTAATTCACTCCTACGGTGCATGTTTTTAACTTTCACTTCCATTCTTTCTTTGTGCTGTTTAGATTTCCCTGACTTCCCCGATCTTTTTATTCTTCACGCTGCTTTCCCTACCTTTCTCTGGTCAACGATGCATGTAGCACAAAAAAAGGAAAGAAAAAGGCAGCAGAACAACTCATGTGGCAAAAGACATGGAAAAACAGTGCATGCCTAATAAAGGGTATTTGCAGCAACTGTAGAATGAAAAACTAGGATAAATCGAAGGACACCTACAGAAATAGAAAAAAAAACCCTAAAAACAAACAAACAAACGAAAATAAGCTCAGACGCACTGCACATGCCAGGAAAAAAAGTAAAATAAACTAGTGCAAGCTGAACAATTCATAGCACAGAAAGGGGCGGGGAGGGAGGGGGGAATGTAAGCTGAACCGTATAAGTAGCACACAAAAAAAACCCAAGAGAGAGAGAGAGAGAGAGAGAGAGAGAGAGAGAGGAGGAGAGAGAGAGAGAGAGAGAAGCATGGATAGGTTAAACGCTACATGCAGAGGAAACCAAAAAAGTAGACAAAACCAGTGTAGACTGAACGCGTCTCGATAAGGACAGGTAAAGTGAGGTGTAGGTAAAGTCAGTCGTCACGAAGCAAGTCAGCAGTGCGCGTGTTAATTGCGGCCGTGTGACTACTGCGGCACGTCGGCCCCTTTAACACTATCATGTTTGGACTTGTCGTGGACAGCCCGGGGTGGTCCGGCCGGCCCTGTCTTCTACGTGGGACCTGTCGGCTGGTTTAGTACTACATCTACCGGAGGGAAATTACCCAGGTCTCCGCCTACCGCTCACAGATCGTTACAACCATGATTGGTGCATACGAATAAAAATCACGGCTGAAGGTAATTGGAGAGATTTCCTCTTTGATCTGAGGAGACCCAGTTGAAAAGTAAGGCGACTGCAGTTGGATGTCTAAACAAATTTGTAAAGTTATGGATAAAGCACCGCCAAAGAGCGTGACGAACGAATCACAAGACAAAACACGACGCGTTTCGACCCCTTAGGTCTTCTTCAGAAAGATACACAACATTCAAGACAACGAAAATGAACGAGCAAAGGTGTGAGGAGACCTTTTGAGACAAACATTTGTCTTGTTCGTATGAAAGATAGAGTGAAAAAGAATGGAATTAGACTGCAGTCTGTTTACACTTTCTTTGTTTTCCGTCACTGTCTTTTCTAGCTATGAGTATATTGTAAATGTCTGATGAAGTGGTCCATCCAGTTCTGTTTATTTCCTTCTGAGGCGACCTATGCTTTCGCCGCCTGTATTATCGCCGCCGTTTTCTGTCCTTTCGCCGCCTATATTTTTTGCCGCTTGGGGTTCGTGTCTTTGCTTGGGAACTTTTCACTTTGCACCGATATATCTTGAACTGTTTGGGCGAGAAATTTTGCAAATATCGAGCGGATTTTCCTTCATATCAGAGTATGCATATCTACAAAATATAAACGCTGAGAGATTTAATTTTCAATTGTAGATTCTCTGATGTATCGAGTTACAATGGATTCTTCTCATTTCGCCAACACTAATCAGAAAAAAACAATCATTGCTAAAACTCCAAAAAAGCGTTGACAAACGAATTACAAGACAAAACACGACAAGTTTCGACTTTTTCGGTCTTCTTATCAACGCCCATCTTACGCCGAATTGGATGAAGATAAGTGTTTGCTCGTTCATTTTCGTTGTCCTGAGTGTTGTGTATCTTGCCTGAAGAAGACCAAAGACGTCAAAACGCGTCGTGTTTTGTCTTGTGATTCGTTTGTCAACGTTTTTTGGGCGGGGCTTTAGCAATAATTTTTCAAATTTGTTTAGATTTCCGCCTGCAGTCGCCTCACTTTGCAACTCCCCGAAAGTCGTTTTTCTCCCTTCGATCGCGGTGGCGTCAACTCGCCGGTTCAGTCTTGCATGCTGTCGTGTTACACTACAGGATGGGATCCGTTACGCCTGTTACAAAACTTGGACTTATTAGGTTCATACTTGGTAAAAGTCAGCAGTGTCTGAAACCTGTTTAGAGACACAAAGTTTCTCTCTCTCTCTCTCTCTCTCTCTCTCTCTCTCTCTCTCTCTTCTTCTTCTTCTCCCTTCTTCTTCTTCTTTTTCCTTTCATCTTCTTTTTCTTTCGAAGTGATCATGCATTGTAGTCTGTGTTCAGTTTGAAGATTGTTCCAGCCTTTTTTCACTGTACAAAGCTCGTGCCATCAACGCTTTTTTTTTTTTTTTTTTTTTTTTTTGCTTGTCGAAAAGCGACAATCGATTACCATTCATTAATCACACAACAGGATGGAGTTTATAGCATTAGATTTCACAAACTTGAACCGAAAGTGGAGTTTCTCAAGTCAAAGCGCAGTCGGGATACTTTGTTTTGAAATAAGTTTAGAATGACAGTTCTTTCGATTCGTATGAAAACATGTTCGATTGAACTGACTTTTGAAAACTAACCCTATCCACCCCCCCCCGCCTCTTTCCCCTCCCTCCGCACCACACATACCAGAAATTGTTGGCTAAATGAAACAAATCAACTTGCAGTAAACTTATGTGAACTAACCGTAAGCTAAAAAGAATTCAGGCAAAATGAAAGTAGGCGAAACGAACATAGGCGAAAGGAAACGCCTTGGTGACGCTTATACCCACAAACTAAAGAGAACAAATCCTGATCTCAAATGACCGTGCATTATAGATTGATAAAAGGAAGCAAAATAATCACTCTGGCAGCGTAAATTCGAGGGCTGCCAGTTTTGATGGTTCTAGCAATGTCAGAGAGTGTTTAGCATTAAAACTTTTGAGAAAGATGTCTTAAAGTGGACACCAGACCCTAGCATTCCGTCAATCAGTTTTATAATCTTCAATCTTGAAGGTCGATAGACGGACGAACAGAGAGAGAGAGAGAGAGAGAGAGAGAGAGAGAGAGAGGAGAGAGAGAGACAGACAGACAGACAGACAGACAGAGAGACAGAGAATACATATAGGGTATAAAGAAACACAAGCAAACCACCCGCTATTCCTTTCCTATTGACACGTGCTGACGGAATGTTGCGCCCCTTCGCACGCGGGACATCACGTTGCGTGGAGCAGGCTTGGTTTGCTTTCAAGGAAACTCAAACCGCGGTGAATTATTCGACGCATTTTGCGAAGTTGGTTACGTCACGTAATCTTTTGTCATGGATTCTCAAAGACTGCGTAAGCCTAAAATTGCGTGTACGATTTGGATTTGTTGTAAAAAAAGAAAAAAAAAAAAGAAAAAAAAAAAGATAGAGACTGGCCGATAAAAAAGATAATAATCTGTACGTGAAATGGACTCAAAAGAAGAAGTCTGAGAAGATGAAACCATATCAAACAATTTCTTTGGCGACTGGTTTGTAAATCAACCACAGGAAGGAGACTGTCCAGGGGAAATAATTCATGTTTTTGACAAAGGATCTACCGACGTTTACCATCGGCTAAACAACACCACAACGTGAACTCCAGTTCACACGGAACCAAGGGCAGGACGCTACCACACAACTGGACAAATGCCATCCGGAACCAATCCCTAAACTTCTGCCAGCACAGGACACCCTGCTGCCATCTCTACAGACTGTGGTCTGGGTTACCATGTTCCAAACGGCCTCTGGCCGATAGAACGTCAATCTCACCAGTCAACATTGATCATATGATATTTCAGCACTTTAATTAAATCATCTTTTTTTATAGTATGCCGATTAGACGTCAATCTCACCAGT
>CM065729.1:61421194-61423694 GCA_033310375.1 Conus canariensis
CAACAAAACAAAACAAAACAACAACAAAAAAACCGCAGAAATTCAGATGCATGTGGAAAACATCAGCATAAAAGAAGATATTCTTATTTACACTGATGGTTCCGTCACCAGAATTGAGTCAGGTTGGGCATACACAGTGAAGCAAAATGACCGAATACTCAGGAAGACAATGGTTCATACAGTTTAACAACTTCAAGACTAACATTGGAGGTAGTAGCAGTGACACAAGCTCTCCACTGGTTTTCATCCACAGACCAGCTTAGAACTCAGCAAGCCATGATACTGACTGACCCATGAATATGCTCCAAAAAGTGAAAAGTGGAATGGGAAGCCCTGCTTGGCATGAAGTAATGTGCGGCCTTCCATTGGATAAACTCATATGGATGCACTGCCCTGGACATGCAGGTGTTAAAGGAAATGATAGAGCAGACACCTTGGCAGGCAAGGCTACGATAGCAACTGGATTATAGCTTGGCCGATCTGATGTGATAATTTTTTTTAATGAATCACCTCAATAAACAAGATCAAAGTCACTATACCACAGACCATCTTCAGATCTGAACATTAAGAGAAGATGTGGTCGCACATCCAGACTTAAAGGAAGAGCAAGGAACATCACCAAACAAATATTGGAATACTCTCAAGGCCAATACTGCGAAGACTGTTAGAGACTGGGGCTGACTCATACTGGACTTTTCGAATGGCAGACACAAATGGCCAAACACGTGTCACTGAGATAAGACTTTGAGTCTCTCCGGATCTCCTGGTTTTTTTTTTTTTTTTTACTTTAAACGTATGTGCATGATACGTGTGCATATAGCGATGCAGGTGTGAAAATGGAGATTCTATAGAAGAGAGAGAGAGAGAGAGAGAGAGAGAGAGAGAGAGAGAGAGAGAGAGAGAGAGAGAGAGAGAGTAGGACAGAGAGACAGACAGGAAGAGAAGAGAAGACAGACAGACAGACAGACAGAAGAGAGTGTTGTGTTTGTGTGTGTGTGTGTGTGTGTGTGTGTGTGTGTGTGTGTGTGTGTGTGTCGTTGGTTGTTTTTTTTTTTTTTTTTTTTTTTGCTGTCCCAATCTCTACGCCACCTCAGGGGACAGTGCACCCACGCCGCTCATTCCGACACCCCGTCCACAGCCACAGCCCGGTCGGCCCCGCCGCAGCTCCGGCACTGGCAATCCACAGGGAGCAGTCAATGTCAAGTCGTCAAGAGGAACCACCCCGGAGGAGACACTGCACTGCTGCCGGTCACTTCGGGGTGTTCAGTGGCGTTGTGTGTTATTGCGCTTGGTGGTGTTCTATAGGCCCGTAGTGTCCAGATGGAGCGTAGCTCCGGTGCCGGGTAGAGAGGCCTCCTCGAATTGGGTACATCCGGTTGCGCGGTTCCGAATGGCCTCGGGTTCCGGTACCGGGTTTTCCACCAAGGTACACAGTCTCTGATGCATTCCATACTGCCGTTCAATGAGAGCTAGCACGAGGTCCGGATGTGAGACCATTATATCTTGTTTTTCATCGTTAATTCATCCACTGGAGGTAGCTTGCGTTGGTGGATACTACAACGCATGCCCGTAAGATGAAAGATGAGGAGTAAAATGAGTGAATATGAACATATGAGGATGACGGAAAGGATGAAGATGAGCTAGATTCATTCGTCTGAGCACTGACAGGGCATGTCCACGTTGATATAAGCGAGTGTTGTTGCGCTTGATGTTGGTGTTACCAGTGGCGTATATGTATTCTTAATTGTTTATTATTTTAACATACGCGGACAACTATAAGCCCCCTACTACACAATAATTGCTTACGCGGAGCCGGCGTGAGCGAGCCTCCCTCCGGAGGCCCACACACGTCCGTCCAACGACAGCCCCCAGGACTTGCCGAGACGTGACCCCGACGAATCAAACCAGGCAAGACGTAGAGAGGACTTGAAATTGAGGTCACATGAGAGCAGGCATGAAGGCCCCAGAATGAGACTTTTTTTTTTTTTTTTTTCAATGTGATCATGAGAATGGGATGATTAAGATCATGCTAGGATTCATTTGGTTGGAACATGACGGGCTGTATTACGCTCTTCATAATACGGCGTCAGTGTGTTGTTGTTGTTGTTTGTTGTTACTGATATGTCATCTTCTGAACATTTGTTATGCATTTCTGAACATTCGTTTTCGAAAATAATAAGCACGCAAAACACACACCAACCTCACACCACACAAACCACACACACAACACCAACACACCTATACACGCACGCACCACGTTCGCAGACAGACGTACGCACGGCATGCGCACGCAAAGTAAGAGTTTGATAAGTGTACACTAGATTGTCCAATTTAAGGCGAAATGCAAGCCAGAACGGATAACAGTCAAGGATCACAATCACCTAAATAAAAGTTAATCACTGAACGGAGGATGACGTTGATCAGCATGAAAATTGAATGAATTTGACCTTTATAAACTTAGCCTAAATACCAGTTCTGTTTTGTCTAATGGACAAACAAA
>CM065729.1:61426194-61478694 GCA_033310375.1 Conus canariensis
GCAAATATACACACGCACTCACACGCGCGAGCGCACACGTACACGTACAGACAGACAGACAGACAGACAGACAGACGACAGACACACACACACACACACACACACACACACACACACACCACACACACACACAACACACACACACACACACACACACACACACACACACACACACAACAAACAAACAACACACACACACACACACACACACACACACACACACACACACACACACACACACACTCACACACACACACACTCGCAATCACACTCACACAAGAATACACCCCCCACCCACTTCCCCTCCCCCACAGCCCAATTCATCATTACCATCGCCGTCACAACCAGTGTGATAGAAATCCTAGCCATTAATAACATAACATTTTTTTTTGTTTCACAGCTGAACTCTAGAAAGAACAGAAAGGAAGGAATGAGCTGGAGGAGACGGGAGAATGGCACGGACTGGGGAAGGGGGAGGGGGGGGGGGTATGATGGTTGTGAATCACGTAGTACAGGCACCCTCACAAACAAATGGACATTGCCAAGTCAATGAGTTTACTGCACAGGGTGGGAGGATTGCAAGTACGATCGTTTTTTTCTTTCTATCGACCTTTCTCTTTCTTCTCTCTTTTTCTATTTTTTTTCTTTTCTTTTTTCTTTTCTTTTTGGATAGGTCTCGCTTTATTGGCAGCCGCAATCCGTCTTTGAACGAATTAACTTCGTTTTCTTCGGGAGAATAAAGAGCAGTTGTGTGAAAAAGGGCGAACTGTGCAGAAACGGCCAGAGCTGTATGAGAAAGGGGTGACCTGTGTGAAAAAGGTGACCTGTGTGAGAAATGGAAGACCTGTATGAGAAAGGGGAGACCTGTGTGAAAAAGGGGAGACCTGTGTGAAAAGGGTGACCTGTGTGAGAAATGGAAGACCTGTATGAGAAAGGGGAGACCTGTGTGAAAAAGGGTGAACTGTATGAGAAAGGGAAGACCTGTGTGAGAAAGGGTGAGCTGTGTGAGAAAGGGAAGACCTGTGTGAGAAAGGGAAGACCTGTGTGAGAAAGGGGTGACCTGTGTGAAAAGGGTGACCTGTGTGAGAAATGGAAGACCTATATGAGAAAGGGGAGACCTGTGTGAAAAAGGGTGAACTGTATGAGAAAGGGAAGACCTGTGTGAGAAAGGGTGAGCTGTGTGAGAAAGGGAAGACCTGTGTGAGAAAGGGAAGACCTGTGTGAGAAAGGGAAGACCATGTGAGAAAGGGAAGACCTGTTTGAGAAAGGGTGAGCTGTGTGAGAAAGGGGAGACCTGTGTGAGAAAGGGAAGACCTGTGTGAGAAATGGAAGACCTGTATGAGAAAGGGGAGACCTGTGTGAGAAAGGGTGAACTGTATGAGAAAGGGAAGACCTGTGTGAGAAAGGGTGAGCTGTGTGAGAAAGGGAAGACCTGTGTGAGAAAGGGAAGACCTGTGTGAGAAAGGGAAGACCATGTGAGAAAGGGAAGACCTGTTTGAGAAAGGGTGAGCTGTGTGAGAAAGGGGAGACCTGTGTGAGAAAGGGAAGACCTGTGTGAGAAAGGGGAGAACTGTGTGAGAAAGGGAAGACCTGTGTGAGAAAGGGAAGACCTGTGTGAGAAAGGGTGAGCTGTGTGAGAAAGGGGAGACCTGTGTGAGAAAGGGAAGACCTGTGTGAGAAAGGGAAGACCTGTGTGAGAAAGGGAAGACCTGTGTGAGAAATGGAAGACCTGTGTGAGAAATGGAAGACCTACGTGAGAAAGGGACGACCAATGTGAGAAAGGGAAGACCATGTGAGAAAGGGGAGACCTGTTTGAGAAAGAGAAGACCTATGTGAGAAAGAGAAGACCCGTGTGAGAAAGGGAAGGCTGTGTGAGAAAGGGTGACCTGTGTGAGAAAGGGAAGGCCTGTGTGAGAAAGGGTGACCTGTGTGAGAAAGGGTGACCTGTGTGAGAAAAGGTGACCTGTGTGAGAAAGGGGAAATCTGTGTGGATAGAGGCTGACATCCGTGGGAAAGGAGCTAATTGTGTGTGAAAGGGGTGATCTTTGTAAAAAGAGAGATGTATATGAGAGAGGGGAGAGCTGTGTAAAATAAGAGTGATTTTCTTTTTAGAAAGGGTTTAGGACAAGGGTGAAATGCGTGAGAAAGGGTGATCTGTGTAAGAAAGAGGTGAACTAAGTGAGTAAGGGGTGATCTTTATAAGAAGGGGGTGTACTATGTGAGAAAGGGGTGATCTGTGTAAGAAAGGGGTCAGTTATGTGAGAAAGGGTTAATTGTGTAAGAAAGAGGTGAGCCTTGTGAGAGAGGGGTGATCTGTGTAAGAAAGAGGAGAGCTATGTGAGAAAAGGGTGATCTATGTAAGAAAGAAGTGAGCTATGTGAGAAAGGTGTGATCTGTGTAAGAAAGAGGAGAGCTAT
The DNA here is from genome assembly GCA_033310375.1 of Conus canariensis. NCBI lineage: Eukaryota > Metazoa > Mollusca > Gastropoda > Neogastropoda > Conidae > Conus > Conus canariensis. Next base: position 61,428,612 of record CM065729.1, read on the forward strand.
GTGAGAAAGGGGTGATCTGTGTAAGAAAGGGAGAGCTATGTGAGAAAGGGGTGATCTGTGTAAGAAGGGGGTGAGCTATGTGAGAAAGGGGTGATCTGTGTAAGAAAGAGGAGAGCTATGTGAGAAAGGGGTGATCTGTGTAAGAAAGAGGTGAGCTATGTGAGAAAGGGGTGATCTGTGTAAGAAAGAGGTGAACTATGTGAGAAAGGGGTGATCTGTGTAAGAAAGAGGAGAGCTATGTGAGAAAGGGGTGATCTATGTAAGAAAGAGGAGAGCTATGTGAGAAAGGGGTGATCTATGTAAGAAAGAAGTGAGCTATGTGAGAAAGGGGTGATCTGTGTAAGAAGGGGTGAGCTATGTGAGAAAGGGGTGATCTGTGTAAGAAGGGGGTGAGCTATGTGTAAAGAGGGTAGTGGATGTAATGTATAAGAAGGGGTGAGTATGTGAGAAAGGGGGATCTGTGTAAGAAAGAGGTAGCTATGTGAGAAAGGGGGATCTGTGTAAGAAGGAGGGAGCTATGTGAGAAAGGGGTGATCTGTGTAAGAAAGAGGTGAGCTATGTGAGAAAGGGGCGATCTGTGTAAGAAAGAGGTGAGCTATGTGAGAAAGGGGCGATCTGTGTAAGAAGGGGTGAGCTATGTGAGAAAGGGGCGATCTGTGTAAGAAGGGGTGAGCTATGTGAGAAAGGGGCGATCTGTGTAAGAAAGGGGTAGCTATGTGAGAAAGGGGCGATTGTGTAAGAAGAGGTGAGCTATGTGAGAAAGGGGCTCTGTTGTAAGAAGAGGTCAGCTATGTGAGAAAGGGGCGATTGTGTAAGAAAGAGGGTGAGCTATGTGAGAAAGGGGTGATCTGTGTAAGAAGGGGGTGAGCTATGTGAGAAAGGGGCGATCTGTGTAAGAAGGGGGTGAGCTATGTGAGAAAGGGGGATCTGTGTAAGAAGGGGTAGCTATGTGAGAAAGGGGCTGATCTGTGTAAGAAGGGGGTGAGCTATGTGAGAAAGGGGCATCTGTGTAAAAGGGGGTGAGCTATGTGAGAAAGGGCGATCTGTGTAGAAAGGGGGTGAGCTATAGAAGAAAGGGTCGACCTGTGTAAGAAGGGGATGATGTATGTGAGAAAGGGGGACTGTGTAAAAGGGATGAGCTATGTGGAAAGGGGTGACTCTGTGTAAAAATGGTGATATGTAGAAAGGTGATATAGAAGAAAAGGGTGAGCTGTGTAAAAAGGGAATGATGTATGCGTGAAAGGGGTGACTGTGTAAAAAGGGAATGATGTATGCTGTGAAAGGGGTGAGTTGGTAAAAAAAGGGTCACCTGTGTGAGAAAGGAGTGACTTGTATATGAAAGGACGAACTGTGTGACAAAGCGGTGAGCTGTGTGAGAAATGGATGAGATTTATGAGAAAAGTTTATGGACACTCCTAAGAACAGTTTTTTTTTCTCTCGTTCATACTCATTAAGCACGTATGGAAATTCCGTAAGGATTTTGAACGGATCTGAGTAAGCGCTTGTTTTCGGTCTCGTTATTTCGTTATTTTTTCCCCCCAGAAATTTGTGCCATAATTAGCGTGAAGACTTGTGTGTAAGGTCAGTGCGACGGAAGCCTGTATGTGACAGCTTTTCGTTTGTCATATTGGTTCTTGGCAAGTCGGTTGACTGTGACAAGTGGTATGTGGATGTAATGCCACAAAGGCTGGGAATCAATGCCAGTCCTATGTTGAATTCGTCATGTTTTAAAGTGCTGGCATTCAAGAACTTGTGGATGACTGACGCTTTGACTAGCAGCCAATCTTTTTTCTTTGAAGAGGGGAAGGGGCGGAGGGGGGAGGGGGAGGGGAGAAGAGAAAGAGAGAGAGAGAGAGGGGGACGGCGAGGGAAGGGTATAAGGAAGGAGGAGAAGTAAGGAGGAGGAGGAGTAGAAGAGGATCGATAAAAAACTCATGTCAGTTGGGCATTGTGAATAACACATACGTGTCCCATTGTTTAAAACCACCTGACTGAGATACCAACAAAACTGAGTGGAGAATGGAAGGGGGACCTCGTGGACAGGAGTAGTAGAAGAAAGATGTCGGAAGTGAAACAGGAGCTAGGGGCTGGATAATGGACTTAAAAGGTGGAAGACTTCTTTACGTGTTCGAATGAACCTGACTATACCTGCATACATCATGTTGACATCTGTGTACAATCACGTATAGAAGAAAAAGCGTAAAGCATGTCTACAGATTCACGAGGAAAAGAGGAGAAATGGGTGAAAGGTACGGGTGGTAGTGGAAGTGGTAGTAGTTAGATATTTTCCAAATGCATTCGCATACTTGTCATGGAATCATGATTCTTTTGCTAACGATTCTGATCCAGAAACAAAATGGCGTACGACTTCTCAAAGTGAATATTCTGTTTGTTAACTTATTCATCGGTTGAAGATTTTGAAGAATAATTTGTGATGAAAGACGTACAATATTCCTTCAGCATCAATGTAACGATATATTCTCTCTGTATCACTCTTTCTACATGTCTTAATTGAGAGAGAGAGAGAGAGAGAGAGAGAGAGAGAGAGAGAGAGAGAGAGAGAGAGAGAGAGAGAGAGAGAGAATAAACGAACAACAAATTATGAAACGATTTCTATTTTGTTTGTTAAAGGGCATGAAAAAAATGTTAAAAAACAACAACACCTTGCTCTGTGTGCCATGGAAATGAAAGAAGAAAACAGGGGGTAAAAATGTCAACTACACACAACAATAAAAGTATGTAGTAGAAAGAAGAGAGAGAGAGAGAGAGAGAGAGAGAGAGAGAGAGAGAGAGAGAGAGAGAGAGAGAGAGAGAGAGAGAGAAGAACAAATGAGCAAATGAACGAATGAACAAACCAATTATATTTGATGTAGATGACGAAAAAAAAGCAAGACTGCCTTTTGCATTCAGATTCGTGGACAAAGTAAAGAAGAAAAAATACATGGAGTAAAAACACATGGTAAATATATACAACGATAAATGTATGTACGTAGTAATATGACAGAGAGGAGAGAGAGAGAGAGAGAGAGAGAGAGAGAGAGAGAGAGAGAGGAGAGAGAGAGAGAGAGCAAATGAAAAAAAAGTTCTAACTTAATATTGGAGTTCAATATGTACATTGATACATTCAACAGGATCATACTTTTAGAAACACTATTGAAATTTACCTGTGTTTTATTTGTTTCTGTTAAAAGTAACTGTTAGACGAATAGAACAGTCGTTGTTCTGCAAGACATCCTGAGCTGTTCCACTCTGCAGCTGGATGATATCTAATGATATTAAGGTAATCTTCGATCCTTAATTAACATTTTCAGGGTATAAAATTTCTTCTTAATCTACCTGGAGCACCACGACTGAGAGATTAAATTCATCCCACCCAGGTCAGAACACACTTTGGGGAGTGTTCACACCATCTCTCTGATCGGCCACGGTGTGGCTTCTAATCTTGGAGAGGGACAAGTCATTTGTGGCTATCACGCTACAATGCGTCTGTCTGTAGAGAGGTGCTTTGTGAAGGGGCAACGACTCTGACAGCCACAATTGTCCTTCATGTGCAGACAAGTGTCTGAACCAGAGACCTCTTTGTCATTATCCGCTGCCAGTAGGGCCTATATTGACGCGGATTGTAAATCTCCCTCTCTTTGGAACTCTGAGCACAGTCACAGACTACTTTCATAAGTGTGAAATCTTTTCAAGCATTTTGTAGACCTTCACAGTGTATTGTATGTGGTCTGCTGTAGGATTACTCTTGTTGAAGTGTTTTGTGTGTGGGATTTATATTTGTAAATCCCCTTTTCATGTCTGTTTATGTCCAACGCAAAGCCATACTTTGAACGTACATTTTGTTTGTTTCACAGGAACTTCTTAGAGCAGTGCATTTGGTTTGCCTTAAACCCTGTTATTGGGCTCTGGTTATTTGGGAACGTACTCTTTCAGTTGTGAATACAACACCATTTGTGTTTATGCTGTTTATACCGTGCTGTTATGGTCTCGTGAGCACATTAAACTGTTTGAACTTTCTCCAGTCTGGTATGACCTTGGCTGGGCTATAAACGATGTGACTCAACTCACCCTCTCCCCTCCCTCCTTTTCTGGTCCTGTTTGGTAGCAAACATGGATAAATGGTGTCTTACTTCTTTAAAAAAAATGGGTATAACTGCCACTACAATGAGTTGACTTAATTTGTCTCTCACTGAGGTGATTAAATGGAGGTGAGAGAGAGGCCATCTTTTGTACCATTGTTCTAGGCTTATTTTCAAGGTCTGCTGTTTCAAGGCAAATGCAAAACCTGTCAATCACAGAGGAACACTCGAACGTAGGCCTACTTGTTCATAGATGCTAAAATCATTCTATTGTTCACGTATAACTATACAGAAATCAATGAATGAAAGGCTGTAATTGTAACTATTTGTAACAGTTCGAAAGAAAATGAGTAAGCTTACCTGCAGATTAACAAGAATAAAGGATAAATGGATGATGCCGTGCGTGTGTGTGTGTGTGTGTGTGTGTGTGTGTGTGTGTGTGTGTGTGTGAAAAGAGTGAGTGGTGATGATGGATGAGGTAGTGGTAACATGTTTTGAAATGCTTTTGCATTCTTAGCACGCCACTCTTCTACTTTTGCTTAACGCATCTCCTATTTCATGAACATAATACTGCAAGACCCTCAAAAATGAAAATTTTCAAGTTACTTTGTTTATCAGTAAAAGATACTGAACAATAACTAATGCCATGGTGAACTGATACATGATTAAATGATGTTTGCTTTTGATATCACCCTAAATGTCAATGTTTTGATAGAGAGAGAGAGAGAGAGAGAGAGAGAGAGAGAGAGAGAGATGGGATGACAAATCATGATAAGAATCAATACTCAGTTTCTTTAGGCCCTAAATGCATACTGATGTCTTCAGCAGTATTTTAATTCAATAAGAACTATTTTAGTATCAATATAATTTATTAGGCTGTTTTGTTACATTAAAAAAAAATCACTGTGCTAATTGAATAAACCAAGTCACGTAATTTTGTAAACCCTTTATTTAGTTTCACTTTGCAGCCTGAACCCATTATCCAGAAAACTTTGACTTCTTCTTAATTCTTAATCCACATTTATTGTGAGAAAACTCCCCCCTGTGTCCTCCTGGGGCGCCATGATGGAGTGGTTTACACATCCCATCAAAGTCGGAACACGTGCAGCTGAGAGTTCACACCATTTCTGCAATCCGGCACAGAACAGCCCCCAAATCCCCTCGGAGAGCTAGAGGGGCAAGTCATTTGCGGCTGTCACGCTACACTGAGTCTGTAAGGAGGTGGCTTTATGAAGGGCAACACCTTTGACAGCCACAACTGTCCGAGTGGCGGCAGACAGCTTGCGTGTCCCTCGTGCGCAGACCAGTGGCTGGGCTGAAAATCTCTCTGTCACTGTTCCCTGCCAATTCCGACTTGTGTTGACACAGGGTTGTAAATCCCCACCCCCCTCCCCCCCACTCACGGGAACGCTCAGCACAGTCACACGGTAATCCTGCAGGTGCGAAATCTTCCTCTTACACTTTGTAGGCCTTCAGAGGGTGGTGTGTTTGATCTGCTGCAGGCTTCCTCTTTTGAAAGTGTTTGGTGTGCAGAACTATACGTTTATGAACCTGCTGTCTATGTCCCGCTTTAAGGCCAAACACAAGCCTTACTTTGACTATGCTTTTTGCTGTGGATTTTTTCCCCCATGGACTTTGCAGGGGGTATTCAGTCTGGTTCATATCCTGCCCTTTTGGGCCTGTTCTGTTTTCAACCTGCTCCTTTGATTCCATTCCGCGAAGAACTTAATTAACTTTATTTGATTACGTTTTGTGACAAACATGTATCGTTGGAGCTGTATTTCGTTTGAAGTGCGTTTGGCTGTGTTTATAAGACTTTCAATACATTGTTTTAAATGGCTGAGCATACGTTTTGATAATGGATTACTTGTTGTACAGGAGAGAGAGAGAGAGAGAGAGAGAGAGAAGAGAGAGAGAGAAGAGAGAGAGAGATTGTACTGCATTTTAACGTATTAATCATAGAGCTGAAGTTACAAGTGTTTTGCACACCAATGATTTACTAATTTAAGCGGAAGACAAACACTACCATATGATAATCTTACATTCAATGCATTAATTATCATAATCAGTATTCAAGATCCCTGCTTGATCTTGTGTGCCACTGTGATAGGGGGATATGCACAGTACTAGTCCAAGTCTCAAACACCTGAATGCTCACACCATCTGCCTGATCCATCAGTGATTGGCGTCTTATGCCCCTGAAGAGTGACAAGTCAGCGGTGGCTATAATGCTACAATGTGTCACTCTTTAAGGAGGAGACGGCTTTGACAGAACAAAAACACCTCTGACACGTGCCTGTTTCTGGAACTTTTAGCACAGATGAACACTGACTATACAGCAGTTAAGTATTTCTTTCACACTCGGCGTACTTTCGCTGGGTGGTGGAGCTGGTCTGGTCTGCTATAGGCGTGCACTATTAAAAATGTTTTGTGTTTAGGACTGTACATTTTAAAGATGCTATTTAGGCCCAGATTGGAGTTTGGAAGAAAGCTCTTTTTGGACGACGATTTTGATAGGGTGTGTGAGGGTGGTGTGGGTGGTGGTGGAACTGCTTTGTGTCATGGTGTCTTTTGTGTCAGGCACTGTTTCAGCCCTCTACTGTGCTGTATCAAGCACCGTTTTGACCTGACCCTTTCGGCTCTGTTTTCTACGATTGTTCTGTCACTGTTCAAGAAGGTCTTCTGCTTTGCTGTGAACGCAAAGGCGTCAACCACAGGTGTTTCAATTAAATGGCTGCATTTGCATGGCCGCATTTCACTTGATTTTCACTCTGCATGGTCTTTGCAGATGAGCAGCTTACCCTCTGTGTGTGTGTGTGTGTGTGTGTGTGTGTGTGTGTGTGTGTGTGTGTGTGTGTGTGCTCTTATGCATGTGTGTGTGTGTGTGTGTGTCTGTGTTTGAGAGAGAGAGAGAGAGAGAGAGAGAGAGAGAGAGAGAGAGAGAGAGAGAGAGAGAGAGAAGAGAGAGAGAGAGATTGTGTATTATTTCGTACATCGGTTCTGGAATGCTCAATAACCGTGCGAGGATTCAGTGTCCTCGGACGATGATTGTCATTCGTTTTTTTTTTCTTTTTTTTTTCATTTTTTTTTTTTCATTTGGAACGCTCGAATAACCGTAGGAGGATTCATTATCTCTGAACTATCATTCACGTGGCTTTTTGTCCAGATGAATACCACAGACATCCCAGGGTTTGGGTGAATGCTTCCTACCTGGAGCACTGTTCGATACAATCACAGACCTCTACACACCATAGATCAACGGTATTATCAATCAGTTTTCCATCCCCTAAACTCTGTTCGGCCAACCATCAGCCTTCTGTCAATCAATCACTGAGACAAGGGGCGTTCTGGTCCATTCTTCATGAGATGGTTTTTTCTAGGGGAACGTCCCACTAGTCCGAGGGTTCACTAGTCCGAGGGTTCACTAGTCCGAGGGTTCACTAGTCCGAAGGTTAGGGTTAGGGTTAGGGTTAGTGAACCCTCGGACTAGTGAACCCTACCCTTGAACGTCCCACTAGTCCGAGGGTTTACTAGTCCGAGGGTTCACTAGTCCGAGGGTTCACTAGTCCGAGGGTTAGGGTTAGGGTTAGGATTAGGGTTAGGGTTAGTGAACCCTCGGACTGGTGAACCCAACCCTCGGACTAGTGAACCCTCGGACTAGTGAACCCTCGGACTAGTGAACCCTACCCTTTTCTAGCTAGACGTGAAACCTTCGTTACAATAGCCACAGTTCTAATAGTCACGGGCACCATTGGAGGCAAGATTAGCGAAGTGGGAGGGTTGGAAATGGGGGAAGGAGAAAAATGGTGGATGGATTGTGGGTGTGAGATCGGAGGGAGGAGAGTAGGGGGAAGAGGGGAAGGTAAGAAGGGGAGCAATTCCAGTGACACGGAATCCTTCTTTATCTGAACCATATGGACTCTTGTTTGTTAAGTTCGAACTTCAACAGCGCTTATGCAAAGATTTATGAATTTTTTTTTGGACCTAATGGCAACAGAATGTCAGACCATTCTGAGCTTTTCTTCCACTAACAGAAAATCTAAGAAAGTTTTGGAGAGAAACATAAATCAGTAACGAATCTGCTACAGAGAGTCTTGCATAGCGAACATGTTTACAACTGCGGTATTAAACTATATCTACTATGTGGTCAAGCTTGGCACATCCCCTCTTCAAGGGAACATTCCTTACATCTTGTGTGTGTCGCGGGCCTGCTGGTGTGATAGGGAAATGGGTGTAGAAAACAACGTCATTTTGAACGCCCAGCGTTTCAACGCCCATCTTGCGCTGAAGTGAATAAAGATAAGAGATTGCTCGTTCATTTTCGTTGTCCTGAGTGTTTTGCGTCTTGCCTGAAGAAGACCTAAGAGGTCGAAACGAGTCGTGTTTGTCTTCTGATTCGTTTGTCTACGTTTTCTTTGTGGTTCTCTATTAATTACATTTAAGATTTGTTATTTTGAAGTTAAGGGACACACAATCGTTTGACGACGTGAGCAAGGGTTACCTCCTCTTGTTTACAATTTTTTTTACGTCACTCCTCGCCGCAAAATTTCTTTGTCATATAAAACACAATTCAAACCAGTCATAAAATTCCTTCCATTCCTAAAAAGAAAAACAAACAAACAAACAAACAAAAAAACAGATCAAAGCTCAAGTGGGTTAATTTACAGACATGTGTTTTTAGAATTTCTGAATTCAGTTCTGTCACGAGAAATAGGTTATCATCGAAGAAAGAAATGTTGTGCAATTAATTATTTCGCCACTTTTGAATCAAATTCTGTCACGAGAAATGAGCTGCCATCGAGAAGAAACATTGTACAATTAACTATTTCACCACCTGAACATTTCTAAGAAGAGATATTCAGTTATGTATACATACATACCTTCATATTAATGTCATCGAATATCGTAAAGTGCAGAATTGTTTGATATTTTGTAAGTCTCGGAGTTGATTAGAACGCCTAGACTTACAAGGAATGCGAAAGAGTTCAGCTGTTTTGTATTGGACAGCAAATTTTCCGTGTTGGTACCAGTTGTTATAACAGGTAAAACGCCGGCATACTTGTCCACACATTAATCGCAATTGGGAGCGTTTTCAGAGCTGCAGCTGGAGAGAGCTTCGCATTAGTTAGTGCTGAGCTTGCTCATTCAGTCAAACACTCCACCAGATCAACTTTGTTCAAGTGGATCAATATTTTCACCGAGATCATATTCCGAGCTAATTCCCTTACCCAATTGCAATTAGCGACCCGCAGGTTCCTTTCCAAATCGCACGAAGCTTGCAAAAGAGCTTTCTTGTGTGCGGTGAAATAGTGTGTGTGTGTGTGTGTGTGTGTGTGTGTGTGTGTGTGTGTGTGTGTGTGCAAAAGGTGTTAAGTTCTTCAGCGAGAAAAGTATCATTGGAACCAGTTCAGGTGTCGGTGGAGAAAACTGGACTACCATACCCGTCCTCTCGGCCCAAGTCGACCGACTTGAGCCTTGCCAAAAATGTGATTTGGTTCCCGCGAAGCAGAACAATTCCTGTGACAGGAATGACCCCCTTGGGAGCCACGTTGACACAACGAATAGTCCAGGAGGGACTTCACCAACACTTTTTTTTTTTGCACACGTTGAATGGAAGGGGGCGGTGTGTTCAATTTTAACACATAACTGCAAATGAGATTACCACACACGTATAGCATGACGCATTCCACCTGTTCGTTTTAAAAAAAAATTCATTTCTTCTTCTTCTTCTTCTTCTTCTCTCTCTCTCTCTCTCTCTCTCTCTCTCTGTGTGTGTGTGTGTGTGTGTGTGTGTGTGTGTGTGTGTGTGTGTGTGTGTGTGTGCGCGCGCGCGCGCGCGCGTGCGCGAGTCTTCTACTATGTATTTGATTTGCTATCAGGACGAATCCCTTTTTGATTTTCCTATTATTTTATTTCGAAATGCTTTGATTGTTCACATTTACTGAGCTATTCAGTTTACCTATTTCATTCCAGATTTTTTTTTCTCTTTCCTGGCGCTGAAAATATGATCTTGTTCCCCCTTGACACAAAAACTGTATAGGTCAATGTCAAGAAAATATGTCTGAAGCGTCCGAAGCTCCACGGGGTGATCTGTCCATTTCAGTACGTGGGAAAACATTATAAACAATCATAAAGTACCACATCGTCAGTTCTTCATGCATGCACCAGACAGGCAAGGACGTATTTGTTGTCAATACTAGTGTATTATAGACTCAAACGAAATTTGAATTATCTCCGATTCTGGAATATGAATCTGCCTTGGCATCCAGATGTACATAAGTATCGCTTATTTCCCGCCTCTCCCCCTCTCTTTCTTTCTCTCTCCCTCCCTCTCCCACGTCTGCTTTTCTGTCTGTCTGTCCGTATGTCTGTCAGTCTGTCTGTCTGTCTGTTTGTCCAACTCCATTCGTCCTCCACCTCTTTACAAATACTACAGACACCAGCCATAATAATGTCATCACCTTCCCTTTCCTTCTGTTTTCTGTTATCATTAAGACTAGCCAGCGCTTACAGCCGTTGTAGAATCGGATATAAGGGGAGAAAGGGTCCTGTTCTTTGTAAAAATTACAAGACTGACTGATCGATGGTACTAAGCTGAAAGTTGAGAGAAAAGAAAGTGTCAAGGGAATGACTAAAACTGACAAACTGGACACTTGAAGAAATAGTTTGAGGATGCTTTCCAAAAACATTTTAACAATGTGGAGATTATTAGACTATTGTGACGCAGCAGACAGATAGGAATACGGATACGAATAATTTATTCATGTCCCTTTGTGGGGAGATTAAAGTGAATAAAGACAAATATCAAGCGTAACAAATAACTCAAAACACAAGGCGAAAAGATTGCTGATTATTTACTAATTATTTTTGTAGGCTGGGAAAAAAACAAAACAAAACTGAGTTAATAAACAAATGATTAAAATACTGGATAAACATGGAAGTACCTTAACAAATAACAAAGATGTTATAAAACAAATGAATTCAAAATACGAGGCGAAAACATCACCGATTAAGTTTGTGGATTGGAAAACAAAATTATGTTGGCAAACAAATGATTGAAATACAAGATAAACATGGATGTACCTCAACAAATATGACAGAATATATATGCAGTGAACAGCTTTTATCAGCAGTTACACAAAGAAAACAAGATGAATTCGAATAAAGTAACTGACAATGTTAAGAATTTGCATAAAAGATGTCAACAAACTTGGACGGAAAAAATACATCAGAATAAGTCACTGCAGCACTGAAAAATATGAAAAACAGTACATTGACATTGGAATTGACAGATCTGGAAACAAAGCCGCCGTGGCGAAGTGGTAGAGTCGCGGACTCCCGGCTGGGAGGTCGTGGGTTCGAATCCCATCAGAGTCATGTGGGTTTTTCTGCCCCGACCGACTCCTACCCAGAGCTGAGGTTGCTGCGGACTCAGCTGGGAAGACTGGGACCACACAGTCGAGTTTCATCCACTTAATGGATGCGTTTCTGAGAGCGTTGCTCAAACTTCCTGACCAACACTGCAGGTGCCTGTATCTCTCGGGCCTGGTTGATGCCGGGATACATTATGAAAGGAAGCGTAGAGTACAGCCCTGTCATGTAGTCTCAGACCGAAATAGAAATCCGTAGCATCATCTTAATCATCCTCATCCTCATCGATCAGCATTAAAAAAGTCAAATTCTGCGGCCCTTCATGCCCTGCTCTCATGGTGACCTCAATTTCGATGTCCTCTCTACGTCTGTGGCCTTGGTTTGGTTCCGTCGGGGTCACCGGTATCGGCGAGTCCATGGGGGCTGTCGTTGGGCGGACGTGGTGGCGCCCTCCGGAGGGAGAGCTCACTCACGCCGGCTCCGCGACTAAGCAATTATTGTCGTCAGTGGGGGGCTTAGTAGGTGGTGTCCTGCTTATGTTAGATCAGAACAGGTGCCACTGAACACCACCGAGGTGACTCGGCAGCAGTGCGGTGTCTCCTCCGGTGGGTTTCCTCTTGACGACTTGACATTGACTGCTCCCTGTGGATTGCCGGTGCCAGGGCGGCGGCGGGCCCGACCGGGCTGTGGCTGTGGACGGGGTGTCGGAATGAGCAGCGTGGGTGCACTGCCTCTGAGGTGGCGCAGAGTTTGGGACAGCAAAAAGAAAAAGGAAAAAAAAAAAAAAAAAAAAAGAAAAAAAAAAAAAGTTTTTTTTTTTTTTTTTTTTTGTGTGTGGTTAGGTCGCTTAATGAAGAGTTGATTAAAAATATCAGCAACACAAGAAGAAGGAATTATGATTTATATTCCAGAAAGAAACAAAACTAAAGTATACAGTAAAATTGGAAACCTGTTACACTACTGGACGTTACCTACAAGATCGGGTCATACAGCTATAATAGAATCGGGACTTTCGATTTCATCGTATAGACCAAATACATTTTAAACCTGGGGGACAAATAGGAGATGATTTGTACTGATGTACGACTTGATATACTATTTAAACAAAGAAAATCATGCGGGACTTTTGTTATGTCATGTATTGATTTTGAAAAAGTTTTTAATACAGATAATGAAATCTTATGATCAAAGCAGTCAGAACTTTTGGGCTGAAAATGTTTCTTCTTCTAGATAAAAAATTTCGATAAAACATTAAGGTTGCTATAATCGTAAACGGGCAAACATCAAAATGCTTGAAAATCAGGCGGGACTGTTGGCGGGAAGATCTCATATCACCTTATCTCTTTGTTTCATGTGTTGAGATCTTGGCACATATAATCAGACAGAATGAACATATAAAGGGAATTAACGGTAATGATGTCGAATGTTTAGATGCTCTCGGCAGGATATCGAGATTAAATATGAACTGTCAGAAGACTGCTATCTGGCTGTGATGAGGAACATCATGAACCAAAAATGAAGTTGAACAACCCCCAACCCCCATTCAAGATATCAGGAAAACAATTCACTGTTGATCTTGCTGATTGTACAGAGAAAAACAACACTGGAAAGTTTACGGAAATGTAACAGTTTTGCATGGTGTAGGCCAAAAGAATGTTTACATCTTTCAGGAAAATAGCAGTCTTGAAATCAATCCCTTATTCCTTCCGGAATTGTTTATCTATGGACACTTTCTCACCAAATCCATCCGACGAAGTTTTTGGAAACGTTGCATGTACTTTGTTAAGATTTTGAATGGAATCGAAAGACAGGACCCGGATTAGCAGAAAGACTGAAAAAAGTAGTGAGTGAAGGAGGCACTGGACTTCAAGACCTAAAATGCTTTACGAAAGCGCTGAAGCTAGGATGTGTTAAAAACTTGAAGACTACTGTCCATGAATGGAAATGGATAGCAGCCTTGTCGTACCCAAATGTAGAAAATATAGAAAATAATGACGTCGTGTTCATGCTGACTGAGATCTGGGGTTATTGTTCAGTGCATAGGTAAGGTAATGTTGTTTATAGTCCAGCCGACCGCAAAGGGCCATATCAGGGCTGTCACCACGTTGAAGTCAACTCACAAGTCATCATAAAAAAGCAAAACAAAACAAACGAAAACAAAAACAAAACAAAACAAAACAAAAATGAAAAAAGAAGAAAAAAGAAACATTCGCACATCTCTTTAAAATACACCTTCCAAAAACGCACCAGAAACTTCGTTAAAAATCTCTTTACTGTAAAATCTCAGATCAGATGAAAAATCGTTCATCTCTTTCAGAAACTCAAAGTTCACATCAGGTGGAACATCTCTGAACAAGGTTTTCATGGAGTCTGCGGTAAAATGCTAATGTCTCACATCATGCAAGTCCCAACACTCTTAAAGAATATGTTTCATTGTGAGTGGTACATGACATGAAATGCACCACGGAGCTTCTCATTCTCTAAAAGGTAAGAATGAGTTAAAAATCATGATTTATGTCTGTTATTTGTAACGTCTGATACAATATACAAGCCCCTATTTGTTGACACTTCTCTTTGTCTGTTTCATATTTCGTACTAAGATAAGCGTTACTTTCAACCTTCTTTTGGGTTTTGTGCGTGAGTACAATGGCTTGTTTTCAGTAACGCTTTAGTTTGTTTTTGTCGTTTTACTGTTTTTTTCCCTTCTCCTCAGCTTAAAAATGTGACAAGCACACAAACAAATACCGTATTAAATCATAAAGACTACCAGTAGAAAAGAGCATTTGTCGACACACACACACACACACACACACACACACACAGAGTTTCAGTTTCAGTTTTATCAAGGAGGCGTCACTGCCTGCGGACTAGTCCATATACGGTACGCCACATGAGAATGAGAATAGGCAATTTTTGTAAAATTTGATCCGAACAAAGACACCAGACGTCACCACACAAAATGTGTTGACAGCTCATCGAGCAGTTTTGCAGTTCCTACCCTCCTCGCTCCGTGTCCTGACTGACCAAACGATAACATGGTGAACAATTTAGTAGTGGGAGAAAATAAGTGCAGGCTGACAATTCCTTCATTATTACATTAATGACTTGGCAAAGATTTTAAAAAAAGAAAAAGAAATAAAAAAGGAAAAGAAAAGGAGGGGGACGGGAAAAAAAAAAAAAAGAGAATGAAAAAGAAGGGAAATATATCGTCAATAAAATATCCTCCTCTAGCAGCATATGGGGACCAGGAAAAAGAAGGGAAATATATCGTCAATAAAAGATCCTCCTCTAGCAGCATATGGGGACCATCGTAACCCAACTTGAAGGCAGAACAATTCATATTGCCTGCTACGAGAGAGAGAGAGAGAGAGAGAGAGAGAGAGAGAGAGAGAGAGAGAGTCGACCCCAGAGGAGAGTTAAGGCGAACCAGATGAGTTTGGCAACAAGGAGCTTCAACTACGCCTTTTTTCTTCTCTCCTTTACGTAATCTTTGAGAGTTGCTGGTGTAGACTTTTTTTTTTTCTCTCTGTCTCTTCTTCTCCTTTTTCAAATGACTCGTTTTTAAAGTTTCGGGATGTCACAAAGTTGTGTCAAGTAAGTTAGACCCCAAGAATGTGAGGCAGTGTATTACATGCAGTGTCCGTAACTCTGTCCCAGTCTGTTTGGAAACGAAGTCAGTTCAAGGCGTATGAAGAGGTATTCGGTATTCGCTATCTTGGGACGGGACGGTCATTTGATTAGAATATCGCCCATTTGCTAGACAGTTCGAGACCCTGTCTGGCAAGAGAGCGTTGTACTCTCTCTCTCTCTCTCTCTCTCTCTCTCTCTCTCTCTCTCTCTCTCTCTCTCTCTCTCTCTTCTTTCATTTTTTCTGTCTTTTCTCTTTTCTTTTCACTTGATATATCATGATGATTGCATGACTGTGTTTGTTTGCTTGTTTGTTTTTGTTCATACATTACATATTGTAGTCCCTGCTTAGGGCGAGGACTGGGTGTAAAAAAGCGCATCAGTGCTTATCTATCATCCTCGTAAATAAAGAATTTTTCTTATCTTACCTCTCTGTGTGTGCACGCTCGTGCGTGTGTGCCCATGTGTGTATGCGTGCGTGCATGTGTCTGCGTGTGTGCATGCATGTGCATTTACGTGCGCATGCAAGCGTGTGTGTGCATATGTGTGTGCATGTGTATGCGTGCGTGAGTGCGTGTGAGTGAGTGTGTGTGTGTGTGTGTGTGTGTGGTGCGTGCGTGCGTGCGTGCGTGCGTGCGTGCGTGCGTGCGTGCGTGCGTGCGTGTGTGTGTGTGTGTGTGTGTGTGTGTGTGTGTGTGTGTGTGTGTTGATCAAATGTAGAGTTGAACATTGAATTACTATCGTCTAAAGATTCTTTGCTCAAAGGACTAGCTTTCTCCATAATTTGCATGTTATGGATATCGGGGATTCCCTTGGGTTGAGTTTGTAAAGAAAAACTACCTAAAAATGGCCACTAATACCTTTGGGCTCAACCGTCTTTACCGGGAAGCACTTTGCAGAAATATTCAGCAATCATTGCAAGATAAGTACTGGGGTGGTAAAAGGGTTTACAAAATAATAGTAAATGTTTCTATTACCGACAATATCAGTATTTTTCAAAGAGAACGTCATATTAATACTTTTTCAAACCAAAGTTCATCAAATATAGATGGAGAAAACATCAAAGTCCCTACTCATACAGAAAGAAAATAAGTTACTGAAAGACATTAACGGCAATGTAGAATGCAATATGATTGTCATTTGTGGTGATGTATACAGTCTCTTTATGACTGGGAGCACGAAATATAATGCTACAACAATAGCACGCACATACTTATTACTGCAAAAGGAGGTATGTTTATTCCTTCAGAATGTTGGGAGGAAGAAAATACTCTTGAAACTCACATGATTTCTACAACTGGAAAAGTGATCACTTTTGGGTGTATGCCTGTCTATACGTTTAACACGCACAATGAAACGGTAATCTTCGTGCTATACTGGTTTGTTTGAAGATACTCCTTCGTACACCCTTTGGGAGGGTGGGTGTGTGTGTGTGTGTGTGTGTGTGTGTGTGTGTGTGTGTGTGTGTGTGTGTTATATTCAAGTTCCATGTTCAGTGTGTGTGTGTGTGTGTGTGTGTGTGTGTGTGTGTGTGTGTGTGTGTGTATGTGTGTGTGTGTGTGTGTGTGGGAGAGAGAGAGAGAGAAAAGGAGAGAGAGAGAGAGAGAGAGAGAGAGAGAGAGAGAGAGACGTTTGACGATCTGTTAGGAGCGAGGAGCGGTTCCAGGGAAGCAACTTTTTATTTCGGGGGCAACATAGGGTTGTTCAAACATGTCAGTTACTTCCCTTTGTCACACAACCACCCCACACCCCCCCCCCCCCCCCCCCCCCCACACGCGGTCACTCACAAACACCTGCTCATCGCTTGGTCACGTGTCTCGCTTTTACAGGTCTCTGGTTATTTTGCAGCTGTGGACAGTTATAGATATGGGAAAGAGAGTAACCTACCGTGTGAATGTCACTTCCGGAAGTTTAGCGATACGCACGTTGTCGAGCAACTTGCATGTTACGGACCGAAATTTTTGAAAAGAGTTGTTTTGGGACAGAAATCATCTCAGAACGTTTTGGAAACTAGGTTCATACTGTGAGTGTATTATGTATTTTCGTTCCTTTAGTTCTTGTCGATCGTCGGCATGTAAACACAGCACATCGTTAGTTTTTCTTCTTCCTTTTTTAACGTCCACTATGATATTCTTGCTGTTGCTTAACATTGGCTACTATGGTGAGGAAGGATGGGATGGGTGTATCTGTGAGAACTTTATCTTTCAGCGTTCAGCTACTTATAACTTCATTGCTGAGAACAGGGTAATAAATACTTTTTGTGAAAATATTGCAGATTGTGATTGTTTGCTACATATAAAGTCACTGTTTCTCTATAGAGGAGATGCATTTCCGCCAGGGAACCACTTAGACCTAGTTCTGTTGATGTTCACATTAGCTTCAACTACAGTTTCTTCATCTCAGCTTGGAAAATTATTTTAATTAATGGGCTAAAAAAAAATAGCAGAGATTGCCTATCCCAAAAATACCAGTCGACCACATATAATGAACATGAATGCTGTCAAGGATCTCTCTTTGATAATTAGCCTGTTATTTATGTACCATCAGATGAACTCCTGAGCTAGGCAGAACACTGTACTTACACTTTTTAAAATTTTTTTTTTTACAGTTTTACATGCTAGTAAGTCACTTGAAAAAGTTATCTCTTTAAGCGAATAAAAGTGTTCATGATCAGTGAAAATCAACTTGAGGGGGCCCCTTGACATAAGTTTTGGCATCTGTTAGTGTTGAGGTTTGTGGTAACTATAACTATTTAGTTTTACTGTTGTGTTATTATCAGAAATTGTTCAACTTATTTGTGTAGTTTAACACTCCTTTCTGCCTCTGTGTCTATATCCAAGTAGAGTTTTTAGGGTGACATCATTGTCAAACTATTACGAGCTGATGAACCAAGCTCAGATCTGTAATCCCCAGAAAGCTAAACTGCACAAATTTGTACTTCTAAAAAAAATTTAAAAGAAAATTACAATCCCTCCAAATGAAAGATAGAAATCATAAAACAAACACGACTTATTTCGACCTCACTGGTCTTCCTCAGGCAAGACAAATAATATTCAAGACAATAAAAAAACAGAGAATGAACAACCACATCTCCTCAAATTAGGTGCAAAATGACTTGCCTCCTCCAACTGGGTGCAAAAGATTTGAGGAGATAAGTGACTGTTTGACTGTTTCTGTGTCTTGCATGAGGAAGACCAAAGAAGTCAAAGAACATCATATTTGTCTGTTATTTTTTTTTTTCATTCGGTGGCATAGTAATATTTCTTTTAAATTTGTTTTAATTTCCACCTGCAGTCATCTTACTTTGAAACTAACTTGTATCAAATGAGAAGACAAAAATACTACCATAAGCATCACAAAAAATCTCAGGCATGTTAATGTGCTAATAAACAAAATTGATTTCTGTGATGGTATTTAAGTTCAGACATACATGTGTTAATTAATAAAATGTTCATTTAGTTTATTATCAGTTATTGATTTTGGAATGGAAAATGAGCTGCTTTATAAAAGAAAAGATACTAGGTTAAATGACCATGCTATGCAGTGATCTTGAAATCATTAATAGCAGTTGCTTCTAGATGGGGCTTCTTGAACAACAGTTTATAAACTGAGTGAGTCTGTGTTCAGAATGTGAATCGGATAAAAATAGAAAACAACAACAAGAACAATAAGTACAAGCAGGGGAGGGGGGATGGATGTGTAATGCAGACAGGTGTATGTTTTAACTGAAGAGTTGAAGTGAACTGACAGTGCACACCATGACGCGCACAGCCAGGCGAGGACCGGACAACAAAAAGAAACATGAGGCCTCAGATTGGAGCTCACTCAAACCTGCTGTCAAGACAGTCCCCTCCAACCCAGACTCAGAGCAGACTGCACAAAAGCGCTCAGACCAGAGGCCTACTGGAGCGTCCAAAAAGGTCAAAGGTCAAGCTGGTAAGAAGCACAAGAACTTGAAGAAGGGAGAGAAGCTTCTTCACACACTTCTTTCTAAGGAGCAGAGACGAGAAAAACGGAGACAGAAGAGGTCTGAGGAAAGAGAATCGAAAAAGGTGATTCAGTTTTTCTTCCTAGAGTATTCTTTGCTTCATGTCATCTTCAAACACACATAATGATCATGTCATGTCACACTGAAAAGCTCTGTGCAAGCTGAAATAAGTTGAGAGAGTTGCAATCATATCATAAAACTGAAAATCTTTGCAAACTTTGTCAGTTTGTTTGTTGTTATGGAGATGAAGAGAGAGAGAGAGAGAGAGAGAGAGAGAGAGAGAGAGAGAGAGAGAGAGGAAATGAAGTTTGGAGGAACCGGGGGAAGGGGGAGGGAGGGGAATTTTGAAGTTCGAAGGGGGTGATTATATGCAATGTATTCACTGCAATTTTAGTTTCGAGTTCAGTCAGTTATCTCCCAACCCCATTAAGAATGACAAAGAAACAAAAATTGTGTATTTTCATATGTGCTTAGTTAGGATTTAGTTCCAGTAACTTCAGATGTGGTTAACATTCAAGTTCAGAGATCAAGAGAAACACTAATTCTGTTTCATCCAGGCAAGCCATTGTTTGTGTTCTGACTGCCTTTTCCACAGTGTTATAATCAGAAATGAGACTATTGAGAGTAAAGCGCAGATATAATTTCAGAGTGTCTGAGCAAAAAACTGGCTTATGCTGATCTTAGTCAAAAATAACACTTGAAGAGTTGTTGTAATGTGGTGTTGCGTTTTGATTTGACAGCGGTGTTTCAAGTGCCGACTGCCAGGCCACAAGGTGGAGGACTGCATGGTGGGAGATTCCAGCGCCCAGGGCACAGGCATATGCTACCGGTGTGGGTCCACAGAACACAAGGCGTCTCTCTGCAAAGCCAAAGGCTCGAAAGGTGGGCTGCATATCGACTAGCTCAAGGAATCCATTTGAGACGTTTCTGTTGTTGAAAGAAAACTTGCCATTGCAGATCTAATCAGGTGCACTGAGCACTTTACTACCTCAACAAATTGACCTGTTTATGCAAGATGTGAGGCGTTAGTTTACTGTTACTTGTTATGATTATAATTTGAAAAGCATACTATTTGACCTACTTCTTACAGGTTATCGTGACTGTGGGGCAAAATGCTAGTCAAGTGACGTTGTTCAGAGAGGTCACCCTGACTTCCAGGCAACTCTGAAGTATATTGTGGATTCAGCTTGTGTGACCTGTTCAGAATGGTCACTGTCATTCACAAGAGATGCTAATACCTTGCTTCCAGTGCAAAACAATGTCTTCATGTAAATCTATACTCTTGCATTAAGAGTGTGTCTTTGAACACTCTATTCAAATTATCTCAGACAGTTAACGTTTGTTAGTGTGTGTGTGTGTGTGTGTGTGTGTGTGTGTGTATGTGCACAAACCTCATAATCTATGCCAATTTTCTTGCACTGCTTGTGTAATACCTCATGCATTGTGTGTATATGTGTGTTTTGGCTGTTTTATTTTATAGCAGGTGTCATAACTTTTGTCCGCTACTCTGTTATTTTTATTATTTGAAAAAAGCCACTGAACTTCATTTTATATAGATGCACTACAATGTCGCAGCTACTCAATATGTGTGTGTGTGTGTGTGTGTGTGTGTGTGTGTGTGTGCGCTGTATGCGTGTGTGTTGCAGGTGGGGTGTCATTTTTTTCTGTCTGCAGATTGCATTCTTATGCCATCTGCCATGTGCATTTGTGTGACTCTATCCGCACCATATACTGTGTGTGTTTTTCTTGTGACTATATTCAGGCATTAAACCCTATGGCAGCTGTTGTGTACTCTGTGTTTCCTATGTGTCTCCAGATGCCATGCCCTATGCCAGCTGCTATGTGTGTGGCAAGCAGGGTCACCTGGCCCGGTCCTGTCCCGACAACCCTAAGGGCTTATATCCTTCGGGTGAGTCCTCTTCTGTTGCATCTTTGGCTCTTTGTTTCTAAAACTTTTGATCAATAGTTATGTTGGACAAATGGTAACTTGAATTGCTCAATACATTTTCTACAGTGCTACACAGAATTGGAGATGAAAAAGAAAATTACCAAAAAAGAAAAAAATAGAAAGAACCACATGCATGTCCACATTGCACCAGATTTTATTTGAAAATCTAGTTATGGATGTAGGGTGATTGACATGTGTCAGTCTGTGTGTTGCTGATGTTTGTAAGTGACTGTTGTGGTCACTTGCCTGCAGTGCGATGACGCGGCACACCTACACCTCCTGTTTGGTGGCATCTGGACCACTGAATCATCCACTGTCAAATTAAGAGTCATTACTACTGTCACTTGTTCAAGGCTCCCACTTCTCCCATTCTTTCCCCATGTGAAAAATGTAGGCATTGACCGAAGAGTTGTGTGTGATTTATCCAAATTTCCAAACTATCCACCATGAACTTTCCTTGCTTCAGAGTTTCACGTGGCTTCCTTGGCAAATAATGCTGATAAAAGAAGTAACATTTTATAAAGTAGTAGCAGTAACAATAGTAATACTAATCATGATAACAGGAATGATGATGATGATAATCATTATGATGATAATAATGATAGTCATACTCTTTATAAATGAAGAAAAAAATATAATGTCAAGAATACGTCCTACTGACTTGAGTGGAAGTATATATCCCACAGGTAGACCATAGAAGTCTGATATGGATGTTGTGAAGGATGTGACTTTATGAAACACCTTGAAGTATCTGAAAACAAACAATCATAGAACAGTTATGATGATCATGACTGTTTCATTGGAGGAGGCAAAAACATGACATTTTGTTGACAATTGGGTGAATGACAGGGACAACATATTAGTTGAGCGAGACCAACAAGAAGGTACTAGTAGGTGTCGGATCCTGTGGGTTCAGGGTGTTTCATCTGTGTTGTTCTTCTCTGTGTGTTGATGGCAGGTGGAGGGTGCAGAACATGTGGTTCAGTGGAGCACTTTCAGCGTGACTGTCCTGAATACCTGGCCAAACAAGGTGAGTTATGTCTTCACCTTGACAGTGCACACTTATTTGAGTTGGGACTGTTGTGTGTTGACTCGTTTAGCCTGAAGTTGTTGTTGCCTGGTTGATTGGTTTTAGTCATTCACACACTTTTGTGCATCGTGCTCTGTGATCCTGCTGCACATTTTGTTAAAAAAGCAAACCAACCCTGTTGTAGTCTTGTTAGAGTCAGCATATAAAGGGCAGACTGAATGTGATCCCTTTCCCTGTACACATGCACAAGCGTGAGAGTGGGAAAAAAACCTTGTCAAGGTGTGATTGAAAACCATGTTCATGTTGATTGTAGCTGTCTCATGACAACAATATCACATCCTGGGAAAAGAGCACAAAATGAAAAACACTCCCACGCTAACCAGTCCTGCCAGAGATTTTGTGTATGTTCTGGTTTTAATTTGATTTTTTTTTTCTGTCATGGCTGATCATTGTGCTTTTTGTTCCTTTGATAATGTTGATCTATCCATGGTAGAATCTTTCTCGTATGCAAACAGCTTACTATTGGAACAGTGAATTCTTTGACTCGACCATCTGATTGACTTGGGCATATTGTCAGTACACCCAGATGTTTGATTTGTCCTGTTGTAGCTTTCCCATTTGCACAGTGGTATTCATTGTCATAATGAATGATTGGTTTACTTTGATTTTGCACAGGAATCTCATAAATGGCTGCTGGCCGAATTTTTATTTTTGGTCTCTTTCATGTTATGATTGTTTGTTTTTTTTTAATTCTCTGAATAAGTTGTCTATGTCATCTATGAGCAACAAGACTGTTTTTGATCTTTTTAACCTTTGAAAGCATTTTGGCTGCTTGTGACACTGTGACTGTTCAATCAGCTGATCTTTAACCGATTTCTCAAAGTAGCTGATCACAGACAAACAAACTTTGGAAGTCCATAATTTTCATTGCAAAGAAACCAACAGGCAGGATTTTGATGTAAAAAAAAAGAAAAGAATTTTAAAAAGTTTCATTACTGTTATAATCTACAAAACTGTTGTCGCAGAGTGTTATTTCCATAGGGACTGGCCATGTAAACCATGCGTTTAGTATGTAACTGTCAGTCCTCTGACATTTTTAAAACCTTTTTACTATCAACCGTTTAAAGATTTCGTTGTTGTTGTTGTTGCTGGAAAGCTAAGAATGAGATTCTTGTTGTAAGTTTTATGCATATCAACTTTTGTATTAAATTTAAAAAAAGGGTTGGTTTACTCTGGAGGTACACATGTGTAGTTCGGTGTTGTGTCAACCTGTCATTTTCATCAAAACAGTTATGCAGAACAGCAAGCAAATAAAAGAAGAAAAAGACAATGCAGCTGTACAAATGTTCAAAGATACAGCAAAGAGAAGTGATTGTCCACACAGATAATACAGAGGACTGGTTGATACAGACGATACAGAGGACTGGTTCATACAGAGAATACAGAGGACCGGTTCATACAGACAACACAGAGGACTGGTTCATACAGACAACACAGAGGACTGGTTCATACAGACCCTACAGAAGACTGGTTCATACAGACCCTACAGAGGACTGGTTCATACAGACCATACAGAGGACTGGTTCATACAGACAATACAGAGGACTGGTTCATACAGACCATACAGAAGACTGGCTCATACACACAATACAGAGGACTGGTTCATACAAACCATGCAGAAGACTGGTTCATACACACAATACAGAGGACTGGTTCATACAGACAACATGGAAGACTGGTTCATACAGACCGTACAGAGAACTGGTTCATACAGACCATACAGATGACTGGTTCATACATACAGAACAGAAGAATATTGTCCTCACAGGCAATACAGGGGGTGGTTCATAATACAGAGGACTGGTTCATGCATACAGTACAGAAGACTGATGATCCACACAGGCAGTACAGAGGATTGATGGTTCTCAGACAAAAGGTTTGTATGACAATAATGATTGTGATGTTACAGGGATAAGCAGCAAGACCCTGACTAAGATGAGCATGGCAGCCAGTGTCGATGCAATGGATGATGACAATGATGGCGCCATAGCCAGTGGAGCACAAGAACATCAGAAAGTCACCAAGAAAAAGAAACCTAAAGTGATCAAGTTTTGATTCCGTCATTGTTTAGTGTGTTTGAGTGTGTGTGTGTATGTGTGTGTGTGTGTGTGTGTGTGTGTGCGTGTGTGTGTGTGTTTGCGTTTAATTTTGAATAAAGGTTCACTTTGAAACTTGAACTTTTTCAACATCTTGTGTGTGTGTCTGTGCATACTTCAGCTCCAAATGTTGATGCTAATTGTGTGTGGATACGTGCATGCATTCTTTGTACATTTATGTTGGCAGTGTGTTGCACTTACACTTTCTTTTGCTTTAAAAGGTGGCATCTGTCATATCTTTCATTCACATGACTACAACCACACTCATTCTGACTCTCCAGTCCACAACTGCAACAAAACGCATTGTTTCACTTTCCACAAGCAACTGTTCGCAGATTGCCTTGAGACTTTGTCACAGAAGATCTTGCATTTTGTGCTGCAGATGCAGTGTTTGACTGAAAAGTTGGTTGCTTCTGGAGCAAAGAGTGCAAGAAGAACAATTTTGGAGAGGAGAAAATTTGAACATCAGTGTTGAAATTGTGTTTGTAATGTTTTCAGAGGAAAGTCCAGCTAAGCTGGTCATGGAGAAGAACGTGTAATATAATTTGTGAATCTTTGTTCATTGAATAATCCAGCAGCATCGAGGGACAATAAAATTTTGTCAAGCAGAGCCAATATGATGACCTGCAGATGTTAGGGTGTGTGTAACACCAGTCAAAGATACATTTTTTTGTTAGCTCTGCAGATGGAGAGCGTGCAGTCAGGAGTAACATTGCTTTCTGTTGAAAGCCGAACTTCTGGCTGCTTCCCCTGACTTTGATTTTCTTTTTCTTCTTTCTTTCTGTGCTACTAACAGTTGGTCTGAGGAGTATTTCTGTGCATATTTATGTGTGTTATTGGTGATGTCTGATGAAGCCAAACTCCTCAAAAGTTCACACGTATTTCATATTGTGTGTTAATTAAGAGTGGGTTTACTTGCATTTTGCCTTAATTTTTTTTCAACCTTTACCAGATGATGGCTTTGACAACACAGACTCAATCGTGCAGGTCGTACAAGACCCACACATTTTGTAGAGGCTTTTCTGTGCTTATCCCTACTGCTTATTATCTCTATTCAGATCACGCTCGTCTTGTAGCCCTGATAAAGAGCGTGTACCCAGGTTGGACAAAACGGCCGGGTTGGACAAAATGGCCAGCTAAAACCCGGCTGTTTTGTCCGACTTTCAATTTTTTGTCGGACAAAACGGCCTGGTTGGACAAAACGGCCGGCTCTAAGTAAGCGGCCGTTTTGTCCAATATTTCACTGGCAAAGAAGTATAAATTCGTCGCGTTCTGTTTTTTCTTTTTTTTTCTTTTTTTGTTGTTGTTTGTTTTTGTTTTTTCTGTCTGTCTACCCCCAAGTAAAGAAATCACGTGGAAAAAACCCATTCAGCTGTCATGCCCCCAGGTGGCCAATTTGGCGTCTTAAGCTGACCGTTGGCCGTCAGGGGCCATGACTATCGAGTGGATCTTATTCTCGTGATTTCTTTACTTGGCTGCAGGAGAGAGAGAGAGAGAGAGAGAGAGAGAGAGGACAGGTGGCACATCACGATACAACATTTGAGGTGACTGTGTCAAACCGTTGGGGTCTTGGGACAAACAATTGACGCACCCTCAATTTTGAGAGTCTGATGTTGTCTGTGACCTTTACCTTGACCTTAATTGCTTTGACATATTTGGAGAGCAATAAACCAAACAACCTTCATACCAAGTTTCAGCTTCCTGTGTCGACCGCTGCCCGAGATAGGGCTAAAAATAGATTTTTCGGTTCTGAAGGTCACACGTCAAGGTCATAACCTTGACCTTAAAAATTTGGAAAAGGTGTATTTAAGCCACCCCTTCCTGTTTTCTTGCTTCTTTGTGTATTTGCAGTACTGCCTTCTTCAGTGTAGATAGGGCTGTCTTTCATCTATCTTTTGAGCTTTTGAGCTAAAAGTTGTTCTTGAATGATAATTCAAAACTTCGATTTATTTGACATAACCCCCCCCATATAGAGCTGACCCACTTCACTGATAGTCATGATAATAGCACTATGTAATGGTCGATTTCCGCCTTAAAAAAAAAACATGTTGGGAGTTATCCTTCCTGATCGACAAAATGTGGTGACTTTACTTGAATGTAGGTGGGATAAAACATTACGCTAAGTGCAACATCAGCAAGCCTAAGTACAAACTGTAGCATGAACTAGGCACAGCAATAACAAGCGCATCGCCGAGCGGCTGCAACGCCGCACGGCAGATATGTTCTTTGCCCGTTCCGCCCCCCCCCCCCGCCCCCCCCCCCCCCCGCCTTCCTTTACCCTCATATCTTAGACCCACCTTTCTCTCTGTCTCTCTCCACACCGCGTAGCTGACACGCACTGACATTCATTCAGTAATTGTCTTTGTCTTTCACACTGCTACATCACCACTGAAAGTACTTTCCTCACTTTTGGACACACAAACACACGCA
This sequence comes from Conus canariensis, assembly GCA_033310375.1. Classification (NCBI taxonomy): domain Eukaryota; kingdom Metazoa; phylum Mollusca; class Gastropoda; order Neogastropoda; family Conidae; genus Conus; species Conus canariensis. The sequence goes on from CM065729.1 coordinate 61,455,241, forward strand.
CGCACGCACGCACGCACGCACGCACATATACACACCCACATACATACGTGCACAGTGCACATACACACACACACACACACACACACACACACACACACACACACACACACACACACACTGAGTAGTTGACACACTGACATTCATAAGTCACATGAAGTTATAGATTCTCTCTCTCTCTCTCTCTCTCTCTCTCTCTCTGTCTCTCTATCTGTCTGTCTGTCTGTCTGTCTGTCTCGCTCTCTCTGTCTCTCTGTCTCTGTCTGTCTGTCTGTCTGTCTCTCTCTCTCTCTCTCACACACACACACACACACACACACACACACACACACACACACACACACACACACACACACATCTTGTTCGAATCTCTTGCCATTCATGTGGCACACCACCACACAAAGTTTGACGCGACTCCGACTTTCCGTTCGGAAGATATCCTTGGGACAGACAGAAAAAAAGGTCATGACCTTGACCTTGAATATTGTTGTTCGGATCTCTTGCCATTCATGTGGTACACCACCACACAAAATTTGAAGAGACTACAACCTTCATCGGTTTATAATATTTGGATGCACCATAAGCCAAATCACCTGCATGCTAAGTTTCAACATCCTATGTTTTCCAGTGCTTGAGATATGGCTAAAAATAGGTTTTCAGTTTTCAAAGTCATTCGCCAAGGTCATGACCTTGACCTTGAAAAATTTGTTTGAATATCTTCCAACTAAGGTGGCACAACATCACATAAAATTTTAATTGCTTCTGTCTACCCGTTTAGAATACATGATTGCAACAAAAATTTCCCCACCCTCAAATTTTTAGGGTCCAGCGATCTCCTCGATCTTGACCTTGACCTGATTGGCCTACAAAGGTCGTACGTCAAGGTCATGACCTTCTTGTTCGGATCTCTTGCCATTCTTGTGCCACACCACCACACAAAGTTTGACGCGACTCCGACTTCCGTTCGGAAGATATCCTTGCGACAGACAGAAAAAACAAGCAAAACAAAACAAAAAACCAAAAACAACAACAACAACAACAACAACAAACCAGAACGCGACGAATTTTTTACTTCTTTGCCAGTGGAACTGGGCAAAGAACAATTAAAAAATATATCGGACAAAACGGCCGCTTACTTAGAGCCGGCCGTTTTGTCCAACCAGGCCGTTTTGTCCGACAAAAGATTGAAAGTTGGACAAAACAGCCGGGTTTTAGCCGTTTTGTCCGAGGTTGGACAAAACGGCCGGGTCGGACAAAACGGCCGGCTACAGAGCGGTTCAACAGCTTACTCCTCAAGCGATGGTGCGGGTCATGTGCGACCCATTAAAACGTATGGGCTGTGGGGCAACCGCGACTAATTACGCTGATAATTGATTGTGCCCATACATGAAATTTCTGTGATCAACGGCTATTAAGATCGTTGACAAACTCCTAAGATTTCGTGAGCATAGCTCTATTTGTTTATAATAAAATATGATGTTTTGATTGAGTCACCGGGTCATGGAAGACCCAGGAAGCACGGTAAAGGTTGTTTCATCATCCCTATCCCCTCTGTGGCCTTACTCCCACGCCACTCTCTCTGGCCAGCCCGCACACAGCCACAGCTGGGGTTGTTTGCTGCAGCCGGACCTTTAGCGGTCCACACAGGAAACAATTAATACTGGATTGTCAAGAGGCAATCTGCCATTCTGCCACACTACACACTTTACTGCTGCTGCCAAATCACTCGGCTGACATTCTGCGATGCTCATTATGACACAAAATGTACAGGACATCACCATTTCACCCCTTCTGCTGGCAGCAATAATTGTTCACTTACAAAGCCTTAGCCCTTCGTGTCATCCAAAGACAGTTCCCATGAACTACGTTATGCCAACGATCTTGTCGCAGTCTTGCCAAAGGCATGGGTGTGGAGAAGAACTCAGAACTGAGTTGTTATGAGAGATGTACATGAAGGACCACAGAATATGGCAGTTTTGGATGATCCATGACGACGATGAAGATGACAGGGTTCTAGTCCGGCCAGAGGCTACATGACCGGGCTGTATTCTACTCTTCCCGTGATATTGATACATGCATCTTGATGTCAACCAAACCCGAGAGATACAGATACCTGATGTGTTGATCGGGAAATTTGACTCTCTCAGAGATGCATCCGTTCGATAGACGAAACTCGACGGTGCTGTTGTGATTCCAGTCTTTCCTTTTAAGCCCACAGCACCACCAACTCTGGGCAAGAGCTGGCCGGGCCTTTCAAACACCTCCGAAGAGTCTTGAATGCTTAACTTCCGGCCCACAGCCCTCAATGCTAACCACGTCACCATGGCGGCTAGTTGGGTTCCAAGTTTTAACCACAGAAGGCTGGCACCTGTGCAATGAACTATTACAAAGTCACATATACATTGAACATAGAACATGGCTGTGTAAACGGTTCGGTTAAAACGGCCACATATATATGCAAAAATCTCACCAGTGGTGAAAACTCCAGAGTTGTTGCAGAGACGACGAGCACCAAATCCTGACCAAATTTAGAATCGGTTGATCTGTTGCTTAAAGGATGTTTGAAAGTCTGTCTAAAAATCGGCCATATACGGGAAAGCTTCAAAACACTACTATAATCAGGTATGTCAATTGTTTTTTTTTCTCTCCAGACGGTTGAGGGAGACTAGTCTTGGAACTTTCGGTCTGATCTGAAAGTGGATTGTGGAGCATACAGAATGCATTGTAAACAATTACTTGGTTTAAATTATGAAAAATGACAGAATGCTGACATCAGGATCATTTTGTCTTGGGTTGAGTCCCTAAATAGGAAATGAAACGCGCGCGAGCACACGCACGCACGCACACACATGCAGGCACACACGCAGGCACGCGTGCGCGAGCGAGCGCATACGCACACTCTACAAAACACAAAACGTGCGCATGCACAGATTCACTCACTCACACACACACACACACACACACACACACACACACACGCACATGCAAAGAGAGAAAAACACGACTGTTATCTTTGTCGCATCTTAGTCCGTCGATTGTAATCATGTACCACCCACTGTGCGACCAGTTTTAATGTTACCATCCCGTCAGCTGTAACACTGAGCTGTCTGGTCATTAGCGGACTGACCGATCGTATCTCGCCCTACACCTTCGTTTCATCTCCCATCCATATCGAGGACCTTATCTGAAATACCGATGTTTATCAAAGCGCTGCGAATGAGGATGTTACGAAAATCACAATTGGGTGGGTGAGGGGGGAGGGGGGGGGGGGGGGGGGAGGCATTCTGCTTCTGGTTTTGAACACTTGGGCGAAGTTAGCGTTGTCAGTTAATATTATTTCCGATAGAGAATTTTCAAAACAGTTTTTCGTGTGAATAAATACGGGTTGTTTGATTTTTGTCATTTGAGTCTCAACTGTTACATGGAAATATGCAGAAAAAATGGCGTCACCTTCATTGAATATGGTAGGTAAAGAAAAAGAAAAGAAAATGAAAGAAAACAACGACAACAAACAACGTTAACAACAACAACAACAACAACGAGAACAAGCACACACGTAAACATGTCACAGTTGACAGACGAAAATGGCAATGACTTTGCTGCTTGTTTTCTGCTTCCTCTCACCCATCCTACCCAGTCACCACTGTTTTTTCTCTCTCTCTCTCTTGTTTTCTTTATTCATTAATGAACTAGCATCAGAGGTGATGAGGAGAGGGAGGCATGGTGCAATGTTTACGTCTGACTATTTTGAATTATTCATAATCTTATTACTTCTGGCAGATGATGTGGCCTTACTCTCAGAGACTGCCACTGGATTACAAACGCAGATTAACAGTCTTCAACGTGCAGCTGCTGCTTTGCAGCTGAAGGTCAATATGAATAAAAGCAATATAGTGGTATTCAGAAAAGGGGGGTATTTAGCTGCTAGAGAAAGGTGGACCTACAACGGGATTGTTATGCCTGTTGTGAATGTTTACAAATACCTAGGAATTTATTTCTCAACAAAGTTAAGTTTTGTTGCTGCATGTCGTGATCTCAGTAGTAGAGCAAAAAACGCGTTATTGTGTATTTTACGAAAGTTATTTAAGCTAAAGTGTTCTTCTCCTTCTTCCTTTTTTAAGTTATTTGACTCACAAGTTCAATCTGTTGTTCAGTATGGTGCAGAGTTATGGGGCCTTGACAATGCAGCACTCCATTGCGAAAAGGTACATTTATTTGCTATTAAGAGATTCTTGGGAGTAGAAATGAGAACGCCTAATGACATGGCGTATGGAGAAACAAATCGATATCCTGTTTACATAAATTCAGCTGTAAAGTGTGTTAGGTATTGGCTAAAGCTGACGAGGATGGACGAATGTAGACTACCGTTTAAGGCCTATAGAATGCTTTTCGATTTAGATTTGCGTGACAAGAAAAACTGGGCTTCAAATGTTCGCTGTAAATTGTATATGTTTGGATTCGGATATGTATGGCTCAATCAAGGAGTAGAAGGGATAAGCGAGTTTCTGGAAACGTTTAGGGAAAGGTTAATTTTGTGCAGATGGCAGGATTGGAATAACCATATCAATAACAGTGACAGGTTTAACGTTTACAGAACCTTCTGCACTATTCCGGATGCTAAAACATATTTATTACTCAATTTGGACAGATATTTGAGGCATGCATTGATAGGATTTAGGCTTGGTATTTCTGAAATCGAAGTACATCGTAATCGTCATAGACAACACAGTGAAGGTGACTTACTATGTCCGCTTTGTCAAAGAGAGAAAGAAGATGAGGTACATTTTGTTCTATGTTGTCCTATTTTAAGCGACTTAAGAGCACAATACATACCGTTGAAATATTATAAGGTACCAAATCAGTTCAAATTAGCGTTGCTTATGGCATGTGTACATGAAAAAACGATCAGAAATTTGTCAATCTATCTTTACAAGGCTTTAAAATTGCGTTCTATTCTCATCTCTTGAAATTATTGCAAAGTGTATTACGAATGGTGTCATTGATTCTAAATGCCAGATTGGACAATTGTTTGTATATACACCCCTTCATGAGGGGCAGTGGCCTAAACATGATTAAACTTTCCGTCTCTCTCTCTCTCTCTCTCTCTCTCTCTCTCTCTCTCTCTCTCTCTCTCTCTCATGCACTTACTTTCACAATAAACCTCTCTCATACTATGCCTCTCTCTCTCTCTCTCTCTCTCTCTCTCTCTCTCTCTCTCTCTCTCTCTTCTTCTCTCTCTCTCTAAACACTATTTCCTTCACGGTCTTTCTTTAACTTCAAGTCTTTGTGGTGCTACCTTCCCCGACCCAAAACCTGTCCTGTTGGGACCCAGAGCTTACGACCTTGTTGTGATGAAAAAAAACAAAACGTTAACAGAATTAGCGGAAAGCACTTGAACAAAGACTGACGATGTTTACTGAATCAAACTTAGTCAAAAGGTGTTCTTTGGAGACAAAGATTTCATTGTGACAGTGCTGTTTAATCACCTGATAACAAAATAACTACAATAAAGACAAGGAATATTCGTGCACTTTCGAAGATCTTGAACAACTGATTTTGTCCTGTCTTTCATTCGGGCGAAGCTTTTCATTATCTGGTTTGTGGTGATTCAAACGCACGTACTGGTGACGGGGAGTTAAAGGGTGGTGCTGTTTAAGAAGACATACATCTTGTTGAAGGTCACATGTTTACAAGGAAATCGAAAAAAAAGTCGTTGATTGCTTTGGCAAAGCTGTGATAAAATTGACACCACCGAATGGCTTATGTCCAGTGGATGACTTCGGCACTTTTACATTTCATCAGATCGTGGAAAAAGACTAGTGATGTGGACTGTTTTCTTTGTTGAATCGAGCTTTTGCCTGCAATCAGCAATCTGAAGTTAGACAGTCGTGTGGAATCAAACCACATGCCAGTTACACATAACATCAAATGTTCTGTGAGTAATGGCAACAGTCAAGAAGTAAAACAAAACTCGGCGTAGAAGCTTAAAATTCAAAGGGTTCTGTCAAAACCCATTCATTTTCAGTTTCAAAGTGAGGTGACTGCAGGCGGATATTGAAACAAATTCAAAGGGTTCTGTCAAAACCCATTCATTTTCAGTTTCAAAGTGAGGTGACTGCAGGCGGATATTGAAACAGAGTTTACAAAGAATTGACAGTTAATCCGCCAGGCAACGGGGTCAAACAAATCACCGCACAAAAGACGACGCGTTTCGACCTCTTAGGTCTTATTCAGGCAAGATCAACAACATTCAGGACAGTGAAAACTAACATTCAGGACAGTGAAAACTAAGAAGGAGCCATCACTTATCTTCTTGAATTCTGCGCAAGATGGGCGTTGAATCTTAATATTTGTTGTTACAATGTCTGTGCTCTCTCGAATCTGAAATCTAAATAAAAGACGCTTTGGATGCAGTTGAAGAAAATGTAAATCTTGCTTTGGAAGAAAAAAGATATACATCTGTTTCTGGGCATGCGTGAAACAGATAATTAACCTCACGCTAAACGCACAAAGAAGGAATGAATGGTTTGATGAAGGCTATTAAAAAAAAATTGGAACAATAGAGCTTTACACAAGTTGAATCGTTCCGATGACGTTACAGGCGTTGAAGGCCAGAATTCAATTCAATTCAATTCAATTCAATCAATTTTATTGTCCATCGAAAATTTTTCTTCTGCTCCACATCATTTCGTGAGTACATAAAACCTTACAAAGAGACATTATAAATCGTTACATAAAAGCCTGTGTTAGTACATGTATTTGTATATACATCAACACTCACACCCCCCTCACCCCCCCCCACATACACCTGCACACACACACACACACACACACACACACACACACACACACACAAACGCGCGCGCGCACGCGTGCATACACACATGAAATAAACATTAAATCCATAAGACATATAACATAGATTATAAAAACAATACATGAAAACACAAACTCACCCGCACCAATGCCCAAACACTAAAACACAGACACACATGCGCACCCCCCCCCCCACACACACACGCGCGCGCGCACACACACACAGTCATAGTCACAGTAAAAGCATAATATTGCAGACTGAATTGTTCATGTCTGAGAGACAAGGGCCATGGCAGTCGATCACAGGCTTTAGAGTTTAAAATGCTAATGGCACTTGGTATAAAGGACTTCTTGAAGACACTCTTCTGTGCTCTGGGCATTCTGTAGCGTCTTCCCGAAGGAAGTTTTTCAAAGTGGCAGTGGAGTGGGTGTGAGGGATCAGAGGTAATAGTCACAGATTTCCTGATTACAGAAACAGTACAGACTTCTCTGAGAGCAGATTACTTTTTCCCTATAACCTTACTTGCCTGATTGACAATTCTGGCGAGCTTTGCTCGCTCTTTCTCTGAAAGATTTCCAAACCAGACAAAAATGTTGAATTACATTAGACTTTGTATTAAACCATTGAGCCTTCTTTCAACAAGAGACTTACAAGAGCCATATCATCAGCATATTTAAATAGGTTCAGATGTGCACCCTGGATTTTTATTCCATTTGTGTAAACTGAAAATAACAAAGGAGATAAAACAAATCCTTGAGGAGCACCTGTGTTTGAGACAATTTCCTCTGACAAACAACCATTCATTAATACTCTCTGGGGTCGGTTTTCAAGAAAATTTCTGACCCACTTAATAACCCCCCAGTTACAGAAAGATCAAGAAGTCTATTAAGTAGAGTGTGAATTTGCATGGTGTTAAAAGCACTGCTAAAATCTACAAACAAGATTCTTACATAGGTCTTCTGCTTCTGGAGATGCTCTGCGACCATATTTACCAGAGTTAGTGTGGCATCCTCCGTGCCCCTACGGGTCCGGTATGCGAACTGAAAAGGATCAAGGTGATCAGAGACTGAAGACAGAATATGTTTACTGATCACACATTCCATGCACTTGGCCAGTAAAGAGGTTAGAGCGACAGGTCTAAAATCATTAAGTTCTTGAGGTTTTGGCAATTTAGGGAGTGGAATAATGTAGAACATTTCCATACATGAGGAACTACACACATATCAAGCAAGAACTGAAACAAACAAGTCATGACCCCACGTAACTGGAAAGCACAGGATTTCAAAACATTGCCACACAGACCATCAGGCCCCAGGAGCTTTGTTGCGTTTAATGCATGACAGGCACGCATCAACCTCATCCTCTGTCAGCTGAATGGGCGCATATGGAGGAACAATATCACACACTGACTCACGCTCACTGTGGAAATCAGTGGTATCGAAACGAGCATAGTGAGCATTCAGCTGATTAACAAACTGTCGTGAGTTGCCTATTATTGTATCATGTTTTTTCTTGTTCCTCCCCATCATTGTGTTTAACCCATCCCATGCCTGTCTTAAAAAATTTTGAGTACAGAATTTCTGCTCAATCTTATCCTTGTAGTTCTGCTTGGCCTGCTGCACCTTTGATCTAAACTCTTTAGTTTTTGTTTGAACAGTCACATTATCACCCTGAATAAATGCTGCCTTTTTCTCGTTTAAGCACACTTCAAGTTCCCTGGTCAACCATGGCTTGTTGTTAGGACAGACTTTTATTGTTTTCGTTTTAACAATGTTTTCTTCACAAAATAAAATGTATGATGTAATTGTGTGTGTCAGTTCATTGGGATCCTTACATGTTGTAAAAAACACATTCCAGTCCGTTGTATCAAAGCAATCTCTGAGCACCTCTTTACTCTCTTCACTCCACAGTTTCACAGTTTTCGTAACTGGTTTGCTTTGTTTGACTTTCTGTATATATTTTGGTAATAGGTGAACGACATTATGATCTGACCTTCCCAATGGAGGTCTACACACAGATCTATAGGCGTTTTCAATGTTGCCATAACACTTGTCAAGAATGTTGGTCATGCGGGTTGGACTTTTGACATACTGCTGTAGTGTCGGCAAATGATCTGACAATGTACACGTATTAAAGTCCCCTAACAGGAATACAGGCTGATCAGTTGAGCGAGAAAGAGCATTATGGTAGCATTCAGAAATCTTGTCAGCTGCTAACTTGAAATTTGGTCCTGGCACATAGGCTAGAATAATAGTTATCTGTCCAAATTCACGAGGCAAGTACAACGGGCGAAATGACACACAGAGAATTTCATAGTCCCTGGTTCATACCTGTTGATGCACATGAAACTGTGCAGCCCACTTTTTGTCCACATACATGCATACCCCCCCCCCCCTTCCTGATTCTTTTGTTGACAATACCCTGTCTCTGTCAGCCCTGATCAGATAATACCCCTCTAAATAAAGCCTTTCGTCTGTGTGATTATCATTCAGGTGTGTCTCTGTAAAACACAACAAACTGCTTCTTCGGAAATCACCATCAAATCTTATTTTTGTTGTAAGTTCATCTATCTTGTTGTTAAGAGATCGCACATTTGACAAAGTCAACACAGGCAGAGGATGATTGCAACCTCGTCGTTTCAGTCTGTTTTTCACTCCACCTCTTGATCCCCGTTTTCTTCTGTTTTTCTTCCGCTTGGTGGGCTTTCCTTCTTCATGCAGTTCACTGAACAATTCTGTGTCAAGCAAAACTGGATGTGTTTCAAGTTGTAACGACAGTAGATACTCACGGGAATATGACAAAATGGCGGAACAGTCTTGTTGGTACTCACTAACACAAAACACAGAAGAAACCGTCAAAACCACCATTAACAACGCCACACACAACACTCACCACTTTCCACACATCTTCGGCCAACTGCTCGTAAAACAGTATTCTCTAAAAATAACAGCAGCAACAGACTTTTGACAAAAAACGAACGACGAGACGACGTGGAGCATGGGTCAGCCAACAGAGTAGCGCCCCAATCACTTTTAGAAAAAAAAAGAAAGATTACGAAACCATGTACTTGTAATGATAGTTTGGTGGAAAAAATGTTATTCTACGTTCTACTTAACGACTGAGAAAGCGAAAAAAACAAACAAACTACTATTCGATCTCCCGAACATCTATGTTGTACAGTGGCAAAGTCATTTTGAAAACGCGTTGGGCTCTGGTGGTGATGACTTGGCACAAGAAACTGGAAACGTTGAATTCAGTTTATATCCCAGAGCTGGATGATGAGATAACAGAAACGGAAGTTCGTTAGGCCATCAGAAGACTCATACCCGGGAACAGATCCGGTCTAGATGGAATTTTGGGAGAGTTTCTAAATACAGCTGAACCTTCAATCGTTCCTTTCCTTACCAAACTTTTCAACACTATATATTGGCCAGTATCCAGAAGCACGGTCTCCATCAATTATTGTTCCCTGACTTCTTCAGGTGATGCCTCACACCCAGAAAATTATGGCGGGTGTGGTGGGATGTGGTGTGTGTGTGTGTGTGTGTGTGTGTGTGTGTGTGTGTGTGTGTGTGTGTGTGTGTGTGTGTGTGCGTGTGTGCCATAACGTTTATTCAGCAAGGTGTTCACCTCCGTTCTAAATCATAGTCTACATAAATGGGCCGAAGATCACAGAGAAAACTATCACCGGCAGGTAGGATTTAAAAGAAAAAGAAATAGAATACTTCACCTCCTACCACCATTTTACGCCCGCAGCAATGATAAGGGCATAAACAGGAGTAAATTTTATGTTACTTTTGTAGACTGTTAGAAAGATTTTGATACGAATGATGAAAGTACGCTTTGAAACATTTCCCAAAGATCACACACATTATCAAACATGATTCCAATGCCCAAAGGCATGTATAACTCAGACAAAAGCTGTGCCTGCTGAGGTTCTGAGCTATCAGAATTCTTTGACTGCCCATCCGGTGTGAAACAAGGCTGCCTGATGTCACCATTGATCTTTTCTTTACTGATCACCGAGCTCGTTGATGCTGTGAACCGTGGTTGAAAGAGGATGCTGAGGTCAGACACCTGCCAAATCGTTTCAATGAAACCCTAGTCTGAAGTCCTTTCATCTTGGTCATTCATTCATTTATCCACCCACTGTAAATCCTGCGCGGCGTGGTCTCAAAACTTAGCAGATGTGGTATAGCTTGCATGGACTGGTCCGTACGCAGTGACACCTTGATGAAACTGAAACTGCACGCAAGGGTTCCAGCTTCTCTCCGGCCTCCAGGAAATATCTCATCTTTTCTTGCAGATGACATTATTTTCTTATGTCTAACTCCTGGTGGATCACTGAGCCAGATAGACAACTTAACACGGGTTTAAGATAGTCTAGGTTTGAGAGTTAATGTGCGGAAAAAAAAGGTATTTCGATAGGACGGACATCTATGAAGAAAATGAAAGACTGAACCTGAAAAGGCAGGAAACTTGTATTGTTGATAGCTATAAATGCTTTGGGTTCAGTTTTACTACTGAAGTGTCCTTTGATACCGCTTTAGAAGAACACTGCCGACGTGCTAAAGGGAAAATCGAGGAGTCAGTGTGAGGTCTGGGTAATATGGACATGCGCGTCTCTCTCTCTCTCTCTCTCTCTCTCTCTCTCTCTCTCTCTCTCTCTATATATTTATATGTGTGTGTGTGTGTGTGTGTGTGTGTGTGTGTGTGTGTGTGTGTGTGTGTGTGTGTGTGATTTATTTTGGCTTAACACACCAAGGGTATCTCTCTGCATTCATACACGCATATGCGCACTTATGCGCGCTCCAATCATCTCTCTCTCTCTCTCTCTCTCTCTCTCTCTCTCTCTCTCTCTCTCTCTCTCTCTCTCTCTCTGTGGAATAGGGTGTCGCGCATCCGCGTCCCTTCTCATACAACGTAGAACAAGAAATATAGTTTCTACTCTACTTATAATACACACATGAAAGTCTTCAATGCACAAAAATATTCTAGAAATACATTAGCTCAATACTAACTTAACAAATGTTCAGTAGGCCTACTATGACAGGCTTCTTGCCTGGCCAGGTTTCTCCACACACACACACACACACACACACACACACACACACACACACACACACACACACACACACACCACCACCACCACCACCACCACCACCACAGTTGTGTCTTTTACACAAACAGATCACTACATAATGTCTGATTGTCTGAACAGGCAGCAGGTGATGGTGACATCTTGGACCTTACAGCATCAGACTCAGGACTGGGTCTCCGTGGTTATCTTCTACGGACTCTTCTTTAAAGTGGTGGTCTTCACTTGTCTTGCTCCTCCCCCACCTCCCGGTTTTGTACGTAGATATATTTTTTTCTTATCTCTACTCAACGCCCTCTCTGTGCGTCAGAGACTGACTGTTATTTCAGCCCCTCACAGAGCAGGTTATCTTAAACCCTGTCTCTGTCCTGCTAATTCCCTCTGTCCTCGTGTTGTGTGCCTCGTCCTTCCCAGCGTCCAGTGTACATAGGGATTTGGACAAAGAATCTCCCTTGGGCTATGTCCATCTCCACGCTTGGCCTTTTTAAAGCGATTTTCACCTCCACAATGAATCTCTCTGCAACTACTTTTTTTCCCCCAGTACACCAGCATTCAGTCAGAATATAGAAACAGCCAAACAAATAACTTCGGGACTCGGCCTTATCAATGGACATCGATTCATTGAAACGTCTGAGTTCATTTTACACGATTACTATCCTCCTTAAACTTACGACTACTTCGTTCACACGCGGCCAAACCAGCCTGACAATAGCATCGGCTCAACTTTACAGCAATACTGGTTTGGACAAAAAGAAATAGAAGACTCCTATTTTCAAGTGTTCAAGTGTCCACGGGTTCTGTTTCGTTCACCTCTGTCGAACAACCTTCAACTGACTCAGCCTCGAAACTATACGAATTGCGCCAAGTCTGAGTGGATAATTTGTCACCTCTTGACTATCAAAGGTTTGAACTCAGGAATTCTACCTGTCTTCGCTTATTACTGTGACCTTTGAATGTTCACCTGATAGCGTCGATCTCCTTCACGCAGTCCGAAGGTCTGTGCTAGCCGTGGACCTTGATGTTTCTCCACTAATCTGCCAGTCATGCCGCCTCACATTCTAAATCACTGTTGTCTAAAGCCTTCAAAGCATTCTGTAGAAGTTATGCCCCTTCACAAACTTGCTTTGCTTTGATTTACTTGGGGCTGAAGAAACTTACGTTCTAACTGACGGCACCCAGAATTTGAGGTAAGAAATTTCAAGCCGTCAAAAATGGCAGTTGATTTAGAGTCCAATGTCATTGACAAAAATGAACAGACTGTACAGAAATAAACCAGACATGTACACACAGTAGTTAAGATGTTGACAGCGATCTGGTGGGGCGATAGTGTCGAGGGTATGCTGTGTCATCTGCCCAGCTGTTGGAATCCGATGTTTATCTATGCGCAGTAATGATGTGGGTAGGGGGCCATACTGCGTGTATAAAGGCCCTATTTAGCTGCTGTGGTCAGCATCCGGTCATTCTAGAGCCAGCTGCTAAGGAGAAAACAGCGCATGGGTTGAAATGGCATCAGAACGATTCAACCGTTTAGTTGTTACATTTTTCTGCCTGTACTATTTGGCTGTTCCTGTACTGCCATCCACGTCATTGCATACGGTATGAGACATGGAACTCTAAAAAGTATCTTTTTTTTTTTTGTCCATCTGAAGTAAATTACGTGTTGTATATTGTGAAATCACTCGTAATTAAACAATCACAAGTTGAAATCATTGCCACGATAAGGCGAAAAACGTCAGCATTAGTTTACTGAGATTCGGAATTTGAAGGCACTAGTGCAAGAGATTATGGTAGTAATTAGAAAAGATATAGTGGAACGAAAAGATTTCTTAATCTAGTGGAGGAATAGTGATACGAAACTTTTTCGCATCTGGAAACTTTGCTAGCTTTTGAAATGCTCCAAAATTAATCGATTTCTTTGGTGTGGTCTACACTTAGTGCTAGACATATACATAGGAGTGTGTTTTGGATGGGCGCATTAAACGTAGTTAAATATGTATAATGTTCAAATTCATTTGCTAAACAGTGACACACATGTTGTTTGGATAGGACACATTGAACATGTAAGAAATCTTAGACTGACATATAGCCGTTGCGGGCTGTATGGAACACGATAAGGTACAGATCTGTGAAATGTGCAGGGGTAGTAAGCACGTGTCATTGCATATACAATTACACACACACCACACACACACACACACACACACACACACACACACACACACACCACACACACACACATATATATATATATATCTGTTTATACATCTATACACATGTATTTATCTATTTATTCATATATACTTAAAGTCCCTTGACGGAGCGGTCAAAAGATTGGGAAGAAACTGATGTGATTATTGTTTGTTTTGTTGTTTGAATATGCATACATACATACTCACACACACACATGCATGCACACATGCATGCATGCATACATACATGCATGCATACATACGTACATACATATACACATACATACGTACGTACGTGCGTACCTACATACAGACATTAGCATTCACATTAGTTACGAAGTATTTAATTTATGCATTTATCAACGTATGGATTCAATCATCCTGACGAAGAGCAGTCAGCCATCTTTCAGAAGGAAAGATCTGTTGGTCAGAGAGCAGTAGCTGCTTCAGCAGCAGCGTCCTTCTCAGAGACAGAGGACGGCCAGGTGACGGTGCTGACCCGACATGGTACCCCCATCAAACAGCACCAGCACGGACAAGAACGTCAGGTCAGATGATGTCATCCTTGTGTTGGCTGTTTCTCTTTCCTTTCACCTCGCATCATCATCATCAGGGCTTATTTGGTTGGTGCATCATCAACGGAATTTTTCGAGGAGGTTAAAAAGGGAAACAAAGAAAGGAAGAAATAAAGAAACAAAGAGAAAAGAAAGAAAAGAAACAACAAGAAAGAAAGAAAAAGAAAGAAAGAAAGAAAGGAAAGGAAAAGGGAAAGGAAAGGAAAGAAAGAAAGAAGAAAGAAAGAAAGAAAGAAAAGAAAGAAGAAAGAAGAAAGAAAGAAAAGAAAGAAAGAAAAGAAAAGAAAAGAAAGAAGAAAGAAAGAAAGAAAAGAACAGAAAGAAAGAAAAAAAAAGAAAGAAAGAAAGAAAGAAAGAAAAGAAAAGAACAGAAAAGACAGGAAAGAAAGAAAAGAAAGAAAGAAAGAAAGAAAGAAACCACTACTAAACGAACCTACACGAAGCAGGTTTAGGTGACGTACATGTAGTGTACAGGTTGTCAGTGTGTCCCCCCATCAGATGGTGCCAGTTTTTTTTTTCTGCAATGTTTGCCATTCTTGTTTGCACACCAGTGCTGTATTTATACATATCTATTTACTCAGAGTTTATTCTGTTACAGTGCGTTGAGGTACATATTAATTAAGAGTTTTAGACGAATATAAAGATTTGTCTACGTTATTCAATAAAAGTCATGACCCCTCATGAAGGAACGTGTGGACAAATACAAGTTGAATGAAAAACATCTACATAAAAAATATTGGAACATATTTGTCCATCATTAACAAATCAGTCTTAACGAGAACAGATGCCTATTCTATTTGAATGTATAAACTGATTTGTGTATGCAGGACACATTTGCCTTCGATGTAAACGTGTAATTTTTTTTCAAAATGTTGCATTTAAAAAAATCCAGTCAAAACGGTTATTTTCAATACTAACAAAAATGCCACATTCTCTTTCGTGCAATCATGTGTCAATTAGAAGTTACAGATGCATTTCTTGATTTCTCTCTGTTAATGACTATCGATCAATAACTGCATTGTTGTCAACTTGTGAATTCTGGGCATTAAGAATACCACTGTTTAGGTAAATAATGCTGTTAAACTCTGGAAACATTTATTTCGCTTGAAAAAAAAAGAAGTAGAATAAGAATAGTTTTGGTTACGGTGGAACTGAAAAAAAAAACCACCTCGCTGTCAATTCGTATCGAAAGAAGAACAATCCCATTTTGGATCAGTGTCATATCTGAAGATTCAGGTAAATTCTATCAAACTGTGTAGGTTATCACTTGAATATATATAAGACAAACTTGATCAGCATCATTCATGAAAGCTTAGTTATAACTAGGATCTTACTGACTACCGGATTGAATTGATCGATCAGAATCGTTCAGCATAATTCATGAAAAATTAGTTAAAAACAGGACCTCACCGAGTTCGAGATTTGTAAATGTTTCTAAACAGAGATCATTTATGTCAAAATGGGTCATTCTTTGCAATATAATTTTGAAAACATATATTTGGAAACATTACTACAAAGGAATAATAACACTACAAAAATGAACAAAAAGTGTAGTGATTAATCACCTCATGGAAACTCTCATGAGTTTCATCATCTGAATGTAGACTTTACAATCATTGTCTGTCTACCTATTTAGACAGGCTGAGCTAATGGTCATCATACAAATAACATACTGGGAAAAAAATGCTGCATGAATTCTGTTCCAGGCTCGAAACTTAGTTAATGAAGGTTCGTTCCAAAGAATATGATATTTGAAAAAAAACATTATCGCATAAATGACAATATAAAAGTGTTTTACCTACAAAGTCTGTCGAAAGTTATTTTCTGGAAAAAGGCACACTCAGATAAACACAAATCTTTAAAAACGCTGTAACGTTTTAGGCATTCGCTTTTCTCCCCTCAAATATGTTAAATCAGCATGCTTTATACTGTGGTCTCAAATCTCCCAGATAAATTTTGAAATGTTGTGTGTGTGTGTGTGTGGTGTGTGTGTGTGTGTGTGTGTGTGTGTGTGTGTGTGTGTGTGTGTGCGTGTGTGTGTGCGTGCGTGTGTGCGCGCGTGCGCGTGCTTACGTGCGTGCGTGCGTGCTTGCGTGCGTGCTTGCGTGCTTGCGTGCGTTGTGTGCGTGCATGCGTGCGTGTATGAGCGGGCGCGCACGCACGTGTGTGTGTGTGTGTGTGTGTGTGTGTGTGTGTGTGTGTGTGTGTGTGTGTGTGTGTGTGTGTGTGTGTGCGCGCACAAACCTTAATCACTGTGAACTTTTCATCATTATATTTTTTTTCTCCAGGAAGAAAAGTACAACGAACTGTATGCTCAGTCGGACTGGAACATTATTCGCAAGCAGCTCATTGAAACCGGGGTGAGAATCTTTGATGTCTAGAATCTTACTTTCTGCTTGTTGATGTTGTTGTTGTGTTGTTGTTGTTGTTTTTTGTTGTTGTCGTTGTTGCTGTTGTCGTTGTTGCTATTGTTGTTGTTTTTCCTTGTTCATTGTCTTGTTGGTTGCGATGCTGGATGTTCCGTCAAATCGGATTTTTAACATCTGTTTCTGCAGACTTCTACAGTAAACAATTTACCTTTGCAACATATCAGGTGGCTCATTTCGACTTTGGATGGTAATTTGTCTATCATCAAAAGAGAACTGATAACCATTCTGTCATTGGTTTAGAGTTGTCGGACTATACTTGCTGTTTGCTTAACTTGTCACTTTATCTGGCCTGTGAAACAGCTTAGCGGACGTTTCTTGGTGCCGTAGACAGAATGTAGGGCATTGAGATAAGACTACTGCATGCTACCTTGCAGGGCGCTGCCCATTATGGCAGCACAACCACTTTGGCTGGCATAGAACCTACCGTTTTGCGGGTTCCAGTAACTGCCTAATCACAAAGAATGTTGAGGGAACCGGCAACAAGCCCATTTTTTTTTACCCCCCACTGCAGGCAGGCATGGCAGTGGTGTAACTGATCAATGCCGATAGTCGCTCGTTCTGAGAGGACAGAAATCAATTCCCATAGAGAACTAAACTCCTATAGAAAAAGTTTTAATCAACCATCATAGAGTCTCCCCCCTCGACGGCACCATTCCCTGCATTTCAAAACGAAGCCAAAACGGACGATAAATGAAAAATAATTCCCAGTGCCAGTCTTATAACACAGGAGAAATGCCGAAAGAGGTATATGACGCACCGAAATCTCCGCTCGTGACAATAATGGATCGTGAAGAAGATCGAAGGAAAGAGATAACAGAAAAAAAATCGCTGTGGATCCTTTCTCATGTCAAATTAAATGAAGACAGGAGAGTCAGGCAACTTGTATGCTTTAAACAGGCCCAGACGTACCGTTTGTATCATTAGAAATATCGTGGCACTGCATGCTTTAAACAGGCCCAGACGTACCGTTTGTATCATTAGAAATATCGTGGCACTGCATACTTTAAACAGGCCCAGATGTACCGTTTGTATCATTAGAAATATCGTGGCACTGCATGCTTTAAACAGGTTCAGACGTACCGTTTGTATCATTACAAATATCGTGGCACTGCATGCTTTAAACAGGCCCAGATGTACCGTTTGTATCATTTAAAAATATCGTGGCACTGTTCGGAGGTCTTTCAGAAATATATTTTTTTGACAGTTTTGAAGATGAGGTCAATGTGCCATGAATCTGGTTTTTAAGATAAGTGACATACGACTGTATCTTTTTTCTTCTCTGAAAGATCTCTTGGATGTCTCCCAGCTTATCAACTCACGTCTCCGTATCTACTGAAAGTTTCAGGCAGTAAAAGTACATAATTATGAATAATGATACTGACAAAAAACAAACGCAATTTAAACAACAACAACAACAACAACAAAACAAAACAAAAAAACAAACAAAAAACGTTTTGGCACCATTGACTGCTTTAACCAACAGAATATAACGAGTTCTGGGATAGCCAATTTGTTCACCTGGGTTTGATCTCATCAGCAATGTATAGGTTTTCTGCCCAAGGACTTGCTTGCTTAGTCAGAGAGCAGAGCTGCAAAAGCACTGTGGTCAGAGGCAATCAGATTCTGGGACTCTGCTGTGAAAAAAACATCACGCGCACTGGTAATTAAGCTTGTACTGATTCATGGTAAAACCCTCAGTAACAAATAGTCGCAAGTACAGGTAATCCCAGGTAAAAGTTACCTTTTTGCCTTCTGTTTATTTCTATTTTCTTATCAAAATAATGGAAGTAAACGATCAGCAGGATATTATCTCTAATTTTCACAGCGCAATTTCACTATGTCGTTTGTCAGTACGAGTTTTTGTTGTTATTCTTTTTCTGATTGAATGGAATTCATGTACAGATTCATTGAGGACAGTATTTCAAGGAATTATTGCATGAACGATTTTGAGAGAGGTATATAAGGTACCACAGTGGTTCACGAGATATTATTTTCTTTACTAAAGAATGTTGAGTCAATTAACTAGATTGATGCGCCAGAATTCAGGAAAAGTTAGTCTGTTGTTTAAACTGCAACTGAATCATATAGTATTGTGCTTCTTGGTACAGAACGGCTGGGACGAAGACACCGCAGAGCACCCCTTGAGAAGACGACGTCGCAGTCTGTCTCGGGGAAAAAGGTTCATGACGAGAAATAGATGGTATGTCTGGCCCAAGGGTATTGTTCCCTATGACTTCAACATGAATGCCACTGGTGAGTTCGTGTGTATGTGTGTGTGTGTGTGTGTGTGTGTGTGTGTGTGTGTGTGTGTGTGTGTGTGTGTGTGCGTGCGTGCGTGTGTGTGTGTGTGTGTGTGTGTGTGTGTGTGTGTGTGTGTGTGTGTGTGTGTGTGTGTGCGCATACGTACCTGCGTGTGTGTGTGTGTGTGTGTGTGTGTGTGTGTGTGTGTGTGTGTGTGTGTGTGTGTGTGTGTGGTATGCTAACGTATGATACTAATGGTAACAATGAATACAATGAAAAAGATTTGATTGATAAGCTGACATTGAGATGAATTCCTGTAAGATGTCTACAAGTTGTGGATGTGGCTTTCACCAATGTGGCTGTTAATGTCTATGGAACAGTTATCCTCTTGTTATAATGCTGGTAAACCTGGAAAATGCAATCTAATGTATGTCTTCGCTAAGCTCTCCAGAGAAACAGACATACTAGACTATGATGTAGTGCAACATCTGTTCTCTTATGTCGGTGTTTAGATCTCCTTAACTGATTTGTACAAATGAATTAATGAACCCGATAGCAATATGACTTGCGATACTTTCAATGATTCGGAGAAATAAAGCACAAACCAATGGTGGACATCAGTTGCGCTCTCTGGTTAAAGAATATTCGCTCAAAAGAAAGAGTCCCTACGAGAGAAATAGATACACCCATGGTGCAAATGGGACCCAGGGGAGTGCTGTCTTCAACTGCCAAACCAGTTACCCAGACGCAGTCCTATAGACCTGGTCTAATGTTTATGAGTAGTCTACTCTGATTCACCACCCAAAGCCATTACACAATACATCGTGGATAATGGACGTCCCAAAGGCAGACAAAAGAAGTTCTGAATGGACAGTGTAAACGACTTACTGGCTACATCAATAACTGTGGATAGAGACTTGTGGAGATCTTTGACTGTTATACCGTTTTGTCACAGCTTCGTCCATCTGTCACTGGATTCTAAGAAGTCGGTTTAACAATACACCCCAAGTTGTTTTCAAGAGTACAATCATATGACCCATGTTTCCGTGAACTGCAAGTTCCATTCCATGAAACTTTGATGCACAGGTGTTTACTACAGAGACGAAGCTGTGGCGGCGTTCACCCGATGGCACAGGTACACGTGTATCCGTTTTGTACCCTGGGTGCTGCAGGAAACCATGAGAAAATACGGCTTAACCGAGGAGTCTCACGTCACCATCACTAAAGGAGATGGGTAAAGCTATAGATAAGATACCACTTATTTTTGTTTTGTGTCATGAACACAGGACACAGGGGCTGGCATTAGAGGGACTATTTTCTTTCATAGCAGTATCTATTCCGGTAAAGATTAAAACCCAGACTTTGTTTCAATCAAATACGACTACTTTAAATTCATGGTCCCATTGGTCGGTGAAATCAAATGCTTCTGTAGGTAATAGTTTCAAGGAATAGGAAATAGCACATTTCAGCGATGGCGATTCAATGCAAATTTTCTGAAAGTAAACCACGACAAGAACATGAAATGAAATGAATTGATCAGAAGTATGCATTTTTGAGATTTTTAGTTCAAGCCAGCTGCTGCCCAGAGCTGGTGAGTGTGCCATGTGAAAGAGGGTTTGTGGACCCACACAAGCGAGTTACATCCCTTTGCAGGAGGCGGGTCTGAGAATTATTCATACTTCCTGATTAACCTTGCAGGCGTACATATGCCTTAGGCCGGGTAAACAGCGGGATACGTTAAGAAAGAAAGCACGGATACACCAATCTCATGTCGTCTCCGACCGACTGAATTTAACATCATTTCATCATTTTCATATACATTGACCATAATAACAAAAGCGGTCTCCAATTCTGTAAACTTTGATGATTTGTTTGTCCACGTAAGCGACGGGTTGCTGGAGTCATCCATGGGGGATTGTCATCAGACAGGTATGGTGTCACTCTCTTAAAAGGGATGCTCACTGACACTGGCTCCACAACTAAATAGATATTGGCCTCAAGGGATTGGTACATGGCGTCCTGCATTTGCTGGACCAGAACAGGCAGCACGAAACGCTAGTAAAATGACTCAGAAGCAGTGCAGCTCCTCTTCTGGTGTGTGGCAACATGACGACCTGATATTGACTACTCCTTGTAGGCTGCCGATGTCCGTGCTGGTCATACTGCCCGAATGAGGCTGTGTTTGGGTATGATGGAGTAGGCAGTGTGGGTGTGACATTGCTTGTGAGGCATATGAAGATGAGACAGAACAGTGGATGGTTCTTTTACTATGAAACTTCACACGAACTGCGTACAATCACGAACACAGCTTTAAATTTGCATGCTGATGATCTGTGAAGTAGTGAACACACCTCTGTTAGAAATGACTTAAAAGTTTTCAAACAAAAAGAAGAAAAATCATGTAACAGAGTTCTTTCGAGATAACGATTGCACTCCACGAATGTTTATTTGAGCAAGCAAATACATGACGTTCACTTGTTGCATTTAGATCAAGGGGACCTGTAAGATAACAGTATTGTGCTGTTGTTGCAGATGCGCCGCCCATCAGGGCAATATCCATTACGAATCTGGGCAGTACAACAGTTGCTGTAGTCGGGTAAGATGTCTCTTGGCTCACTTATATATTCTTACACACATGCACACGACAGAAACATCTGATTTGAAAGTTTCATGATGCACAAGAATTAGAAGCAGTGGGAACAGCAAGCGCTCCAATGATCTGCTTTACTGGAGTATGCCTTAGGAGAAACCATATCCAATCTGTGCAGACGTTGTGGGACAAGCATGCAATAGTAAGTCGCACAATTCGGATAGGGGGGTAAGACAAATCCAGAATAATATAATTAATTAAACCCAGAGGAAGTTTTTTTTCTTCCTGTTTCTTTCGACACGATAACACACATTACAGATATTGAAAAATTATACTTGGATTTTTAAATGTGGGAAGGTGTGGGAATTTGTGGGAATTCAAATGTGGGACTTTGTGGTATTAAACAGTTACTAAATTTAAAAAAATTGGGTTTTTATGTATTATTTGTCTAATGGAAGACGTGCTTAACGTCCAGTGATCCAAAAGCTGTTAAGGATACGTTGCTCCTAGATCAGACTCTGAATGGCGTCGTAGGTGATATTATTTTCATCAGCTTTTATGTATATTTTATACGAGGTAATGCAAGACATATGCGCAGACTGACCGATAATTTCAGTAATTGACTTTCTTCGTAGCTAATAAGAAGACGCCTTGAATATCAATGTATTTTGCAATTAATCTGTTCCCTTTTTGTTCAGTAATAACTTTGAGAAACATTCATTAATTTTGAGTGCATGATGAAATCACAATTTTGTACAAACATGACCCAGAGAATTCTGAATCTTGCGGCCACACAACGCCAACTTCAGAACATGAGTTCAAATCAGAATTCATTCTGAAGTTCAAAATCAGAACAAAAAGAAAAACAGTGGGACGAAAACTAGCTGAGCCAAAATCCGATTTGGAGATTTTCATACTCTCCTGGCAATATCTTCGATCAAGAGTTGGAAACACACGACTGCTACGTGACTGCGTGCCACAATATTGTCATTCTGGAAAAAAAATAGCGGATAATCAGTTGCAGTCTTTGAGGGCCTCGCTGCCAACGACTGATGGTCGGCAGAACTCTGAGCGACAGCTGCACTCCACACGGATCCAGCCGCCCCCGCACTCTTCTCCCTCGACCTACCTCTTTTTCATATAACATATATACCCCCCCCCCTTCCCTTCGTATCCCTCAATAAACTCTCTCTCTCTCTCTCTCTCCTCTCTCTCCTCTCTCTCTCTCTCTCTCTCTCTCTCTCTCTCTCTCTCTCTCTCTCCCCATCAGTGTATGTACAGATGATGAGTGCTACTGACAGATCACATAATCGCATAAACAATACACAGAACCACACCAACTGAGAAAATGGCTTATAACTGTTACACGACACTGGAATCTATTAAAGAAATACCCCCCCCCCCCCCTTTCCACCGTGTTTGGAGGAAGCGTCATATAAAGTTTTCAGATGTCCTTAGAATACCTTATTTGAAACGTGTTTCAAAAGGCTTTTATGAATGTAGACTTTACCATAAAAC
>CM065729.1:61486194-61488694 GCA_033310375.1 Conus canariensis
CGTAAGTTTGCAATTTTGGTTTTATGTGACTGACAAAAAAGAAAACCATTTACATAGGTCAACTTGTATGTTAGTATGCATGTACTTCTATGCCTGTGTGTCTGTCTGTCTGTCTTTTTTTCCGCTCTTACTCTCTCTCACACGTGCGTGCATGCGCTCAATCACACTCGCACTGTTTTTGGGCCATTTAGTTGCACTGGTTTCCTTCCATTACGGTTCACACACACACACACACACACACACACACACACACACACACACACGCACGCACGCGCGCGCGCGCGCGTACGCACGCACGCACGCACGCACGCATGTGAGCACGCACACTCACACAGTCTTTTGGTGGGATAGCATGGACGGATGGTAATTTCAATATACCGAATAGTCTACCACCTAAAATGTTCGTGCAAAAGACTACAAGACTGCGAACCAATACTTGCTATAGACAAGTATTCAGTTGTCCAGTATAAAGTGGGTCAGCAGCAGCAGGTTGTATCATATTTTTTTGCAGATTAAGTGTAGGATTTCAAATGAATTCATTACCTGACATTCCTGCTTTGGAAACTCGATGATCTTTACGAATACGATGAGTTCTCATTTCAAGAGTAACCTCCCTTTCTGCATCTCTACAAGTAAGCAGAAACTGTGTTTTCATTTCATTCATGATCGACAGAACTACTACATCTAATATAATTGACCGCTTTGCTGTATTTCACTCATCAGAGATCGCTTTGAGGGGTCATCACACAGAAATGTGCTGAAGTCTAAATTTCCAGCCATCTTCATATTACATTCACTGTGCGTCAGTGGCCGCATCACATCTCCGCCATTTGGCTAGCTTGCTGGAGATGTGCTGAAGCTCTCCAACACATAGGTCCAGGCATGGCTCGGACAATGATTTCATTTAGGGAGGTGGTGTTCAAGTGCCTGTCATTGCGTTTTCCCTGTAAGGGAACTGCATGGCGTGGAATAAATCATTGAGTTCCAGTGGAAATTTGAAGGCTTTCTTCCAGACAAGTTGAGGTCTGCAGTCTTTACATCTCTCTTGAACAATCTTTCATCAGTGTGGCCATGGGTCTCTCTCTCTCTCTCTCTCTCTCTCTCTCTCTCTCTCTCTCTCTTGTGTGTGTGTGTGTGTGTGTGTGTGTGGTGTTGTGTGTGTGTGTGTGTGTGTGGTGTGTGTGTGGTGTGTGTTGTGTGTGTGTGTGTGTGTATGTGCGTGAATGAGAGAGAGAGAGAGAGAGAGAGAGAGAGAGAGAGGAGAGAGAGAGAGAGAGAGAGAGAGAGAGAGAGAGAGAAAGCCTGAAGGGGCATGAACGCATGAAGCAGCAACAGATTTAGTGTTTAGGCCTCGTTCAGATTCGTCCAAATGCCAAGAGATGTGCATTTGTAATTTGTTAAAGGTCTACAACAATAAGCATTAAACTTAATAGCAAGTTGGTGAGGTTCTTAACTCTCCTTTCAATCCACAGGTTTCGAGCCTGGTTCCATCCAGTTTGATGATGTTGCGAACAGCACAGGGCAGGCAGAAGGCCGTCTGCCTGACGGTCAGTTCACGGACAACAGGGACACCCGCCTGGAGTTCTGCTGTCGTGATGACGGCTACACCAGTACACCTCTCGTCCACCTGCCCAACACTCAGTCTTTCGTGCTTCTGCAGAACATGGGCTCCGGGACCTGCCAGGAAGTTGCAGGTGAACTATCTATTAATTTTCATGAACCTTCGTGAAGGAGTGCATATGAACAAAAATAATAATCAGATCTAATAGAAAAATGCCAGTACAGTGTCAACAATGCATTTTACTGTGCATTCAAGACAATAGAACGCAGCTTAAACGCTTTATACAAATACATTGATAAATTTCGAACTGTTTGTTCATGCTCAGATGCCTTAAGCAGTGTCAATCTCAGCTGACAAGGATCTTTCGAAAATTTAGATGGTATGTACTGTGCTCTTAAGTCGTTCAAAACGGAGCAATATAAAACAAATGTAATTCGTCTTCTTTTTTCATTTTGGCAAAGAGGACATTTTAAATCAGTATTACTGTGTGTTTTGTAATGAAATCGGTGTTTTGCTATTTCAGAAATGCCAATTCTAAATCTGGTTAATACATTTTTCAAATGTCTGTCAAGGTTCATCAGTAAACATCTCTTTACATCATGCACAGTGTAAAAAGTTCTGTATACATTAAATCTTTCACTGTTACTAATATGAGAATTCCATTCTTTAGAGAGAGAGAGAGAGAGAGAGAGAGAGAGAGAGGGGAGAGAGAGAGAGAGAGAGAGAGAGAGAGAAGCAGCATTATGTAATCGATTGGGACATGAGTATTCAACGAGAAAAAAGCTTTGAAAAAGTCGCTCACATATCACAATAGGATTCCTATATCAGTTATAGATATAATAATGAATAATAGAAACAAAGGACAGCTGGGAAGCATTAGTAGGCCTACATGAAGCTTCCTCCCAAATGTCACTGATGGTTTTAGATATTGTACAAAGC
>CM065729.1:61493694-61523694 GCA_033310375.1 Conus canariensis
CAGGTGTTGGTCAACTTTGATGAAATGAAAGTAACATCAGATGGAGATGATTGCATTGATTCACTAGAAATACGCTACAACTTACCCGGCCAACCTGGAATCAGGTGTGTTTACATCCACCTCCACCTTGTGTTTGATTGATTGATTGATATACTCCACCTCCCCCTTTTTGCATCATATTGTATTACAGAGTGCTATACTAATTTTACGTTATTGTACAGGAATACACATAGTGAAGTTGTAATGCTATCATTGCTTTGAACTCAATTCTGCTTTGTCGTATTTTGTGTAATGGTGCGCAAGCACGCTTATACAATCTCATGCGCATATGCGCGCGCGCGCGGACAGGCACGCGCACACGCACGCACACACATACACACACACACACACACACACACACACACACACACACACACACACACACACACGTACGCAGGGCGAGCCCTCACACACACACATACTTCTTGGGGGATTCACTTTATTGCGAAAGACGTATTGAATTCACTTTATCGCAAAAGGCGGATCGAAACACTTTCGTAAAAATAGCAATACTCTGAATGTTTTTCTATGTACTTACTGAAAGCAATTATAAAATACTGATATACATAATGTCTTTTATCGACCTGTCTGTCTTACTGAAAAGCTATAATTAAAAAAAAAAAATTCAAACTGCATGTTGGTAAAACATACCATGTTCGTAAAAATATACTATGCATATGCACTGAAAACAATAGAAATATAGAGGGACTTTATAACTGCCAGAACCACGGACCCACCGGATCAGCCGGATCTTGGAGATCGATCAATCGAAGTCATCAATAATCAATTAGATTGATAATAGTAACACGATAATCGAAGTCATTAATAACCAATAACCGATCAATCAGATAATATTAATTTCTAATCAGATGGATCACATTCATAAAGATATTGATCATAGAAGAAAAGGGGACTGATCATAAAGGGTGTTGATCGAAAAATGATTAGTCATTAGAAGTAAATAAGTGAAAATAAACAAATACCTTTCTCATCCCGAAAACTGACCACCGTGGAGCCTGTACGCATGAAATTATTCGGTGATTAAGCTGACCATGCGACGACACGCATATAATCAAACGGTGATTATACCGACAAAGCCAAGACCCCTGGACAGTGTACGTGTCTCTGCATATCATTTCCTCTCTCCTCTCTCTCTCTCTCTCTCTCTCTCTCTCTCTGTGTATGATATGCATTTGAGAAAACCAAGAAAAAATGAGAGCACCCACTCAGTTTTTATCCGGGCTTGGGACCTGCCACATAAAATAATGAGACGTACATTCGAACATCATTATTGTACGATGGGCAACATTAGGTGCATTTTTTTAAAAACAATTGTTAAAAACAAATCCTCTTATGAAAAACAAACCTTAAATGGAAAGAGGCAGAGTGCTCACCCCATCGGACTGAACCTGTCTTTTGATATAGAAAAAAGACAAGGAATCTCTTTGTTGGTGGTAGGTGGACAGGGTTGTTCCATCCGTCCTGAAACTTTTATTTATCCCACCGGTACTCTTCTGACTTTGAAGACATTCATATAACTGCTCTTGGCGAGTCGATTGAGGGTTTTATTCAGTCCCTTGCAGCTGATCTTATTTAATTGCCCGAAGCAGTTGTACCTTTTGGAGCACAAAGCCACAATACCTTCACCCTCATACTCTAGTTTGAAGAGCCCAGGCGTGCGTTTACGTACATTTGACGCTTGATACAACAAGGAAGAGACACCCAATGGTCGCCTTTAGTCATGGTACGGATAAAATCATCTCGATGTCTCTCACAGGCTCGCGCTGGAAACCACTGGTCCCACTCCCGTAAAACTCTTGACGTAGGTCAGGCTTGACAACGTCTTCCAACGACTCTGATGACAAAGCATGTACGAAGAGTCTGTATCCATCTCATAAAGTTGAAAATCGTCCCTGGAAACAAACTTGTCCACACAGTCGTAATGAAATTGTAGCATTCTCAGTTTGGCATACTGATATACAAGGAATCCAATTTGGTTGGGCAGACTCCACCGGGTTTTGATTTTGCTGATTCCAATTCATTCAGATCTGTCATCAGAGGCGTCATTTTTCGAAAGAGAGGGTGGTTGATTTTGGATGGCGTGTCTTGATCCCGTAAGTACAGTACGTCGGTGTGTTTTTTGATGTTGGTAATGGTTTTTCCATAGGCGCTGTTCCCCAACAACTTAAACGTGTCAGCGAGGATGGCTTTAGAAGCATCTTAATCCCCATCACGTCGTGCGGTAGAGACAGTATCCCCAAGCTGTTTGAAGGTGGATCTGGGCCAATATTCAACAACTTGCTGGACGTCTGTGACCTTTAATCCATGACTCAGGTGCCAGCGAAGTAGAGGGGTGGTAAAGAGGACACCTTTTCCGGAGTAACTGCCTATCAACGTTTTTCTAGATTGGGTCAATAGACATGGCCCTCGGCATGATTTCTCATAAAGGGTCCAGTGTCTTCTCTCCCCACATCAGCATTCTTGAAGATAGGTGTCATCTCTGAAAAATGCTGTGCAAGTCAGTCGGAACTTCGAGATCGCATTGAACCAGTCCGAAAAGACGACCATCTTCAACCGCTCGGATGATGCTGGAAGTGGTGATTTTTTTCCCCCGCGGAAGGACTAACGTATGGTGGGCATCGATGGGCTAGAAAACGCTTTAAATCTGCGTTAATTTTTCTCTCTCTCCTCCATTCACATTCCCATTTTTCGATCGCCCGAATCTTAACAGTAGAAAGCAGGTACTCCCTAATGTCCTCAGTATTTTTTCTCAGTTCATCCATACTCTTTCCATTGACCGGATTTTTTGTCACATCTTCAGTCAGATGACAATGGTGCCCGTGATATAAACAGCCATGAAACTGGTAGGCAGTGCGAGTTTCTTTGTCCCAACCATCCACCCGTATTCGACGTCTTCCTAAAGCCTGCTCTCTACCGTTTACTTATGTGAAGGCATAGGCCACGTGTGCTCATAGTCCACTCTAACCATTCTCTGGCCATTTGTCCGTATACGTCAGTCTTCTCGGGCTTGAACTGGTTTTGTTTCCGACGTCGGACGAAATGTTCCGTGGGCATATCCTGCATTAGTGCCCACAAATACAAGGCATTGGCGTCATATCCTTTCACACTCGAGACCTTCTTTCCTCTCACGTGGCGAAGGTGGGTTTGTCCTTTTTCGTGGAAGCGATGGAAGACGATAGAAGGTCCTCCTACCATATTTTCACGCAGGAGATGATGAAGATCCTTGTGCTTCTCATGGATGAGGGAAAAGAATGTGCCTTTAGATATTGTTTTAAACAGATAACGAAGATTCAGTCCTGGGACCCAGATCCTGTCTTTGAGCATGTCCAACCCGAGATCACGGTAGAACGCGCTCTGTTTCTCCAGGGCTTTCAAGAATGGAACGACGTCTTTATTGTTGTACCACACGAGAAAATCTTTCATCGTGACCATCCTCTCTTCTTGCCAAACGCTTCGCAGTAAGCGTAATCCTCATCACTGATGGTTTCATTCTTGGGCGTGCTGGAAAAAGCTTCCTTCGGGGGCAGATGAGGAAGTAAAAGTACATTTTAGACGTTTCATAAAATGAGATTATCGAAGAGTGATTAGCATATGATGTTTTATAAAGTAACTTTAATGATAACTTCCTCACGTGTGAATAATTGCTGTGAAATGATCCTACATTACCGTGGTCACTCTTTGGTGGTCAGTCTATGGAGTCAGAATATACTATGGTTATTATTAGTTCGTAGTCACTTTAAGCAAAGCTATATAATATCCGGGTCCGAGGTAATCCAAAGAATCCTTTACAAAGATGGACCTGGAGACGGTGTCTGATCAGACAGAGCTAGAAATAGTAAATACCATCTCTGAGTTTATCTGTGTAGTCCAAACTACGATACAGTTATAGACACAGCTGATAAGTATACCTGTTGAAGTGTTAATGTTTTCTTTTTGTGTATGCACTCCTTTCAACTGATCGTAACCTCGCTGCCATTCTCCGTAGCACCATACAATACGTTGAGGAGGCGGTATCATCATCTCTGTTATATTCTTCAAGAATTGCGTGTGACCCACACCGTTTTGCCACTCCCAGTCGGTCCTGAAATTACGCAGGTAAAAGGATGTTTCCATCTTACAACCATCGTGTCTTCTGCTATAAAGTATAAAAAGCTTTACATTTATAATAATATGTCACTCACTATGAATAACATTAGTCAACTACATCTTCTCCTTCACTGGTGATGTTTATGCCATAGGATGTTAATTTTTCACAAATAAAGGCACATCGCGGATTCCACCTCATATGTTCCAAAACCGGTGTATTTGTCTCTTCCCATTGCGTCAGCGAAATACCGCAAAAGCGCCAACCACTTTATGTTTTTGAGGATCTGAGGAATGAGTGGAGATCAAATGAAGTCCGGCTTCGGCCATGTGCCAGGGTAACAAGTTGGGAAAATATTTTTTCCACTCTTGTGGCTCTTGAAACGTCTCCAAATTTTTTTAGGAGATCTGTGGCTGCGCAACCGTATCGGTTAAATTCATAATGATCGGATTTAAATAGAGTCAAATTGTCTCTATTAGACCTTGCTGCCTCTTTGTTATGTTCATTTTGTCTTCCGTTTTTCCACTGTCGTAAGTTTTCTGAGAAATAATGCATAATGTATTGAATGACTATTACTACCATTTAAAAAGAAAATCATAGCCTAGCATGAACGTGCTCGTATAACCAGGTGTAGCGACCAAATGACTATGCCTCTTAATATATCACTTCTTTATATTACTATATTTGTTATGGTTATTCTAAAGAATGTGTCATTTATTTACAGATGTTAAAATTCATTTATTTCAATACACATATATAGAAAAACAGACTGACCAGCCGCCGTGGCGAAGTGGTTAGCGTCGCGGACTCCCGGCTGGGAGGTCGTGGGTTCGAATCCCATCAGAAGTCATTGTGGGTTTTTCTGCCCCGACCGGCTCCTACCCAGAGTTGAGTTTGCTGCGGACTCAGTTGGGAAGACTGGGACCACACAGTCGAGTTTCATCCACTTAATGGATGCGTTTCTGAGAGTGTTGCTCAAATTTCATGACCAACACTGCAGGTGCCTGTATCTCTCGGGCCTGGTTGACGCCGGGATATATTATGAAAGGAAGCGTAGAGTACAGCCCTGTCATGTAGTCTCAGACCGAAATGGAAATCCGTAGCATCATCTTAATCATCCTCATTCTCATTGATCAGCATTAAAAAAAAAGTCTCAAATTCTGTGGCCCTTCATGCCCTGCTCTCATGGTGAGCTCAATTTCGATGTCCTCTGCACGTCTGTGGCCTTGGTTTGGTTCCGTCGGGGTAACCGGTATCGGCGAGTCCATGGGGGCTGTCGTTGGACGGATGTGGTGGCGCCCTCCGGAGGGAGAGCTCACTCACGCCGGCTCCGCGACTAAGCAATTATTGTCGTCAGTAAGGGGCTTAGTAGGTGGTGTCCTGCGTATGTTAGATCAGAACAGGCGCCACTGAACACCACCGAAGTGACTCGGCAGCAGTGCAGTGTCTCCTCCGGTGGGTTGCCTCTTAACGACTTGACATTGACTGCTCCCTGTGGATTGCTGGTGCCGGGGCTGCGGCGGGGCCGACCGGGCTGTGGCTGTGGACGGGGTGTCGGAATGAGCGGCGTGGGTACACTGCCTCTGAGGTGGCGCAGAGGTTGGGACAGCAAAAAAACAAAACAAAAACAAAAACAAAAACAGACTGAATAATCGCCGTTGTTGCCTCTTGCGAAAGGCATGAGTGTAACGTCATTTCTTTTTTTTTTTTTTTTTTAGTACGGAGGTGATATCGCGGTGGTGCAATCACAGTGGTCTGTTATTGGTTACAATCACAGTGGTCTGTTATTGGTTACAATCACAGTGGTCTGTTATTGGTTACAATCACAGTGGTCTGTTATTGGTGCAATCACAGTGGTCTGTTATTGGTGCAATCACAGTGGTCTGTTATTGGTTACAATCACAGTGGTCTGTTATTGGTGCAATCACAGTGGTCTGTTATTGGTGCAATCACAGTGGTCTGTTATTGGTGCAATCACAGTGGTCTGTTATTGGTGCAATCACAGTGGTCTGTTATTGGTTACACATTTCAAACTTATTGTCAGTCATATCTACTTTCCTAATCAAGCTCTCACAGAGAGAAAGAGAGAATATGCAGAGACACGTACACTGTCCAGGGGTCTTGGCTTTGTCGGTATAATCACCGTTTAATTATATGCGTGTCGTCGCATGGTCAGCTTAATCACCGAATAATTTCATGCGTACAGGCTCCACAGTGGTCAGTTTTTGGGATGAGAAAGGTATTTGTTTATTTTCACTTATTTACTTCTAATGACTAATCATTTTTCGATCAACACCCTTTATGATCAGTCCCCTTTTCTTTTATGATCAATATCCTTTATGAATGTGATCCATCTGATTAGATATTAATATTATCTGATTGATCGGTTATTGGTTATTAATGACTTCAATTATCGTGTTACTATTATCAATCGGATTGATTATTGATGACTTCGATTGATCGATCTCCGAGATCCGGCTGATCCGGTGGGTCCGTGGTCCTGGCAGTTATAAAGTCCCTCTTATACTACTAACAATTACAAGTATCGATGTTTTTCACTGTAAGTAGTCAAAACCATTTCTGCTGTCTGTCTGCTTATTCTCCCGTACAGATGAAACAAACTTGCCACTTATGAGGAAAAAAGTGCAGTTTCCTTGCTTCATGCCTAATCGTATTTTTCTTCTCAAAATGCAATGAAATTCAGTTGTTCCTAAGATTTAGATTATTGATCTTAATAAACTGCCACTGGACATATATCACTGTTGCCGTTAAGTTATGTATCATCTCTTGTTTTTCATTTTGAATGAAATCTTGTAAATTGAATAAACGATGAACACATAGACACAGACACAGACACAGACACACACACACACACACACACACACACACACACACACACACACACACACACACACACACACACACACCATTCATTCCTTTCGCCCCTTTCGTGGTATGATGGAAGGCTGAGTTTAAAGCAATAACAGGACAAGGAAAACAAACGAACCAAAATAAAACATAAATTGCTAGTCAATGCTGACATGGACCACACACACACACACACGCACGCACACACACACACACACACACACACACACACACACACACACACACACACACACACACACACACAATTCAATTCAATTCAATTCAATTCAAATTTAATCCTTTGACCCCTGTTGGGGCATGGAGGATACAAATGTAACAAAGAGAAATACGAAACTCATCAGAACAATGTGTGAACATAGTTGCGAAATGCTGAATTCTGGTGAACTGTAATGATCTCATTAAACAATCTTCCCATTTTTTAGAAACTTACTAATACTCAAACAAATGCGTCTTCCTTTTTGAAATAAATTACAAAAGTTGAAAACAGACTTTGGTTTTAGATATTTTTTAGGGATGAATTTTTCACGAAGTTCATTATATTTTGGACATTCCATGATGCAATGAAATTCATCTCCAATTTCACCCATTTCACAGTTACGACAAATACACAATTCTCTTGGAACATTATGGTGTCTTCCAATTTCAACTTGCAATTTATGGTTACTACATCTAAATTTAAATAAAGATATAACATAAATATCTGGTAAGGTAGAAATATAATGTTCTTTTCCAAAGACAGTCTTTACACTTTTATAGAATACACACTTGTTGCTGTTTTCAAGAGAACTGCGCCAATCACAAGCATAATTATTTTGCAACTCCTTTTTAACACACTTACATAAGTTACTTCTGTTTGTGAATGAATGAGATTCCCAAACACAATCAAAACCAGTTTCAAATAAAATGCTTTTAACATAACTAAGCCATGGTGAAACGAAAATTCCTTTTGTATATAGTTCATGTAGATATTATATACTTTGTTTGAATACTTCTTAGAATCAGGAACAACTAAGTTAGCCCAGAACCTTATCATTCTCACTTTAA
This sequence comes from Conus canariensis, assembly GCA_033310375.1. Lineage (NCBI taxonomy): Eukaryota > Metazoa > Mollusca > Gastropoda > Neogastropoda > Conidae > Conus > Conus canariensis. The sequence continues at coordinate 61,501,772 of CM065729.1, forward strand.
TCAGTACAGATAAAGGATAGATTCCGGTTTCACCATAAATCATTGAAGTCATTGTAGTTTTATTTAATCTAAATAAATACTTTAAAAAACGTAACTGTAACTTTTCTAATATATCAACATTTTCATAACCCCAAATTTCACAACCATACAACAACACAGGTACAACTATGAAATAAAATAATTGTATGCAAACATCAATTGGCAATTTCTGTTTTCTTGCAGTTTGTAATAATGAAAACATTGCTTTGAGAGCCTGATTATAAACACATTTTTTTGCTTTGTAAAAAGAACCTGTTCTGCTGAACTCGATGCCTAAGTATTTCATTGAATTAAGAACCTCTATTTTTTCATTCCCAAAGAAAAAAATTTCACGCATACTATTTAGACCATGAAAGACAACTATTTTTGTTTTCTTTGGATTTACTTCTAACTGCCATTGCGTGCAATATATATGTAAGGCATTAAGTTCTTTTTGCAACGCTGATTTAGAATTTGCCAATAAAATTGTATCATCAGCATATAACAATACAAGCAATTTAATAAACACACACACACACACACACACACACACACACACACACACACACACACACACACACACACACACACACACACAAGTGCACTCGCTTGCTATGTGCCTCCTAGCTCAGTCTTACCTTGTGCTCGTGCCCTCCACCACATTCCCCTTTCTTCCTTCCTATACACGCACGCACGCACACACGCACCGGAGCTATAAATGAAGACATCGAATGCAAAATATTAAGATCTGATCATTTTATATCCGCCAAGATTTTATTTTCACTTACATCTCGTTTGCCTGGCAGCGAGATAACGTGAAACAGTACAGGATTACTGAACTGAACAGAAAGGAAAAGAAAAAACCGTCATGGAAATGTGGGGTAAAGCTGAAGAAGGACAAAGCCATGAAATTTCGAAGTGCATGGTTCTAGAATCAGTTAGCGAGATCTCCCACAACAAAAATCATTTGAATGAAACTTGTAGGCAGGAAGAGGAAGTATGGGTCGAGGACGACGCCATTAAATTTCAATGTGGATCCAATCAGAGGTTGAACCCAGAATCCGTTGACCTTGGTAGAGGTCTTCGCTCTCCCGACTGCCCTATACTTTTTTTTGTTTTTTTTTTGCTATCCCAACCTCTGCGCCAACTCAGAGGCAGTGCACCTACGCCGCTCATTCCGACACCCCGTCCACAGCCACAGCCCGGTTGGCCCCGCCGCAGCCCCGGCACCGGCAATCCACAGGGAGCAGTCAATGTCAAGTCGTCAAGAGGCAACCCACCAGAGGAGACACTGCACTGCTGCCGAGTCACTTCGGTGGTGTTCAGTGGCGCCTGTTCTGATCTAACATACGCAGGACACCACCTACTAAGCCCCCTACTGACGACAATAATTGCTTAGTCGCGGAGCCGGCGTGAGTGAGCTCTCCCTCCGGAGGGCGCCACCACGTCCGTCCAACGACAGCCCCCATGGACTCGCCGATACCGGTTACCCCGACGGAACCAAACCAAGGCCACAGACGTGGAGAGGACATCGAAATTGAGGTCACCATGAGAGCAGGGCTTGAAGGGCCACAGTATTTAAGACTTTTTTCTTTTTACTTTATTTTCTTCACAGTCGCTCTTTTGTGTCGTGGTCACTGCAAAAGAAAAGCATGGACATGGATAGTAACGTTTATTAATGGACACTTTTTGTTTGTTTAAGAGAGTAGGCCCTACTCCCATAGCACGTCTCCCCAGCCAGAGACCAAACTCGAAGCGCTTTACAATCCGCATTCTCGTTTACACAACGGGCTGCCTACCTGTGTAGAGCCAACTGAAGAGCCGCCTGCTGGCGCTTCAACCGGTCGTTTCCTGTGTCATTCAGTCAATATCGTTCATTCAATTTAACAACTCTTTCATTCTTTCGATTTTTTACGCAGTGTGCATGCTATGTGTAACGTGTCATCCATACTACTTTCTCCATTTCTCTGGAGAAATTGGACAACGTGACACTCAGGTTCCTCAGCAAGTCCGCTGTGTGCCTTACACATGTGGCTCTTGCTGTGGATTTCAATGCGTACTGCAGTGTTACAGAAGGGAAAAAGGAATGATCCTTAAGGAAGCTTGAAAAAAACAAACAAACAAAACAAACACTCTAAACGACAGACTGACATCAGACTAGCTCCATGATAGATCATGATATGCAAAGCTAATATGGGTGGGTTAATATCCAGTTTTTGCTGATGAACTGTCTCCTCAGGTACTGCGGAGACGGCCTGAGTCGGACGATTCGCAGCCTAATGACACAGTGATACTGACGTTGCGCACAGACGGTGACCAAGTGGCCGCGGACATCGGCTTCAACCTCACTGCTTCACTGTACCTGCGTGAGTGGGCCGTTGATGACGACTAGGCATCATCATCATCTTCATCATCATTACCATCATCATCATCATTATTATTATTGATATTATGTATCAGTATTAGTAGTAGTAGTAGTAGTAGTAGTAGTAGTATAGTAGTAGTATAGTAGTATCATCATTATTGTCGTCGTTGTTGTTGCTGTTATTATCATTATTACTATTATCATTATTTTTATTATGAATACTTATATGGCGCCTATCCTCGGCTAGAGACCAAGCTCGAAGCGCTTTATAATCCACACTCGTTTACACAAAGGGCTGCCTTCCTGGTTAGTGCCGACTGAAGAGCTGCCAGCTGGCGCTTCATTCAGTCGTTTCCCGTGTCATCCAGTCAATATCGTTCAATATCATTCACTCAGTTTCCTTACTTCCTTTATTCTTTCCATTTCTCGCGCAGGTTGCATGCTATGTGTAACGTGTCATCCATACCAACGGCCAAACTGGCCTTCTCTTCCGAAAGTTGGTGATGGGATTTTACGTGTGTGCAAGATGTTATGCGCGCGTTCACACACGGAACCTCGGTTTATGGTCTCATTTGGACTGTATGAAAAATGGAGTCAGAACCAATGTTAACTCGAGGGGACCCCCCCCCCCATCCCTGTACCATAACGGCCCGGCTGAGATTCGAACCGCCACCCCAAGATCACCACGATTACGAATCCGGCGCTCGACCACTGAACTATTCCGGCCCGCATTATCATCATCATCATCATCATCATCATTATTATCATCATCATTATCATCATATTATTATTTTCAACTTAAAGTGAGAGAAATGATGGGGCACTTAAACCACACGACTATAGAATAGATGCAATCTAATTGCGTGATTCTGATTTCCAAGACACTGAATCCTTTATAGCATCCAATCAGAGCAACAACACCGCCTCCCTCCCTCCCACAACAACACCGCCTCCCTCCCTCCCACCCCCCAGTCATTGACGAATGGCTTTTGGGAAGAACCTATATCCCACATCTCACAGACAAGGCCACTTCTTTCTTACCTAGCACAGGGCGCATTTCCAAACCTCTCTGCTCTTTTCAATGATGATTATGTGTCGAAAGTGCCCGTATACACAAACATAACCATGTGTCAATCTGTCTACAGCAGAGGAAGATAGCTGCTATGAGCCCTCGACGAAGGGCAGGCTGTATCGTGGACAGAAGAACTACACACGGAGTATGAAGGCCTGTCTGCCCTGGACTCAGGTCACTCACTGTCTGTACCACGCCTTTCACCCCAGGTAGGTTGGTCACTCACTGTCTGTTATCACGCCTTTCACCCCAGGTAGGTTGGTCACTCACTGTCTCTACCGCACCTTTCACCCCAGGTATATCGGCCACTCACTGTCCCTACCACGCCTTTCACCCCAGGTAGGTTGGTCACTCAGTGTCCCTACCACGCCTTTCACCCCAGGTAGGTTGGTCACTCACTGTCCCTACCACGCCTTTCACCCCAGGTAGGTTGGTCACTCACTGTCCCTACCACGTCTTTCACCCCAGGTATATCGGTCACTCACTGTCTCTACCACGCCTTTCACCCCAGGTATATCGGCCACTCACTGTCTCTACCACGCCTTTCACCCCAGGTATATCGGTCACTCACTGTCTCTACCACGCCTTTCACCCCAGGTATATCGGTCACTCACTGTCTCTACCACGCCTTTCACCCCAGGTGTGGTGGTCACTCACTGTCACTACCACGCCTTTCACCCCAGGTATATCGGTCGCTCACTGTCTCTACCACGCCTTTCACCCAGGTATATCGGCCGCTCACTGTCCCTACCACGCCTTTCACCCCAGGTATATCGGTCACTCACTGTCTCTACCACGCCTTTCACCCCAGGTATATCGGTCACTCACTGTCTCTACCACGCCTTTCACCCCAGGTATATCGGTCACTCACTGTCCCTACCACGCCTTTCACCCCAGGTATATCGGTCACTCACTGTCTCTACCACGCCTTTCACCCCAGGTATATCGGTCGCTCACTGTCCCTACCACGCCTTTCACCCCAGGTATATCGGTCACTCACTGTCTCTACCACGCCTTTCACCCCACGTATATCGGTCACTCACTGTCTCTACCACGCCTTTCACCCCAGGTATATCGGTCGCTCACTGTCTCTACCACGCCTTTCACCCCAGGTATATCGGTCACTCACTGTCTCTACCATGCCTTTCACCCCAGGTAGGTCGGTCACTCACTGTCCCTACCACGCCTTTCACCCCAGGTGTGGTGGTCACTCACTGTCTCTACCACGCCTTTCACCCCAGGTGTGGTGGTCACTCACTGTCTCTACCACGCCTTTCACCCCAGGTGTGGTGGTCACTCACTGTCCCTACAACGCCTTTCACCCCAGGTGTGGTGGTCACTAACTATCTGTACCACGCCTTTCACCCCAGGTATATCGGTCACTCACTGTCTCTGCCACGCCTTTCACCCCAGGTAGGTTGGTCACTCACTGTCTGTATCACGCCTTTCACCCCAGGTGTGGTGGTCACTCACTGTCTCTACCACGCCTTTCACCCCAGGTGTGGTGGTCACTCACTGTCTCTACCACGCCTTTCAGCCCAGGTATATCGGTCACTCACTGTCTCTACCACGCCTTTCACCCCAGGTATATCAGTCACTTACTATCTCTACCAAGCCTCTCAACCCAGGTAGGTTGGTCACTCACTGTCTCTACCACGCCTTTCACCCCAGGTATATCGGTCACTTACTGTGTCTACAAAGCCTTTCACCCCAGGTAGGCTGGTCACTCACTGCCTCTACCACGCCTTTTACCACAGGTTTATCGGTCACTCACTGTCTCTACCATGCCTTTCACCCCAGTTATATCGGTCACTCACTGTCTCTACCACGCCTTTCACCCCAGGTAGGTTGGTCACTCACTGTCCCTACCACGCCTTTCACCCCAGGTGTGGTGGTCATTCACTGTCTGTACCACGCCTTTCACCCCAGGTATATTGGTCACTCACTGTCTCTACCACGCCTTTCACCCCAGGTAGGTTGTTCACTCATTGTCCCTACAACGCCTTTCACCCCAGGTATATCGGTCACTCACTGTCTCTACCACGCCTTTCACCCCACATATATCGGTCACTCACTGTCTCTACCACGCCTTTCACCCCAGGTATATCGGTCACTCACTGTCCCTACCACGCCTTTCACCCCAGGTGTGGTGGTCACTCACTGTCTGTACCACGCCTTTCACCCCAGGTAGGTTGTTCACTCATTGTCCCTACAACGCCTTTCACCCCAGATGTGGTGGTCACTCACTGTCTCTACCACGCCTTTCACCCCAGGTAGGTTGTTCACTCACTGTGTCCTTCCACGCCTTTCACCCCAGGTGTGGTGGTCAATCACTGTCCCTACCACGCCTTTCACCCCAGGTGTGGTGGTCACTCACTATCCCTACCACGCCTTTCACCCCAGGTGGTGGTCACTCACTGTCTCTACCACGCCTTTCACGCCAGGTGTGGTGGTCACTCACTATCTGTACCACGCCTTTCACCCCAGGTATGTTGGTCACTCACTGTCTGTACCACGCCTTTCACCCCAGGTAGGTTGGTCACTCACTGTCTGTATCACGCCTTTCACCCCAGGTGTGGTGGTCACTCACTGTCTCTACCACGCCTTTCACCCCAGGTGTGGTGGTCACTCACTGTCTCTACCACGCCTTTCACCCCAGGTATATCGGTCACATACTATCTCTACCACGCGTTTCACCCCAGGTATGTTGGTCACTCACTGCCTCTACCACGCCTTTTACCACAGGTATATCGGTCACTCACTGCCTCTACCACGCCTTTCACCCCAGGTATATCGGTCACTCACTGCCTCTACCACGCCTTTCACCCCAGGTGTGGTGGTCACTCACTGTCTCTACAACGCCTTTCACCCCAGGTGTGGTGGTCACTCACTGTCTCTACCACGCCTTTCACCCCAGGTAGGTTGGTCACTCACTGTTTTTCTACAGTTTTACAGTTCTCTGTTCTCAGACATTTTTTTTTGGTCTTAAAACATTCCATCTATACACTGTGGAGCCTCCACTGAACACACTTTTCAGCACCTGGATTTCTCAGTTTGGATTTGCTGTCTCCTTTGTCTGAGACATGCTGTGAATATCCGGCTATTATACCCACACTATGAGATAGACATTCTACTATCTAGGCCTGAATCTGGTCATTACAGACTGAAACTGAACTAGTCTCCGTCGTGGTGAGCATGTGTTTCTTACAGAACATGTTTGACTCATTGTGTGTGTAAATGGGCAGAGACTTCGGATCAGGTCTGGAGGAAAACTATTGCCGCAATCCTGATGATACAGCCATGCCATGGTGCTACACTGACCTGGACTGCAGTCGGGACTTCTGTGATGTTTGCAACACAGGTACAGAATAATTTCGTCCGTCCTCTCTCTCTCTCTCTCTCTCTCTCTCTCTCTCTCTCTCGCTCTCTCTGTCTCTCTCTGTCTGTCTGTCTGTCTGTCTGTCTGTCTCTCTCTCTCTCTCTCTCTCTCTCTCTCTCTCTCTCTCTCTCTCTCTCAAGAGTTCAGATTGTAGTTTCTTTTATACTGAAATCCACTATTCGTGTGAACGTCATTTTTTTCCCTAGTTGTTGCAGATTATGTTTACTTTCAGTTTTTATACTAAAAAATAAATTAAAATCAGTGCAAATACAGTTTCATTCGCATTCCATCATACTATCATCTATAATCCATGACAGTGTAGTGATATCAGTGACCAACGTGTTGCGAGTAGGTGTTGAAGGTGTGGTCCTCTAGGGGAAAGGACTCAGAGCATGTTCTCTATTAGAATCATAGAATGGTTCTGATATCAAAATTCACACCCATCGTCTCTCTTAATAGTGGTCGAAGGACACCTTTCCGGCACCAGTCATTGAACGAATTGTTTTTCTTTGGATTGTCAAAGATACTCAAGCCTGGCTCAAAAGTAATCCACCTTAGGCTTATGCACATACAGCTGCTCATGGTCTGAGTGGCAGCCAGAGTTAGAAACAGGTTCGAACCTGAAATGACGTATAAGCAAGCAATAGACGCTTTCAGCTTTGAAACATCTTGCTAGTTCACGGGATTCATGTAATAAATGGGTAGGACTGGGCGACAGCATCGCTGCAATCTTCTGCTGTGACTAGGACCGACAGGGGAAAGGAGACAGGGTGGCCCTACCTTCCTTTGTAGTAGTGAGGGTGGCCCAGGAAGTACTTAAGAGTGGTTTTGTTTTACGAGAAACATGCCCCTATCAGATAAGAAGGAAAGGAAAAGAGTGGTGGCGACAACCCGTGTTATAATGACAGCAAAAGTCTCTGAAATATTATCGTCATCATTACATATTCTTGTAGCATCAGCTTGCAGCAAAATCTGACCAGACAGGCAGATGAAAAGATGTGAGAGGAGAAATGGGGTGAGGGGTGAACAGGGCCATTGTAAAATGACGAAACCGATAACTCTATGTAGTGTTTGTGAGAGAGAAAGAGAGGGAGAGGGAGGGAGGGAGAGAGAGAGAGAGAGAGAGAGAGAGAGAGAGAGAGAGAGAGAGAGAGAGAGAGAGAGAGAGAGAGTGGATGGTGATGGCTGTCAACTGTCAAGTCACAAATTAAAGCATGGGCGATAATTATTTTGCATTTGAAACAAAAGCAAGAACATGTAAAAATGAGTCTTGTTTTCTTCCACTTTGTCTACAGAGAGAATATACGACAGGGCGCCACTGTGTCCAAGCAATGTGTGCCAGAAAAGCAGTGCTGGCATCATAAAAGCTGGCTGTGCTGCCACGTGTGGTCTGCAGCCTCCACCTGCACCAGTCAGAGGTTCTCTCTCTCTCTCTCTCTCTCTCTCTCTCTCTCTCTCTCTCTCTCTCTCTCTCTCTCTCTCTCTCTCTCTCTCTCTCTCTCTCTGTCGTTTTCCAGTTCTCCCCCCCACTCTCTCTTACTCCCTCCCTCCTTCTCTCCTTTACTCTGTTTCTCTCTTCCTCTCTCTTTCTCCCACCCTCGCTCTGTCTGTATTCTTATCTTTTTGAAAACAATCTGATCCATGAATATCAATCAGACCTCATCACAAATCATTCTTGTCATACAAGACTCGCACAACTTATTGATAGTCTTTTGTACAGCATACATGAAAATGAATTTACTGGTATTCTGTTCACAAGACCATCAAAAAGCCTTTATCGCAATTAGTCATTCTTTGGTGTTACGTAAAGTGGGATTCTACAGATTATGACCAGAATTTATTTGTCTCATGTTATCTTTTCCATTTGACAGGAAGCAGCATGTTATGGTGAATAAACAAACATCTAAACTTATGTCTGTTAGATATGGAGTACCACAGGGATCTATCTTAAGACTCCTTTTCTTCTTCATCTATATAAATGATATACCTCGCTGTTTTAAAGGTATTGAGACATTTCTGCAGATGATACATCTATTCATTTAAGCAATTTTGATACCTTTAACTTACAAATAAATTTCAAGATGACATTGACAGGCTCATTCATTGAACTAAGCTAAGTCGCATGTCCATAAATGAAAAAAAAACCCCACAAAACACCAAAAAATAAACAAACAAACAGGAGAAGAAACGAACAAACAAACAAGGGCATGTTTGTATGGTCACGACAAAAAAAAAAAGACAGAACTATTCCACAATTCAAACCATTATTTCTTTGTGATAATGAAATTGGAGAAGTCGACTCGCATAAATACTTGTCGCCATTATTGACAAAGATTTATCTAGGACTAACCACATCACATCACTAGTTAAACGTCTTTTCACAAAAAAAAAAAATTTCAGGTGGTAAGAATTTAAAAAAAAATTCTTGATGTACATTCCTGGAAGCTTTTCTTTAGTGCTTTTATTATATTGATTATTGAGTATGCTTCAACCTTATGTACCAGCTGTAGAGACACACACTATATAAGCAAAGAGAACGGAAGAGGGAATCCCACAAGTGACTGCTGCATGACCAGACAAGGAAAAGAAGGAAGTATGTGGCATTTTGACGACTCACGCTGTAGTTAGTAGGAAGTCTTAGCTCCTTTTTGTCGTCACTGTTGCACGCCTGTCACTATTTCGGTTTGCATCAAACTGAGCTGGACAGACCAGGGAAAAGAAGAGAGAGAGAGAGAGAGAGAGAGAGAGAGAGAGAGAGAGAGAGAGAGAGAGAGAGAGAGCTGAGATACTCCGGGCTATATTAATCCACGGTATCATCAACTTTATTCATTCAGATGCAGTTTGCGGCGAACCCGTCATACCATCCGATGCCACATATGAACAAGCAGCGTCCTGCAAAGGCTCGGTTGGAGACATGGTGACGTTTCAGTGTACAACAGGTTCAGAACAACTGAATCTCACCTGTCTCAGCGAGGGTCAGTGGTCGCCTGCCGGATACGTGTGTGGAGGTAGGTGACATTTCTGTGGCTGAGTATCATAACCCTCTAAGATGAGTATCAACTGCAGGTTGGTGCATCTCTAGCTGACGACCAAAGAGACATGAACCTCGCGCCCCCCCCCTCTCTCTCTCTCACACGTACACACCCACACACAACCCCCACACACAAACACACACACACAACGCAGAGACACACACAGCACCACACACACACACACACACACACACACACACACACACACACACACACACACACGCACACGCACACACGCACACAACCACGCACACCACACACACACACACACACACACACACACACACACACACACACACACACACTGTATCTATATTCACAGGCACATATACATACACTGGAAAATAGAATACTTACTTCATTTCTAACTACTTATTTGTGTCATACAGTTAGAGTTAGAGAGGGGGCGGGGGAGGGGGGGGGCACAGGTTTGGAGGGGTGCGGGTGTTACGATATAAATCTATCATGCAGTACAATGAGAGCGTATAGACTTCATTGATTGTCTCTGACGAAGAGAACTATGTATTACACCTCTTATCGTTTGAAAGCAAACTTTGATTGTTTGCGTTTACTTGTAAATTTTACCCTTTATGTTTTGTCTTCTGGACTTTTAAGCTTTTCATAATGTCTACGTTTAAACGCTACTTTTTAGTCAGCAAGTAAATAACTTTTTTCTCATGGTTTTTCAATTCTTAACAATGTCCATTTTTAACATTACTTTTTAGTCAGTAACATTGCGAAAGTCATCGGATTGTACTCTTGTCTCATTGCAATGAAAACATCAGTTTATCACAACTGTTATGATATCGATGTCCATAAACAGTAACCCCACTTGCCTGAATTTCAGTATTGCAATCATAGATTCTATCAGACGCTCAAATGATACATATCGATTTTATTTTGGAGGCAGTACTACTATATATCTATGCATATATCCATTTGTCTGCTCCACTGCCTCGCTATTTGGTTGCGTGCCTCATGATCTGTTGTGTTTCTTTCATTTTTTTTGATAGAAGCACGTGTCTTGTACTAATTATCATTATTTCATTGTTTACGATGGAAGGACGTGTCTTGTACTAATTATCATTTCTTCATTGTTTACGGTAGAAGCACGTGTCGTATTAATTATCACTGTTTCATTGTTTACGGTAGATGCAAGTGTTTTGTATTAATTATCATTGTTTTGTTGTTTACTATAGAAGCGCTTGTACTAATCATCATAGTTTCATTGTTTACAATAAGAAGCACGTGTCTTGTGCTAATTATCATTGTTTCATTATTAACGATAAAAGCACATGTCTTGTACTGATTATAATTTTGACTGTTTACCATAAGAAGCACGTGTCTTGTACTGATTATCATTGTTTCATTGTGTACGATAGAAGCATGTGTCTTGTACGAATTACCATTGTTTCATTGTATATGATAGAAGCACGTGTCTTGTACTAATTACCATTGTTTCATTGTATACGATAGAAGCACGTGTCTTGTACTAATTATCATTGTTTTATTGGTTGCGTATCTCATGAGCTGTTGTTTCTTTCATTATTTACGATAAAAGCACGTGTCTTGTACTAATTATCAGTTTCATTGTTTACGATAGAAGCACGTGTCTTGTACAAATTATCATTGTTTCATTGCTTCTTTCATTATTTACGATAAAAGCACGTGTCTTGTACTAATTATCAGTTTCATTGTTTACGATAGAAGCACGTGTCTTGTACAAATTATCATTGTTTCATTGATTACAGTAGAATCAGGTGCCTTGTACTAATTATCATTGCTTCATTGTTTACGGTAGATGCAAGTGTTTTGTTCTAATTATCACTGTTTCATTGTTTACGATAGATGCACGTGTCTTGTATTAATTATCATTGTTTGATTGTTCACGATAGAAACACGTATCTTATACTAATTATCATTGTTTCGTTGTTTACAATAGAAACACGTGTCTTGTGCTAATTATCACTGTTTTGTTGTTTACGATAGAAGTACGTGTTTTGTACTAATTATCACCGTTTTGATGTTTATGATAGAAACACATGTCTTGTACTAATTATCACTGATTTGTTGTTTACGATAGAAGCACGTGTCTTGTACTAATTATCACCGTTTCATTGTGTGCGCTAGAAGCACGTGTCTCGTACTAACCATACACACTGTGTGCACTCTACAGCCTGCGCTGACGGCTGGGCCTTCTTCGACGGAAATTGCTACAAATACTTCATGGAGACAGAGACCTTCAGTGGCGCCCAGCAGACATGTGCCAACCATGGGGCATTGGTCAGCTCCATGAAAAACCGAGAGGAACAGCAGTTTGTGTCTTCACTCAGGTTGGCTTGCATGCTGAAAGATGGGAAATACTGCCAAAGTTTGTGGCTGATGTCTGAGAACAGTGTATGTATATATGTGTTATATATGTGTTATATATATATATAATATATATATATATATATATATATATATATATATATATATATATATATACCACCCTTCCACCTTTGTCCTTTCTCTAGCCATTGGAACTGTAGTGAACTGCTTAAAAAAAAAAAGTGTGAACGGAGGCTGCTACATGCAATTCCATCATTAAAGTCCCTTGAGGAACACCAAAGAGGTCAATATATTGGGAAAAATTCAACGTGACTGTTGTTTAGTTCTTTGTTTGAATGTTTATATATATATATATATATATATATATATATATATATATATATATATATATATATATATACGAATATATAAACATTGAGGAAGACCAAACCTTGAGGAAGACCAAACAGGTCGAAATATTGGGAAATATTTAACGTGATTGTTGTTGAGTTCTTTGTTTGGATGTGTATGTATATATATATATATATATATATATATATATAATATATATACACATAATAATACACACACACACACACACACACACACACACACACACACACACACACACACACAATATATATATATATATATATATATATACCTTTTTTTCCCTCACTGTTTTGGCATATTACCTTGAAGTACTTATAACTGTTTTACCCTGTATGAATTGTTTTTATATCTTGTTTATCTTTTATTCTAGTTATTACGGGTTTTAACGTTATTCGTTGTTTAACGTTTAGGAGTTTGTGGCTGCGTAGGTGTATGCAGCTTTGGTTGCGTTCTGTGGTGGATATGTTTGACCACCTTCCTTCCCCCTTCCGCTGAGCCCTCCCCCCCCCCCTTTTTTCCAACATACCCCCTTCCCCCCCCTCCCTCCCCCCTTTTTTTTCCCGCGCTCTCCTCTTTTCGCGATTGTATGGCGTTTGAGGGGGCATGCATCAAAATATTTTATTTCTGTTTGCATTTTTGCATGCGGGGAGATGTCTATTCACGGAATGTTGGCGTTGGTGGGGTGGGTGGACGGGGGTCCACGGCGGTGGGTTGGGGAGGGAGTATGGAAAGAAAAAGAGAACAGTTCGCGGATGTGAGAACATGTGTGAATTGTTGTCAGTAGTTCATGACTGGATGCCTGGCCTCATTCTTGTCACAAAGTCCCCTGACGAAGACCTGAGGTCGAAATATTGGGAAAAAATTTGATGAGTCTGTTGTTTTTATCTTCATTTTATGTGCGTTTATATACATGTATATATATATATATATATATATATATATATATATATATATATATGAAGAAAAAGAAACACCCGAAGGTGCTGGGGAGGACCCAGAGAAGCACTGTCTTCACCTGCCTTTAGAGCAGTCCTGTACCACCCTTGGAGGCCTGCGCTGTGTTGACGATGGGTACAGGCACGCGCAGGACACTCCATTAAGACATCAAGGGACATAACTGCTCCTGAACAGAGGTAAATCAGACTACAGGATGCAGCTCATAACAGCCTTAAAGTAGCATCCCCATGGGTGTACCAGCCCGTATTTCATGACTGCAGAGCCCACCGGCGAAAAACACCACCCTCCAGCTGCCGAGCACACCCCACAGACCCAACCACCCCTGCCCACGGACAGATGAAGACAGTGCCACTCCAGACACAGCCAAGCTTTCGCCATACGGTCTTATGTGCCCTCAAGAGAGAATCCAAAGTTGTAGTCTTTCCCACTGTCAACAGGACTTTCCCTGTGGTCAGTGGGTCTTTCCTCACCGTCACTGGACCTTTCTCCAGGGTCAGCCTAGTTAAGGCAAAGAAGAAAAAGAAACACCCGAAGGTGCTGGGGAGGACCCAGAGAAGCACTGTCTTCACCTGCCTTTAGAGCAGTCCTGTACCACCCTTGGAGGCCTGCGCTGTGTTGACGATGGGTACAGGCACGCGCAGGACACTCCATTAAGACATCAAGGGACATAACTGCTCCTGAACAGAGGTAAATCAGACTACAGGATGCAGCTCATAACAGCCTTAAAGTAGCATCCCCATGGGTGTACCAGCCCGTATTTCATGACTGCAGAGCCCACCGGCGAAAAACACCACCCTCCAGCTGCCGAGCACACCCCACAGACCCAACCACCCCTGCCCACGGACAGATGAAGACAGTGCCACTCCAGACACAGCCAAGCTTTCGCCATACGGTCTTATGTGCCCTCAAGAGAGAATCCAAAGTTGTAGTCTTTCCCACTGTCAACAGGACTTTCCCTGTATGGGTGTCAATATATATATATATATATATATTGACACCCATACATCTCTGCTCTTCCTGGTTCGCTGTCAACAAACAGTTGGACTATTTGCCAGACGGTCATTTTTGGGTTTTCTTGAAAATTGACAGATCAAATACACACTAGTGTACGTACTAGTTTGCTTATAATAAACTACTAAGTCACCATAGGCGGGCCATCCAATCAGCAGAAGACGATAATCACTGTCACAAGATGGTAACATCAATTAGACATTTAGGTGCAAATCACTCAGCTATAGTTTTGGAGGTGACATTTTGAATCGGGGACAAAGAAAGGATAGACTGGTACGTGCGGGCAGAGAGAGGGGAGAGAGAGAGAGAGAGAGAGAGAGAGAGAGAGAGAGAGAGAGAGAGAGAGAGAGAGAGAGAGAGAGAGAGAGACATACATACTTACATACATGCAGACAGACAGACAGGTACACTTTGTGTGTGTATGTGTGTGTGTGTGTGTGTGTGTGTGTGTGTGTGCGTGCGTGCGTGCGTGCGTGCGTGCGTGCGTGTGTGCGTGCGTGCGTGCGTGCGTGCGTGTGTGTGTGTGTGTGTGTGTGTGTGTGTGTGTGTGTGTGTGTGTGAGAGAGAGAGAGAGAGAGAGAGAGAGATGATGATGATGATGATGATGATGATGATGATGATAATCTTGATTTCCAAGGTGAGCAGATAAGCAAATACATGCTTTTTACATCCGGCCCTTGCCCCGCCGAGGGACTAAGAGAGACAGAGAGAGACAGAGAAACACACAGAGACAGAGACAGTATTACAGATAAACCGACTCTCTCGTTTGTTTGTTTGTTTTGATTAAACGGACGTTGTATGACTAAGCTCCCTGTGTCTGCAGACTACACTTCTGGAACATGTGGATCGGTGCCACAGACAGAGAAGTGGAAGGAGAGTTCCGCTGGAGGACGGGTCTCTGGTGGACTGGTTCAACTGGGATCCAGGTGAGTGCAATGATGTCAGTGAGGCGGGAAATTCATTGTTGCATGGAAAAGCCCAACGCAGGGTCTTTAAGAACGTTTTACATGGAGGACCACCAAGTTCTTCTCTTTATGAGAAAGAAGAGGAATGTCCATGACCTCCTACATATTTTCAGTTGAAGACGTTGCCGCGGCAGTTCGTGTGCCGCCCTGGTATGAAGAGTGATGCCATTGCAAAATGCAATATTCAGCGTTCTATACCTAAGTCTACTTGTTGGTTGACCGGTCTGCCTGCCCGATGGCTTCATGTGTTGATCTCTTTTAAACTGTATTTTGAGAGAGAGAGAGAGAGAGAGAGAGAGAGAGAGAGAGAGAGAGAGAGAGAGAGAGAGAGAGAGAGAGAGAGAGAGAGAGTTTAATGCAGGAATAAAAAAAATGCTTATAGATTTTAAGGGGGGTAATTTCACTGTAGAACCATACGAATTAGTGGAGTGTCAGTCAAATGCGTTAGAAAGTTTGTTACAGATAACTTAATTCTATGGGTGGGCGAATAGGTATTTTTAGTGGATTTTTTTGTCATGGAATTTGAAGCGATAGTGGGAACAGCGTGGCGTGTATGTGTGCCAAAGTCGAAAGTGACGAGTTTTCGGTATTACAGCGTGGAATAGGAATTGATAGATCTGGAAATGAGGTGAGGAATAATAAAAATGATTGGTCTATGAAAACTTGGTTTACGTAGGATCCACAATATTTCAATATATCATTGTTGTTTTGTTTGGAACACATAGGATCCACAATATTTCATATATCATTGTTGTTTTGTTTGGAACAATAGGATCCACAATAACTTGTTTCAATATATCATTTGTTGTTTTGTTTGGAACACATAGGATCCACAATATTTCAATATATCTTTGTTGTTTTGTTTGGAACACATAGGATCCACAATATTTCAATATATCTTGTTGTTTTGTTTGGAACACGTAGGATCCACAATATTTCAATATATCATTGTTGTTTGTTTGGAACACGTAGGATCCACAATATTTCAATATATCATTGTTGTTTTGTTTGGAACACATAGGATCCACAATATTTCAATATATCATTGTTGTTTTGTTTGGAACACATAGGATCCACAATATTTCAATATATCATTGTTGTTTTGTTTGGAACACATAGGATCCACAATATTTCAATATATCATTGTTGTTTTGTTTGGAACACATAGGATCCACAATATTTCAATATATCATTGTTGTTTTGTTTGGAACACATAGGATCCACATATTTCAATATATCTTTGTTGTTTGTTTGGAAAACACACAATAGGGTTGCCACAATATTTCAATATATCATTGTTGTTTTGTTTGGAACACATAGGATCCAAATATTTCAATATATCATTGTTGGTTTGTTTGGAACACATAGGATCCAGAATATTTCAATATATCATTGTTGTTTTGTTTGGAACACATTAAGATTGGAATGTTTCAATATATCATTGTTGTTTTGTTTGGAACACATTAAGATTGGAATGCTGACGTTTTCCAATGATCATTCGTTTTCGTTTTTCACTTTCAGACGCGAAAGTAAAGCGCCTGCCTGTGCAATCATTTCAATTTTTTGTGCAGGATGGCATGAGGATGGAATGGTTCATTTGGGGGGGGGGGGGGGGGGGGTATGAGTTTGCTTGACCTTTTCTTCTCAAGAAGAATGAACACTTGTGGCTTCCATATGTAGGTATGTGAAATGGGATACGCAGGAGGCAAGTTATTGTCTTTTCTCAATTCAAACGTGCGCACTTGTTTGGTTAGATTACGTGGCGTATGTTTATCTGATTTATTCATTTCTTTGTTTGTTGTTTTATCACGTTCTGTTTGGGTTGTTAACACTGATTTCTCTGATTTCAGACAACACGCCCAATAATTACAACAACCAGGACTGTGTGGAGGCCTACACTGACTATTTCAACGTATCATGGAACGACATTTCTTGTAACGATAGATTTCCTTTTGTCTGCAAGTACGGCTTATCAGGTAAGCTGTGAATTCCTGAGTTTTCTTTATTTCAAATAAACGAAAATGCAGGGAACACCCGTCCTCAAAATATCAAAGAAGGACAAAAACATATTTTCGCTATGCGTTTTCTTCATTTCAAATAAAATGCAGGGAACATCAGTCCTCAAAATATCAAAGAATGACAAAAACATATGTTCTCTCAGTCTGTATACATCTACACATGCAGTACCAGTTCATGTTATATAAGTACTTACAAACAGTGGAGCAGCTGAGCATAAAAGCAGGTATGAGAGAGAAGCCCTTATCGATCTGTGTGCTGAAGTCAGTTCCATGCCACTTCAGACTTAGTGTGATTATTGCTGAAGGGTACTTTCAAATTCAGTTCCAGAGACGTTGACATGCCAATACATTTATCAATACATTCACCGGACAGTGGTTCTGTACTTCACTTGGAACTCTTCAGGGCTGCCCTCTACCTCCCACACGTTTTAACGTATTCCTCGACGTGTGTGTGTGTGTGTGTGTGTGTGTGTGTGTGTGTGTGTGTGTGTGTGTGTGTGTGTGTGTGTGTGTTGTGTGTGTCTGTGTGTGTTTATGATGTGATATGATCTGTACGCATGCACGAGAGAACGAGACACTGGCAACATTTTGAGTTGATCTGTTGATATGGCATGCATTGTGAAAAAGGACGAAAATGATACGCCGCTTCTTTGGTTAAGAAAAAAAAGATTAATATTTGAATCCTCTTTGTGTTCAGACCCGATGCTGTGTGCTGACCGTCACAGTGCCTGTGGGTCTGTCCTACTGACCGTGCCGGACACCTGCACACAGCACCCTGACTTTGCCCTCCAGATGTGTCCCTACTCCTGTGGTCTGTGTCTGCCTGATGACAGTAAGTGTGTGTGTGTGTGTGTGTGTGTGTGTGTGTGTGTGTGTGTGTGTGTGTGTGTGTGTTTGCGTGTGATGTGTGTGTGTGTGTGTGTGTGTGTGTGTGTTGTGTGTGGGGCGTGCGTGCGTGTGTGTGTGTGGTGTGTGTGTGTGTGTGTGTGTGTGGTGTGGTGGTGTGTGTGTGTGTGTGTGTGTGTGTGTGTGTAGAGAGAGAGAGAGAGGAGAGAGAGGAGAGGAAAACAGAGAGAGAGAGAGACAGAGAGAGAGAGGAGAGAGAGAGACAGAGACAGAGACAGAGAGAAGTATTTTCCATTTGCAGATAGAGATATATTTTGTCTGTCTGTCTCTCTGCCCCTCTGTCTGTCTGCATGAAGTAGGAGCAAACTGTGTACATACCACGTCACAATTCCGTCATAATTTTCTATTTACATACAACGTCACAATTCCATCATAACTTTCTTGCTAATGAAAAAAAAATTGCAAACAGAATGTACATTCAGAATACCGAGAGAATGTATGATGGCTTAGAAGTGAATCGTGTCTCCACCAAACGGTGTTTTACAGATGAATGACACTGTGTAACGGTAATTCCTTATCAACGTTGTGTCCTATGCACAGCGCCTCAGTGCGACATACTGGTGTCCTCTGATGACGTCACCATTGTCAGACCCCAAGGTCAACCATCAGTGGAACGTGGAGCAGTGGTGCAGTATGCATGCCGGGAAGGTTTTGTGCTGACGGAAGGACAGCTGGTGCTGGCATGCGGGGAAGATGGCAACTTGATTGGAACATTGCCTGTTTGTGAAGGTAATTAGGCTACTAACAACACTTACGACAGAAATAGTATTAAATAAGGCCATTCATATCAGTAAATCAGTTAAGAGAGCTCGCATATGCCTTTTCACATGCTTATACACGATAGCTGTTAGCCGTGACACTAAGCTGAAATACAAGTGACAAATGCAGGCTTTCAGACGTACCAGGTGCTGCAAGATAAGCTGGTGCGTGACAGGAGAACTCCCATGCCCCAGCCCACGGCAGCACAGAGCTGAGACTTGCTCTGACTTCAGGCGTCAAGTGTCCTTGGTGCTGTTATGGAGAACAGAAAGGGAATGCTGTTGTAATTTGCTTTCATGACGTCTTGCAATTATTGTGTAACAGACCGTGTAATGAGTAGAATTGTGGAAAAGGCGGAACTTCGGAACGCTCCTTTGCCTGTGAGGCCCCTTTTATTTGGAACAATCTTCTAGCATCAGCTTTGACACCCTGCCTCGTGTAAAACGAACATGAACACTTTTCTTTTGCCTTCTGATTGATATGTACAAATATGTGCCGGTGCTGATTTCAGGGGTATTGTATGTGTCTTGATGCCCGTGTTTATTCATCATATAGTTACCGTTTTTGTTTGCGAGGTGGGTGACGGGTGGAGAGGAAGTGTGAGAGGACGACGCTGGGTAACGTCACTCATCGATCAGGGGCGAGGTAGTGACTGCGGGGGGCGTTGTGGAGTCTTGCCTGTAGTTGTAATTTGGTTGGCTTGAATTTTGATGTATTCTTGATTGATATAAACGTCTAGGCCATTTAGCTGATAGGCGTATTAATGTTCTTAACGATACGAAGCAATGTGGAAAAAGAAACAAATATGCAATGTTTTACAATAGTGAAATGTGAGGATTATCCAATACATGGTTGTATTGACTGGAAAGCAGAAACGTGGGGACCAGTGTGTACCTAGGACTGTTTATCATTAGATTGATAGTCCTCCTAGGTACACACTGGTCTACTTCATTGGAAGGGAACGGAACTGGAAGCCTAGTCAGCGATCTGAGGTTCCATGTTTTATCAGCAGTGTTTGCAGAGAACACCACCGGAAAACATCCACGCATATCAGTGATGAAGCTAATAAAAGTAGCAGGTTTCCATAAAGGACAACTGGAACAATCCCGAATATGATCTTGAAAAGACGGTGTCTGATGCTAACTTCTGACAGAAACCGAAAGGAGAGTGATGACTACTGTTTGAAAGAGTATCATAGAACTTCAAACCTGTGTAACTTGCTCACGTAATGTGAAACTTGGCTTTATTTCTATCGTAACCCAAACCGATGGTCAACTCAGAAACGACTGGATGTCGAAGGCGAAGGACCTGCTGTGTTATGGTTTGGATTTCACAAGACAAATATGTTCTTTACAATAATTTTGTTCGGTTCTCTCAGGTCAGTCATGGTCCATGTCATATCTGACAACCTGCACACTGTTTATAGTACTAGGTAGCAACAACTTTGCCCGGACTAGCAGGTGTGCCATCCATATGTCAGTGGATCTCTAACACTTGCGATAGTAGAAAAAAACCCTTAATGATTGACTTCATAGAATATTTTTTAAGACTGCCCGGTCTATTTGGAGAGACTAATAACTGATCTGTGTATTATGTTATTGTGGTGTTGCCAACATTCTTCAATGTGGTTTTAAAAACTACTGTAGAACATTTTAATATGCTTTTTAAAATCATTTTTTCTTATCATTTTTGCTGTTGTTGCGATTGCATCTGTAGCTTTTCAACGTGGCTGTTTGGATGGACATTAAAATAACTACACTTATGTAACAGATCCTGACACGATCATCCAAGACAGTAATGACGTAGACCTAATACAACGGCCAAGCACAGTCAGCCGATGGTACGCCTACACCAGTGTGGGGTCCAACCTGGGAATAGAGAGGAACGGTGTCATCAAACAGTGGAAGTTCTACAGCCCTCAGGCAGGATTCTCTTTCTTCCAGGTCTGGAGACCCAACCCCCAAGGAGGAAACTTCAGGTGAGAAAGGCAAAGTAAAGAGCGTGACAGTGCGAAAGTATACTGAATGTGTATTATCACACTTCACTTTGCGGTTCTTTGGCAGCTGCATGGCGGGAAATAATGTAGTGTATTCACGCTACAAAACTGACTATGATATCACTTAACCTGTAATAACAGCAACACACAAAGAATGGAAAACTGTGATAAAACTATTTAACAGTGCCTATTATAACATAGTACCAGTGCTGTACTAAACGTTTTGACGCAGGCTAATCGGGCAGACCACAAAGCAATATCATGTTCGAATGCAGTAAAAGAACACTTTGCAAAGTACAGACCAACATAATTGCAAGATGCCTTTTTCTCATGAGACAACACACCATGTTATATCCGAACATGGTACAGCACAAACACTGAATCGTAGAGCACGCAGCTGGCAAGGCAACAAAGCAGCATAGAAGACAATACAGTCTGAAAAAAATATGATTTAAACAATGGAATATATCCATCAGTTCTCTGAGGTTCCTTACTTTCTTTTTTTTCTGTGAACATTCATTCCTTCTTTTCTTCTTCCGCGTTTTGCCTGTTTACTCAAAGCTGTGTTACCTTCCAGAGAATGGTAGAACTTCGAACATTTTTAATCAGTTTGTTTTTCTTAAGATATTACATATACAGATTTACTGGTGTGTCTTTTTAAAGTACTCTAATTTCTCTCCTGCACTCTCTTTCTTTATAGTTTCAGTTCTTCATAGTTTGTTTCCCTCTGTTACATATCTTT
>CM065729.1:61533694-61536194 GCA_033310375.1 Conus canariensis
AAAACGGTGTGAGGTATAAGGTTTGTTAAATGCTGTTGTACACATAGAGGAATATACATCCGTTCAGTCTAAAGGAATTGTTGTGAGTTGATGTTAAAAAATGAAACGATTTCATTTGTGTAGACGCATGTCTTTATCCTATTTACATAAATCTACATATCACGATGAATTATTTATTAGTTAACAAAAATGCGCCTGGAATTGGAAACAATACCATTTAAAGCATACAACATTTTGTTGCGTTTGGAATAGAGATGTTGGAGAAATTGGGCATCAGGATTTTATTTAATTTTTTTCATTAAAAAAAAAAACTGGTTTGGATTTGAGTGGATAAATCAACAACATTTGACATTCCTTTTAAAGAAAGCGTGAATGCTTTCTTTAAAAGGAATGTAAAATGTTGACAAGAGATGGCAGGGATGGGAAGAATTTATCCCAAACAACGACAGATAGGCCTTTCATACAACATCCGGAGGTTGTGAAATGTATTTTCCGCTTGACGTTGGTAGACATTGGAAAACATCATATGAAAAAGACAAGGTTCGGCGTTACTGAAATTATTGCACCGAAACCTTGTTATACAAATGTTATTTAAAGAAAAGTATTTATATATTACATTCATTATGGACAATTCAAAGGAGGATATCATCAGATTTATGTGCGGGATAAGTGGCGCCGAAATGTAAACAGGAAACAGAAGGAAAAGAAAGAATTAACAAAGAAAGAAGGAAAGAAAGAAAGAAGGAAAGAAAGAAGGGAAGAAAGAAAAGAAAGAAAGAAAGGAAGGAAGAAGAAAAGGAAGGAAGGAAGGAAGGAAGAAAGAAAGAAAGAAAGAAAGAAAGAAAGAAAGAAAGAAAGGAAGGAAGGAAGGAAGACAGAAAACTGGCAAATTACAGGATAATGATCATTGTATTACTCTGTAACTCCGAGTGAATGAAAAGATATATTAATTCCCTTTCCCATCATTGAGGCTGTGTCTTATCAACAGATTCCAGCTGATCGGTCAAAACAATATCAACATCACATCAGACGAAGCTCGCCCCTACGTTTTCACTGTGCCCGCAGGGGAGAGAATTGCAGTGCGGGCAGGGGACATCATCGGATTCCTGTACGGGGAAAGCAAGCTGGGAGTGCCTTACTCTTTCTGCAGTGGTGAGGAAAATGCAGAGAGCAATAACGTGTACTGGTTTGAGCCTCTCACACCTGAAACAGCTGTCATTGACCAGGTGTACGGCTTCAGCTACACAGGGGGAAGCTATCTGTGCCGCGTCTTCTCACTGAGAGCCGATATCCAGCAGGTAAGAGAAGTGCCTCGTTGATCATTGGTTGTCGTCCATTTCTGTTGATCAGTTGCGAAGTGTCGCAGAACCAAAAAAGAATCTATTGACAGAAGGTGTGTGCAAGCCGTGTTGAATTCTGTTTTTTTTTTTTTTTTTTTTAATATTCTTCTTTTCAAAGTCTCCAACTCTGTGGTTTCTGCAAAATATAAACAGGTAGCCTATCAATCTGATTATAACAGTACAAAATTTGATCAGAAAACGAGATTTCCTCGCCCACGATTTCATTGATGTTGTTTATAGCCCTGTGGACCGTTTTTCACAACCGCTGACACAGGTGGTCGACAAAATGATCTGGAATATTGTGACATGAATTCATGATGCAGTTTGTGTGTGTGTGTGAATCTCTCATTCTGTGTCTCTGTCTGTCTGTCTCTGTCTCTGTCTGTCTCTGTCTCTGTCTCTTTCTAAGCTTCACATCACATTAATGAAGGTATTGTTCAGCACACACACACACACACACACACACACACACACACACACACACACACACACACACACTTGAATTATCCATCAAGTATGTCCTCAGCATGTGCATATGATTTCAAAGTTTAGTGGATGTAAACCAAAATACGAATATTGCTGTTGAACTTCACGAAACAAAAATCCTGTTTTGAATCTGTGCACAATATTTCGCAAGTTTCATTTAATTCATCTGTTTAATGTTAGACTTCCTAAGGACTGCTTTTCTCACGGCCAAAGCGTTATTTACCTTCCGGTAATGGCAAGCATGATTTCTCTAATTCTTCTTTCGGCTGCCTTACAAATTTTGTACATAAGTTGAAAAGAGATCTGGAGCAACTGCTGGTGAGAAGTAGTTTAAAAAAACATCACCAAGTCAGTGGGTCTTACCGGACTTCATTTGCTAGGACAGGGGAGAGTCATATTAGCATGTGACCCTTCCCTGTTGACCTGGCCTGGAAGTCAACATGGAGATTGTACATTTCAGTATGATAAGAACTCTGAATCTGATTTGCACATTTTCCGTTCTTCATCATGCTGTGTGTCAAATTCATTTTTTTGCAGGAGACTGAACAAACTTCTTGAAGAGCACGCCCTGTGTTTGAAGACTGAGGGAAGGCAGGACAGCGCATGGGTGTAAAGCAGTGATGATGGCTCTGATAATACACAGGGATCACGATAACAACAAGGAAAATTAGCGG
>CM065729.1:61538694-61558694 GCA_033310375.1 Conus canariensis
TAAATGCAGCAGACTCATTAGTAATGATAATAATAGGTGTATTAAGTTCTGAGAGTGGCTTCAATGCAGCAGATTCATTAGTAACGGTCATACTAGGTGCATGGAGTTTTGAGAGTGGATTAAATGCAGCA
The DNA here is from genome assembly GCA_033310375.1 of Conus canariensis. NCBI lineage: Eukaryota > Metazoa > Mollusca > Gastropoda > Neogastropoda > Conidae > Conus > Conus canariensis. The sequence goes on from CM065729.1 coordinate 61,538,826, forward strand.
GATTCATGTCTGTCAATGGCAGTCTTAGAACCTGACAACTTTGCACGAGCTGACGCGACACACACACACACACACACACACAAGATGGCGGCTATGGTAAATAGCTAATCTACACGCCTGCTGAGTTTTTTGCCGAAGTTCCTGAGAATGACCAGGTTCCCCCAAACAAGAGTCTGTAAGCGCGGTCCTTCAGCGTTGACGACTCTGATTTTGGATACCGGCGAATTACTAAAAAAGAAATCTACCAAGAAAATGAAACAAGGAAAATCGAGAGCCGAGGACCGTTTCTTCGCCTCAGACCAACCGACCTGTGGAACGGTTCGTTCTTCCAGTCACAGGCCTGTCAACAAGTCTGGCGCCGTGAGTACTGTTTCAGAGCTGAAAAGCGTGATAGAAATGCTATGCGATCGCATTTCTGGCTTAGAAGAAACTATACGAAATCAAAATGAAAAAATTGACATGATCCTAAATAAGAACTGGACGACGACGAAGATCAGCATTGCCACCCAGACTGCCGAACTGCCAGCATACACATCATACGCTGAAGCGGTCAGCTCGGGGCCAGTGCCATCGCCCGCGGAGCAGCAGAAGAGAGGCCCTCCACAAAAAAAACGACCAAAAAACCCAAAGACAAAGAAAGCGCCGATCCATTGAAAAATAGAACTCAACAAAAACAGCGAATTGACGTAAAAAACCATTACGTCAAACAGACAACAACACGTCACGATTCTGCATCTAGAGGAAAGAAGAAAGAAGAAAGAACTGAATCTGATCTCCCCCGTCTCCTTGTTTTACACGATTCTGTGACCAGCAAAGTCAATGATGAGAGACTTGGAGATTCCTTTGGATTCCAAGCAGAATCGTGGAAAAATTTCAAGATTAAGGACATCCAAAAGACATTTGAATCGGCATACCGAAGACACGATGCACTACTGATCCACTGTGGAGTAAATGATCTAAAGTCAACATCTCCCATGGACTGCAGTAAAGATCTGGTGCAGTGTGTCAGACACATCAAGAAAGAAAATCCTGGTCTAAAAATAATTGTTAGTAAAGCAGCACCAGTCACAGATACTCAGCTCAACATCAAGAGAGATCTGTTCAACGCCCTCCTGACATCGGAGCTAAATGAAGACAAGGACGTCAGCCTGATCAGCCATAACAACCTCCGCACTAGCTCCTGGCATCTCCGTGACGGCCTCCACCCCACCTACAGTGGTGCCAGCGTCCTGGCCAGGAACATCGGGCGCCACGTGAGAGACCTGCTGTGGAGCCGACCCAGGAAGACCCGACGATCGAGGCACCAGCCACCCTGGTACTACCAGCCCAATCCGGATCCTCTGCTCTACAGTCTGGGCCCCAGGAGCAACAGGTTCAGCGTGCTTGGTGACTGGTGAAAGTAGAACTTTGTCAAATTCCAGCACCACTTGTGACTATAGTGTAACTCACGCTAATATTTCAATTGCAGCATACGAAAATCATCATCCATTTTGTATTGACTCAGACATTCATTAACTGTATTTGTTGTTAACTTTATCTAAATATCGTTTGTATTAACTTACAGATAAGTTAAAATTCTGGTCATAAGTTAAAATTCTGATGTTAAAAGACGGCCCTTTTAAGGTATTTCAGTGGAACTGTCGATCTATTATAACTTCCATTGACCAGTTAACACAAAAACTTGCAGAAGAAAACTGCAGTGTGTTGGCCTTACAATCCCTAAACACACATAGAAATAAGTTACCTAAACTCGCTGGCTATTATTTCCCCCCAATTGTTCAACAGGGGAACACTAATGATAAAATCAACGCAGCCATTTACATCAAGGAAGGAGAGAACTACATCTCCTGTGCAAGTCCCGTTCCACCAGACACACCTGACTCCTATTCTTGCGCAGTCAGGGTTCAGGTAAATACTAACATCGTTTTAACTGTTGTGTCTGTCTATCTACCACGGGGACCTAACGAGCACAATTCTGAATGGTTACGATCTTTTCATTTAAGACCAGATGAAAACAATAGATATCTTATAACTGGAGATTTTAATGCTCATTCCCCGTTTTGGGAAAAGGATTGTCAGTTGATTACTAGTAACCGTTTTATTGAAAATCTCGTCGACTCGTCCTTATATCTTTTGAATGACGGGAGAATAACACGCGTTCCTGACAACCCTAAGCACAAGCCAAGTGCAATAGATCTAACTTTGATATCTCCAGATCTAGCACCACTTTGTGATTGGCAAACCCTCGATGACACACTCAATAGTGATCATATTCCAGTCATTACTACCTTCGAAACTAAAAGGCTTGAACCAATAGATTTGACAAAGGAAAAAGTCCCAAAATATAATTATAAATTAGCAAACTGGGGTAAATTCACGGACTTGCTAAAAACTTTCTTCGTCGACACAAAAGAACTTGATACAAAAACTATTGACGACCTATACGATCGGTTTCAGAATGCTATGCTTTCTGCCGCGAATCAGTCAATACCTATGATAAAACATGTTAAATCAAGTTCGAAAAAGCACACAGGTAATGTCTGGTGGAATGAGACGTGTGAAAAAGAGAAAAAGAAGAAGAACATCAAACTGAGAGAATATTTACGAAGTAAAGGAGAAGAGAGCGCTGAAAAGCTTCTTGAGAAAAAAAGAGCCAAAAATCATTTTAATTACATCACAGCACAAGCAAAACAGAAATACTGGTCTAACTTTTGTAAGAATGAAATAACAAATTATAAAGATTTTCAAAAAGTGTGGGAAAAGTTACGAACAATGAAAAATGGAGTAAACTTGCCAAGATGTCCTGTCAAGCTCCCAAACTCGGATTTCCCATCTAATCTAGAAAAGGCCGAAGCTTTTGTTGACATGTTCGCCAAAAATGGCAGCAAAGATAGTTTATCAACAGAAAATAGACTGCACAGAGAGCAAGAAGAAGAAAACTTCACCGAGAACAATCCAGACCCTGTTGCAAACCACTATCTGAATGCTCCCATAACAGTTCAAGAAGTAGAAGAATGCCTTGCTAATTTGGGAACCAAAAAAAACATCAGTGGGTTTAGATGGAATCTCTAATGAAATGCTGCGTCATGTCCCACCCAATGTTAAACGCTTTATCTGGGTGTTCATTCAAAAATGCTGGGAAAATGGCAATTTGCCTTCATTATGGAAGCATTCTATCATAGTTCCTATACATAAACAAGGAAAACCTCGAAGTAACATAAACAGCTACCGTCCAATTGCCTTAACGTCGCATACATGCAAACTAATGGAAAGAGTTGTCTTAAACAGATTACTTTATTTTTGTAATAAACATCAAATTATCCCTATAAATCAAGCTGGTTTTCAGAAAGGCAGATCAGCAACAGAACATCTAGTGAAACTCACTACACATGTTAAACAGCAATTCGCACGACGTAAAAACATCTTGGCAACTTTCTTTGACATAAGGAAAGCGTATGAACAAGTGTGGCATAAACGACTTTTGTATAAACTAAAAACTATTGGAATAAATGGAATCATGTATGATTATGTCAAAGTTTTCCTTCAAAGTAGAATTATTCAAACAAGAATAGAGCATACATATTCCACCACTAGAACACTGGAAATGGGTCTTCCACAAGAATCAGTATTATCTCCAATCCTATTTAATATCCTGATTGCAGACATAACCAAAGGCTTATCCAAAGACGTAGTTTTAGTACAGTTTGCTGATGACATATGTCTGTGGATGAAAGTCACTATGAAAAGAAAAACCCCATTAAGATTCTTAAATTACATAAAGATCAAATATCAACATGAATTAAACAATATCAGTAGTTTTTTACATGAAAATGGATTGACACTGTCGGCAGAAAAAACAAATCTAATGCTTTTCAACTCTGGATATGACCCAGACAAACTTCCACAATTTACTCTTAATGGATCTGTCTTACAATACGTCAAATCTGTTAAATTCTTAGGAGTATATTTAACATCAAAACTTTCATGGAACCAACATATTGAACATATTTTGAATAAAGCAAGAAAAAGTTTAAACTTTCTAAAGATCATAAGCAAACAAAAATGGGGACAAGATAAAGAGAGTTTAACACTCTTATCTTCTGCTCTTGTGCGGTCTAGATTGATTTATGCTCAAGAAGTATTCTTCAGCGCTCCACAGCATCTACTTAATAAGTTACAAAGTGTAGACTGCAAAGCATATAAACTTGCTCTTGGAGTTCCCACACATACCTGCAACATTGGGACATACTATGAAATTGGAATTTTACCTTTGAACGAGTTTCGAAAAGTGTCCTCCACCAAATTTGTTTTAAAGAACCTTTCACAAAAAAGTTTCTGTACAAATGAAGTATCTCTAAATTCAGATACAGATTTTGCTAAAAGAGCAAAAGACATAAAATCAGCTAAATCTATTCAGTCACACACATCTACTCTTCTGAAAAAAACCAACATTAACCAAAGTAAAATAACTGTCAATCCGTCCTTTCCACCCATTCCCAAATGGGAACAAACCAAAGCAAATTTTGACACAAATTATACTGAACTGAACAAAAACGATCCACCATATCTTTTAAAAAATTATGTAAATTCTCATTTGGAAAATCAATATAAGGATCATCTGCAAATTTTTACAGATGGTTCAGTGTTAGATGACCATCGAGCAGGAGCAGCTTTTATAATACCAAAATCAAAAGTGGAGGAATTATATTATCTTGGCAAACACTTGTCAATATTGACTGCAGAATTAGTTGCTATTCTAATGTCCATAAAGTATGTTTTAAAGTCTTCCATAGAAAATTGTCAACTTTTACTGTGCAGTGATTCAAAGTCAGCCCTTTCTGCCTTACAGTCTCTAAATCCAAAGATCCGCTGTGGGACTATTACAGAAATTAATTATTTGACACATCTCCTATCGATGAAAAGAATAAATGTGACTTTCTGTTGGGTGCCCTCACATTGTGGAATTTCAACAAATGAGAAAGTTGACCAAGCTGCTCGGAGAGCAGCTCGCAACATTGAAGGAACGACTTCTCTGAACATTCCGCTAGACCCATCAGAATGTTATACTTTAATTACTAGAGCATCCTTTAACAGTTTCAAGAGGTTATTGGAAGACACAGATAGCCAATATTATCACAACTGTATACAACCAAATCCCGACATCCACCCCAAGACTCAATTAGACAAATTTGAAAATACGACGTCTAGAGAGGTAGCAACTTTAATTCATAGGATGCGTTTAAATTCACTTCGAACCAAATACAATAAAAATGTTACATGCATGTGTGGGGAAACTCGCAGTGTACGTCACCTGCTACTAGATTGTCCAAGAGTAAAGAATACAGTGCTCAAAACTGGTTCTAATATTTCACATAATAGATCGACTCCACTGACTTTACCAAAAATATTAAATAATTATGCTTTACTTTGTTCGTTATGCCCACATCTATTACGCAGTCCAGTAGGAATTTATCTTTAACTTTCAACAACCCCTCATACACAAAAAGAAATTACTTACTTACTTACTTACACACACACACACACACACACACACACACACACACACACCACACACTCTCTCTCTCTCTCTCTCTCACACACACACACACGCACACGCACACACACACACACACACACAAGCGCGCACGCACACTCACGCATCCAAATACACAGGCGCGCGCGAGTGCGCGCTCACACACACACACACACACACACACACACACACACACACACACACACACACACACACACACACTATTACACAATCCGTCTGAAATCACTTTGAGTGGGAAGACGTTAAACTGAAGAACAACAACAAAACAACACACACACACACACACACACACACACACACACACACACACACACACACACACACACACACTTCATCGTGGTATCCTCTTTTTTGGTCTGTGTGTTTATCTGGGGTTTCATTGAGGGTAAGGACAACAATGCGTTTAACAGGTTTGCTCGCTGGTCTTGTCTGAGAACGAGTTGTGACAAGAGCTCATGGGTGACACGCTACAGACCCATATTTCTATCATGTGTGTATAATACACTAGGCATATTTCCAAGGATAAGATCCGTCAATGGGGAGTCCAAGACACACATACATACATATTTCAACATAAAAACAGAGTGTGGGAACACATCTGTTCTTGCCACTGTAAACAATTCAACACGTCCATCCAGCCTGCAGCATTGTTGTATGGCGCCAGTGTTACCGATCATCCCTGACATGGGAACAACGCGAGTAGTGGAAAAAACTGTGTGTCTTGGTACTGTATCACTGTACCCATTGATGCTGCACTCTTCCGCATGAAGCTGAAACACTTGGTTTTCAACCACAAGGACATGGTCAGTGTTCTCTTAGATACACTGGTCTGACTGAGTTTTGCACGGAGACAGTCTGTCTCTTCTGTGCATCCGTGAACCACACGTCCAGCACCAGGTACATTTTTTTTTACCTCTGGCATTCACATTCACGCTACGAACATGGACAGCAGATGTACACGGGAATTTGTCTGGCTAGCTCTTGTTTAGGGGCAGTCGATCCTGGGGACGACTGGAAATAAAACTTGGATATGAAGCATGGTTGGAACCACTACTATACTGGTTCTGACCTCCTGTCTTGTAGTTTCCTCGCTGTTCTGCTTGATATGGAAGCAGTAAATAAAAAGAACTGAAGTTTCTTTCAAAGCTTAAAGTCTGGCTTCCTTGCGGAATTTTTTCTCTGGGCTGTGCGTTCTTGTATTGATCCCTGAGCTTACATACGTCTTCCGCAGTTTTAAAACGTTAGCCGCGAACAGAAACTTCTGATAAATCCTTTGAAAGCAAATCGCACAAACTTTCAAAATCGTGAGTGATCCCTGGAAGATCAATCCATCAGCCATTAAAGTGACCAGAACGAAATCAAAATGCGGCAAATGACTCGTTCGCATCAAACAGACCAATACGAAATTTCTCACAGAAACCTTCCTCTGCATACTGACTTGTTTGTGGTTAAATTCCTCTTTGAAATCGTCCAAAGTGATCGACTGTTTAGCTTGAAAGCGTATGGTACAAGGATTGTGTTCTGTCACAAAAAAGGGAAAGAGACATACACTGGCCATTTCCCTTAGGCCACGCAACAAGAAGTGGCATGAGTTTCAAACTGGAACAGAGACAAGTCGATTTCATCAGGTAACTTACCAAAAGAGGAAGTTTGGGAATGTATAAGGCTTCAGCAGAAGAGGAAACACCATACTGATTATCATCACCAGCACCAGCATCAAAAGCCTTTTGACTATATTCAGGTTTTCTCATTCTGAATTCATGTTGCATCTGTCCCTCTTTACATTTCCTCTTTTTTCAGCTGTCACTGTAACTTTCGTCCTCTCTTCTCTTTTTTCCAAACGTAGTTTTCGTTTTATCTCCTCTTTTTCTTACTGCGGTTTTAATTTTGTTATCTTCTCTCGCTCTTTCCACTCTTCCACTCCAAATTAGGTAACGTATTCATTTAGGTTATCTCAAGTGCAACTGAGTTTCCTGTCCTGCACTTGGAAACGCTCTACATCTTCCAGGAAAAAAAACAACTTTCACAAACAATTAAAGGGGAAAGAGTGAAAATTTATACACAGCAATTCATTCGCTGAGTCATAAAAAAGTTACAGCAGAGCTCGAAAGACAATACTGCAACAACTAGAAACTTTCAATATTGTAGCAATAACAGCATACAGCAAATACGAAAGGAAGGGGGTGGAAAAGGAATGAGTTATACAGACTCTGTGCGTGCGTGTGTGTGTGTGTGTGTGTGTGTGTGTGTGTGTGTGTGTGTGTGTGTGTGTGTGTGTGTTATTTATCTATTTGTTTATTTTTATTCATTTGTCAAGAGACGACGAGGAGAGGGAGGGACAGAGAATCGGGGTGACTGGGCAAATCAAAAGAAAGCTTTGATAGTAGGACTACATATTTCGTAACTTTTTCAACATCCCCCCCCCCCCCCCCTCCCTCCGTTTCGTATTTTACTTGGCAGTTATCCAATGATTTGTAGTCGTTGCAGTCAGTGGAAGGCCACTTGGTGACTACATATCCCAGTTCCTCCTGACGGTCAGCAAGGTTCTGTAAGTGATAGCGTGTGATCCCACTTATCCCAGTTGCTTTCGTTTTCCCTTCGAAAACCGTTTTCAAATAACTTTTTTTTTAAATAGTAAGAAATAGAAAACAAACTTTCTAAATCGTTCCTGTCTGGACCGTGACTCTCTCGCTTGAAAAGGATTGCTTGAATATATATATATATATATATATATATATAAATGATTGACAGAAGGCTTGGCAGGCCACAGTACCTGTTTCAGACCTGTTCGGAGCTTACTTCCTGGTCCAGAGCTTGAAACATTCCACACTGCTCTTCAACCCTACAGACGATCTTGTTGCGTTCAGAGACCCCTCCCTATTTATGAAGAGTAGGGGGAGTTTCTTTATCAGCCAGTGCTGAGCTGACCAAGTCGTCCAGTGCTACCACTACGTCGGCAGGGTCCGGACGGATTTCTTTCCCTGTTTGCAGGGAAGACGTTTGTTTAAAGAAAAAATTGTGAAGAAGCGTGTGAGCTCCAAGACCCCTGTCTATTGACACTGATACTTTGATACTGTGTGGAAGCGTGTGTTAGCTGAACCTTAGTTCGCCAAACGATTTGATTCGTGTCATTTCTTTGTCTGTATTAGCAAGACTGCAGTTAAAAACAGCCGAGGCTGCAATGTTACTCCTTTACCTAGCGTTCGTAGGAGTGTCCCGTCTTATAACTTAAGAGCCTGTGTGGAATCTCTCTGGCTTGACTTTAATTTTTTTAACGCAGACACCCTTACACACTCTTGAGGCTGATTGTGTTTGATAGCTGGCCCGACAGAAACAGTCCTGATGGACACAGCCTCTCTGTGTGGCTCAGGAGAAAAGTGAGCGGAATGCCCCCCTCATCCTCTCACAAAGAAATGGTTATATTGTGCTGCTACCTTTCCTTTAAAAGGCCCGCCCACCCTTCACCCCCTCCCCAAGATCATCTATAATAGCTCAAGTTGAGCATATTTCTCAAGCACTCTTAGTTTTTACCTTAGATCAAAGCACCTGCTTCTTAACTGTCTGACTGCGGAGCATGGAGAATGTCTCATGAAGCTGAGTCAAGCAGCCAGCTTTTTGCACAGCTCTGGAGGTACTATACTGAGTAAGGCAGGATTGCATGAATACAAATATTATTTTGTATCCTTCTGTATACATGTGATAACACTGTAGAAAGTGATTTAAACAAACTTTTAAACAATTGTGGTTAGCAAACACAAAAACGGATAGTATTTCTTTTGTTTGGCATTTCTGCGTTTTCCTCACCACCTCTATATTTGATTATCTTTGTTCTATATCCAGCATGTTATAGAAAGCGCTTCTACCCTTGCATTCGAAAGATTTCAAGATTCAGATATTTGAACTAAAGAGCAACAAATGTTAAAACCGCTGCTGCATTCCATTCTGAAAGTAATGGTGTCCTCCATGTTTTCTTTGTTATTAGACACTGTTGCATGGCAATTTGATTTCATCACACAGTAGAGTAATGTCCTGGTGCAATAGCTTCATACTGTTTCATCTTAGCTTCTTTTTTTGTTTTAATACACATCGAGTGTTAGTCCTTTAGGTGTGCACGTAACATTTTCTGAAAACGGAGTTCTTTGGCTTTGCGTCGTTTCTCCGATACTATGTTCAAGGTGTAGAGGAATGGGTTCAGAGCTGAATTCAGTGGCAAAACAAAAATGGCCATTCCCACGTTGACCTCCCCTGGAATGACGACTCCACTGGCAGCCAGGACTCCACACAGACCAATAGGAAACCAGCACAGAAAATCAGACACAACAACAGAGAAAAGACGCCTCGCAATAGTTGCTTCCTTGGACTGTGTACTTTCGGAGCCTATGGCTTTGGTCTTCGCCACTGGATTAGACATAACGTTCATCTTCACTGACCAGTAAATAAGAAACTGACCCACACCAATCATGAGAAACAGAATTAGGTTGCATATGATCATGATACTGAACGAATAAATGCGACCAGGAAAGTCTGCTCTGGTGACAGGCAGTGGAATACAGATACCTGTCTGGCGGGAAAACTCCCAGTGTGCGGTGACAGGAAGCAGAGGCACCCCTGCCAGCGAAAGTCCCAGAGCCCACATGATGACACAGGCAATGTGAGCTGATCTGACCCCGAACCGGATGTGACTGAAAGGAAAACGAAGCACGATAAAACGGTCCAAAGTGATGAGGCAGATTAGAAAGGCTGAAACTTCAGATGATAACAATGACAAGAACCCAGCTATGCTACAAGCCGAACTCCGTTTCCAAGCACTTTCATTCAGAATGTATCTTCCAGCATAAATCTGGTCTGCCACCCCAATGACGGCTAAATACACCCCCATTAAAAGATCAGACGCACACAGATGAATAACGAAAATCATAAAGCCAGTCTTGGTGCTTTCAGACAGAAAATAGAAACGGTAGACAAAACCACTGAAGTTTCCCACAACAACAAGCGCGGCAAATAACGCAAGAAAAATACGATAACCGATAGACTTCAGCAAATCATCACAGGATGATATTTCATCAGATGGGGCTAAGCATTCCCCTCTGAAATTGTCTGGTAAAACAGCAGGACAGCACAATTTGAAATTGTCTGCAGACACATACATAAGATTTGCCATATGTTTTATGATGCCTGAATTAAAGTCTGTCACAGGGCAACCCTGTATATCGAAGAAACGAAGATTGCGAAACAAGCCTTTTACCTGCAATATCTCTGTTTTACTCCATGACAAGTCTAGAATTTGTAAGTTCGGCACAAAGGCTGATAACGTGCTTGTATTCAGAGAATCTGCTCGACTGCGGGAAATATTGAAAACTGCAAGTGATGTGTGTACATACTGTTTTGGGACATACAAAATGCCACCGGTCAGAGGGTTGTTTGCCAGATTAAAACTTCGAAGTTGTGGCATTCCTGCAAAGTGGCTAAAGTTGACAGAATGAATCAGATTGTGGCTTAGGTCCAAACTATGAAGATTTGGTAGAACTATTTTTGTAAGTCTCCTCCATTCACACGCCTGGCAGCCCAGGTAGATCAGCATCGTGTTGTGCGCGATGTCATTTATACGCATTCCGCTACCCGAGGCTTCAAGGTAGCGCAGCTGTGTGAAAGAGCGGACGGGAAAAGAGCGGTTGCAGGTGAAGGCCAAACCATAACAAAGACATGACTCATGACACGTGCTGTCACACATCAGTTCATCATCATGGTGTGGGCATTGTGGCTCACCATCGCACAGATGATTCACGTGCACACAGACTGGCTTGCCACGGCCACGACAGCGATAGAACCCTGGGCATGTCGTGTGTTTATCACAGCCAGTCTCATCCCTAGGATTCGGACAGTCGATCATGTCGTTACATCTGACAAAGGCAGGGAGACAATAGCCATCATTGTGACACTTGAAATGGGTTTCTGGGCACCATGTGTTGTTTTCTGGTAAGCCGAAAATTCTGAACGCTCCGAGTATATCAAAGTTGATCACAGCAGGAGGGAGAAAATTTCCAGTTATATAGCATTTGTGTTTTGTTTCAGTAGTCCTCCAGCAGCAGTCAAGGACCTCGACACTATTACATCCTTTGTTTGTATCTACACACTGAACAGGAGACAGCAAGAACACAAATACACAAATCGAAAAATCTCTAATCGCCAGAAAAGCAAGTAAATAAAACATTATATTTGCTACACTGCATCTTAACCAGCATGACATAAAATTTATGTACAAATTTTAAGACTCCTAACCCTATATAAATATTTTTATTGGGTTTAAAGAGAACAATAATAATCACAGTTTATAGTTACATTTAATCACTCAACGTTGGAGTCTTGTAACAGATACACGTTTTTCGTTTAAAAGGTGAAATGAGGTATCAGTCCACTTTTCTAAATTATCTTATGGATGAAGAAAATAAAGTAAAGAAGCAGATGTATAAAATCTTCGCAGCCATTCCTCTAAAATTATGTTGGTTAATAATAGTTTACAATGACGACATTTAAGGACACAGTACATGAATACGAAGCTAAATCACCATACGCATCCAATGACGCACAGGAAAGAACACACGCACACATGTAAGGATGAGGAACGTGAGTTCTGCTGCTGACCTTGATACGTTGGCGGGTAATGGACTGCTTCTGCACTATCTATGGATTTTTTTTCTGTGGTCTTGCCTGGATTCAGCAGAATAATTCTTATACAGCTGTGCAGGCTTACTACCGAAGGAGTGAAAGGCAAAATTGTATGGACTGTGAGAACCATGCCTTGCCACTGAGTTTCTGTGCGTAAAGCAGGCTCAGGATCAGGATCAGGACTTTTACGTTGCTGGAACCTTCCTAGGTTATAAATAGCAACGGAAAAAGAGAGAGCAGCCCTCTTCAGGTAAATAAAAGTTTATTTCAAAATTTGGTTTATTTCCTTTTTAAAAACATTCTGATCCAGTGAAACTGACGCCCCAACCGCCATCCCCGAGTTCAGTTCAATGGGACCCTGTTGCCGCTCTGCATCCACCTACGCTATCAGGATCAGGATCAGGATCAGGATCAGGATCTTATTCTAAGATTGACGTGTATTTTTTGAAAACATTTTTGTTGCAATTTAGTGCAAGGATGGCAACATAGTGACTCTGCTGATTGCTGCAGAGAACGCTACCACAGAGCCTGCCTGGACGACTTGCTCGTTTCAGTTCATTCCAGTCCATGACGGTCTGCACGAAGATGCAGCGCTGGTACTGCTCGGTGCTTGACTGGGACTACATATCCGCGGCTGTTGATTGATGTGAATTTTGTGGCGATGTTGTTTGTCATGAAGCCATGAAACATTTTTGGGTGGATTTTTCTCTTTTCTGTTTTCACTGGTGTTAAAAATTTCTCTGGGGGCAGTGCTGGAAGAAGTCCTTCAATGATCTTGTAGGTGACTAGTCTTTGTTGCTTCCTGCGCATTTGGAGGGTGGTAACTCGAGTTCAGTCAGCATTCGCGTGACACAACCCGAGTCTCTGGACCTGTAGTCACGCTTGATGAATCTTGCTGCTTTTCTTTGGATGCTCTCAAGTTTTTCCTGGTCCTTTGCCGAGTACGGGTCCCACACAGTAGCTCCGTAATCCAGGGCTGCTCGGATCAAGGAGAGGTACGCCAAGCGACGGCATTCTAGGGTGCAACTGCCCAGATTACGACGTAAGAAACCAAGTGTGGAGCTTGCCTTTTTGCAAATCTTTGCCACATGCTTTGACCATTTCAAATCTGTGGATAGTTCAACACCGAGATATGGGTTTTGTTCCACATGTTTGAGGATCTCATCATTCAATCTGAAGAAAAAAAGAAGAATGGTTCTTGGACTCTGTGGAGAGGAGGTAGCACTTTGATGCATTAAACCTCATTCCCCAGTCTTTGGCCCACCTTTCGAGTTTGTTGAGGTCATCTTGCAGGGAGATATGATCTTGCAGTGAGTGAATTTCCCGGTTTAAGAGGCAGTCATCTGCGAATAGGCGCACTGTTGAGTTCACGGAATCAGGGAGGTCATTTATATGGCACAAGAAGAGCAATGGGCCTAATACCGTGCCTTGTGGGACGCCTGACTTCACCGTTGTCTTCTCTGAACTTTCCCCTCCCACGACGACTTTCATAGTTCTCTTAGCCAGGAAGCTGCTAATCAACTGCAGAACAGGGCCTTTAATCCCGTAGAGTTCTAGCTCGTGTAAGAGCTTGGCATGGGGCACAGTATCGAGTGCCTTGCTGAAGTCGAGAATAATGACATCTGACTGAATTCTGGAGTACTGTGTCTTGAGGTGGTCATCCATGGTGTTAATTAACTGGGTCTTGCAGGAGAATCCAGATCTGAAACCGTGGTTTCTGTCGGTCAGGATGTCGTACTTCTCCAAGTGCTCTCGCCTGTGACGGCAGACGATGTGTTCCATTAGTTTGCAGGCTACGGATGTCTGTGACACTGGCCTGTATTTTTCCGCTCTATTTCTATCTCCCTTTTTGAAGACACTGGTAATATTTGCCGTGAGCCAGTCAGCTGGGATTGATCCAGTTTGTAGGGAATGGTTAAAGATGTACGTCAGAGGTGCCGCCAGGGTTTTCGCGCAGTTCTTTAATATTCTGCTGGGTATCCCATCTGGACCACAGGCTTTGGACGCATTGAGATTCCACAGAAGTTTTTCTACACTATCTTCTCTGATGATAAGACCATTTATTTGATGATGCGGTGGATCTTTCATCGGCGGCGGTGGAGTGCCATCATCTTGGGTGAATACTGAACAGAACTGCTTCAGGGGGATTTTGGCCTTTGACGCGCTGTCACTAACAAGACTGGTGCTGTCCTTGAGAGGTGCTACGCCGGTGTTGTCTTGTCTTCTGGCTCGCACATACCTCCAAAAGGGTTTGCTGTTGTTTTCTTTCATTCCCTTTTCGATCGTATCATTAATGTACTGCTGTTCAGCTTTACGCATGGCCCTTCGACACTCCTTCTGGCAAAACCTGTAGTTGGTCCATTTTTTTTCTGCACTTTTCTGTGCAGTCTGTTTTTTCCGCTTGATCAGTTTCCGGATATTTCCATTCAGCCATGGAAGGTCGTTTCTAATACGTCTGAGAACTGATGGTACATACAGCCTAACAGCAGATCTTTCTTAGCTTTCAGTCTCAGTTTCGCCCAAACCATTTCACATTCTCCCTCTAGCTCTGGTGCGTCTGTGGAGAATATAGATTTGTGAACCAGAATGAAGGCCCCACCACCCAGTGAGCTACGGTCCTTTCTGTGTGGTTAGAAATTTGGAGGAAAAACTTCCCTCTTGTAGCCACGACTCTGTCCCAAAGACAACATCTGGTTTTACGTAATCCAGAAGTGCTGCAAGTTCAGCTCTCTTATTGACTACGCTTTGACAATTGATGTTTAAGATCCGGAGGTTCTGCTTCTTTGTCAGGTTGTAGACACTACTATTTCTGCTTTTGTTTGTTGGTTGATGATGTTTCTTCCCATGATGATTCCTTTGAGTCTGTGACGCAGCTTGGGCTCGACTGGTATCAGGTGATCGGTTGGCAGATGATCTGGAGCTCTGTTGGTTTCTGTCCTTGGGGCTGCTTCTAATCGGGGGGCTGAAGGCTTGACCAGAATGGAAAGTCAATACTATCGTTTGGATCTATCAGTGGAAAATAAAAGTTGGATGTATGACTAGTGTCCAGGCTGTAGCTGCGAAATGTGAACGAATCACAGTTGACGCTATCACACTTGAAGCAAATCCAAGAGACATTTGATCTTTCCAACAGGTTAAAATCAGCAGTACACAACTCGAGGCAGGACTTGTGATACCAGACATCACAGCCATCACATGCAACAGCGGTAATCTCAACGTTAATGTCGCAGTATCCACATCTGTACTCATTTAAGGGTCTTGGTCCTGGATTGATTTGGATGTCATTTGACAGCAGAATGGTCAAAAGAATTAAGACACTGTCCTGTCTTTCGTGAACCCCCCCCCCCCCCCCCCCTCAAAGCCTTCCTGATGTTACCCAGTATCCAGCGGCAGTGACCAAGCCCCCCTGCCTTTCAACGAGCATGGTCTGTTGACAAGACAGAGCTTACCTTAGAAGTAAGACGCCAAAACCTTAGCATAGCAAACTGACTGTACAATCTGATTTTTATTTTATCACTTCGTTCGTTAATCTGCCCTTGTCATTCCAAAGTTTCCTGATATTCAGGGAAAAAGTAGAAAGTTAATGTAAAAAAAGTCACAGAACTACCATTAAAGAAGTGTATCTTTTAAAAGCCATGATACTTTAGACAATTTAGGTCAATGATATTTACAGTACTTTTTTCTTAAGAACTGACGACTGAGTTCAAGGCACATTTTGTGATCATCCCAACTCGCTGCGTCATTATGCTCAGGTTCCCATCTCTTTCACCCAGGCGTTCATTCGCATTCGACAGAAAGAACTTATAAGAGTGTTAACATTTGCCACATGGGTCACTTTTCTTTTAGCTCTCCTTGCCGCTAGTCTTCTGCAGTGATTGTGTTCTGCTGATATAAGCGTTACTACCGTCCCATATACTGCTGTCAACGTGACAGGTCAATGTCGTCGTAGCATCAGGATTTTTTTTTCAATTGGCAGAGCAGTGCCCTCTTTTTTTTACTGGCACCACTGTTGTCGGGTGGTGTGCAGTACATGAGTCCCCCATCCCGCTCTTCACTCTGACTTAACTCCCATTCGTCTGATGATACGACTGCGACAAACCGTAACTGAATGTGGTTATAGATGTGGACCTGTAATAAACGATGTGGGGATACTGACATTGAAAGCACATAGAGATATGAAGCAGGCCTCATAAAATGAAGACATACTGTGACAAGCCATTTCTAGACATTACTTATGGTTGAGAGCAAAGATGGGGTTTGTATGGAAAAATAATATAAAGAGAAGAAAGATGTTCTGAGAAACGTAAGATAAGGAACCTTTCCGTTTCCACAGTCTGTCTTGCCATCCTCGCAAGCAGAATGCTCACAGAAATCTTCGTCACGTCCATCCACACAATCTGGTCGAAAATCACACACCAGACTATAAGGAATGAACTCAAAAGATACGTCACAATAAAAGTAATGCTGTGTCAGACCCTGAGACATTCTGCAAGTCGCCCGGTACCATGTCTCATAGTTCTCCAGTTCCCTGCATTGACTTTTCACATCACAGGCCTGCAGCTGGTGAGTCAAGTGCTGCCTGGGACAGATTTCCAGATGGACACTTGACGTTGTCGTGATGCTCGGGACGGGAAACGTGACAAGTTCAGTGAGGTGGTGATCAGTGGAGGAAGGGACCTCACATACAAAGCCTGCTGGATCGTGACAGTTATGTCTTGTGAACCAATGTTTAGTGGAGGACCACGTGACACATTTTAAAGGGCTTCTGTCCCGCAAATAGAATCCTTTAGTGAGAAAGAAAACCACAGGGCCATTTTCCCAGCGTAAAGTGTTTTCATACCTATGAGAATTTTGTGCAACGGAGACTTGAAGAAAGTGAAGCAGCAAAGAAATGTTGAAAAACGTCGTACAAAGTGAATTCTTTCATTCTTTCTCCCACTCATTTTCTGTCTTTGTCTGTCTGTCTGTCTGTCTCCAGTCAGATAGGTGCTTGTAGTTCAGATAAAGAGCACTGACATAACCTTTTAGGATTTCAGCTCAGGGTAAGTGGGCTTTATTTATAACAAGCAATGGTTTCTCAGTGAAACAGGCCGATAGTAAACACCCATCATGTGATAAAGAAACCAAAAATGAAGGATGGGGCGAAGAAATCGAAAATACCCCCCCCCCCCCCCCTTCAATGCATGCAATGATGTCCAAAAGAAATGCGCTGTACTTTACATGCCTTCTGATATTCGTGACGCGAAACGTACTGCACATAGTTAGTCTTGCAGTAAGAGCAGTATACCAGATGTATTCGACTGTCCAGCAGACCCAGCACACCGAACGCACCCCAGGGAAAGGGAGTGGATTGTGCAGATCCTGTATACGCTAGATCGGGAGTGGCGGACCCTGCAGACCCAAGGTAGGGAGGGGCAAACCTTGTGGACCCAGGTAGAGAGGGACAAACCTTACAGACCCCATGTACGAAGGGGAAACCTGGCAGACCCCAGGTAGAGAGGGGGCAAACCTTGTGGACACCAGGTAAGGAGGGACAAACCTTGCGGATCCAGGTAGGGCGAGGCAAATTTCCGTCCCCAGGAAGGAAGGGGCAAACCTTGTGGACCCCAGTAGGGAGGGGCAAACCTTACAGACCCCAGGTAGGAAGGGAAAACCTGGCAGACCCCAGGTAGAGAGGGAAAAACCTTACAGACCCCAGGGTAGGAAGGGAAAACCTGGCAGACCCCAGGTAGAGAGGAAAAAACCTTACAGACCCCAGGGTAGGAAGGGAAAACCTGGCAGACCCCAGGTAGAGAGGGGCAAACCTTGTGGACACCAGGTAGGGAGGGGCAAACCTTGCGGATGCGGGTAGGAAGGGGCAAACTTTCGTCCACAGGAAGGGAGGAGTAAACCTGGTGGATCCCCGGTATCGAGGGGCGAACCTTGAGGATCCCAAGTAGGAAAGGACAAATATTGCAGACCCCAGGTAAAAAGGGGCAAACCTTCCAGACCCCAGATAGGAAAGGGCAAACTTTGCAGACCCCAGGTAGGGAGAGGCAAACTTTCCAGGCCTCGGGTAGGGAAGGACAAATATTGCTGAAACCAGGTAGGGAGAGGCAAACTTTCCAGGCTTCGGCAAGGGAAGGACAAATATTGCAGACCCCAGGTAGGGAGGAGCAAACGTTCCAGACCTCAGATAGGGAAGGACAAATATTGCAGACCCCAGGTAGGGAGGGGCAAACACTGCAGACCCCAGGTAGGGAGGGGCAAACCTTGCAGACCCCAGGTAGGAAAGGGTAAACTTTGCAGACCCCAGGTAGGGAGGGGCAAGCTGTGCAGACCCAAGGTAGGGAGGGGCCAACCTGGTGGACCCCAGGTAAGGAGGGGTAAACACTGCAGACCCCAGGTAAGGAGGGGTAAACACTGCAGACCCCAGGTAAGGAGGAGTAAACACTGCAGACCCAGGTAGGGAGGGGCAAACACTGCAGACCCCAGGTAAGGAGGGGTAAACACTGCAGACCCCAGGTAAGGAGGGGTAAACACTGCAGACCCCAGGTAGGGAGGGGCAAACACTGCAGACCCCAGGTAGGGAGGGGGCAAACCTTTTGGTCTAAAGGTATGAAAGGGCAAACATTGAATACCCTAGGTAGGGAGTGGCAATCCTTGCTGACCCAAGGTAGGGAGGGTACAAAATTGTAGACCCCATTTAGGAGGAGCAAACATTGAAGCCCCAGATAAAGGGAAGGGGGGGGGGGGGGTAAACCTTGCAGACCCCAGGTAGGGAGGGGCAAACCTTTTGGACCCCATGCTAGAAAGGGCAAACATTGAAGCCCAGGTAGGGAGGGGAAAACCTTATGGACCCCAGGTAGGGAGGGGCAAACATTGCAGACCCCAGGTAGGGAGGGGCAAACCTTGCAGATGTCAGGTAGGGAGGGGCAAACCTTGCAGACCCAAGGTAGGGAAGGGTAAACATTGTAGACCCCAGGTAGGGAAGGACAAATATTGTAGACCCCAGGTAGGGAGGGGCAAACCTTGTAGACCCCAGGTAGGGAGGGGCAAACACTGCAGACCCCGGTAGAGAGGGCAATCACTCCAGACCCCAGGTAGGAAGGGGCAAACACTGCAGACCCCAGGTAGGGAGGGGCAAACACTGCAGACCTCAGGTAGGGAGGGGCAAACACTGCAGACCTCAGGTAGGGAGGGGCAAACACTGCAGACCCCAGGTAGGGAGGAGCAAACACTGCAGACCCCAGGTAGGGAGGAGCAAACACTGCAGACCCCAGGTAGGGCGGAGGAAACACTGCAGACCCCAGGTAGGGAGGACCAAACACTGCAGACCCCAGGTAGGGAGGAGCAAACACTGCAGACCCCAGGTGGGAGGAGCAAACACTGCAGACCCAGGTAGGGAGAAGCAAACATTGCAGACCCCAGGTGGGGAGGAGCAAACACTGCAGACCTCAGGTAGGGAGGAGCAAACACTGCAGACCCCAGGTGGGGAGGACAAACACTGCAGACCCCAGGTGGGGAGGAGCAAACACTGCAGACCCAGGTAGGGAGGAGCAAACACTGCAGACCCCAGGTAGGGAGGGGCAAACACTGCAGACCCAGGTAGGGATGAGCAAACACTGCAGACCCAGGTAGGGAGGAACAAACATTGCAGACCTCAGTGG
>CM065729.1:61563694-61573694 GCA_033310375.1 Conus canariensis
TTGTATTTAAGCTCTTGGTGTGTCAAACCGATCCAGAAGAATCCATCAGTGCTGTAACTCAGGACGTGCATGAAGGCCTGCGTTTCCTGCACAGTCTCTAAACTGGCCAGAGAGGTTCCACTTTTTTGGCATTCTTTCGTAGCATCAATTCGGGACACTCCATCATTTTTGCGATAGTTGAAGACGTAGCACCTTCCTCCAGCATCTACCTGCCAAAGAAGAGAACAAAAGTACAATAGGAAAACGAATAAAGTGTGCGTGCACACAAGCATGGCTGTATGTATGTGCATGCATCTGTGCGAAGAAGCATAGGGGTTTCAGAAGGGCCAGTTCCCCTGCTTCCCTCTCTCACTCTCGATCACCTTTTCTTCTCCCACTTTCCCCGTCCTCTTCAACTCCTTCTTCCCCATATTTTTCAACCCCTTTTTGTCTCAGTTTCCTAATCACAGTAACACTACCACTTATTCAGAGTGACTGGAATTATCTTCGAGCTACAAGCGAAGTTTTTAGCGTCCGTTGGAAATGAAAACAACCAATCACCGCCGAAAGCATACGACATGAATGTTGCTGCCGACATGTGATCCGTTCAAAGAGGTGGCGTATTTGGCAAAGAAGCCCAAAGTACAATCGCTTCACTGTGGGTGTTTTTGCAGACACGTGCTGCATCATCTAGACGCTACAGCTCTGAACCAAGCAGCAACATGGACCGAACATGAGGATGGAAGACTCTGTAAAAATGATACGGACTGTTATCATTCAAGTCGTGAAATTTTCTCAAGATACACAACACAGCATTTTTGGCTTTATTTGATCTATTTAGCATCACATGCCGAAGTCAAATTGAGTGTATTTACAAAAATGTTGTACACCCAAGTATTTGTTAGTATTCACAACAGGTACTTCTATATCGAAGTACATCCATCTTTCTCTTGCAACTGAATAACCACCTATCTGAAGGTTCCAAAGAAGGATGACTAAAGGCGGAAATTGAAACAAGAGCAAAAACAGAATTACCGCATCGCCAAAGGTAGGATTAAACAAATTACAAAACAAAGACAGCGCGTTCCGACTTACTGGATCTTCTTCAAGCAAAACAAATAGCATTCAAGACAATGCAAACGAAGGATGAACTGGTAGTAGCCCATCTGCTCGATCTGCGTACATTTTGTTTATAGTAGGAGCGGTCTTAGGTTCTTACTCCCGCCCCCCACCTTTTTTTAAATTTTATTTTTCTCCTTGCAAAAACATAACATTTCACACAGATTTATAGTATTTCACATCATATCAGAGTACGATTCACACCATTTATGCTTCAATAGCCAAGCATTTACATTTTGGCCAGGTACAATAAACAGTTTCCGTACCATGCGTTAACATATTTGTAGGGGGAGATTTTTCAAAAAGTGATTAAATACATAACAAAAAAAAGGCACAAAAAAGCCCAAAACAAACGCTGCGTACAAAATTTGGTAAAACATTTGCACCCAGATCGAAGAGATCAATGACTGTTCATCCTTTCGTTCATTGTCTTAGATATTTTTGTATTGCCAGAAGAAAGCCCAAGCGCCGAAATACGTTGTATTTGTTTTGTAATTCGCTCCTTCATTTGTCGGCGCTGTAATTGTTTTTGCTCACGCTTTTGAAGACAAATAATTATGTTGTTATTGTTCAATTTCAGCTGTATGTCAATACACTGATGCAGCTCGTTGCAAGGTTTTCAAATGTAACTGTACCCAATGACTGTTTCTGCTTATAAGAGTACGTCATCTGCAAGTGATAGAATGAATAACTCAAAATAATGGATCGTGAATGAAGGCCCAAGCTGCCATTTTCAATAATCTTTAAAGCATGTTCACTGTAAAAACAGAAAATAACAAAAGGCTACCTATATTGCCCTGTTTGACGTGATAGGTGCATTTAATATAGCCTGTTAAAACAAATTTCAAAAAGTACTTACAAAGCTCCGCAAAAAAAGTAGTCAAGTGAATCACATGACAGAACCCGACGCGTTTCGACCTCTTAGGCCTTCTTCAAGCAAGATACACAACACTCAGGACAACGAAAAAGAACGAGCAATCACTTATCTTCATCCAATTCGGCGCAAGATGGGCGTTGAATTGGATGAAGATAAGTAATTGCTCGTTCACTTTTGTGTATCTTGCCTGAAGAATACCTAAGAGGTCGAAACGCGTCGTGTTTTGTCTTCTAATTTGTTTGTCTATGTATTTCGGCGGAGCCTTTTAAATACGTTTTAAAAATGTGTTTAGATTTCCGCCTGCACTCGCCTCACTTAGCACATGATGTGTTCAGTTAAAATCACATGTTTCCCCTAACATTAGCGTTATTGTACATGCTTGTTATACATTTGTACAGTTTGTTTTTATTTCATGTTTTATAAGAACGCAAATGAGAGAGAGAGAGAGAGAGAGAGAGAGAGAGAGAGAGAGAGAGAGAGAGAGAGAGAGAGAGAGAGAGAGAGAGAGAGAGAGAGAGAGAGATACGGAAAGTTTAATCAAGTATAGGCCATTGCCCCTCATGATGGGGTACATGTATATAAACATTTTTTTTTTCAGAACTGACAATTGTGAACAATGAAACCATCCAAAACTGAATTGGTAGTAAATTTAAGAAGTGAAAATAGAACGCAACTTAAAGGCTTTATAAAGGTAGATGGATATATTCTTGACTGTTTTCTCATGCGTACTCGCCATAAGCAATGTAAATCTAAACTGACTTGGCACTTACTGATATTTCAGTGGTATGTACTGTGCTCTTAGGTCATACAGAACTGGACAACATAAAACGAAACGTTCCTCCCTTTCTTTCTCTTTTAGACAAAGTGTACATATTAATTTACTTTCACTGTGTGCCCTGTAACGAATTCAGAAATTCCAAGTCTAAATCTTGTCAGTATGTATTTTAAATGCCTGTCTAAATTGATTAACAAATACGTTTTAACATCAGGAACAGTACAAAAGGCTCTGTAAACGTCAAATCTATCACTAATATCAATATGGAGATTCCAGTCTTGCTATCTGCACGAACTCAACCTTTCCTTAAAACTTTTCAAAAACTCGTTTATCCCTTCCAAGCCTTGATTTAGCCATGCATATCCAATTCCAACATATACAATGTACAGCGAATCTTTGAGGCCCAATTTTTCTTCCCACGCATATCTAAATCAAGAAGCATAAAGTAATATACACTCGTCCATTCTTGTCGATTTCAACCCAAACCCGAAACATCTTGTAGATGAGTGTATGTAGATAGGATATCTGTTCGTTCCTCCTTACACCAGGTCATTTGGTGTTCGCATTTCTTCGCCCAAGAATCTTTTAACGGCAAACAAATGAAGTTTTTTTTCACATTGTCAAGACCCCATAACTGCACCATATTGAGCAATGGATTGAACCTGTAAGTCAAATAGCATGAAGAATTAAATGAAGCACGAGTGAGAGTTACACTTCAGCTTAGATAGCTTATATAAAGTACATAATATAGCGTTTTTTGCTCTGCTTGTAAGGTCGCAGCATGCAGCAACAAAACTAAGCTTTGTTGAAAAATAAATTCCTAAGTATTCGTATGCATTCACAACAGGCATCACAATCCTGTTATATGTCCATTTTTCTCTGACAGCTAAGTGAACACTTTTCCTGGACACCACTATGTCACTTTTATCCAAATTAACCTTCAGCAGCAAAACAGCAGCTGCACTCTGAAGACTGTTTATCTGCGTTTGTAAGCCTATGACAGTTTCATCATCATCAGCCAGAAGCAGTATGAATAATTCAAAATAATCTGACATAAACGGTGCTCCATGTTTCGCTCCCCTCATCACCCTTAATGCTAATTCAGTAATGAATAAAGAAAACAACACAGGGCTACAAGCGTCTCCTTGTTTTATTCCACGAGTGCAAGCAGTATAATCTGTTACACTACTTCCGCACCTAATTCTGGCTTTAACATTGTCGTACATGCTGCGAATACACCTAATAATCTTCCATTTGATGCCAGTTTTAACATGATAAGCCATAATTAGTTTCCTTCCACGGAATCAAAAGCTTTTTAAAAAAAATTAATGAAGGCTACATACAGTTTACGATTAAAACAAAAGTGCTTTTGTATGAGTGCTAATATTAAGTAAACATGTGATCAACAGTGGAGTAACCTCTTTTAAATCCAGCTTGATGTTCGCTTGTTAAATTGTGATCTTCTATCCATCCTGCATTAATAACTGTGCTGTAAATTTTACTTGTTATCTCGCATAATGAAATGCCTCTATGATTGCTTGGGTTATTGATGTCACCCTATTGAACGAGAGTGAACGATAGAGTTTGTCCAGTTGTCAGGAATTGCGCCTTTATTAAATAACATTTTAAAAAGCTTTACGAACAAATCAATGATACGATCCCCACCATACTTTAACAACTCACCAATAATTTTATCTGGTCCAGAAGCCTTTCCATTCCTTAACTTTGTCACAGCAAGCAACTTTTCTTCTCTTGATATTCGACGGTTAGTATAGCTTACCTCATCTTCGTTGACATTACTGTCATTTTCAACCAAATCTGACATATCTGCGTTTACCTCTAATTCAAGTAAATCTTTAAAATGCTTGAACCAGTCATCGACTGTGAGACTATTTTGAACAGTTTTTCGCTTAAAGAATGTTTTATGTACAGTTTCCCAAAATTCTCTTTGATTGCTTACTGACAAGACTAGAACAGATCATTATACTGTTTTCTTTTCTTTTTATCCAATATCTGGCGCACGATGGACGCTGAATTGGATGAAGGTAAGTGATTGTTCGTTCATTTTCGTTGTCCTGAGTGATCTCTTGCCTGAAGAGGACCTAAGAGATCGAAGCGTGTCGTGCTTTGTCTTGAAATTTGTTTGTCTACGTTTTTCGGCGGAGCACACACACACACACACACACACACACACACACACACACACACACACACACCAAACGGAGAGAAAGAGAGAGAGAGAGAGAGAGAGAGAGAGAGAGAGAGAGAGAGAGAGAGAGAGAGAAGGGGGTGGGTGGGGGGTGGACACACGTGAAACATGAGAGAAAAGCACCAACGATGAAACGATCTGATGTGAACACGCAGGGGCTCATAGGGAAGAGCAAGACAACGAAGTATGGGAGGGGGGGGGGGGGGGGGGGAAGGAGACTATGACTAGCGTCGCTGTGACAGGGACTGGCTGGACACTGTAGCCAGCTGAATGGCGTGTAGGCAGGAGATCTGCGCTGACAAAAGTGTGAAATGAGTGATGTGGTGAGATGGGGAAATGACGTGCGGAAAGGTATGAAGTTAGCAGTGTGAGGAATTAGTGGTATATATGTGGTATTGGGTGGTCAGCTGTATAGTCTTGGCTATATGTTATTTGAACATGGATTTGTAAGCTCTGATGGTCTAGATTTTGTTTTGTAGTACTTGTCTGTACGTTCCACCTTTGTTCTTTATTTCTACCATCTGAACAACAGGAGAAATACTCCTAATAACCAGCCGCCGTGGCGAAGTGGTTAGCGTCGCGAACTCCCGGCTGGAAGGTCGTGGGTTCGATTCCCATCAGGGTCATGTGCGACATCTCTGCCCCAACCACCTCCTACCCAGAGTTAAGTTTGTTACGGCCTCAGTTTGGAAGACTGAGACCACACAGTCAAGTTTCATCCACTTAATTGATGCGTCTCTGAGAGTGTTGCTCAAATCTCCTGAATCACTGCAGATGTCTTTATCT
Source organism: Conus canariensis (assembly GCA_033310375.1). Classification (NCBI taxonomy): domain Eukaryota; kingdom Metazoa; phylum Mollusca; class Gastropoda; order Neogastropoda; family Conidae; genus Conus; species Conus canariensis. The sequence goes on from CM065729.1 coordinate 61,569,440, forward strand.
CTCGGGCCTGGTTGACGCCGGGATATAATTATTATGAAAGGAAGCATGGAGTACAGACCTGTCATGCAATCTCAGATTGGAATGGAAATCCGCAGCTTCATATATAAAAGTCTCAAATTCTGTGGTCCTTCATGCCCTGCTCTCATGGTGACCTTAGTTTTGATGTCCTCTCCACGTCTGTGGACTTGGTTTAATTCCGTCGAGATCAGGGGTATCGGCGAGTCCATGGGGGGCTGTCGTTGGACGGACGTGGTGGTGCCCTCTAGAGGGAGAGCTCAGTCATGCTGGCTCGGTGACTAACCAATTATTGTCGTCATTAGGGGGCTTAGTAGATGCTGTCCTGCATATGTTTGATCAGAACAGGCGCCACTGAACACTAACGAAGCGACTCGGCAGCAGTGCAGTGTCTCCTTTGGTGGGACTGCCTCTCAACGATTTGACATTGACTGCTCCCTGTGGATTGCCAGTGCCAGGGTTGCGGCGGGACTAACCGGGCTGTGGCTGTGTATGGGGTGTCGGAATGACCAGCGTGGGTGCGTTGCCACTGAGGTGGCTTAGAGGATGGGACAGCAAAAAAAGTATATATATAATCTATATGTATGTGGGGTTACAGGTAAGTGGTAGAAGATGTAAGAAGATATTAGGATCTAAATGAAAAGTTGAAAAGGGGGAGGGGGATTCGTTTGACAGACTCTTACAGATTCAGAGTATGAGAGCAGTTACACATTTTGTAGAAGCATCTTCCGTCAGAGTATGGCTCATTCTTCTGTCTGCAGGGGTGGACTGGTGTACCAGAGATGGATATGAACAGCGAGGAATATGTATCCTTGCACACTGGGGCGTATCCTGTGTCTTTCCATGTCTTTCGTCGCTCCCTACAATTTGGCCGGATTAATTTCCCACGTGATGAAAAAGCAGGTGTATCTGGCATAATGTGTATCTACATGATAGCTTTCTTGTGACAAAACATGCATGCATTGACATATGTCGCCAAAGAGGCAGAGGCGGTAGGAATGCACAAATCTGATTCTCAATGCTTGTTCAGAATGTTTCCTCTCTTGAATGCTGACTACAGCTTTTTTTTTCTCCTGAGACAGGAGATGGGCGGCAGGTAGGACTTGACATTGTTTACCAATATTGTGGCATCTGGAGTCTTAAACTAAATGCAAAGCAATAGTATTTTCAAAGGGTAAAATTCGAATTATACTTAACGTTAGATTTGGTGACAAGAATATTGATGATGTTTTAATTCGAATACATAGGGTCAAAACTGAATTACAATAACAAATTGAAATCTACACAATGTGATTCGTGTAACAGAACTCCCTGAGCTATATGAATTCTTTCGGAGGAAAAATGGAAGAGACCTGCGTTACTGCTTGATGTAATTCATTTGTTTGATATGAGTATTGTCTGATTTTGACATACAGCTGTGAAATATGGGGATACATAAAGACCGAGAAGATTTTGAAACTTCATCTAACATTTTATGGACTTGCATTACATTGAAGACAATCGGAGCAATGCTGACACGCAAGCACTCAGACAAACAAGAAACACAATTCCACAGTCCTCACAGACCTATAAGACAATTTTATTTCCTGGTTTTGACCTCAGCAAACAACAAATGTTGGCCGCCTCCACGACCACACGTGGAGCTACAAAATACAAACTGCGTGCGTGCCCCTCTCAGTTAAAAAAAAAAGTAAACTATAGATCCCTATTCTATCTGGGGGACGTGCGTGCCCCTCTCAGTTTAAAAAAAAGTAAACTATAGATCCCTATTCTATCTGGGGGACGTGCGTGCCCCTCTCAGTTTAAAAAAAAGTAAACTATAGATCCCTATTCTATCTGGGGGACGTGCGTGCCCCTCTCAGTTTACAAAAGTAAACTATAGATCCCTATTCTATCTGGGGGAAGTTCCGGAAAAGAAACAAAAGTAAAATTATCTTTAAATCTGTTTCTGAAATATCTCTATCCGTGGAATATTGATCTTCATTTTCTTTTCTGCATTTCTTTTCACCATATCTCATCTGAGGTAACGCTATCATACGTCAGTCATGGCATTTATTTTTACATTTGTCGCTGACGCCTCCCGTGTCATTCATGAATATGGAGGCATGTGTGTTCGCCAATGCCTCCATGTATGACCAGTCTGTCCTCTGATTTAACTGACCATCCTACAGGTGACAGATCAATTGCCTTGTGTTAGTTATTCACTGTGTAAAATGCACGCAAGCTGCACAGTTTCCATAACAAGGTGGGCCAAGGCACAAGAGAATGAATACGATATTAAAATCTTCTCTTTTCAAAAGCTTGCATAAGTGAGCTATGTTTTCTGTTGATATTCCCTTTCCACAAATAAAGACAAATGAAACGACCAGGAACTTGGGCACAGTTCCTGACAGCGTTGCAATGACGTTCTAATACACTTCAGACAGAACATTTCTTCAGCTAGGTGATTTTCCCTTAACAATATGACTGTTTTCCAGTGTCAATACTATCTGTTAAAATAACTACTGAATGCTATCTTCTGACAAGTTAACAATATGCTTGCACTGGGTGAAAACTGTTGAACTGATTTATGAATGTTGATTGTTTTAATGCTTTGTAGTGGGTGACTCTGAGTCTAATGAACATGTGTACTTGGGCTAAGTGTATTCCAAGTTATTTCAACTTAATTTATACGAAACATTGAAGAGTTGGCTGCCTTCAATTGTATATCATTTTATTAGTGTCTCGTACCACTTGTTAAAATCCATTCCAAAACTGAGTGGACAACTAAAGTGAAGACTGATAATTATGGCAGACAAATTTATGCTAGTTTAATCCTTTGTCAGCTGAGATCTCACACATTTACTGAAAGCCAGAGGGCAAGTGTGAGAACTTGACAAGCCGCGCTCTCAGCTACTTAACTGCAAACCAGGTTCTGTCTTGTGAACAGATCCTGGGTTGCCATCCCTGTCCCTGATCTTCCTGCTACTGGCCCAGCACAGGACCAAGACCAAACAGATAAACCTGCTTAAAGAGAAGGTGGACCAGTCACCAGCAACTGGAGAGAGATCCACATTCCTCTCCAACATCAGATAAGTTCTGATATTCCAAGTGGACTCCACTCAACTCACGCAGAACTTCCCCTCTCTTAATGATGATATAACAGGGGAAAAGTCAGCCCAAACAAAGAAGGATTTGACTTAAATTAATTTGCATATTTTACCCTTGTATACATAAGCAAAGTTAATGTGTGAAAGTACACTTCATTTGTAGTAGTTCTTTGTTCTTCACCCATTATTTAATGTTTGAACTCATTTCTAATTCTGTCACTTGTAGCTACAAGCACTTTTAAGTGCACAAGCCTAAGGAGAATTATCCATGAGGTACTCTTGGGTATTTGAAACCGTCCCAAGAAAAAAAAATTCTTTCGAAAGTTGTTCCTTCCATCACTAATAAGAGAGAGAGAGAGAGAGAGAGAGAGAGAGAGAGAGAGAGAGAGAGAGAGAGAGAGAGAGAGAGAGAGAGTGCAGGTGAAATTTTAATGTAACTCTAATAGAGAAAACATTCCGAGTCTTTCAGCTAGAAGATCACACCTGCCCACTCCCAACTCTCGTCACAGTCTGAAAACATTTCATTTTAACGTTAGTGACGAAAGTGCCGAATTTCATCGAGAAGGAGAGTTCAAGGTTCTGATTTTCTGTTCACCAGCAATTCAGAACTGTTACTTGAGATCATTGGATGATTAGCTCATAGCCCTCTTTCTCCAACCTGTACGGTGAGATTTGGGATGGGTGGGCAAATTCCCTCAAGCTGCCGGCTAACTTGTCAAACTTCTCAGTCCTGTAGGTCTGGGCCTCCTTCCGTCTGCTTTCATTTGACATAGTGAAGTTGATCAAAGTCATTATTTTGATTGTATCTGGTGCCATATACCTTTGCCTGTTTAGCTTTGTCTTTTTTCTGGGATTGAGGGTGGGGTTGGGGAGCAGGGGGGAGAGATGAGTAAGATTGAGAGAGGGCTGGGGGCAGGTGGGTGGATTTTGCTTTGTTTCAATCTCTTTTTCTTGATATTTCACTGACTTGGATTTGTACAATTCTTTTGTAATATCAAATGTTAACTATTGCCGTGAGTTTCAGATGACATAAAACTGTAATTTTAAACTGTGGCACGTGCAAAACGTTTGTTTGATTTTACCTTCTTAGGTCCGCATTTAGTGGAAGTATACGGACAAACGGCCTCATCTTCATGTTCTGCACACTGAGG
>CM065729.1:61578694-61611194 GCA_033310375.1 Conus canariensis
AATTAATTATGAAAAGAAAAAAGGAAGAAACACACACACACACACACACACACACACACACACACCACACACACACACACACACACACACACACACACACACACCACACCACACCCACCCAAGATGCTTTTACATATTTTTTCCAATATTGGTATAATACTGACAATTATAGTTTTTGAATTAACTAGCAACAATGCATCAGTATCAGCAGTACGCAAAAGATTAGTTCACCATTGCAATAAACATAATATAATTCCTATCAATCAAGCTGGATTTCAAACAGGTAGATCCACAATTGAACACTTGGTTAAACTTTCTACCCAGGTGAAACATCAATTTGCACGTCGCTAGAACATATTAGTCACATTTTTTGACATTCGTAAGGCCTACGAACATGTATGGCATAAGCGCTTGCTATATAAAATTAAGAATATTGGTATTAATGGTAACATGTTTAATTATATTCAAGAGTTCCTTCATTGCCGATCTATTCAAACACGAATAGGAAATACTTATTCAATCCCTAGGCCTTTACAGATGGGTCTGCCCCAAGGTTCTGTAATTTCACTAATGTTATTCAACATTCTGATTTATGATCTACCAAAAGGTCTCTCAAAAGATACAGAATTAGCTCAGTTTGCTGACGACATATGTTTATGGATGAAAGTAACTATGAAACGCCATACTTCTCTACGATCTCTGAATTACGTGAAAATCAAATACCAGCATGAGCTCAATAAAATAAACAATTTATTACGTGAAAATGGGCTTTCCCTTTCAACAGAAAAAACTCACATGATGCTCTTCAACTCTGGTTATGATCCAGGAAAGCTACCAAAATTTACATTGGATGGTATCATTTTAAACTATGTTAAAAACGTTAAATTTCTAGGAGTCATATTAAGCAGCAAACTTACGTGGAATGCTCACATTGATTACATTCTAAACAAAGCAAGGAAAAGCTTAAACTTTCTTAAAATTATAAATAAACAATCCTGGGCTCAAGATTCTAAAACATTAACCATCTTAGCAAATGCTTTAGTTCGTTCAAGACTTTGCTATGCTCAAGAAGTTTTTTTTAAATGCACCTCAATATATTTTAAATAAACTTCAAAGTGTCGATTGCAAAGCTTATAAAATTGCCCTTGGAGTCCCCACACATACATCAAATTTAGGGACATACACTGAGGTAGGCGTTTTACCACTCACAGACTTCCGAAAAGCTTCTGCTTCAAAGTTTGTTTTGAAAAGTTTCTCACACAAAAAAAAAAATGTTCTCAAGAGGTATGCTTAGATTCGGAAAAGGACTTTGGAAAGCGTGCTCAAAACATACTTTCAACAAAATCTATCTGTTCTTATTCTTGTGATCTTCTGAGAAAAACTAATATAGATCAAAATAACATTGCTAAAAATCCAACGTTTTCTCCTATGCCAAAATGGGAACAATCAACAGCAATCTTTGATATAGAATACACAGATTTATCAAAAAATGACTCACCTTATCTTTTAAAAACTCACGTATGCTCTCATTTAGAAAATAATTACAATAATGATTTAAAAATATATACGGATGGGTCAGTGCTTGATAATTCAAATTCAGGAGCAGCTTTCGTAATCCCTAGTTTACAAATTCAAAAGTCATTTTATCTTGGTAACAACTTATCTATATACAGTGCAGAACTATTTGCTATATCGAAGTCCTTGGATTTCATACTAACTTTTCCCCAAAACAATAGTCAACTTTTAATATGTGCTGATTCCAAAGCAGCGCTTCTTTCGATAAAGTCTCCCAATTCACGCATACGCCAAGATATGATAATTGAAATAAATCATTTAATACACCTTCTTTCAATCAAAGGAATTACTGTGACTTTTTGCTGGGTGCCTTCTCACTGCGACATATATGGAAACGAAAGCGTAGATCGAGGTGCAAAACAAGCAGCCCAAAATAGTAATGATGCTGTGTCCGTAAATGTTCCATTAGATTTAACATAATGCTTTTCAATTATCAATAGAAAATCTCACGAAAACGCTAAAATCTTATTGTTAAATACAGACATACAGTATAGTCGTAATTGTTTTAATCAACATGACAGAGACAACAAAAACAGACCATCCAAGCGTTTTATTTGCTCATCTAGAGAGATTGAGAGTCTTATTCATAGACTTCGTTTAAATTCAATCAAAACAAAATATTGTAACAATGTCAGATGTATGTGTGGTGAATCCTTAAGTGTCAATCGTATATTGACACGTTGTTCAAAAACAAAAGACATTTTTAAGAAATTGGGTATTGATGGTTTCACTGATGGATCAACTCCTTTGTCTTTATCTAGCATACTTAACAATTATTCTGTTCTTCAATCTGTATGTAAAGGTTTATTGCATAGTTCACTGAGTATTTATTTGTAAAATTGTTAATTTATTGATTTGGTAATTCAGTTGTTCATTGTTACTAGTTTATCTATTCATTTATATAATTAGGATCAAGGCATGGTACATGCCAATACGTAGGACAAAAGGGATACATTTTTATTCCATTTTTTGTAAACCTTGTTACAGACATATCCACTTATTCTCATTCACTCACAAACTCACTATTGTCTGAATCACTTTCAGCGGAAGGACATTAAATTGAAGAACACACACACACACACACACACACACACACACACACACACACACACACACACACACGGACAGACGAACAGACAGAAAGAGTGTTTCTAAAAGACAGACTCACTGGCAGTTGAAAGCAAAATCCATTCATTAAAATCTACACTGTAGGAATTCGTGTGTGTGTGTGTGTGTGTGTGTGCGTGCGTGCGTGCGTGCGTGCGTGCGTGCGTGCGTGCGTGCGTGCGTGCGTGCGTGCGTGTGTGTGTGTGTGTTTTACAGTCGCCAATCTGAAAAACAGAAGAAAGAAAAAAAAAGAAGAAAAGAAAGAAAGAAAGAAAGAAAGAAAGAAAGAAAGAAAGAAAGCGTATAGTTTTATGCTCGAGAAAGATTTTACAAATATACTGTAGACTTGCAATGTGCTTGTTGAGTGCTAGTGGTTTTTACTATTCAAAGAAAGAAAGAAAGAGAGAAAAGAAAGAGAGAAGAGAAAAGAAAGAAACGAAAAGAAGAAAGAAAGAAAGGAAAGAAAAAAACGAAAAGAAGAAAGAAAGAAAGAAAGAAGAGAAAGGAAGAAGAAAGAAATGAAAGGAAGAAAGAACTCACCAGAAGACGAAGAGATATCAACGCGTTGCAGTTCCAAATGCCACCTCTCAGACCGGTTTACAGCAGAAAACGACAGGTCGACCGACACATTCATATAATTTACAATATTATCACACCAGCTGTCGCACGGTATTGGCGGTGGTGTGGACGCCATCTTAGTGACACTGACCATGAACGTGTCGGTCATACTGTAGAAGACTCCAGACCTCGGGCACTTTAATGAAAAAGAATTTTTCTTGATGACGCTGAAGTATTCCGTGAATTTGAGTTGAACGTAACCTTTGCATTCGTTCACACGAAAACGCACAATTCGATAAGATTGTACATGGAGTACAAATTGACAGTTCCATGTATTGACTCCGCCTAGACTTTGAGCGTAGAAACGACCAGTGGAACCTTCGACGGATAATTCTGTTACCGCTGGATTTTCCAAACACGAATTCATACCAGAGATTCCCATGGACGTGTTCTGTGTTTGAGTACTACGGGGAATAGTCTGCTTTAAAGCATCAATACTAGTCCTCTGACCCGTAACAGGCTTTATATGGCCTTGGGTTTCTTCCATCTCTGTCTTACGGCTTGTTGCCTTGAATCCATCGCTCATGTTAGCACTGGTACAGTATATCATACTGAAGATGATGGAAAGCACAGAGTACCCGAGACTGCTTTCCATGAAGACAGTGTTTATTGCTGTCATTTGTTCAGTTTGATTGAGCAATCGTACTGGGCAGGACTAACAACACTGCATCACTGATTCCAAGCCTGTAACAACACAATCAAAAGCAGCAAAATGAACAAGAAGAAACACACCTTTGATCTTGTTCAAAATCAAGACCTAAAACTACAGTCCTCAAACGAATTCGCTCGGTGTAATCCCATTTTTCTCGCCATCGTTCTCTTTAATGCTATTTGAATGACTGCTTTTAAATTCATTCTTTTAATATGTTTTTCTCTCGGAGTCTTTTTTTTTTTTTAAATCTTTCTTTCTCTTTTCTACCTATCCCTCCCTGCCCAGTGTTCATGTTTTCTTTTCCAATCCTTTCCATACTCAGTACCCGGCCCTTCCACACCCCATCTCCCGGTCCTTCCCTCCTTCCCTCACCCTTTTCTCCACCTCCTCTCCATCCCCAGCACCTATCTTCCCACTACCCAACTATCTACCAAGAGCGCTTTTTTCCGTTTTTCTATCTTTGTCCATGATTGATAAAAAAAAAGATACATAAGGATTGCTTTTCTAGAGATATCTCAGCAGTGTCTGTGTTTGCCTCCGCAGGCTCATCCGTGTGGATGCGAGGAGTCTATTTCCTTAAGGTGTCATACCATTAGTAAATGGTACGTGGTTTGGAGTTTGGAGCTTTTTTGTGGTTCACGCGGAGGGGCCTGTGGGGATAAATGTGGATGTTGCCTTTATTCCTATTCATTCATTTCAACCTAACCAAGTGTTGATAAATACCATTCTATGCATGTGGATCGAACAGCGAATTGACAGCATTTAATTATAAGACAGCCTATACACGAATGAGCAAAAGATTTGTACTTACGAACATTCTTTTTTGGCTTCCTTGTTTTTAATTTACTTCCATGTCTGATATCTGCCCAGGGAGGGTTGTCAACTTAAAATACGATTTCTTGGGTACTTTGTCATAACGTACTATGTCATTTTACATTTGTATTTATGTACGTACTTTTTTTTTTTGTTCTTTTCTTTTGTGTTGAGCTGATGAGGGGGGATGGAGGCCGAGTGTCTTGGATGGAAGCCTGGCCTGTTTTTTTTTTTTAAATTGTACAGTGCCTGGTTTATTTGTAGTATACACAGTGTTCATGTCAGCACAAAGGTAACTGTTACAAGCCAATGTTGGACACAGTTAAAATAGTTTCACAAAACTGTCAAGGACTGGGAGACACACAGAAAAGAAGGGATGTTTTTCATTTTTTGAGGCAGAAACAGTTCTCGATATATTGCTTACAAGATACCTACTTAGAACCTAAATTGGAAAAATATGTTTATTCGGAATGGGGGTATAGGTGCTATTTTGCCTCGTATAAATCAAACTCCAGAGGTGTAGCGGTCATGTTTAGTAACAACTTTGAATTCACGATCGATGAAGTCGTAAGAGGCGACAATGGTAATTATATTATTGTATGTTTTAGAACCATGAACACAAAAATCATTCTGGTAAATGTATACGGTCCCAATAAGGATGATCCCAACTTCTATAAACATTTAACACTTCTAATTAAAGTTTCAAAATTTCAACCACACCCAACACAACATCAACCATGTCAAAGTCATGGCAGTCTGGAAGTCACAGAGTGACAACTTTGAACGCACATCTCAAGAATCCCATCTCATTGCCAAACTGGGCACACTACACCCCCAAGGCATCAATGTCCAACAATAACCTAACACACATACCCACCACTTCAACACCAGTTGGCAATATCTTCCACCAACACACACACACACACACACACACACACACACACACACACACACACACACACATACACACGCCACCACCATATCCCCTTTACTCACTTCATACAGAAGTTACAGCCACTCTCCATCTATTTAATCTTAATTTTGTTTTATTTTTCCCCTTACATTTAATTTATATATATATATATATTTTTCTTCTGTTAAGAGCTGCATCCTGTAGTCTGATTTACCTCTGTTCAGGAGCAGTTATGTCCCTTGATGTCTTAATGGAGTGTCCTGCGCGTGCCTGTACCCATCGTCAACACAGCGCAGGCCTCCAAGGGTGGTACAGGACTGCTCTAAAGGCAGGTGAAGACAGTGCTTCTCTGGGTCCTCCCCAGCACCTTCGGGTGTTTCTTTTTCTTCTTTGCCTAAACTAGGCTGACCCTGGAGAAAGGTCCAGTGACGGTGAGGAAAGACCCACTGACCACAGGGAAAGTCCTGTTGACAGTGGGAAAGACTACAACTTTGGATTCTCTCTTGAGGGCACATAAGACCGTATGGCGAAAGCTTGGCTGTGTCTGGAGTGGCACTGTCTTCATCTGTCCGTGGGCAGGGGTGGTTGGGTCTGTGGGGTGTGCTCGGCAGCTGGAGGGTTTTTCGCCGGTGGGCTCTGCAGTCATGAAATACGGGCTGGTACACCCATGGGGATGCTACTTTAAGGCTGTTAAGAGCTGCATCCTGTAGTCTGATTTACCTCTGTTCAGGAGCAGTTATGTCCCTTGATGTCTTAATGGAGTGTCCTGCGCGTGCCTGTACCCATCGTCAACACAGCGCAGGCCTCCAAGGGTGGTACAGGACTGCTCTAAAGGCAGGTGAAGACAGTGCTTCTCTGGGTCCTCCCCAGCACCTTCGGGTGTTTCTTTTTCTTCTTTGCCTAAACTAGGCTGACCCTGGAGAAAGGTCCAGTGACGGTGAGGAAAGACCCACTGACCACAGGGAAAGTCCTGTTGACAGTGGGAAAGACTACAACTTTGGATTCTCTCTTGAGGGCACATAAGACCGTATGGCGAAAGCTTGGCTGTGTCTGGAGTGGCACTGTCTTCATCTGTCCGTGGGCAGGGGTGGTTGGGTCTGTGGGGTGTGCTCGGCAGCTGGAGGGTTTTTCGCCGGTGGGCTCTGCAGTCATGAAATACGGGCTGGTACACCCATGGGGATGCTACTTTAAGGCTGTTAAGAGCTGCATCCTGTAGTCTGATTTACCTCTGTTCAGGAGCAGTTATGTCCCTTGATGTCTTAATGGAGTGTCCTGCGCGTGCCTGTACCCATCGTCAACACAGCGCAGGCCTCCAAGGGTGGTACAGGACTGCTCTAAAGGCAGGTGAAGACAGTGCTTCTCTGGGTCCTCCCCAGCACCTTCGGGTGTTTCTTTTTCTTCTTTGCCTAAACTAGGCTGACCCTGGAGAAAGGTCCAGTGACGGTGAGGAAAGACCCACTGACCACAGGGAAAGTCCTGTTGACAGTGGGAAAGACTACAACTTTGGATTCTCTCTTGAGGGCACATAAGACCGTATGGCGAAAGCTTGGCTGTGTCTGGAGTGGCACTGTCTTCATCTGTCCGTGGGCAGGGGTGGTTGGGTCTGTGGGGTGTGCTCGGCAGCTGGAGGGTTTTTCGCCGGTGGGCTCTGCAGTCATGAAATACGGGCTGGTACACCCATGGGGATGCTACTTTAAGGCTGTTAAGAGCTGCATCCTGTAGTCTGATTTACCTCTGTTCAGGAGCAGTTATGTCCCTTGATGTCTTAATGGAGTGTCCTGCGCGTGCCTGTACCCATCGTCAACACAGCGCAGGCCTCCAAGGGTGGTACAGGACTGCTCTAAAGGCAGGTGAAGACAGTGCTTCTCTGGGTCCTCCCCAGCACCTTCGGGTGTTTCTTTTTCTTCTTTGCCTAAACTAGGCTGACCCTGGAGAAAGGTCCAGTGACGGTGAGGAAAGACCCACTGACCACAGGGAAAGTCCTGTTGACAGTGGGAAAGACTACAACTTTGGATTCTCTCTTGAGGGCACATAAGACCGTATGGCGAAAGCTTGGCTGTGTCTGGAGTGGCACTGTCTTCATCTGTCCGTGGGCAGGGGTGGTTGGGTCTGTGGGGTGTGCTCGGCAGCTGGAGGGTTTTTCGCCGGTGGGCTCTGCAGTCATGAAATACGGGCTGGTACACCCATGGGGATGCTACTTTAAGGCTGTTAAGAGCTGCATCCTGTAGTCTGATTTACCTCTGTTCAGGAGCAGTTATGTCCCTTGATGTCTTAATGGAGTGTCCTGCGCGTGCCTGTACCCATCGTCAACACAGCGCAGGCCTCCAAGGGTGGTACAGGACTGCTCTAAAGGCAGGTGAAGACAGTGCTTCTCTGGGTCCTCCCCAGCACCTTCGGGTGTTTCTTTTTCTTCTTTGCCTAAACTAGGCTGACCCTGGAGAAAGGTCCAGTGACGGTGAGGAAAGACCCACTGACCACAGGGAAAGTCCTGTTGACAGTGGGAAAGACTACAACTTTGGATTCTCTCTTGAGGGCACATAAGACCGTATGGCGAAAGCTTGGCTGTGTCTGGAGTGGCACTGTCTTCATCTGTCCGTGGGCAGGGGTGGTTGGGTCTGTGGGGTGTGCTCGGCAGCTGGAGGGTTTTTCGCCGGTGGGCTCTGCAGTCATGAAATACGGGCTGGTACACCCATGGGGATGCTACTTTAAGGCTGTTAAGAGCTGCATCCTGTAGTCTGATTTACCTCTGTTCAGGAGCAGTTATGTCCCTTGATGTCTTAATGGAGTGTCCTGCGCGTGCCTGTACCCATCGTCAACACAGCGCAGGCCTCCAAGGGTGGTACAGGACTGCTCTAAAGGCAGGTGAAGACAGTGCTTCTCTGGGTCCTCCCCAGCACCTTCGGGTGTTTCTTTTTCTTTTCTATTTTTCTTCCTTATTTATTTATCAATATTATTTTTCTTTTACTTCAATTAATTTATTTCATTTTTTGGTTTACTTACGCACACACACACACACACACACACACACACACACACACACACACACACACACACACACACACACGCACGCACACACACACATGCACGCACACACACACACACACACACACACACACACACACACACACACACACACACAACACACACACGACATCACCCTAAAACCCCCGCCTCCCACTTCATACTAAATTTACAGCCACCCTCCTTCACCTTTCGCTTTCCACCACACCCCATGTCCTATACCAATCAACTACCTACCCTTTGATCTATCCCGTACTCCCCCCCCCCCCACAATATTCCCCCTTCCCCTCCCCCAAAAACCCATATCATAGGCCAAGTAGTTGACCCTCCCACCTCCACCCCCCCTCCCCCTCTAACACCCCCGCTGTTTCCCTTCACTCCCATATTACCAGCATCCTAACCCAACTACATGATTACACCTGTCCACCACTGCAACAGCAACCCATTATATATTCCACAAAATCACACACCCACCCACACCATATTAACTTGCAGCACCCCCTCCCCCTTTTTTTCCCCACAGACCACTTCCTTTCCTTTGTCCCCGTTATGTTCCCCCACCCCACCCCTCTGTGTACAAGTATACTAAGGAGCTTGTGTCTCCCCTCTCCCCTCTACATATAGGTATGCTTGGATGTATGTACATGTGTTTGTCGGGTGTGTGTGTGTGTGTGTGTGTGTGTGTGTGTGTGTGTGGTGTGTGTGTGTGTGTGTGTGTGTGTGTTATTTCTTAAAAAAAATTTATACACAGATTCCCATATATGACCACTATCATTATTACATTATTACAACCATTCATAAGATATAAGATGTCATGTGTATGCCAATCTCCTTTTTTTGGCATATGTGTATGTCTGCATAAGTGTGTGTATGTGGATGTGCCTGTGTACATATGTACCTGTGTGTGTACATGTGTGTACGTACATGTATCATGCATGCTTGTGTATGTGTGAGACGGTGATGATTTCATCTATGACAACCATCACTATCAATCAGTCATTGATCATTGACCCTTTTTTAAACTCAACTGGCATTATCATGCCAATGCTATCATGCTATTTCACTTATGGCAATGATCAACATCCTATAGCACCGTTTGTCCCACTTAAGACAATGACCAATTATCCATGAATCATCAATTTATATTCCATTTTTTGTTGTTTTTTTTTCCACCCCCAACCGGCATTACCACATCAATGCCACCACATTATTTCACTTATGACAATGGTCACCACGCTATAGTACTGTAGATCTCATCACAGTGATCAACATCCATCAGTCATTGATCATTTCCGTTATTCCCCCACTGGCATTATCATACTTGCCAACACACTATCCTACTCCTTTTACAAAAATGACCATCATCCTACACCACTGTGGATCATACCTACACCTTGACCATGATCATCATCCACCCTTCTTTGAACACCTCCCCCATTCCCCCACCGGCATTTTACACCAATGCCACAACATTATCCCACTTATACAACAATTATCATCATCCTACAGTACTGTTTATCTCAAATGATCCATGATCATCACCCAACTAACACCCTCTCTTTCTAAATTTTACTTCTAATTAAAAAAAATACAATAACAAAAATGTAATTGTGGTTGGCAGCTGGAATTTGGTTCTGGATCCAAGCATAGATTATTACAATAACAAGCAAATGAATAATCCTAAAGCAAAGGAACAAGTAGAAACAATGATGTCAGAGTTAGAATTGACAGATATTTGGCGAGACGAAAACCCTAACGCTAAGCGTTACGGTTGGAGAAAACCCAATCCACTTAAGCAGAGTAGACTTGATTTTTTTCTTTTATCCGACTACCTAATCTGGTATGCAGATAAAATAGACATTCACCCAGGATACAGGACAGACCATTCAATGGTTTATTTGCAACTCAAGTTTGGTAAATCTGAAAAACAAAATACGTTTTGAAAGTTTAACAGTTCACTTTTAAGGGATAGTCAATATGTCAAGGAAACTAAGGAACTCATTCATTCTGTCATAAGAGAGCATGCCGTTGCAGACATGAACGAAAATATGTTAGAAAATAATTCAATATTTGATATTCAGTTTACCGTTTCGGACAAAATTTTTCTGGACTTTCTGCTGATGAAAATCCGTGCCAAAACCATTGCTTTCGCTACCACGAAAAAGAAAGTTGATCAACAATGGGAAGATACTTGTATTTAAAGACATACAACGTCTTGAGAAAATTGAATGTAAAGCTAATGAAGATTTGAAATTATTAAAGCATAAGAATGATGAACTTGAAGCACTGCGTAAAATGAAAATGGAAGGAGTAATGATAAGATCTAGGGCCAGATGGATTGTAGAAGGGAAAAAGATCACACCGTATTTTTGTTCGCTAGAGAAAAGGAATTATGTGAGCAAAACAGTGACTGATGTTGTGGATAAAGACGGGAATGTGTTGCATGACCAATGTGAAATACGAAGTGCATTCTTTTTTTCAAACACTTTATTCTGAAAGAAAAGTGAAAGAATGTCAAATTGAAAATTAAGTTAATGATATACCTAAATTAACACTAGATGAAGCACAGTCACTGGAAGGCGACATTACACTTGATGAAGCAGCATATGCGTTGAAAAATATGACAAATCATAAAAGTCCAGGGACAGATGGATTCAATGCTGAATTCTTTAAATTGTTTTGGAAAGACCTTGGCCCTTTTATTGTGAGAGCACTAATTCATAGTTTGAAAGATGGTGAACTTTCCCATACCCAGAGAGAAGGAATAATAGTCTGCATACCAAAGGACGACAAACCTAAACAATATATATAAAAAAAAAACTGGAGACTCATTTCCTTACTTAACATTATATATAAAATTGGTTCATCCTGTATCGCCAATAGAATTAAAGCCGTATTACCTTCAATCATTCACGAGGATCAAACAGTGTTTATGGCAAACCGTTATATTGGTGATAATGTAAGGCTTATTTATGATTTAATTCACTATTTGAATGCTAAATCCTTACCGGGGATGTTGATTTGTTTAGATTTTGAGAAGGTATTTGATTCTTTAAATTGGGAATTTATGTATAAAGTTCTTAGAGTTTGGGGTTTTCTGAGAACGGTTTAAGGTGGATCCAAACATTTTACAAAAACACAAATCGACTGTTATAGTCAATGGACAGGAAACGGAATGGTTAAATGTCCAACGCCGATGTAGACAAGGGGACCCCATCTCTCCTTATTCATTAATTTCATGTGCTGAGATAATGGCAATAATGATTCGTGAAAACAAAGATATAAAGGGATTTTTTTAAATTAATGAAACAGACCATAAAATTTCTCAGTTCGCTGATGACATTCAGTGAATGAACATAGGAGACAGAAAATCTTTTGAACAAAGTATGCAACTGTAGACATATTTGGACAGTACTCTGAATTACGCATCAATGCAGATAAAACTCAAGCAATATGGCTAGGATCCATGAGAAAATCAACTAAAAGGTATTTACCACATCTGAAAATAAACTGGAACTCAGACAGATTTAAGATACTGGGAATTTGGTTAACAAGCGATCTAAAGCATTGCCAGGCAAATAATTATAACGATAAATTTGAAGAAGTGGTAGCACTGTTTAAAATTTGGTCCAAGAGAAATATTACTCCACTGGGAAGGGTGACTGTTCTGAAATCTTTGATCCTTTCAAAACTGATACACCTGTGGATTCTGTTGCCTAACCCACCCGATGATTTCATGACAGATCTCCAGAAAGCGTGCTTCAGATTTGTGTGGAATGGAAAGACAAAATTAATAGGAAAACAACAGTTAAAAGTGTAAAAGATGGTGGTTTGAATATACCTGAAGTTAAAACATACTTAATGTCTGCTAAAATTACATGGATACGAAAATTGTATTATTCTAATCATAACTGGAAAAGCATTTGTACCCAGTTATATCCCATATTAAATAAACTGGATATGTAGGGGCCATTGCGTGTTAATTTAAAAAAAACCAACCGGATAACCTATTGTGGAAACATGTTTTCAGTGCATATGGACTGTTCTGGAAGAAAGTACAACATATAACAAGTACAGATTTACTAGCCAAACCATTCCCGTACAATGAACGCTTTAAACGTGGAAACGAAGTTATTCAATCAACGAACTTGACAGAAAATGGCGTTCATTGCATTGCAAATTTTGTGAATGTAGACGGAAGATTTTTTGTCTTTAGCGGAATTCAACCGTCGTTTCCAGGCCAGCATTGACTTTTTGACGTACGGTGGTTATCTATCATGTATTCGACTATATGTGATTAATCATAATATCAGTTTAGAAAATGATAGCAAGTCTGACTTTCCATGCGCTCTAAAAACGATTTTGTCGATTTGTAAAGGTATGAACCTTTATTATCGCATATTAATAGACGATAGCCCAGCTCTTTACTGTTGTAAAAATGGAGTAATACATTGGAAGGTGAAATAGTTTGGCAAAATGTTTTCAAAAAGATACACAAAATTTCTGAAGTGAAATTGAAATGGTTTCAAATGAGGATCGTACATTGAATTCTTGGTACAAATATTATATTGAAAGAAATTGGTGTGGTTGGCGATAACTCGTACATTTTGCCATACAGAAAAGGACACTTATTTCGGGGATGCAATATGGTCAAATCATTCTGGACTAAACTCATCAAAGGAATTAATGAAAAAGGCAAAAAAAATTTAATGACGTTAAATTTGACCGAACATTTTGTAAGCTTAGGTACTGATAAACAGATTGAAAATGACGAAGCATTTGAAAGAATGATTCTGTTTGCGAAATGGTTTATTTTTCAATGTAAACAAAACAAATGTGTTCCAATGTGTAGTGTATTTAGGAAACGACTATTAGGAAAGTTTAAAATTGACGACTATATAGCCAAAATTAATTGCCTGACATGATTTGAAAAAATATGGGAATCGTATATACCTTTTATTATTACAGATTAAAGAAAAACTTCAGCATAAAAAAAAAAGACATGTGATATGAGTGCTGGTTGCAATAGAAATCTTCGTTTAGAAGCAACCTAATTATCACGAACTTCCTTATTACTACTGTTCTGACATCAGTGTGGCCGAAAAGGAAATCTTGTTTAAAATATGACTTAATCAATGTACAGTCATCATTTAAATTTGTGCGGAAGGGTCTTGTTATAAAGGAAAGCTTGGTGTTCATGCATTATAAACTGTAAAGTTTATTATCATTATTTGAACTTATGTTCATGGTACATCAAACTTATATAGACCAGTGACTGCAAAGCGATTGTCACTGTGCTTTAGCAGACTGATCATGAAATTATTGTATTTCCTTGATGTGGCTTCATGACGACCTAACGTGCTTGAATTTGATTGTATTTTTTGTATTGTTCCATCCCCCCACCCCCCTCATTATCCGCATGTGAATAAACTAAAACCTTCATTAAAAAAAATACTTCTCTTAAAAAAAAAATCGCTTGGAGTTCATCAAAAGACTTTCAATAGTGGTAAACCTAACTCCCAGGCGAAGATAACCAGTTAATAACTTAAAGTTCCATGTCACACTGAGCACAAATGCATGCACGCACTCAGTTCAGCATTCACTCTGTGCACACGCAGTCGCTCCAAACAACCAGAAGGCGCACTACAATAACTCTTCTTCTCCCCCTCCCCATCCGGGGAATAATTTACTAAACGAGAATCAACTTTTCCAGCATATACAACAGGTTTGTTTTCCAAAAATTATCTTCCGTTCCTCCTCTCCAGTGGAGGTACAAACATTCCACAGATCCACAAACTGGGACCAAATTTCATCTCATTATACATAGTAATTTACAAGTACATCTTTTACCGGTTTCTCCTCCTCAATGGAGAAGCAATTTATACACTTTCCAAAGAAGAATCAAAGATGGCTTAAAATACAGGAACAATATCTGAGTCCGACCCAGGGGGACAATCAAAAATCATAGTGGGTCAACATGACAGATGCTTTCAAAGTTTTCTCACGACTGCCGCAGTCGTTGTCCTCTTCTACTATGTTCTCCAACTCTGGAGTCAATTAGGTGCTGCCTCAGCTACCCAGAAGTTTTCCCTTGCCTTCAGTGCTAGTGCTGCCACAGCACTGGAGCCCAAATACTTGTTGTGCGACTGCCACAGTCGCCTATCCCATTACTGGTGCTGCCACAGCACTGGGAAGGGCTGAAACACGTATGAAGTCTGTGTAAGTAATCTATTTCAAAATCTGAATAATGATAAATTCTTTTTCCTTTTTTCCTTTTCTTAACTCTCTCTCTTTTCTCTCCCCATCTGTCTATACCCCACCTGGTAATGGTGAATTACAGGTGAATTTCGTTCTGCAGTTCCAAACAACCTGTCTGGTCAGTGTCCCCAAGCCATCTCCTTCCTATACTTTATTTTTCCTTCCTGCGCTCTTCCTGAGTACATATTCAGTGAGTACTCATCTAACTCTACGCATTAGCAGCCCCTGGTCACTTGACCAATGGACAACGTCCGTCCATTTTCCTGAGTGATTCAACCAATAATTACCCTACGTCTATTTTACTGAGCGATTTTCATAGCCACCAGCGATACCGATCACACTGGTCAGGCCACGTAAATTGTCCTTTCTTTTACCTTTCCTTTTCCCTACCTAGGGAAATGCTTTATATTGAATAAGGGCGTACGCGACGGAACGTCACATGTCGCCATGTGAGGCTACGTCACATGACATTCCACAAGTATTTCCGTGCCCCCCCCCTACCCCCCCCCACTCGAAGCACACAGTCCAAGAGACCACCATCCTGGTCTGAAAACAGTGAGCGTACGTGTGTGTGTGTGTGTGTGTGTGTGTGTGTGTGTGTGTGTGTGTGTGTGTGTGTGTGTGTGTGTGTGTGTACGTGTGTGTGTGTGTTTCAAATTTAATGTCTATCCACTCTAGGTGATATTAGAAAAAAAAGACACCACCCCATCAACCCCAAACAAACAAAACAAACCCTAATGATAAAACTTGGAACCTACAAATGGTTTTGATGTGGGAGAGAAGTGAGAGGTAGGGGACGGATGAAGATGGTCCTTTCCTATGTTATATGTATGAGATGATAAATGTGAGAAGCTATGAGTACTTACTTACTGGACTCTTTGATAAAGAAAGAAAGAATTCATACGTTAATACTGGTGATTAAAAGATATTTCTAATATTATATGTAGAAAGCATGGGTGTAAATTGTTTGATAGTGGCACATGAGAGAATATGATCAGCTGTGATGTTCTGACGAAAAACACATGAGGCATTTTTGATTAATTTTGTTTTAAAGGATTCGACTTTCCGTGTATACGTAAGGGACGATAACTTTCTGCTAATGTGGGAGTGTGTTTTAATGCTTGCAATACTAAAATCTGGTGTGTGTGTGTGTGTGTGTGTGTGTGTGTGTGTGTGTGTGTGTGTGTGTGTGTGTGTGTGTGTGTCTGTGTGTCTGTGTGTGTCTGTGTGTGTCTGTGTGAGTGCGGGTGCAAACATGTGATGGAGAAGGGAGGGGAGGCATGTGCATGTAGGTGTATCCGTTTGCGCCTCTGTGTGTGTGTGTGTGTGTGTGTGCGCGCGTGTGTGTGTGTGTGTGTGTGTGTGTGTTGTTGTTGTTGTTGTCTTCAATTTAATGTCTTTCCACTTTAAGTGATGTGTATGTGTGTGTGTGTGTGTGTGTGTGTGTGTGTGTGTGTGTGTGTGTGTGTGTGTGTGTGTGTGTGAAAGTCAAAGTCAAAGTAAAAATTTTATTTCCAGATGGAACATTGAATAAGCAGAGAAACTGCTTTTTTTTTTTTACATCAAGCCATCATAACAAAACAAAGAAACTGGAATAACAAAATAATGAAAACGAAGAAATACAAAGAGGGAAAATCAGCGGAAAACAGAGAGGGAGGTGGTGGGGTGAAATCTGAGGGGGTGAGGAGGGGGGAGGAAATAGGAGGAGGGAGGGGGTAGGATGGAGGCGTGGGGGTAGAGGGAGAAGGAGTAAAAAAAAAAAATCAATCCTATTATAGTTATCATATCAAGGAAGTAATAAGAGAGAGAGAGAGAGAGAGAGAGAGAGAGAGAGAGAGAGAGAGAGAGTTTAGTTATTTACAATATCAATACATTGTCTATAAAGCATACACACGCATAAACAGACATGTACATAGGCATAAACATATACACAAGGATACATCATGTAAAATCACTGAAGAGTTATTTCAAGGGAATTCGAGAAAATATTAATTACTAACCATCCATGAGATGCTTTTTCAGATTTTTCTCTAAACTGATTTTTGTTTTTTATGTTTTTCAAAGTGATTGGTAGCGTGTTCCATACATTTCCACCGGAGTACAAAAGACTAGATTTATAAAGATTATTTCTTGGTCTAGGAAAGGATAATAAATGACTATGTCTATAAGTGTTAGTTGTAAATGAATCTCTTATCTTTTTAGGAGCATATCCGTTTGTAACATTATGCATGCATACTGCCTTATTGAACAAAAGTCTGTTGTAGAAGGTTAACATATCAAGTTGTTTATAGTCTTCTGTTGTCAGGGTGCTTGATTTTAGTAATACTAATATTAATGCTCTTTTATACATTCGATGAATAATTTTCAAGTTGGTTTCACTGCAGTTATCCCATAAGGTTGGTGCATAATCAATGATTGATAGAATATGAGCACAGAAGAAGAGCTTTCGAGAATGGGTGTCAAGGAAGTTCTTAATCTTGGCTAATTGAAGTAATTTTTTTGAGAGACGTTTCCCCATTGACGTTATGTGGTCGGTCCATGTTAAATCTTTATCAGTTATTACACCTAGTATTTTATATGAGTCGACTTCTTCTATTTTTTGGTCAGATATAAACAATGGTGGAAATTTTGTCTTCATCTTTTGTCTTTTTTGTCGGGCACATACAAACATGCACTTGGTTTTGCTTGCATTTAAGGACATATGGTTTAACTGAGTCCATTCGAAAAGTTTTTTAACATCATTTTGGAGTTTACTAGCTAATTTATATGGATCTGAATCACTGGAATGAAGAGATGTATCGTAGGCAAACATTTCGTATTTACTTTCAAGAAAATAAGGTAAATCATTGACGTAGACAGTAAACAGTAGAGGGCCCAATACAGAGCCTTGTGGCACTCCATATTTGATAGACATTAAGTTTGACGTTTTGTTGTTGACTGTTACTGATTGTTTCCTATTACATAGAAATGAGGTCATGAGATTTATGAATTCCGGAGTTAATTTGTGGAGTTCCAGTTTACGCAACAGAAGGGAATGATTTATTACATCAAAAGCTTTTTCAAAATCTATAAAAAGAATACCAGTAACCTTTTTTTCATTTATACTGCGTAAGAGGCTATCAATAAGCTGTACAAGGGTTGTATGGCAGGAATGATTTTTACGGAAACCAGATTGATCGTCGTGGAGTAAATTGTTTTTAGTAAGGTAAGAATATACTAAATTTTGCAAGTGTTTTTCAATAGGTTTAGATAAAGCAGATAAAATAGAAATTGGTCTATAGTTTAATGGAATTGACTTATCGCCAGATTTATAAAGTGGAGTTACTTTTGCTTCCTTAAATTTCAAGGGAAAGGTTTGTTTCTCTATGCATAAATTGTACAAATACGTTAGTGTATCAATAATCATTGGACACGAAATCTTTAGTATTTTTGCATCTAAACCATCTAAATCGTGTGTACCTATTGTTTTAAAGATGAAATACTTTTATTAACGTCCATAACAGTCATTGGTTGGAGGGTAAAGGAAAAGCTAGTATCTTTTAAATCAAGGTAGTGTTTTAAATGCTCAAGGTCATTTTCATTGGACCTATCATGTGATATAATTTTTTCTTTGATACTAGCAAAATGGTTGTTTAATCGATCTGCAGTTACATCTGTGATAATTTCCTGATTTCTTGAGACTTGTTTATTATTCAACATGTTAATGGCTTTCCAAATCTGACGTGAATCCTTTGTAGAAATTAACGTCTTTTGAAAGTAATTACGCTTAGATTTACGTTTCATTGAGTTTACCTTATTTCTTTGTTTACGGAATTCTTTATTTGTTCCGGAATTGCTTAACTGATTTCTTATGTTAATTTCGATATCTATTTCTTTAGTTATCTACGGTGGTTTTGTTTCTTGTCTGACTCTTTTTTTGATGAATGGAGCATGTTTGTTACACACAGAAATAAATGTATTAATCCAAAATTCAGTTGCTTCATCAGGATCTCTTACTTGGTATATATATATTCCAATTGTGCTGTGGCAAGGTCTGAAAGGAAATCTTCTTCCTTAAAGTTTCTAAAGCTCCTATAATATATAATCTTGTGCCCTACTTTTGGAATTTTTATACGGTTTTTGAACCACGTCAGATAAACGGGATTATGATCGCTACATCCACATGGCGGAGAGCATACTTCAGTGATGGACTGTTTGGTGTTTGTATAAATGTGATCTGTTAAGGTACTTGACTGTTCAGTTATACGGGTTGGTATGTCAATAAATTGTTCAAGACCGTGTAAAGTGTAGTTTTGATGCCACTTGGGTTTAGGTTTCATTAAATCTATATTAAAGTCTCCAAAAATAATAGTTTCAAAGCTTAGCATTGTTATTTCATCCATGAGAACATGAAATTTATCTTGCCAGTCCAAAGTTTCAGATGGATTTCTGTATAAAAATCCTATAATAAGTGGTTGATGGTTTTTCATACTGATTTCAATCCATACAGATTCAATCCCATAGTTTTCAAGGCTGTTTAGTTTTTTTACAGTTTAATGAAGAGGCTAGGTACAAAAGTAGGCATGTACTTTTAGGTTTACACGGATCAAGTCTAATTATTTCATATCCCGGTATGCTCATATCAGCATCTGTTATTTCTGAGGACAAACGGGATTCCGCAAAACAAAATAAATGAAAGCTGTTACCACTGTTATGGAGAAAAGTTGCAACATCGTCTTTTTTATTTCTTGAGTTGTTGATATTCAAATAGCCTATTCGGAGATTCTGCTTGGCCATGTATCCAAAGTTAAAGACATGTTGCAGTTAGTTGTGGACTTAGTCAAGAACCGTTTTCTTAAATTTTAAATATATATAACAAAAAGTGAAATGGAATTTTTAAGAATATTATGTATATATATTTATCATACATACACACACTCGCTCAAGCCCTGAGCAACGATACCGAGGCCCTTAGCAAGTCTTATAGTCAGTCTAAGCAAAATCAAACAATATACAAAGAAAAGGCTAATATAATTTACATTAATCACAATCGAAAAGCGAAAATAAGCGAAAATCACAATCAAAGTGCAAATAGGCAATATTTCTATATATAAACGTTTGAACACAGAAACGTGTTCGTTCTGAGAAAGCAAGAAAAGATAATGTTTGTGTATTTTCAACACATACAACAAATACCCACATGACACCATTCGCTGCAGCAGTGGCCTGAAGCAACTGTCTACAACAAATACAAATGATCTTCTTTCAGTTTGTGATTTCCATCACAGTCCAGCGAGATGCAACACTTTCACAGGCACCAACTCCATACTGTCTTTTCCTTTTCTCTCTCTCTCTCTCTCTCTCTCTCTCTCTCCCCTCTCTCTCTCTCACATATATATATATATACACATACATACATACATATACACACATACATACACATATATACACACATACACACACACGCACACACACACACACACACACGCACACACACACACACACACACACACACACATATATATATATATACATATATATATATACATATATATAAATAACAGTTTAAAATGAGATTTTAAAACGGGAAAGTAAAACCACCTACAAAATTGTTTCGAGCCAAAGTGCTCTCCTCAGGGTATATATAATCTGGGCACGCCACCGGTGTTATATAGTGTGGTGTGTGTGCGTGTGAGCTCTGCACGTGTGGCACGTGGCCTGTAGATTTTTTTTCTATTTTGGGGCGCGTTCAGGGGGGACGTGCCAAGCAATGGTGCATTGACAAAGATTTCCATTTGTGCCTGCAATTATTAATCATTTCTACTTTGGAGTTCAGGGATGCTAGATGGGGTTTACATAATATCAGCCACTTTTCTGTAGTACATAAGTTGCATTTTTTAGAAATGTTGTTGTATGGTGTTGCTCTTTTTTTTTATTTATTTTTTTAAAATAATTTTCCATGATATGTTGTAATCTATTTTCTTATCTTTAAGCTTCCAAATATATTTACTTAGTTCTGTTTGGTTTTTATATTTTTCATTTTTGAAGGACTGTTTATGATTTGCATATCTGGTTTTAAAATGGTTTGCCGTGATCCCTATGTATGTTTCTTTATCACTGTCTGTTGTTACCGTAGCTTGGTACACAATGTTGCTGTAGAGACATTTGTTATTCAGAGGGCACTGGTCTTTTTTTGTGCAATTACAAGATATCCTTTCGTCACCCTCTTTGGTTGCGTTGTTTTTGGTTTTATTGGAAGAATCAATTATATTTTTAAGGTTGGGCATACACGAGTATGATAGCTTGATGGTGTTTTTATTGAATATTTTAGATAGTACATAATATATAATAATGAATACTTATATAGCTTACATGTTCTTTTGGGAATGATGTTTTAAGGATTCTGAGGAATTCTTTTCCTACGTTAGTTTTTGTTCTTCCATATAATTTTTCTTTTCCTGTTTTTCTTATTGCTGTTCATGTTATTATCTGGGTTATACTGTAATTTGTAGTTGTAGCCACTTTTTTTCAGCGCCTCTTGGTATTCGGCTGCTGCACTGTTAATTTCTTTCTCATTGCATGACAGTTTAGATCATCTTTTGTTTATGCCATTAGGTATGGTTTTTAAAATGGAGGGTGGATGGTTACTTTTGATGTCTACGTAGACAGGTGTGTCATTAGGTTTTTTGTATGGTTTGTATATATGGTCCTTAAGGTCTAATGTTATGTCTAAATAATTTACTATTTTTTTGTTGGCTTCTACTGTGATTTTTAGGTTGTGGCTTTGAAAAATTTTACAAAGTTCTTTTTTCTTGTTTTCAATGATTTTTGGTTTATTGTTTAACGTGGCAAGGCCGTCATCTCTGTATAAGCCAACCTGTTTACCAAGTATTTTCTGTATATGAGACAACATGAAAAGTCCAACTAATTCACAAGTTTCAGCTCCATCATAAGATCCCATCGTGACATCGAACGTGGAATTTCTGCTGGTTTTTTTAAAAATTTTTTATCCAAGTTTCATTGTTGCTATGGAGAAGGGTTTTCTTAGTGTGGAAAATGATTTCCATCTCAGAATCTGTTATATTTGTATATTTGTTGGCGAATCTTAGTGCTTTAGTAAGTAATTCCTCATCAATAGAAGAATAGAAATCCACAATGTCAAAAGTAATGAACACTGTATTTTTCTGTTTGTTCAATTCTTTAAACCATTGGATAACTTCATAACTATTTTTCCAGAGATTGTAGTCAGTGTTTGTTTTTATGTCCTCTATTGCTTTTTACAGGATTTTTTAAAACTAATTTTGCCTAATTCAGATTTTGATGGGTTTATTAGTCTACAAGTAGGGTTGTTGTGGAAGTTAGGTTTGTGGTCTTTGAGAGTTATAAAAGCTTCTTTTATTGCTGTTGCTTCTATCCTATCACCTAAATCCATCTGGTGCACAAGTTCTTTTTCTTTTTTGCAGATGTTGTCATATGTAGTCTTATCTGCTTTTTAAAAAAAAATAATTTTTCTGAATATTTTTGTTGAGGAGTTGGGAGTACTCATTAGGTTCCATTTTATAGAAATTGCTTGTCTTGTCAGCCTTTATAAATATTTTTTTGTCATTTTGGATTTGTTTTATGTTATTGTTCAATGTTGTTTGGAAGTTATTATGTGATTTTCTAAATTCAATATTAGCTATTAGTTTTTTCATACTTTCTTCAAAAGGTTTCATTTCCTCTATTACAGGTGGCGATCTCCATGACTTAAAACCATAAGTTTTTTTTATCTCCCTTTTTAGCATCTGGATTCAAAAAGAAAAACGCTTTCCATCTCATATTACGCACAAATATTTCAGTCTGCTCTATGAGTTTTTTAATGTAGAGTTGTGGGTTAGAAAACGGTATATTTTTGGTGGACTGCCCAAAGTTAATTTTCTCCATTTTAAGTTTAGATTCTGCTAGGTCACAGTGCTCACACACCACACTATATAACACCGGTGGCGTGCCCAGATTATATATACCCTGAGGAGAGCACTTTGGCTCGAAACAATTTTGTAGGTGGTTTTACTTTCCCGTTTTAAAATCTCATTTTAAACTGTTATGTCGCTCCCTACCTGGTTGAGCACTTTTAGAATTCTGAGTGGCTTTTTAACTCTAATTATATATATATATATATATATATATATATAATCATGATGAAACATAAACACCCATGCACACGCGCGCGCTCGTACACACACACACACACACACACACACACACACACACCATTGTGTTTTCAATGAGCAGATTGACGCTGTTGCATTTAAGTGTTGACGTTGGATGTCATAAGGCTGAACAAAAACTGGTCGTAAGGAATAGATGGGAGTGGTGTTTGTGTCATTGTCACGGTATTGTCAGGATTTATCACGTGGTCACAAAAGCTTCTAGTGTACACAGGAGCAACACGGTTCGTTACCGGAAAGGGGGGGGGGGGGATAGTGCGGTAAGACTTGGTTTGACTGAGTTGTCTGATCGCAGTTATACAGAGTGGAGGGGGGTGGGGGAGGACGGCCACGACATGTAAGATCAGAGGCACCTGAAATTTGTGTCGGCAGTGAGTTGTCTCAGTGATAAAGGGGAGGGTAGTGGAGAGTGGAGGGGGGTGGAAGAAAAGGGCCATGAAGTGAACGATCAGAGGCGCCTGAAGTTTGTGTCGGCATTGAGGTGTGTCTGTGAGAAAGGGGAGGGTAGTGACTCATGAATTCCATTGGTGGATACTCATGAAGTGTGGCACTGTTTTGCTGTCTGTGGTCGTCTGGGAACCTGTTCTGTTGGTTCTGGATAGGATGCCAGTTATTTACATTGCGAATTGGACGGTTAGAACTAAACTGAGAAGATACTGGTCCATACTGTCTGGAGTTAAAATCATGAAACTGAGATGGAAACATAAACTGCTTAAAATGAATTGCCAGTTTGGCAGTGCCTGTCTTGCTGGGGTGAATCAAGTTGCTGTAAAATGCTAATTTAGGGATTCCGAGTGGTTGTGAATGTGTTGTAGTTATCAATGAATTCTACATTCAGCATTTCGCAAGCTTTCTGCATATTGAGATTGGTTGGGGAAATAAAGGTATTAAGGTGGTGTTTTCCTCTTGCAGGTATTATAGAACTAAGGAATATTTTAGCATTTGGAAAAGTGTGAGAAGCCAGGTGAATAAGGTCGCACCATGTCTGTTTGGAGACTTCTCCTGTCGTTCTACAATCATTCACACCCACATGCATGATCATCACATTGACATCAGGACATCTAGTATGGTCTCGTAACCAGTCAAACAAGTCACCAGTACACATGCCCGAGACACAAATTTTGGAAACAAAGCCTTGTCTTGGCACTAATCTACGTGGGTCAGTGTCTCTGATGACCGAATCACCAATCAGTGCAACAGAAGCTCTGTCAGACACTGACCGTTTCGACAGCATGTCCCGTACACTGTTTTTGTTGTTCAGCTCTGCCTGAGACGAGGCATGTGTGTGTGTGTGTGTGTGTGTGTGTGTGTGTGTGTGTGTGTGTGTGTGTGTGAGTATGAGTGTGAGTGTTATCAACTCTGTAAGCGCTCATGGCTATTTGCAGATTAAGAGTAGTAGTAGTAGTAGTAATATTTTGTTGTTGTTGATAAGCCGTAATTAGATTCATGAAACTAGACAATATTTCTCGAAGTTCTTACCTTCAGATAACAGACTGTCATTTTGCCATCCGTGACCAAAGCGAAATCTTCAAACAAAAGTGAAAGTAATGAGCAGAACCCCCTCTCCTTTTTGGCTCAAGGAAACAATCAACAAACTATCCCTCGTGATGAGATTTTGTCATTCATTTGAAACATGGAGTATTTGCCTTTGAAATAAAGCCTTTGTTTTGTGCACAAGAATCTGTCATCAAATCTAGAATAGTTATTCCCCCGGGTTGGCAATGTCGGAATAATTTCCCACGCTTTCTTTTATTTCCATATTAAAAATCCGCTCAGGCTGGCTGAGTGCTCAGTGACAAAGCTGTTCTAATTTGATCCCCGTACCCCTCACCCCCCCTTTCCCCAAACAGACATACACGAGGACGCTGTTCTACTGCATGTGCCCAGCCTCCCCCCAACACCTACTTCTCCTTTCCACCACATGAAAACCACCATTTCCGTGCCCTCAAGATGCACTATGTACATACCTGGTCCCCCTTGCCCCAACCTTTGCCTCGTCACCCTTCCTCCCTGAATATTTTTTTCCTCGCCCGATGCACGCACGCACACGCACACGCACACACACACACACACACACACACACACACACACACGGACGGACGGACGGAAAAATAATCGTTAGATGAGGGAAAGGGATAAGCACTTTACAGGCTTTTATATATCTTTCCCTCAATGAAGAGAAGAAAAAAGAGTGGCTTTCAAAGTGAATGACTGATTTAAACAATGGAAGGAGTATTAAGTTGCAAAACAACTTTTTGGAAAAAAAACATACATGCAAACTTGACAGATACATAAAAAGAATAAGAAGTGAAACACGTCAGTAAAGGTGGAAGGGAAACGAGGGTGAAGAGGGAAGAGACAGAGAAGGGAGAAGGAGAAAGTACGGCTTAACATTCGTATACATTTCATTTAAAGATGGCTGCTAGCCGTCTCCATCTCTTTAGTAAATGTTTTGCAATATATTTCATAAGCAAGCGACCAATGCGTGAGCTTGTACATTTCGTGGATAATGTGGTACGATAATCTAATACAAAAAAGGAGAAATCACGTATTATCTGGCACTGTACTGGCAAGTCACCATGGTAAAGGGAAATCGAGGAGTACTCAGTATTTGTTTGGCACAGTCCTGACTTGTGACCCATTAAAGGAAGTCCAAGGAATAACCATGCGGGGCAGCAGTGACTTTCACACTTACTTCAAGGGGGAGTGCTGCCTCTTGTGTTGTTGACATTAATTTTGTTTTTGTCTTGCAAGGATTTTGTTTGATGCACCCCTCACTGCGGAGTCTCTCTTGTGTGGCTGATCAGGATAACCTTATTCACACCTTCATGGGTTTTTGCATTCTATGAAAGGAGCCTTCTGTGCTCCTACCAATACCTATAGTTAAGGCTGGTCTTCTGTTGGTGATTAGATGGAAGAAACTGAGACTTCCAGATTCAATATATTGAGACGGTAGATGACATGTTAAACATTGACATTAAGGCATCCGTCTGTCTCGAGAGACAATGGTGTTGCGCCGTGGATCAGTCAGTTGAGCTTCAGCGCCGCCTGTGGCTGAGAAGCCCAATCCTCGTGTGGCAGACTCTGTTGCAGTTGCTGCAGGTGAAGTCTTGGTCATCAGTGTGTGTGGGTGCCAACGCAATTCTTTGCCGTCTGCAGCGCCTCCATTCTTCCCACTGGGCCTCTCTCCTCTGCTCCGCTTGCTTGATGTTGGCCTTGATGGTGGACCACCAGCTGACCTGGTCTGAAGCTGCTGTCTCCATGTCTGCTGGGTCGAGGCGGCCTGCCCTCAGGTCGCGCTTGGATACATCCTTGTAGCGTAGGGCGGGCCGTCCTGTGGGTCTGGTGCTTGTCACTAGCTCACCGTACAGCATGTCCTTTGGGATGCGACCGTCATCCATGTGGCTGACGTGGCCAAGCCAGCGCAGGCCTCTCTGAGTCAGGAATGCAAACATGCAAGGCCTATCTTCTTGGGTCAGGACACCCTTGTTGGTGATGCACTCCTGCCAAGTGATGCCCAGCAGTCTTCTGAGGCAGCGCAGGTGAAAGGCGTTCAGTCTGCATTCTTGTCGAGAGTACAGGATCCATGCTTCGTGTTTGATGTTAACTTAATGTTGTCCCAGACTCTCTTCGCTAGACGGACCATCCCTGTTGCTGCCTTGCCGACCCGCGTGCGTCCAGACAGAGGTTGCCGGAAAGGGTGGAGCCGTGGTAAGTGAAGTCGTCGACCACTTAGAGGATGTGATCCCCGATGGAATTGTGGGGAGTGCTGCTGACGTCCTGGCCCATGATATCTGTCTTCTTCAGGCTGATAGTGAGGCCGAGCTCGGTGCAGGCATCAGCGAAGCAGGTGATGGACCGTTATGGCGCTTCCTCGGTGGGGGCAGTGAGGGCGTCGTCGTCTGCGAAGAGCATCTCCCTGATGAGGACATTCTGCACCTTCGACTTTGCTCAGAGGCGTGCTAGGTTGAAGAGGCTTCCGTCACTCCTAGTGTGGAGAAAGATGCCGTCTTCAGACTGTCGGAAGGCGTAGCGTAGCAGCAGGGAGAAGATGATGCTGAAGAGTGTCGGAGCGAGCAGGCATCCTTGTTTGACACCGCACTTGATTGGGAAGGATTCCAAAAATAACCGTTGTACTGGATAGTTCCATTCACGTTGTCATGGAATGTCTTGATCATCTCCAGGAGCTTGGGAGGGAGGGGGGGGGGGGACATCCAATCCGGTGTAGAAGTGTGAAGAGGCCTGATCTACTGATCGAGCCGAAGGCCTTGGTCAGGTCGATGAAGGCAATGAACAAGGTCGTCTTTGCTCGCGCCACTTCTCTTGTAGCTGCCTCAGGGAGAATATCATGTCGATCGTCGACCTCGCAGCTCTAAAGCTGTACTGTGCCTCTGGGTACACTCGTTTGGCGAGTAGCTGCAGCCTGTTGAGGACGATGCGGGTGAAGAATTTGCCAACAATGCTGAGCAGGGACATTCCGCGATAGTTATTGCAGTCGCTGTGGTCCCCTTTGTTCATGTATAGCGTAAAGATATTTGCAAGGCGCATGGCTTGGGGTACGGTTCTTTCCTCCCAACACTGCAGTAAAAGCTCATGGACATGATTGAGGCGAGATCTCTCCTTGCCATTTCACTGGTTACATCTTTTATTTTGTTCATAACAGTGCGCACACCTTTACTTCCCTTTACGTACAAAAGATCTTATCATGCGACCCAGTCGGGAGGGGTGCGCATAGTAAATGAACGGACAATGTAAAACGTTATTGTTGATCATTTAACTGTACTTGAGTTTTCTAGGGTTGAACTGTAGTGAAAAGGGTTCCGTCGTTGATCGATTTTACCTGAGCGTTGCTCAGGGATTTTTATAAGAAAAGTACGCATTGGCGGGAAAAATGAGAGAGAAGAGAGAGAGAGAGAGAGAGAGAGAGAGAGAGCGGCGTTTGATTAAAGAAAAAAAAATGAAAATTCATTATCAATTTTTTGAGACTAAATCTCAAGCTAATTTGTATTGCCGAACTCGTATTGGCGACTTCGTGCAGAAAGCATACGGTAAGTTCTGATGGGTGAACAAGTTTGGCAATTCAAAAAAAAAAAATCGAACTTTGAAATGATTTCCAAATCGTATCCCGTTCGCACATCAGGTAGGTAAGTGTTCGCTACCGGAGTGAGAACATCGTAGGTGAGTCTGATTTTATTCATTTACTTTAATATAAGTAGCTTGTCTGTTTTCAGACGAGAACCCTTTTTTTCTATGATTGGGACACGAGGCTTGCTGAACTGAGGTGCCAGACAAGACTGACACTACTCCCGTGAACTTGGGAGAACCTCATCACGCTCTCGTGGATTGAAGAATACTACGCTCTCAAGACAACATATGTTTTTGCCTAAAATGTTTGTGAAAACAAACCCTCAAGTTTGTTAAAGGGTAGACATGAGATGTAATTGTAAGCCGACTGTGAAAAAAACCTGACATTTGTCAAAGGGTGAAGCGTGACTGATCACGGTAATGAAAACAAAAGTTGTAACATGTTTTTCTAATTTTTCAAGTATGTCAAAGACGCCGCTAGACTTTTGTAATTTGTACAGCGCCCTTTTGTGTAAAGGGAC
Source organism: Conus canariensis (assembly GCA_033310375.1). Taxonomy (NCBI): domain Eukaryota; kingdom Metazoa; phylum Mollusca; class Gastropoda; order Neogastropoda; family Conidae; genus Conus; species Conus canariensis. The sequence continues at coordinate 61,607,444 of CM065729.1, forward strand.
TGTTAAATTTGAATAATGTGAAGAAATGTTGTGACTGAAGGTACCCTAATTATGAAAAGGGACAAATAGCCACGAAAGGCGTTGATTCAATTTTTGATTTATATTGGTGATGTGAGCATCACAAATTGAAAAAAGAGAAAATGATTATATATATATATATATATATATATATATATATATATGTGTGTGTGTGTGTGTGTGTGTGTGTGTGTGTGTGTTTCCCATTTTTGCATTATGAAGCAGCTTGTCTGTTAAAAAAAATATCCCAAAAAGATCAAGAGTAAATAAAACTCTGGTGTGGTTGTTTCATATACCTGAGGGAGGAAATTAAAGATTATTGCTTGGTCTTTGTATATACTAAATGGAGTCAGACTGCACTGCGTGCAGATGATCATGACGTCTCTGTGTATGCATGCGAGTACGGTCGTGTGACAGATATCATCATCACCATCATCATCATCATCATCATGGACAAAGGCAAACTTGGCCAAATGATAAATGTTAAAATCTTCCCAGCCATACATTGAATGAAGATGCTACTGCATTGTAAATGCTGCAGTCCAAAATTACACACATTTAAACAATCTTTAACATTATCAAATTGACTTTGAAATTCTGATCTGTGACATCTAATCACTTATACGCTGATGAAAGATACGTTAATCAATATTCTATGCAACATTCCTACAATTGTTAACACACATAGTATCAAGAGCAGGTAATTGTTTTGCAATTCTATAAAGCAAGGGAGCAGATTAAGTAAATTGTCTAGCTAATTATAGGAACAAATTGACTGCATGTAATACTATATTGCTAAATATTGCAAAGTAACTGTCAATCGTTTTGTAGTAATTCGAACAAAAAGACACATCAAAGTAACGAGTGAAACATCCAATTTTCCCAACAAATAGTATTAAAGGATAATATCAATGCATCACTATTTTACTTTTCAGACTGGATAATAAGACCGTTCAAGCTGGAAAACCCGTGGAAAAAGAGAGCTTTAAGTAACTTAAACATCATCACTTCTGATGGTGAACGAATAAGACGAACAGCCTGGGGAAGTCATGTGACCTTTCTTCGAGCTAAGAATGTCTTACAGCAGAAAAAAAAACCCTCTTGGGACAGCTTGAGAGCAAGTCTTTAGGTCTTTTGTCACCCGTCCACAAGATCCGGCTAGAATTATTTTCATCTTTCCCTGTTATGGCCTTTACGGTTCTGGTCCTCCTCATACCAGGATCTGAGAACTACTACAGCAGATCGCCGGATGATGAGCCAGTAACACCTCCCACCCTTTCTCCTTGTTTTCACCTGTTTTGCAAGGACTTTGGCGTGAAAGCCAGATTGCCTCAAGCGGCTAGGTACGTTGGTATACTTTTAGTCTTGTCGATGTGAACTGCCTCCATTCTGCTTTTACATGGCACTGTGAGTTCAGTCTGAGTCATTTGTTTTGATGAACCTGCGCGGAGTACCAGATCCAATCCCTTAATACTTAGTGTCAAGGTGAGGTGGCTGCGGGCAGAAGATGATACAACCTTGAAAGAAAAACAAAGTTCTATTCCGCCAGACGAAAGGGACAAAGTTCTATTCCGCCAGACGAAAGGGACAAATTGCAAGACAAAACACGACGCGTTTCGACCTTTTTGGACTTTTTCATGCAAAATAAACAACATTCAACGTTAGTTCTGCGCCCAATTTGAGGAAATAAGCGATTGCTAGTTCTTCGATTTCATTGTCCTGAATGCTGCTTAGCTTGGCTGAAGAAGACCCAAGAGGCCAAAACGTGTCGTGTTTTGTTTCTTCGTCCGGCGAAATAGTATTTTTCGATCTCTTAGTAGCTTTCCCTTTCTGGAAGGTCTGCTGTGCACTCCCAGTCATCTATTCCATCCACCCAGCCTGCTTTCCTGCTCTTCGTGTCACAGATGTTCCAGACCGGCTTGACCAGGTTTGTGTAGTACGTCGTTGCTGGAGCTCTTGGTGGAGATGCGTTTGCCTAAGCAGCGCGCTCCGCTGAACGATTTCTTTGAAAACTTTTCCCGCCCGGTGCTCAACCTGTGGTCTGGCATACGTGCACGGCTATGACCGCAAGCACCGATCAAAGGTGCGTCAACCACAGTTCCAATCTAGTACATTTGACTCTAATCTGATGCACAAATGATAGGTATATTGAAGGTGGCTTGAGTAATTTGTACGATATATTACTGTAAGTAAACGAATTTTGAATGATTCATGTAACATGATGTAAGACAGCACCACTTTACAGCAGATTCCATGAAAAGCATGTTTGGAGACGTCTCGCCCGATGTTATTTTTGAATTTCTGAAAGAGATCAACGTTTTTCATTTGAACTCAAATTTTACGGAAGAAAGATTTTAACGAAATTACTGGCGTGTTTTTAGAAGGTATGTTTTAATGAGTTGAGTGTGTGTGTGTGTGTGTGTGTGTGTGTGTGTGTGTGTGTGTGTGTGTGTGTGTGTGTGTGTGTGTTTTCCAATAATATGGCTTGAGAGCTGACTTCTTCAACGCGGGAACAGCCCTGATATGACCCTTGGCGATGAGCTGGGCTATAAGCAACACTGTTTCACTCTCCCTACCCCTTGTTTCGGAGGCGTTTGATCCCGGCGAAGACTGGAAATAAAGCTCTGATACGAAGCATGGTTAAAGTCATTATTACACTGGTATTGGCTAATGTGCGGTAATTCTCTCGCTGTTCTGTTTGAAATGGAAGCAGTGGAGATAAAGAACTGAAATTTGTTTTAAATAGTTTAAAATCAGGCTTCTATGCAGTTTTATTTCCCCAGGGTGTGCACTCTTGTATTGATTCCTGAGCTTACATACGTATTCCGCAGTTTTAAAACGTCGTTCACGAAGAAAACTTATGAATATTTCGAAAGCAAATCGCACAAACTTTCAAAACTGTGAGTGTTCCATGAAAGATCAATCCATCAGTCATGAAAGTGACCAGCACAAAACAAAATGCAGAAAATAACTCGTTCACGTCAGACCTAACAATGCCAGATTTCTCACTGAAACCTTTCTTTGCACACTGGGATTTTTCTTTCGAAAGTTCCTCCTTCAAATCGTCGGAAGTGATCGACTGCTCAGAAGAAAGCGTATAGTAAAAGGATAGTGCACTGTCACAAAAAAGGAAAGAGACATATAGAGATCATTTTCCTTAGGCCATACACAAGATCTGACATGAGTTTCAAATCTGAACAGAAATAAGTCAACTTCATCACGTAACTTATCAAAAGAGGAAGTTTGGGAATATAATACGCCATGCTGATTATCATCAGCAGCACCAACATCAAGTCTTTTGACTATATTCAAGTTTCATCATTTGGAATTCATGCTGCCTCTTTTTCTCTTTCCCTCTCTTCTTTAAATTTCAGCTGTAATTGTAACCTTTGTCCTCTCTCCTCTTTTTCTAACCGTAGCGTTTGTTTTTTCTCTCCTCTTTTTTCTAACTGTGGTTTTCACTTTTCTTCTCTTTCTTTCGCTCTTTCCTCTCTTTCTCCAAATTAGGTAACGTATTCATTGAGTTTATCTCAAGTGCAACTCAGTTTCCTATCCTGTGCTAGGAAACGCTCAACATCTTCCAGAATGAACACTTTCAGAAACAAGTGGAAAAGTGAAAATTCATACACAGAAATGTTACAGCAGAGCTCGAAAAACAATACAGTGACATCTAGAAACTTTCAAATGTAACGACAACAATATGCAGCAAATATGACAGGAGGAGGGCGGAGAA
>CM065729.1:61613694-61658694 GCA_033310375.1 Conus canariensis
GTGTGTGTGTGTGTGTGTGTATTTGTGTGTGTATTTGTGTGTGTGTGTGTGTGTGTGTGTGTGTGTGTGTGTGGGGTGTGTGTTGTTGTTGTTTTGTTTTACGTCTTTCCACATTACGTGATATTAGACGAAAAAAAAAAAAAAATCGGGGCCGGGGAAAAAAAAGGGTAACACAACGTGTAAAAAGGAAAAAAACAAACTTATTTACAACTATAACACAAAAATAGAAAATCCACTTAATCAAAGATTAAGAAAAAAACCCCATGTAACTCTTCTGCCTCATCTCACTACTGACTGCTATCTATTATAAGTATTTGCCAATTGGACTTTTAGCTAAGTGTAAAAAGAAAAGATATGTTTCACTTGGTGACAGGAAAACATTTTGAATAGACTGTACAGACGTATTTGGAATGAATTTTTTCATTAAGTCACACAAAAGAATGTGATCAGTTGATATGCTATGACCACATATACAATGTATATTTTTGACATACTTTGTTTTAAAGCAATCCAGTTTCCATCTACAGATCAAGGAACTTATCTGTCGTCTACGATAAATGTTTTGATCGTACTTACTTAACTTTTCATGAATATTTTTCATTTCATCATGTAAACCAAAACACCCAGTTTCTCTTTCTATCAAATGAAAATTAGAAAATTGCACTTTTTCTGCCAAAGTATAGCACTCTTGCACTGACATGCAGAAGTTCAAAAAATGCGAATCTGAAGATCGTTTTGCTCCTTTCTTTGCTAGAACATCAACCTTTTCATTATAATATAACCCACAGTGGGAGGGCACCCAAAGAAATGTTACTTCAGTGTCTCTAACTGAGAGGAAATGGACTAAGTTATTTATTTCAGTGATCATCTCAGGTCGAACTTTTAATTTAAAATTCTTCATTGCAGTAAGAACTGACTTAGAATCTACGCATAAAACAACTTTAAATAAATTTTGAGGGTAATCAACAACAAACTTTAAGGCCATAATTATGGCAGTTAACTCAGCAGTGAATATAGATTTGTTTTTTCCCGAGATAATAGGACTTTTCTTTGTTAAGGCCTGGGATAATGTATGCTGCACCTGCATGTTCATTGATTAATGATCCATCAGTGTATATCTTAAAATGGTTGGAGTAGTGATCATGCAAATGCATTTTCATATTGCATAATAACAAATTAGTATTTTCAGCCTATGTTATATCTGTATATATATTTGTGTGTGTGTGTGTGTGTGTGTGTGTGTGTGTGTGTGTGTGTGTGTGTGTGTGTGTGTGTGTGCGTGCGTGCACCAACAACATGTACTGCTGTCGGTGTTGGCCAGTACTTCCTTCTGGATGCTGCATGCGTCATACAGTCTTGAAGGATGTGGTCGGTTGTCATTGGTCCCTCACCACAAGGGCACTCTCCAGTCTGTCCAATGCCAAATTTTGTGTGCATGTGGTGGAGCAGGCGATTGTGTCCAGTCCTCAGGCGGAAGATCTTGACCTGTTCCCGTCGTCCCAGCAAATGGTATTTGTCTTCTGGGTTGTGTTTGGGGTGCTGGAGGCGCCACTTTATTCCTTGCTGTGCCTTGATGATTGTCTTGATTTCATCGTATGACACCAGGTTGTTGGCCTGCTCCTTCTGTGCACCGTCTTTTGCCAGAATATCCGCTTTTTCGTTGCCTCTGATACCACAGTGTGCTGGTACCCATTGTATCACCACTTTCTCCACTCTGGCACTCAGGGCAACAAGGGCTGAAGTAAGATGGTTCTGTTCTTTGCAGCGGGAGTTCTTGAGGGCTTGGAGCACGGAGAGAGCATCTGAGAACACTACCACCTGCCCTGTTGTTCTTATGGAGTTCTGCGAGACTGTTGTGGCTGCCTCACAGAGAGCTTCTCGCTCAGCTCGGAAGTTGGTGGAGTATTTTCCTGTTGGGATTGCAATTTCTTCATCTCCGTCTTTGTATCGGAGGAAGATTCCAGCTCCACCATCCCTCGTTGCTTCTGTGGCGGAGCCATCTGTAAAGACATGGGTCCAGTCTTCCTGGGGGTATTGGTTGCAGATGTACTCCATGGCCAGGGCTTTCCTTTGGGTGTCTGACTGTGTTCCTCTCTTCTCCACTCCGCGAATGCTGGTGATGACTGTTGGGAACACCTGCCTCTTCCAAGATGGGTGGGTGACATTTGCCGCGACAGGCTTTGCTTCGTGTTCCATCAAGACTGGGATTTGTCTTTCAAGGCGTCTTGACTGGTGTATGAAGCTGCCTCTTTTCAGCCGGCTCTTGGTGGGTCTGCTCATTCTGTCGTTCATTGGATGGTTTTCAAGGCGTTTGAATTTTGCTGCCTGGATGAGGATCTTTGTGTCCCTTCTGTCCTCCAATGACTGTGACCCAGTAGTCTCCTCCATCTTCAGAATTGGGGTGGATCTCATGGCGCCAGTTACGACACGCTGAGCTTGGTTCTGTATCTTGTTGAGATGGTCATGGTTAGACTTTGCAGCTGATGCCCATGCTGATGTCCCGTACTCAACTACAGGTCGGACTCTCCCATATAGAGTCTCTTCAGGATACGTTCGTCAGCCCCCAGTCCATTCCTGCAAGTTTCTTCATGATCGCCAGTCTCAGCTTGGCCCTGCTACAGCATCTGGTGATCTGCTGTTTCCAAGTGAGCCTGCGGTCAAAGGTCACTCCCAGGTAGGTAGGTGTGGGTTCCTCTGCAAGCCTTTGGTTGTTCAGAGTCAGCTTCGTCTCTTGCTTCTTGCTGGATAGGCTTTAGACTGTGTAGGTTGTTTTGCTTGAGTTGACAGAGACAAGCCATTCCTTGGTCCAGTCGCTGATCTTATTGAGCGCAGTCTGGAGGCGTACCTGTGCTGTAGTGGTGTACTCTTCAGAGCACCATAGTACCAGGTCATCTGCGTAGATCGCTCCTCTGACCCCTCTTGGCAGATCTCTGACGATGTCATCTATAAAGATGAGGAACAGCGTTGGCGAAAGGACTCCTCCTTGTGGTACTCCCTGTCTCAGCACCTTCTTCTTGCTCTTTTGGCCCTGAATCTTTACTCGGGCTTGGCGGTTGTGTAGGTACTGGCTGATCCAGGTGTACATCCTCCAGACACACCACATCGCCGTAGTTTAAGCCTGAGTCCGTCCTTCCAGACTTGGTCGAACGCCTTCTCCATGTCAATCCAGACAGCAAGCGTGTTCTTCTTTTCTTGGAAAGCGTCCTCTATGCTTTGAGTGATGAATGTGATCTGATCTTCTGTTGATACGTGTTGGCGGAAGCCCGCCTGTTTAGGGCTCAGCAGCTGATGCTCCTCAAGGTGCCAGACAAGCCTTGTGTTGACAAGTCTCTCCATCAGCTTTCCTAAGCAGCTTGTAAGGCTGATGGGTCTGTAGCTGTCAGCCTTCGACTTGTCCTTTCCCTTTTTGTGAATGGGGATCATGTCTGCTTCGCTCCAACACTGTGGTACTGATCCTGTCTTCCAGCTGGAGTTAAAAATTGTTAGGACTGCCTTGCTCTTCATCCCAAGATGCAGAATCATTTCATTGGTGATTCCGTCTGGTCCAGGTGACTTCTTCAGGTTGAGGCTCTGCAACGTTTCCTCCAGCTCGTTCTCTGTGAAAGCTGTGGTCATGACTTCCTCTTGGGGCTCTTTCTCATGAAGTTCACCTTGGGGCCCTGTGCACTGCAGCTCATTGTTCAGGAGGGACTTCCAGATTGCTGATGTTTTCATAGACGTCTATGAAGTGGTCTGCTGCTTTCTCTCCAGAGAGGTAATTTCCATTTTCTTGTATTGTTATTGTGGACTGATTTGTTGTTTCGTTACTGAGGGTTCTAGTCAGTTTCCACAGCTTGCTGCCATCCTTGTCGAGATTCAGGCTTTCAGTTTTCTCTTGCCAGCTTTTCCTTGCAGCTTGTGCGCAGGTCAGCTTGTATCTGGCAGTTACTTCCTTCAGCGTGTCACACTGTGCATAAATGCATGCACACACTCAGCTCAGCATTTACTCCGTGCACACGCACTCTCTCCAAACAACCAGAAGGCGCACTACAATAACTCTTCTTCTCCCCCTCCTCTCCGGGGAATAATTTACTAAACAATAATCAATTTTCCATCACATTCAACTGGTTTGTTTTCAAGGAATTATTTTTCATTCCTCCTCTCCAGTGGAGGTACAATCATTCCACAGATCCACTAGTTGGGACCAAATTTCATCTCATTATACATAATACTTCACAAATATATCTTTTACCGGTTTCTCCTCCTCACTGGAGAAACAATGTATATATTTTCAAAGAAAAATCAAAAAGATGGCTTAAAATATAGGTATATCAAGTGAGTTCCAATCTAAGGGGGGACAATTAAAAGTCATTATGAGTCAACATGACACATGCTTTCTTTTCTCACGACTGGTGCAGTCGTTGTCTTCTACAGCTTGATTCTCCAACCCTGGAGACGATTAGGTGCTGCCGCAGCACTGTAGCCCAAATATTTGTGCAACTGCCTCAGTCGCCTAACTGGTGCTGCCACAGCACTGGGAGGGCTGAAACACGAATGAAGTCCGTGTAAGTAATATATTTCAAAATCTGAATAATGATAAATTCTTTTCCCTTTTTCCCTTTTCTTAACTCTCTCTTTTTTTTCTCCCCATCTGTCTATACCTCACCTGGTAATGGTGAATTGAAGGTGGAACTCGTTCTTCAAACAACCTGTCCGGTCAGTGTCCCAAGCCATCTCCTTCCTATTCCTTATTTTTCTCTCCTGTGCTCTTTTTGAGTACACGTTCAGTGAGTACTCGTCTAACTCTACGCATTACCAGCCAGCCCATGGTTGCTGACCAATGGACAACGTCCGTCCATTCAACCAATGATCGCCCTACGTCTATAGCCATCAGCGACACCGATCACACTGGTCAGGCCATACAAATTATTGTTTCTTTTACCTTTTCTCTTCCCTACCTAGGGAAATGCTTTATAACAAATAAGGGCGTACGCGACGGAACGTCACATGTCGCCATGTGAGGCTACATCACATGACACAGCGCTATGTTGTTCTTCAGTGATGGCTGCTTTTCTGCTCGGTCCCTGGCTTCCGTAACAGCATCTTCCAGATTCTGGAGTTCCTCTGTCCAGTAGGGCTTGTAGTCTTTGCGTGCTCCTCTTGGGATGGATTCTGTAGCAGCTTTCAAGACGGCCTTTGTGAACTCTTGAACCATCTTGTTTGAGTCCTTCTGCCTGATGTTGACTGGCTTTGTGTATGTATCTGTGAGGGTCTCGCCTTTTTATAATTTCAGTGGGGAAAACACTTTGCTTGAGGAGCCTGCAAGTTGAGGTTGCTAGAGAGTTTGACGGGCTTGTGGTCACTTCCTCCAAGCTGGTTGAGGACTGTTCTTTTGGTTCTGACGAACAAGTCATTGGTGGCGAACGCTAGATCTGGTGTTGATGTGGTCATCCAGCATCTAGAGTAGAAGGTGGGTTCATCATCTTCTTGGTTGATGAGATGAAGATGTGTATCAATCTCCCACTCCTTAACTTCTTCGCCTCTCTTGTCCGTCTCGTCATAGCCCCATCTCTCTGAGTGACTGTTAAAATCTCCCACCACCACGCAGTTGTTATCTGGGATGTTCATGTATGTGAGGGAAAGATCACGATCTTGAGGGCAATAGACATTGTAGATCCTGATGTTGTGTTCTTTACGGACTATATCAACCCCTTGGATCTCTGCCTGTTGATTGGTGTTGATCTTGAGTTCTTGTGCGGCGATGGAATTCCGCACCAAGACAAACACCCCTCCTTTGTTTCTTTCCTCACAGTCCAACCTGATGGTCTCGTAACCCCTCACTTGAAAGCGATGGTTTACGGTCAAATGTGTCTCTTGGACACATGCGATATCAATATTTTCTTGTTGCATCCTTTCTGCCAGGCCAAGTTTCTTTTTATGCACCCCTTCTGCATTCCACTGGAGAATGTTGAGCATTCTGGGTGATATTGTTTGCTTGGCACCAGCAGGAGGATGAGGTCTCCTTCTTCCTCGCATAGGCATGCGGAATTTCCTTGTCCGACCACCGACTGCTTGGGATGAGGCCCCTTTGAGGCACAGGGCCCAGTTCCCGACCTCTCCGGCGGGTCTCCGAAGGTCGAGCGCCACATCGAAATTCTGTGGACTGCATCATCATGAAAGCGTAGATGCGTGGTATCGTGGTTTTAGTTGCGCCAGTGGCCCGATACCTCCGTCTTCAGCTGGAGTTTTCTTTTGGGGTGCCTCACCCTTAGCTCATGGCCCGTACGTCCTACCCTGTGAGCACAGGGGGGATTGTTTCTCCGGGGATCCCACGCTGTGGCTAGAGGTTATAACGTGCCTCTTGACCGCATGATGAGCCCGTTTTAGGACACATGGGGTATTTCAGTGAAGACAACAGTGCCATCTGTTGACCCACCCCGTCCTGGTAGGAACATCGCCATTTGGTCCGGGACTGCTTATTCTGCCAGGCAAGCCTGACTTATATCGCAGCTAACCCCCAAATCTGAGGGCCGTTCCCCTATCCGCCACCCGGGACCCGCCGGGTTGGGGATGGTCGCCCCACTACTGAACTGGAAGCAGCCTGGTCCCGGGTCATAAGTGTCATGATGTAAAATTGAGATGGTTCCAGGTGAGAACACTACATCGCCTCTTAAACACTAGAAAATATCTGTACGCCTGTAAAATTGTAGAGGACCCTGTATGAAATCTCTGTCAAACAGAAATCCAAACAATACAACACTTATTATGGGGCTGTAGTATTGTCCAAAAGTTTCGGATTGATCTTAACCTTATATTGTCGAGCAACTGTCAGCATTGGTGTCGTTTGACATTCTCAGAAACATTGATTGTATATGGATTTAAAGAAGGAGTCGAAACAGATTTTGGTCTTAATTATATCCTATTGCTTGCAAAATTTTACATTTATAAGGTTTACATGAAATATGCATTGCCCAGTACACAAGGCTTTCTTGGTGTATTGAAACAAAAATATGCAGGTCTTAGGTACATGCACTTTTTGGAAGGCACGTTGCCTCTCTTTAATGACCAGTGGGCATTCTATCAAACACTGATTTCATAAAACTTTTCTTCTTCGGTAAATGGAGAGTAACGCCTCTGGTGGACACCTATGTTGGGGTGGATTGTTGCATGTACCGCCAGTCATTATCCCACTAGAAATAAGCTCCATTGAATATTAAAAAGAGCCTTCTTCATTAGTACACTCCCTGAAGATCTGACTAACACAGGGGTAAGGCTCATGATAAATTGTTACTACTATGTACAACTGGTACTGGCACTTTGTTAAATTTATTTATTTAGCTATTTATTTACCTTTTTTTAGTAGTATCTTTACTATTTATTAATATTACTATATTTATGTCAGAATCATGTGTGGGCTCAAGAATAGTTGCTGATGTTGTTGTTATTGCTTTTATCATGAAAATACACTAGGCCTAATTTGTTGATGTGATTTCCCCCTTTCTTCCTTATTTGAAGGATGGATGGCAACTCGAAGTTTCTTGTGCAGTCTTGGCCACTCCTTTGCTGGCTCCTTCTGTTTTTTCGCTTTGTTTATGGAAGGACGGAGGATATAAGGGAGGTGCCACAACTCTTACTTCTCCCTTTCTTTCTAGTTGAAGGAAGGGAGACAACATTATTTCACCTCTATAGTCTGGTCGCTCCTAAAAAAAACTCAGCCCTTCTTGTTTTTTGTTTTTTATTTTTGTTGTTGTTTTTTTCTCCGCGTACGGAAGGGCGGTGGACATTTGAGGAAGAGGCCACATCTGTACGGCCTTAAGCCCGCTGCTAGTCTGACATCGCGGTGCCGTGGCATTGTTCTGCTGACCAGTCAGCGGACTGGTCTGCCCAGTAGTTAGCTTGTTGGTTGGTTGGCTGAGCTCGGCTGTGGTGCTGCGGTGTCGGATCGGTGGTGGGCTTTACCTTTCCAGTCCCTCAAATCTCTAAATCTGAAAGTCCTAGATAGAAGTGATATATATGATCTGTAGAAAATCATTATGGTGTGAATTTATATGATGTGAAGTTAAATGGTTTGAAATGTTTGTGATAATAATGTGATTGATTTTTCATATTGATATCAAAAATGGTGATATTATTATTATTATTATTATTATTACTTTTTTATTATTTCTTTTCATTTTACTTTATTTATTTATTTATTTTATTTTTTTTTGTAAATAATCTTTGAAAGAAATCTATGAATCTGTGTGCACGCTGATTCCGGCGGTACTGTCTGGGGAGCTTTAGGGGCTCACATCCAATATTCAAATTCAAGAATGTCTCTAAACCATCACTGAAACAGTGGACGGGATTTCCCGGAAGCTGTCCTGGACTGTGCCCGCGGAAAAATTAGTAAATGGCAAACAGCATGCATGTACTGGGAAAACAACACTTAAAGTAAGAGGAACACATTGGCGTGAAAGAAGGATGGAAAGTGATCTGCTGAATGCAACACTGCGGAGTATTTAATGAAAAGACAAAGACTGAAACTGAAAGAGCCTAAGTCCTGAGGCAAATTAGCACCATCCATATACAGTATATGAAGGATGTTGATGTTCTTTTGAAATATCTCTCTGTGTGCCCACCAATGTAGCAAACTGGCAATGGTATACACTTGTGTGTGTGTGTGTGTGTGTGTGTGTGTGTGTGTGTGTGTGTGTGTGTGTGTGTGTGTGTGTGTGTGCGTGCGTGTGTGTGTGGGTGGGTGTTGTCTTTTTGTTAGTTTCTTTTTGTGATTGTTCATTTGCGACTGAGTACACCTTTTGAGAATTGCTTAACTATTGAAATATTTCCTCCAAAATTTAATATATTTGTTTTCTTCTTTTATTGCTTGTCCTTTTTGTGCATTAAAAAACCTTCATAGATGGAACATATAAAATATATATATTTACAATACTGAAATTGTACTTTCATTCACTCACAGATCATTAGATTGTGATACATGAAATTCTTTATTCAGTCTTAGACAAATAAGAGGTTTATAACATTATTATCGGCACAAATTCTTGGATACAAATTTGAAGTAATATGTACATCACCAGCTTAAAACAAGTGTATGTTGTTGACAGTGACTGAGGGAGAAAGGAATTTTTGGTTATTTTGTGATTTTAACATGTGTTCATGTGTTAAAGATGATCTTGCTGAAGGAATTAGAAAGATATGTATTTTTTTAAAGATCATAATAAGTGATTGCTAATGTATACAGATTTTTCTTCAAATTGATTGACACACCAATGCAGGCTGTGGCAAAGGGTATGTTTTATCCCAGCATTTCAAAAATGTGAAATTTGTGCACCATTCAATTGGACGTTTTAGTGATTCTCACTACAATTGTGTAATAAACCAGTGTGTGTCCGTTTTCACATCCTATCCTTTAACACCAAAAAAAAACTATTAATGCTTGGATAATAAATTATACATGGATGTATAACTGCTGGGATAACAACGGATACATGGTTGTACAACTGGTGGGATGATAAATGAAGCATTGCTGTGTAACTGGTAGGATAGTAAATGTGACATGGTTCTATAACTGACGGGATGCTTAGTAAATCATGGCTGTAAATAGAGCAGACTGTGCAATAGGCGAGAAAATAAATGAAACATGGCTGGATAAAATTAAAAAAAAACACTGACTCGGTTCTGGCACTTTTATAATGGCATGGAAGGAAAACACAAAACAAACGCAACCCCAGATATTTTAGACGCTGATGGGATCACAAAACTCAAGACAAATTTGGAGAAAGGGTCGGCCCTACTTAAACGTTTCATAGAACAGAGTGATCAAAGACATTTGGAGGAAAAGAAGAAATATTTGATCAAGTTAAACCAACACCTAGCTCAGACTGGTATTGATGATGAAATTACAGCATCTGAACTGGATGACGCAATAGCTAGATGTACTTGCTCCTGGTCCAGACAAAGTACGGTATGCAGATATCAAACAGCTCTCAGAAAAGGAGAGAGAGCCCAACTCTTCAGTCTCTACCAGGAGAGTTTTGATAAAGGCTATGTCCCAGAAGACTGGACACACAGCTACCTGAAAGCTTTACCAAAACCAGGAAAAGATCATCATCGGCTAAATGGCTACCGCATACTCACTATGCAAAATATGGCAGGAAAGTTCATGGAACGAATCATAGTAAGAAAACTCGCAAGAGATCTTGAAAGTCGACAAATCCTCCCATCAAATCAAGGAGGCTACAGCACAGATAAAAGTACATGGAAAAATGCGGCCGCTTTTGCCTATGAAGTACACGAAGGATTCCAAAGAAAGGAAGAAACACTGGCTGTTGGAATAGATCTGGAAGGCGCATACAACAAAGTCCAGTTCTCGCTTCTCATGGAATTACTCCTTGATAATGGAGTCGGCAAGACACACGATGGATAGCAGCGGCTCTTCAGAAGTGAACTGTCATCCTACGATTTGGAGACTGGACGTCTGAGCCTCATAGACTTTCTATGGGATTACCTCAGGTTTCTCCTCTCTCCCCTGTTTTGCACAATGTGTACACTATAGGCCCTGCAGACCTCAACAGAAACGGAATTGTTCGAGTGTTTACACAAGCAGATGACGGTCTGATCTACAAAACATCAAAGAATGCTCAAGAAAGAACGAAAGCATTTCAGCAACAGTTGAACAACATTGCTCAGTGGTGTCAAGAAACTGGATCGTCCATCAACCCTACAAAAGCCCAGACATTAGCCTGCACTCTCAACAAAAAGACATCAGGACAAGTAAGGAAAGTACCATCACCAGTTTCCTTTGATGGAATACCAATTGAATCAACTGACAGCCTATGCTATTTGGGTGTAGGCTTTGACAGAATGCTAACCTTTAGAAAGCATGTTAAGAATATTGTTCTTAAATGCAAAAAAGGCCTATCTGCCATGAAAGCAATGGCAGCTAAAGGCATTGAGCAGCACCATCTCTACCGACAGTATCACGCACTTGTACTCAGTGTAATTGATTATGGATTAGGGCTTACAACACTGTCCAACAGCAATCTTCCTAAATTAGAAAGAATTCAAAATGAAGCAATGAGATTGATCCTGGGAACCATGAAGGACACACCAGTTGAAACTATGAGATACCTGCCTGCTCGACCTTCCTTCAATGCAGACAAGCTAAAACAGGTGAAGGCATATTTCAGAGCACTTGAAAATCCGCAAAGCGCACTTCATGCGGCGGTCAAGGAAGCAAAAGGCACTCGGCTAGGACATGGAAAATAATGGATGGGACAGGCAGAAGACAGTATACAGCTTGTGCCAGTTAGCAGAACTCAAAGAAACGAAGGAATGGAAAAAGTATCCAGACCACTTGAAACATCTCTACCAAATTGCCATCGCTCCAGAACTTTGAAGACATTGGCGAGAATCGCCAGAAGGCAAAACCAACGCAGAAATTCAGATGCAGGTAGAAGACCTTTGCACAAAAGATGATATTGTAATATACATTGACGGTTCTGTCACCAAAGGTAAGTCAGGCTGGGGATACACAGTGAAGCAAAATGGCGGAACTATCCAGGAAGACAATGGCGCGCACAGTTTAACAACTAAAGGTCTAACAATGGAGGTAGAAGCAGTGACAGAAGCACTCCACTGGCTTTTATCCACAAGCCAGTTTCAAACTCAGCAAGCCATGATACTGACTGACTCCATGAACCTACTTCAGAAAGTGAAAAGTGGAATGGGAAGCCCTGCTTGGAATGAACTAATGCGCAGCCTTCCATTGGATAGACATATATGGATGTACTGCCCTGGACATGCTGGAGTTAAAGGAAACGAGAGAGCAGACACGCTGGCTGGCAAGGCAACGATAAGAACTGGATTACAGTGTGGCCGATCTAATGTGATAAGAAATCTGAAGAATCACTTAAGCAAACAAGAGCAAAGCCATTATACCACAGACCATCTTTCAGATCTGAACATTAAGAGAGGAAGTTGCTGTACATCCAGACTTAAGAAAAGAGCAAGAAATATCACCAGCCAAACAGACATTGGAATAATCTCAAGGCCAACAGTGCGAAGACTCCTAGAGATTGGGGCAAACTCATACTGGGCCTTTCCAATAACAGACACCAATGATCAAACACTTGTCAACTGAGATAAGACTTTGAATCTCTCAGGGCCCGCAGCGTATACTGTAGACGTGTGTGCGCTGGTATGTGTTCATCAGTGGGGTGATGCAGGCGTGTTAATTAGAGGGTCCACGGACGTGAGTGTGCAAGCTTTGGTGTGTGAGTGTGTGTGTGAGAGAGAGTGAGTTAGTGAGTGTGTGTGTGTGTGTGTGTGTGTGTGTGTGTGTGTGTGTGTGTGTGTGTGTGTGTGTGTGTGTGTGTCGCACGCTGGCGGTGCGTGCATGGGTGTGTGTGCGAGAGGGGTGGGAGTTGTTGTTCATATTGTTATGTGTGTGTGTGTGTGTGTGTGTGTGTGTGTGTGTGTGTGTGTGTGTGCGTGTGCGCGTGCGCGTGCACGAAAATGTTGTAGTTGGTATTCTTGTTTTTGTTCTTGATCCTAGGTCATCTTCTGAACATTCACGCATGCAGTCACTACACACACACACACACACACACACACACACACACACACACACACACACACACACACACACACGTGCGCGCCTTCATGCGCTCGCTCCTACGCACACATATATGCACATGAGTGCATGTGCACATCCACACCCACACGTGTGCGCACATACACGCATACACATGGCAATGGAATCTCAGGCGTGTTTTCCGGCAGGCATCAGTGAGGCCTATGAAGGCGTGTTTTCCGGCAGGCATCAGTGAGGTCTATGGCGTGTTTTCCGGCAGGCATCAGTGAGGTCTATGGCGTGTTTTCCGGCATTTCATTTTCTTAGCTGTTTTTGTTCCATTTCGGAAAGAATATTGGTGAAAATCTCGTTTGGAAAGATCACATTGCCACTTCTTATTAGTGCTTCTCTTCTGTAAGCCTTTATTATTTTTCTGTTTATACCGGCATTTAAATTCTTTATTTGTACATACTGTAACAAGGTTGGGTTTTTTTTGGGGGGGAAACGTATATAACATCACATATTGCCTTATTTTAATCATATTTAGCCATTGTTTCTTGTTTCTTTGTGGTAACTATTCATGATGGAAAATTTTGATGAATATGTACGACAGGCCGAGCGTTTAGGCTTTGAAGGTGATAAATTAGCAAACTATGTCCAACAATGTCTGGATAGGGCAGACAGAGAGATAGAGAGGGAGAGACAGGAAAGACAGAGACAACTAGAAGAAAAAGATAAAGAACGACAAGAAAAAGATAAAGAACGACAAGAAAAGGATAAAGAACGATAAGAAAAAGATAAAGAACGACAAGAAAATCTAAAAAGATTAGAGCTTGAAGAGAAAAAACTACAGAAAGAGATGGAAGAAAATAAAAAAAAAGATTAGAGTTTGAGGAAAAAAAAACTACAGACAGAGAGAGAGGATAAGGAACGGCAGTTTAAACTGAGACAACTTGAATTAGAGACTGATGCAGAAATTAAAAGATTACAGGCATCGAGAGAACCTCCATCACCTCCATCGGTCGGTCCCGCGAGTTCATTTCATCCGAAGTCAACATACATTCCGAAGTTGCCGCCGTTCGAAGAAAAAACCGATGATATTGACAGTTTTCTTTTTCGGTTCGAGAACCACGCTACTTCTTGTGGTTGGCCGAAGGAGAAATGGACGTTGTTTATCGCGTCGCTGTTAAAGGGAAGTGCTTTGGCGCTATACCACACACTTGCGGCAAAGGAAGGGTTGACTTGGGACCAGTTAAAAGAAGAACTCTTAAAGAAGTTTCAGTGTTCAGCTGACCGTTTTCGTGAGCGTTTTCGATCTATTCGTCCTGACAAGGGAGAATCATTTCCGTCTTTTTTGATAAGAATGAGTCACTGTTTAGATAGATGGATAGAGCTAACAAAGACGAGTAAGACTTTTGAATCGCTGCGAGATTTGCTACTTCGAGAGCAACTTTTTCAAAGCGTCAGTAAAGATTTGGCCACTTTTCTTAAGGAAAGACAGTTCGATAGCGTTGACGAAATGTGTCAGATGGCGGATCAGTACTGTATTGCTCATCCGGATAAAGGTGTTGCCCGCAAGGAACATTCGTCCCATTTCGAGTCTCACGCGGCATTTCAGATACATTCTGGACAAGGAAACTTTAGAAGAGGAAATCGCGCTTCATTTCAAGGTCCGCACTCTTACACGTCTTTTGGCAGCAGACAACGACCTTTCCGTGGTCAAGGCCATGTCGGTTCTGGCGATTTCCGTCAGTGCCAATACTCACCACCGGAAAGACCTTTTCCTTTCCGAGGGCGTGGTGAACAACAACCGCGAAGACCCTTTGGTCCAGTTCGTGGGCAAGGTCGAGGTTCACAGACTAATGGTAACCAGTTGTCCGCCAACCAAACCATGCATTGCCACTTTTGTGAGTGCAAATTCCATTTGAAACGGGACTGTCCTTTCAAAGGAAGCGGAGCAAAGACTGGATTTGTTTCCACTACATGTGAAGAAGGTCTTGTTTTGGCACCAGATCAGTCCATTGATGGTCTTCTTTTGGAGGATTGTGCCATTAATGGTTTACAGGGTTCTGTTTTGCGAGATACAGGTTGTACCACAGCTGGTGTAAGGAAATGTTTTGTTCTACCAGACCAATATCTTGACAGTGTTCAGAAATGCAGATCGTTTGGTGGAAAAATTGAAACTTTTCCACTTGTAAAAATTTCCGTTGATACACCATACTACTCTGGGTCGCTTACCGCCTGTGTTATTGAGAATCCAGTTTGCGATTTGATTTTGGGAAATCTACCAGGTGTTGCGACAGTACATGGTGGTGCCAGAGGATCTTTCATTCCTTGTCTCATTAGTACAAGATCAAAAGTTGTAGAGCAGGGAAAACCAACAAAACCGCTCAAGGTTTCAAGACTGAATGAACTAAAAGTTACGCCAGATGTTTTGAAGACCATGCAGAGAAGCGACGAGACATTGACGACTGTACTGTCTACTGCAAAGCAGAGTGTCTCTGACAAACCAACGAACAAGCCGACGTACATATTGGACTCTGACATCCTCTACAGGCATGTACCTGGACAAGACAACAAACAGATTGTGGTTCCCAAACCACTGAGGGAAACGGTATTACATACGGCCCATGATGCATTATTCGCAGGTCATTGTGGTATCAAGCGAACGTTAAAAAGAGTTCTGGATTCATTTTTTTGGCCAGGGGTCACAAGAGAAGTCGCACAGTATTGTCGCTCTTGTGACATTTGCCAAAAAACAACTCAAAAAGGTCGCGTCCCATGTGCACCTTTGCACAAAATGCCCCTAATTTCGGTTCCCTTTCGGAAGGTGGCCATTGACCTTGTCGGCCCTTTCCCACCATCTTCCTCGGGAAATCGGTATATTCTCACTTTGGTCGACACGGCGACAAGATTTCCCGAAGCAATTCCCCTGAAGAAAATCGATACTGTATCTGTCGCTGAGGCACTGCTCTCTATTTTTTCCAGAGTAGGACTTCCCGACGAAATTCTGTCAGATTGCGGGACACAGTTCATTTCAGACCTCATGAAGGAAATATACAGACTGCTGTCGATCTCTTCTGTTTCAACCACGCCATACCATCCCCAGTCCAATGGAATGGTTGAAAGATTTAATGGAACATTAAAGTCCATGTTGAGAAAAGTCACAAGGCAGGAGCCTCAAGAATGGGATCGTTTTATACCTGCATTGCTCTTTGCATACAGGGAAGTGCCGAACGAAACTTTGGGGTTTTCGCCTTTTGAACTGCTTTTTGGACACTCACCACGGGGTCCTTTGGATCTGTTAGTCACACAGTGGACGAACAAGACGGACATACCTGAAGACAAGAACGTTTACCAATACGTCTATGACCTACATAACCGAATAAAAGACGCATGTGAACTTGCCCAACAGTCAGCTGACAGGAAAACTGATTTGTACAAGGACTTTGCTGACAGGAAAGCAAAGGCACGTTCATTCAGTGTAGGTGACAAGGTACTTGTCCTGCTGACAGACGAGCACAACAAACTTCGTGTCATGTGGAAAGGTCCTTTTGATGTCATTGAAAAACTTTCTGGAGTGAACTACAAAGTGAAAATGGCAAATACTGAAAAGGTGTTCCATGTAAACATGCTAAAAAAGTATGTTGAACGTACAAATGTTGCCATTAATGATTCAATTAAATGGATGTGTCCAGTGTCTGAAACAGATGTGGCTGTTACAGAAATCATTGATTCTGATTTTGTACTTGATGTCACATACAGAGACAGAGCAAAGACTGTGCAAACAGCAAATGTGGGATTGTTAACATCTACCAGTATAGATGATACTGTACCTCTGCCCACTCTTTCTGTCCGGTGAGAAACTTATCGTGATGTTGTTGTGTGTGATGAAGATTCAGAAGGAACAATTGGAAGGTATTTTGAAGGACTTTCAGGATGTTCTGACTGATACCCCAGGGACAGTGACAGCAATTGAACCCCATACTATTCACTTGAGTACGGAAAACCCGGTCCGAGTCAAACCATACCCTCTCCCATTTGCGAAAAAACAGGTTGTTGAAAGAGAGATTCAGGTCATGCTCGGGTTGAAAGTTATTGAAGCGTCCTCGTCACCATACAGCTCACCAGTTGTATTGGTGGACAAACCTGATGGCTCGGTGCGGTTTTGCATCGATTACAGGAAGTTAAACAAAATCACTGTGTTTGATGCAGAACCTATCCCAGACATTGATGAACTTCTTTGTCAACTGTCAGAAGGAAAATATTTTGTCAAAATAGATTTGACTAAAGGATATTGGCAAATCCCGATGGCTGAAGCAGACAAAGAAAAAACAGCTTTTCAGACACCTTTTGGTCTGTTTCAATGGACGAAAATGCCATTTGGTTTACAAAACGCCCCAGCTTCTTTTGCCAGAATGATGCGCGCACTAAAACTTCATGAGTGTGGAGCAGTAAGTTTTTTTGATGACATTTTGCTTGCTGCAAAGTCATGGAATGATCTTCTGGAAAACTTGAGAGCTGTTTTTTTTGTAAACTCCGGAATTTTGGTCTGACGGCTAGACCGTCCAAAATTCGTGCTGGATTCCAGACTCTTGAGTTTTTGGGTCATGTCATTTCTGTTGGGAAAATGACACCAGAGGAAAAGAAAGTAGAAAAGATCTTGGCCTTGAAGAGACCCAGTACAAAGAAACAGATCAGATCACTCATTGGATTGTTGTCCTATTACAGAAGATATGTACCGCACTTTGCGTCATTGACAGCCCCTTTGAGTGACTTAAGAAAAGGAACAAAAAACAAAAGTATCGTCTGGTCAGATGAGTGCCAGAAAGCTCTGGAATGTGTTCAAGACACTCTCAATTCATTCCCTGTGCTGCTTTTGCCCTCTCTTTCAGAGGATTTTGTTTTGAGAACTGATGCCAGTTCCAAAGGCATGGGGGCTGTACTGTTGCAGGAAAAGAATGGATTGTTACACCCTGTCCAATATGCAAGTTAAAAGTTCTCTAACACACAAGTCAAATACTCAACAATTGAGAGGGAGTGTCTTGCCATTGTTTGGGCTTGTGAGAAATTTGCCAGATTCCTGACTGGAAGACAGTTTCGGTTACAAACCGACCATAGGCCATTGACGTTTTTGCAGTCGTCCAAGACCAAAAATAGCAGGCTGTTGAGATGGGCTTTGTCATTGCAGGAGTTCAAGTTTGACATTGAGCCATTACCTGGAACTCAGAATGTCATGGCCGATTTTTTGTCTCGTGCGTGAGTGCACAGTATCCTTCGTGCTGCTGTAACTGCTGTTTGTTTTCGTTGTGGACAGATTTTTTTATTCTGCTGTTTGTTTTCATTGTGGAAAGACTTGATTGATATTTTGGCAGCGTTATGACTGCTATTGTCAGTCTGAATTGATAAGTAGTTGTGACTGATCTTTCTCTAAAAGTGCATATGTATTGGCATTGGTGGCTCTTTGTAGGATGCTATTTTGTGAATGTGTGCAGAATACTTCATTTGATGTCTTACAAGTGTTGTTTTTTTCCATGTCGGTCTATTATGAAGAATGGAAAAAAAAGTGTTTAACTTTCGAGTGGACTGCTATATTGTATATTTTTGCTTGAACAAAGACTTTTCACTTGCCAAATTTTTTTTTTCATCATGTGAGTCATGAGGAAATTCTCATTTTGTGATGTTGTTGGGACATATGATTATGTGTCAACAGGCTAGAAAAAACTGTTTACATTTTGGTATATATAAAAATCATTGGTATTTGGAATAATCAGTATCATATGTTTTTCGTGTCAATGTAACTTGTGATTTGTGGTGATGGAGTATGAATTTGTTTTTTAAAAAAGTAAACAAAACTGATTGTATTTTTTTTTCTCAAACTAAGATTTTGAAATGTGATTTTGGATCTTTATGATGTTCATAAAGGCTAGTTCTATGTATTCATGGAAACTCTTGAATGATGAAAAATTGATGATTGATGGCTGAGGTTGTATATTAACTAGATATGTATGTGTATTTAAAAAAAAAGTTTTCTTGGCGAAAGTTTTTTTTTCACCCCAGGATGGGGGGTGTCATGTGATGTAGCCTCACTTGGCGACATGTGACGTTCCGTCGCGTACGCCCTTATTTGTTATAAAGCATTTCCCTAGGTAGTGAAGAGAAAAGGTAAAAGAAACAATAATTTGTATGGCCTGACCAGTGTGATCGGTGTCGCTGATGGCTATAGACGTAGGGCGATCATTGGTTGAATGGACGGACGTTGTCCATTGGTCAGCAACCATGGGCTGGCTGGTAATGCGTAGAGTTAGACGAGTACTCACTGAACGTGTACTCAAAAAGAGCACAGGAGGGAAAAATAAGGAATAGGAAGGAGATGGCTTGGGGACACTGACTGGACAGGTTGTTTGAAGAACGAGTTCCACCTTCAATTCACCATTACCAGGTGAGGTATAGACAGATGGGGAGAAAAAAAAAGAGAGAGTTAAGAAGAGGGAAAAAGGGAAAAGAATTTATCATTATTCAGATTTTGAAATAGATTACTTACACGGACTTCATTCGTGTTTCAGCCCTTCCCAGTGCTGTGGCAGCACCAGTTAGGCGACTGAGGCAGTTGCACAAATATTTGGGCTACAGTGCTGCGGCAGCACCTAATCGTCTCCAGGGTTGGAGAATCAAGCTGTAGAAGACAACGACTGCACCAGTCGTGAGAAAAGAAAGCATTTGTCATGTTGACTCATAATGACTTTTAATTGTCCCCCTTAGATTGGAACTCACTTGATATACCTATATTTTAAGCCATCTTTTTGATTTTTCTTTGAAAATATATACATTGTTTCTCCAGTGAGGAGGAGAAACCGGTAAAAGATATATTTGTGAAGTATTATGTATAATGAGATGAAATTTGGTCCCAACTAGTGGATCTGTGGAATGATTGTACCTCCACTGGAGAGGAGGAATGAAAAATAATTCCTTGAAAACAAACCAGTTGAATGTGATGGAAAATTGATTATTGTTTAGTAAATTATTCCCCGGAGAGGAGGGGGAGAAGAAGAGTTATTGTAGTGCGCCTTCTGGTTGTTTGGAGAGAGTGCGTGTGCACGGAGTAAATGCTGAGCTGAGTGTGTGCATGCATTTATGCACAGTGTGACACGCTGAAGGAAGTAACTGCCAGATACAAGCTGACCTGCGCACAAGCTGCAAGGAAAAGCTGGCAAGAGAAAACTGAAAGCCTGAATCTCGACAAGGATGGCAGCAAGCTGTGGAAACTGACTAGAACCCTCAGTAACGAAACAACAAATCAGTCCACAATAACAATACAAGAAAATGGAAATTACCTCTCTGGAGAGAAAGCAGCAGACCACTTCATAGACGTCTATGAAAACATCAGCAATCTGGAAGTCCCTCCTGAACAATGAGCTGCAGTGCACAGGGCCCCAAGGTGAACTTCATGAGAAAGAGCCCCAAGAGGAAGTCATGACCACAGCTTTCACAGAGAACGAGCTGGAGGAAACGTTGCAGAGCCTCAACCTGAAGAAGTCACCTGGACCAGACGGAATCACCAATGAAATGATTCTGCATCTTGGGATGAAGAGCAAGGCAGTCCTAACAATTTTTAACTCCAGCTGGAAGACAGGATCAGTACCACAGTGTTGGAGCGAAGCAGACATGATCCCCATTCACAAAAAGGGAAAGGACAAGTCGAAGGCTGACAGCTACAGACCCATCAGCCTTACAAGCTGCTTAGGAAAGCTGATGGAGAGACTTGTCAACACAAGGCTTGTCTGGCACCTTGAGGAGCATCAGCTGCTGAGCCCTAAACAGGCGGGCTTCCGCCAACACGTATCAACAGAAGATCAGATCACATTCATCACTCAAAGCATAGAGGACGCTTTCCAAGAAAAGAAGAACACGCTTGCTGTCTGGATTGACATGGAGAAGGCGTTCGACCAAGTCTGGAAGGACGGACTCAGGCTTAAACTACGGCGATGTGGTGTGTCTGGGAGGATGTACACCTGGATCAGCCAGTACCTACACAACCGCCAAGCCCGAGTAAAGATTCAGGGCCAAAAGAGCAAGAAGAAGGTGCTGAGACAGGGAGTACCACAAGGAGGAGTCCTTTCGCCAACGCTGTTCCTCATCTTTATAGATGACATCGTCAGAGATCTGCCAAGAGGGGTCAGAGGAGCGATCTACGCAGATGACCTGGTACTATGGTGCTCTGAAGAGTACACCACTACAGCACAGGTACGCCTCCAGACTGCGCTCAATAAGATCAGCGACTGGACCAAGGAATGGCTTGTCTCTGTCAACTCAAGCAAAACAACCTACACAGTCTTCAGCCTATCCAGCAAGAAGCAAGAGACGAAGCTGACTCTGAACAACCAAAGGCTTGCAGAGGAACCCACACCTACCTACCTGGGAGTGACCTTTGACCGCAGGCTCACTTGGAAACAGCAGATCACCAGATGCTGTAGCAGGGCCAAGCTGACTGGCGATCATGAAGAAACTTGCAGGAACAGACTGGGGGGCTGACGAACGTATCCTGAAGAGACTCTATATGGGGAGAGTCCGACCTGTAGTTGAGTACGGGACATCAGCATGGGCATCAGCTGCAAAGTCTGACCTTGACCATCTCAACAAGATACAGAACCAAGCTCAGCGTGTCATAACTGGCGCCATGAGATCCACCCCAATTCTGAAGATGGAGGAGACTACTGGGTCACAGTCATTGGAGGACAGAAGGGACAAAAAGATCCTCATCCAGTCAGCAAAATTCAAACGCCAGAATGAACGACAGAATGAGCAGACCCACCAAGAGCCGGCTGAAAAGAGGCAGCTTCATACACCAGTCAAGACGCCTTGAAAGACAAATCCCAGTCTTGATGGAACACGAAGCAAAGCCTGTCGCGGCAAATGTCACCCACCCATCTTGGAAGAGGCAGGTGTTCCCAACAGTCATCACCAGCATTCGCGGAGTGGAGAAGAGAGGAACACAGTCAGACACCCAACGGAAAGCCCTGGCCATGGAGTACATCTGCAACCAATACCCCCAGGAAGACTGGACCCATGTCTTTACAGATGGCTCCGCCACAGAAGCAACGAGGGATGGTGGAGCTGGAATCTTCCTCCGATACAAAGACGGAGATGAAGAAATTGCAATCCCAACAGGAAAATACTCCACCAACTTCCGCGCTGAGCGAGAAGCTCTCTGTGAGGCAGCCACAACAGTCTCGCAGAACTCCATAAGAACAACAGGGCAGGTGGTAGTGTTCTCAGACGCTCTCTCCGTGCTCCAAGCCCTCAAGAACTCCCGCTGCAAAGAACAGAACCATCTTACTTCAGCCCTTGTTGCCCTGAGTGCCAGAGTGGAGAAAGTGGTGATACAATGGGTACCAGCACACTGTGGTATCAGAGGCAACGAAAAAGCGGATATTCTGGCAAAAGACGGTGCACAGAAGGAGCAGGCCAACAACCTGGTGTCATACGATGAAATCAAGACAATCATCAAGGCACAGCAAGGAATAAAGTGGCGCCTCCAGCACCCCAAACACAACCCAGAAGACAAATACCATTTGCTGGGACGACGGGAACAGGTCAAGATCTTCCGCCTGAGGACTGGACACAATCGCCTGCTCCACCACATGCACACAAAATTTGGCATTGGACAGACTGGAGAGTGCCCTTGTGGTGAGGGACCAATGACAACCGACCACATCCTTCAAGACTGTATGACGCATGCAGCATCCAGAAGGAAGTACTGGCCAACACCGACAGCAGTGGAAGCCAAGTTGTACGGCACCCTGGAGGAGCTGCGGTGGACGGCAGCCTTCATCGAGGACACTGGGCTGCTCATCTAATGGGAAGCGAACGACGAAGAAGAAGAACACTTATGACACTGTTTGAAAATTTCAAACCAATTTAAATCGTTATATATTTCGTTCCATTTTAAGACTGCAGTAGGATGAACCTCTGATCTTGTAAGCATTGCCTGGACACTTTTGCTTCCTTCTTTGATTACTTTCCAAGTTTTAGTATCTTTTACACTACATCTAGGATCAATCTCAATTCTACATTTCTATTGGAATTCCAAGATGGCGCTGATAATGCCGTCATAGGGAAGAAAGTTAGTTCGCCTGATATTTGGATAAAGTTCCTTAAATTCTCTAAAGGTAAGGAATTTATTATTATTTAAATTATACAATTGGTAAATGAATGGAATATTTTCCTCAACCGATTCTTTAATGAATATTACATGCCTGTCTCCTAGTATGTATATGTGCTTGTTGCACTCAGCCAAAAGTTCTACAGGCTTCAGTGGGGGGCATTGCATGCACAGATGTTTGTAGTGCTTCAGCACGTCTGTCCAAAAAAAGTTCTTACAACTTTCCAAACAAACATGTACATATTCTTCTCCCAGTTTTGACAAATTTACAAAATTAGAAAATAAGGCATACACAAAAGTTTGCAGACTTCCTTCATAAGTTAGCTGTTTAAACCAGGATACTTTTAATGAAGTAATATAAGCATGTAAGTCAACCATCTGCAATCCACCATCAACATATGGTTTACACACTATACTTCTTTTTATCTTGGCTGGTCTATTGCTCCATAAGAAGGAGAACAAAGCTGTCTGTAGTTCTTTAACAAAATTTACTGGGGGATCAGGTAGATATATCAAAAGATAAGTTAGTTTAGACATAACCAGTGTTTTCAATACTGTTATCTTACCTAAGGGAGAAAGTCTCTCTTGCTCCATCTACCCAGTACCTTTTTAATGTCATTCAATTTGCCTTCAAAATTTATGTGTTATTCTTCTAATGTCAACACAAAACTGTATACCCAATATTCTAAAGTTCCAGGATTCCAGTCAAAGTTTTCATCACGCATATATCTTACATTTGAGTGCTTCATACTTCCAAACCACACAATGTTTGTTTTTTCATTATTAATTCTTAAACCAGACATTTGGACAAAAAGTCTCAATACATTCATGGTTTCTTTGAACGACTTTTCTGTACCATCGAGACATATATTGGTATCATCTGCGAATTGCGACAGGACCTCTTGTCCTCTCACCATGACACCTTTGATGTCAATATTTTGTCTAATAAGAAGCGACAGGACCTCTGCACCGATCAGGTATAGGTAAGGAGAGCAAGGATCCCCTGCCGTACTCCACGTCTGACTGGAAACCATTTTGAATATTGTCCATTAACAGAAACACAGGATGTCATATCTCTGTAGAAGGAGATAATCCACCTTATGATATCGGGGCCGAAATTGAAAAATTTAAGCGCGTTATTAAAAAAGGTCCAAGAGATGCTATCGAATGCCTTTTCAAAATCAACACTAAGTAGTAGACCTGGGATGCTTTCTTCTTCTTCAGTATATTGAAGTACATCATAGATTTTTCTAATATTCTCCGCAATATGTCTTCCTCCCATGAAGCCCTTTTGGTCCTCATGAATTATTTTTGGTAAGACACATTTAATACGATTAGCAATTGAGGCCGATGCTATTTTGTATGCCGTATTTAACAGGGAAATTGGTCTCCAATTTTTCAAATATTGTTTTGGCTTATCCTCCTTGGGAATACAAACAATGACACCCTGTCTCTGTGTGACTGACATACTCTGTTTATCAAAACCATCATTCAGAGATCTGACAAGAAAGGCGCCAATATCTGTGAAGAAGAACTTATAAGATTCAACAGTGAAACCATCTGATCCAGGGCTCTTGTTGTTTTTTCATATTTTTTATGGCCTCACCCACTTCGTTTAAAGTCAATGGACCTTCCAGTTGGTCACTTTCTTCTTGTGTTAATTTATTAGCATCCATTATCATACTATTAATATCTACATTTCTTGCTTCCTGTTCTGTATATAGTTGTTCATAAAATGTTTCAACATCTTTTAGGATACCCTTTTGATCGGATATAATATTTCCATCATCTCTTTCAAGAAAATTCATAGAGCGATCTACAAAATTTGTATTTTCCAAGCTGCAAAAGTATTTACTAGGTTTCTCCCCTTCGCGAATCCACTTTACTCTTGATCTAACAATAATTCCCTCTATTTTCTTTTCCCGTAGTTCTTCTAGCTCCAATTTTAATTGTTCTAGTTCCCCTAAATTTTCTTCATTCACATATGAACCCAAGTTGGAAATTTTTGTTTCAAGTTCCTTTTCCCGTTTTAAGTCATTTTTTCTTATAGCATGAATAGGCTATTGTTTTTTCTCTTATTTTTAGTAGCACCATTTCAAAAAATAACTGATCTGAAATTGTAAACTGTAACATATCATTTGCCACCTCATTAATATTCTGAAAGTTGTATACTGATAAGGCGTATTCTTTTTTTTAACTCTGAAATGACTCCTTTTATTTTATCTACAAATTTCTTGTCTCTTATTAACGAATCCAACACCCTGCGCCAGATCTTGAGATCAACAGCCCTCTCACTCTGCAACAAGATCCGGATTTTCAACACAAACGTGAAGTCTGTTCTTCTATATGGTTCAGAAACATGGCGGGTAACCAAGACCAACACCAACAAGCTACGGATATTCATCAATAGATGTCTCAGAAACATCCTCAACATCAGGTGGCTGGAAGTCATCTCTAACGTACAACTGTGGGACAGGGTGAGGCAAGTCCCAATTGAAGCTGAGATAAAGAAACGGAAATGGGGATGGATCGGCCACACGCTACGGAAGCCTGTATCCAACGTAACCAGGCAGGCTCTGGATTGGAATCCACAAGGAAAGCGGAAGGTGGGTCGACCAAAACAGACTTGGCGCAGGAGTGTCGACGCTGAGGTGATGGTCGCCGGAATGACGTGGGCCGAGCTAAGGAGGACCTGCCAGAATCGCGTGCGTTGGAGGAGTGTCGTCGCGGCGCTATGTTCCTCAAGGAATCAAGAGGCATAAGTCAAGTAAGTCAAGTAATAAAGAATTGTTGAATTTCCAGTACTGTCTATCTCTCATTCTCTAAGGCTTATATCAATAATGGAATGGTCTGAACGGTAGCTGAGTCCAATATTGGATCTACTGATATCCGACAGCAGACTTTCTGATATCAAAAAGTAATCTAACCTGCCTTGTTTTATAGTATTGAATTTGCGCCATGAGTATTTTCTTAAATTTGGGTGTAATGTTCTGAACACGTCAATCAACTCATGATGAGCAGTTAACTCCAGTATTGCTTAACGCGATCTAGGTCTATTTGGAGCACTGGAATAGTTCCTTGAATCAAGTTTCCCATCAAGAACAACATTCCAGTCTCCTCCAAAGATCAAGTTAGTATTACCAGACTGTTCAAGTTTAGCACTTAACGCATAAAAAAGTCTGGGTTATCTCCTGCACTAGGTCCATATACATTGACCAAAGTGAATCGTTTCTTGAGAAACTCCACATCTAAAAAAATAGGTACTGTCCCTTGAGGTCCTTTACAACGTTAAGTACTTTGTACTCAAAATTATTATTAAATCGAATTGCAACCGCATTTTCATTTGTGTCTGATCCTGCCAGCCATACTGAAAATCCCCAGTTTGACCTAATAAAATTTTCTTGTGTATGGGGTAGATGAGTTACTTGTAAAAAATATGTGTAACTATTCTGATTCCTCAACAATTCAAAGACATCTTTCCTTTTCTTGAAGTAATTTATCCCATTGCAATTATAATAACATATTTTGAATCACATTGATTTGTTTATCTTGCTATCCATTTTTTTCTTCTAGAAAAAACTCCCAGAGTTATATCCAACACCCTTTTGTAATTGTACAAAGTGCCTTTCGAATATGCTCCACTCTTATTCTTCAGTAGGAAGCTACTCTTTATACTTGAGGATGTATGACAAAACTCATTGAAAAGAGTATACTTATCTTGTAACAAAGCACCTTGATTTTGAACAAAGCATGAAAAAAATGTATTCCTCAGGTATTTTCTCTCACTCCACAGCCCATGACAAAACATTGTAAGATACACAAATTACACAATAACACAGTACACGACAAAGATGACACATAAACAAAAACATACATACATAAATGTTCATTCATATTGGGGCAACTTTGCTGACAACTCCCCGCATACAAACTGAAAGTAGACTAAATTTAGACACTGAAGAACCATACAAAATAACAAAATTGTACAAAAAGCGCAAACCGTACAAAATCATAGCGCTCATTCTCATGACCTCATTCAGAACTTATGGTTACTAATCTCATAGTGACAAGTTCACGGTCCGAATGGGGTCAGCTATTCCTCCTTATATGTTTGCTTAATGAAAACAATTGAAAGAGCCATCATCCCTAGTTGGTGTTCTTTATCCTAATAGCAAAGGAAAAACAATAACCCTACACCTGTATCTCTCTCTCTCCCTCCCTCCCTCCCTCTCTCTCTCTCTCTCTCTCTCTCTCTCTCTCTCTCTCACCACACACACACACACACACACACACACACACACACACACACACAAACTACCAAAAGGTACCCCATTAATATTATACATAGGGTTTTCAGTTTCGTTTTTACACGTTTGTAGTCAAGCTTCCATACAAATTATAAGCAAACATGAGGAATCATCCTCATCACATGATATGCTAACCCCGGCTACCTCGTAACCATAAAGAAAAACACGCAAAACAACCAATAATCACTGCACTGCCTCAGTGTCTTAAACTAAATGCAATGTATCAGTAAATGAACAACATTAACCATTCAAGAGAATCATACAGGGTATCCCCCTGAAATAGACATGGAAGAACCATTCTATTTGTATAAACATATAATTGATGCTGAAATCCAAAACTATGAACGAACTAAGATGATTTATGTTTTCACTTCTTAGTTAAATACTTGCAGCCACACCCTAGAATTAGTGAAATTGTCACTGACAATGTGATATTGGTGTTAGGTAACACTGTTAAACTGCTAAAGCGTCATACTCATAGGTTTCCTGTTTTCACACAATCTTACACTTTACAGTTCAGACACATGGACATGATTCGCCTACCTTTTTACCTCTATGAAAATGATTGCCGTTCAAACAGTCCTATCTCTTCCCACTGGTGGATGGCTTTGGTGACGCCACAGTCTCTTCGCACTCTGTTACACACTTAGAGAGATCTGCAGTCGAATCCACCTGGACTATCTTCCCCGTCAATGTTTTCATGATCACTTTCCCACTTTTAGTCCAGGCTCTGTCACAGACTCGTTTGTTATCCCTTGTCACACACAACAGAGCGTAGGCCCGGGGTGTCAAGTCTTCCACCATCAAGACCTCCGTCGCGCATTCGCCTGGACACGAACCGTACAATGATCCCCCGTGGCCGTTTTGCAGCGTCCGAGGCCCCCTTCTTGGGACCACCCACCCGGTGTACTGCCTCAGTATCTCTGGGGTCCACCTTGATCTTCAGCTTCTCTTTGAAGAGAGATAGCACTTTGTTTTCGCAGTCTGCTGCTGTCTCCTCTCTGCCCTGACAATCTTCACTGACACCAAAAATTCTGAGGTTGTTGCGTCTGATATATGCAGACAACTCTTCACTTCGGCGATCAGCTAGCTCTGCCGTGAATTTCACTTCACTGATCTTATCCTTAAGCTGATCTTCCCCATCCTTCAGACCTTTCACCTCCGTTTTCAATTTGTCATTTTCAGTTTGTAGAGTGAAAATTACTGATTTCAGCTCTTCCACCCTCTCCATCACTTTCTCCAGAGTCTCGCTGACCCCACACAGTTTCAACATAATATCGTCATTAGTTGCACCCTGTTCAACTCCGAGTGAGAAAGCCTCGTCTTTATCACACATACTGTGACTGACTGAATTTACGTTCCCACCTTCTTTGCTGTCCAGCTCGGCACTGTTCTGGCTTAAGGAAAAATTCACAGAAAGTTCATCTTCCGTCTGCTGAGTATCTCCCGAAGCCTTACACTTCTTGCTGCCGGAACTAGGAGGAGGTGTATTGAACGAGGTGTCCGAACCACTAGAAGCTGACTTAGCACACTGCTTTCTCTTCCTCGCCATGCGTGTACGATTTAGTCATGTAGTAAACAATGGCGACTTCCGGTTCACTGGCGACTTCCGGTACACTTTCCGCCCAAATTACTGTGAAATTTACGGGTAAAAGTGCCCAAAATGCATCACAACTTCATAATTGCTTCATGCGGGGGGTCAGCTGTTGATTGCACTGTTAATCAACATACACTGTGGCTTCTTTTTTACCCGAAAAAGCAAAATTGCCACTTTTCTACGGAGCTCCCAACACTGACATGTTACTTGCGACGTGACCAGCGCTCACCCCCTGAGTCTGTGTTGTGTCATAATTAAGTGACAGACAAAATTGTTGCCACTTGGTTTCTTTTGCTTCTTCAGCTACTCTTTCGAATTGTTCAGTTTTCTAATTCATGTCTGTTTTAATAGCTAGATCAGGGCAAGGTTTTCTTCTTTCAATCTGCCAAATTCTCACAGCCTTACTTATCTCTTTCCAGGCTGTTTCCATGTCTATATTCCACCAAAGGGGTTAAAAGATTTGTTTGGTTGTAGTATTGTTTCTTTTGCATCTTCTAATCCTTAACATTCCTACGATACCCCCTTCATTGCTATATTGAAAAGGATCCTTTTGTTTTGTTGTGTAACTTTTGATAATTTCCGTAAACTGAATACAATAGGGAAATGGTCACTTCCATGATGAAATGGTAACTTCTATCATACACATGAACGCACACGTGCATACACACACGCACGTAAGTATACGCTCACATACAAAGACACACACATATACACACATATATGTACACAAACATATGCAGATACGTGTGTATGCTCACACAAACCATATATGTACACAAACATATGCAGATACGTGTGTATGCTCACACAAACTCACAAATCACACACACACATGCACACGCACTTCTGCAAACGCACACACACACGCACATACACATAGGCACACACATGCACACGCACACACACACATACGCGCGCACGCACACACACGCACACACGCACGTGCGCGCACACATACACACACAAGCATGCGCACGCTCGCACACACACACACACACACATGCGCACGCGCACACACATGGGCCCGTGTCCACACATCCATACACACACGTGTACATTCATTACACACACATACATACAAAAGAAATAAAAAAAAAGACACAACCAATGGTAGGTAGGCACTCAAGGTCTGACCAGCGCATTGGGCTAATGCGCAAGTCAGACATCTGCTAAGTCGTAGCCACGAGACCCTCTCATCTTAGCTGTTAATTCATTTATCCATCAGCATCATGTCCAGTGTGGTCTCAAAACGTAGCAGATGTGATGTAGCGTATATGGACTAGTCTGCATGCAGTGACGCCTCCTTGATGAAACTGAAACTGAAACTCTATTGCCATTCACCTATCACCTATTCCGGAGTCTTGAAGACCTTGGGGCGCCACAGAAGACTTCACAATCAGCTTTCCCATCCTCCCGGTTCTTGGACGCTCTTATGCAGTTGCTGTGTGTGAGGCCAGTCCATGTACTAATGTTGTCCTCCCATCTCTTTCTCTGTCTTCCTCTCCTTCCTCCTCGCAATGTTCCTTGTAGAATGGTCTTGGCAAGTCCTGTCGCCAATCTTGACCTTGATACATGACCATACCATCTCATTTTCCTTCTTTCCATTGTGGACAACACGTCTTTGCATGGTCCAATGGCTTGCCTTACTCTGGTCTAGTCCTCCAGGTTGGTAATGTGGACTTTTTATGAGATGCGAAGGATCTTGCGGAAGTATCTTAAATTAAATGCTTGAATCCTTTTCTCAAGTTCAGCTGTCAGAGTTTACGTCTTACATTCATAGAGAAATGTGGTAATGATTAGGGAGCGCATCAGTCTATTACCATTACTCCACCCTAACTCTCTCCTCCACCCCCTACAAAAGCAAGCGAGTCATTGGTTAAGACGACTCTTGCATTACACCCAGCGTTAGGAATTACGTCAAGTGTCAGCAACGTGCGCAAGACGATTTTGCCCAACAGGTGAATTCAACCTTGGTTGCAGCATCAATAAGCCTACAATCACTTCTGCCCCCTATCTGTGACAAAGATGATCAGATCTCAAATCTGCCTCTGTACCTTTCTCCACTGTCACTATCGAGAACCTGAGGCCTTGAGCCTGGAATGGCATATTTCGTAACAGATAGTATGGGTTTCTCTAACCTAAATAAGCAAATGATCTCAACAGATTCGGGGCTATTAAAGAGAAACCAATGAACAAAAGTGAGTGAGTGAGTTTACAAAAGCGAGGGAAAGGGGAGCGTTTATAAAAATCTGTTAATATGATGCATGGAAAGCACTTTTGCTATTTGCACAGTTTCTGGTTTATGGGTTATTGTTTTGATAGAATCGTGTACAAAAACTGAAGCAGCGCACAAAGCTGTACTGACTGACTGACTGAAACCAATTTATTGTCAGATTACCTCATGGTTGTACTGACTCAAAGCTTTGCACAGACAGATACTGTATACACTCTGCATAGTAAACAGCTTTCTATCAAGAACAATAAAGACCAAGCAAAGCACAAAACCGAGACAGGCTACAAAAGGACAGGTTCGAAGCACCAATCACCGAGTGAATTGTCAGGTTTTGCTTTGCGACAGTAAAACAACGTCAAAGAAAAATCAGCAGAAAAAGCAGAACATAAACAGCTGTCAATTGGTAGAGGACGATTGGGCTTCTGGGTCAAGAAGCGCCCAACTTTACACTGACAATAATTCAAGAGTGTCTATTAGAACTTCACTATCAAACGAGGCTAATTCTGATCGGATGTGGCAGATTTTAAAAAGGCACCATTAGACTATTGCTTACCCTCAAGTCGACGCTACTTAAGACAACCAATCAGAAGACGGTCTGTGCGTTGCCTCCAGTCAAAACATACAATTCACACATACAACATGGAATCTCCATTGCCTTGCGTCTTCGCTGAGAGCCATTAAATTTTCACACACACACACACACACGCACGCACAGAGAGAGAGGGGGGGGAGAGAGAAAAAAAGAGAGAGAGAGAGGGAGAGAGAGAAAGAAAAGAAGAGAGAGAGAGAGAGAGAGAGAGAGAGAGAGAGAGAGAGAGAGAGAGAGAGAGGAGTTGTACTCTCAATAAATTCAACAAAGCTCAAGATACGAGCAATCTTACTACGGAAATTCAACACCTTGTTCACGTTCTTGTTCGAAAGGGGTCGGATTTAACCTTCTGCTGTGTTCCATCTCTCTGCCGTGTTCTAGCAAATGAACAGACGGACAGAATAGCACAAAAGAGGTGCAAAGAGTGCGAAAAGATCCCTTTGTAAACGAGAGATCCACCACTACCACCACCACCATCAGCACCACCACCATCACTTCCACCATCACCACCACCACCACCACCACCACCACCACCATAACAATAACAACGTTTTAAACAGCCCAATAACAACAATGCAACAAAAACATTAACAACAGCAACGACAGCAAATCAAGAAAACAATAACGACAGTAACGATGACGATGACAACAACAACAACAACCATCACCATGCCACAAAAGCAATAAAAACATCGATACAACAATAGCAACAGCAGCAAAATAACGAAAAATAATACCAACAACACAACAATAACTACAACACAACAACCACATAACAACAACACAGTAAGAGCAACACAACAGCAGCAACAACACCAAGAACACAACAGCGACAACAAAAACAAGAACACACTACCAACTCAACACGACTAGAAATGCACAAAAACAACAACGTAAAATTATAACACGTCAGAAAGGCAACAACTACCTTGCCCCCACCCCCACCCCACCACCACTCACCACCCCCACCACCACCACCACCACCACAACAAGAGCAACACACCGACAGCAAACACAAAAACATCTACAAAACGACAATGACAAGAACAACATCATGAATAAAGACAACAACAACAGCAACAACAAAGACAAAGACTTGAAAAAAAGTAGGCTTGTAATATTTATGGTTCCACTTGATTAAGACATCTCGCAACCAGAACCCTTTTTGTCAAAGCCATAGTGTGTGAGATCTTTTCAAAAACTGCCTCGATCCCATCCACCATCAAGGGCTTCGACTCTGGGTGCATTCTGCACCACCCCAGTTTATAGCCTGTATGCTGAGGCAGGAGAACCATCTCTCTCAAATCATCGGCTGAAACGTACCTTGAACTACTGTTTGAATCTATCCCCTGAACCCGAAAACCCTGCATATGACTGTGTTTTTGACCCCAAAGTTCGATGACCACCCCAGTTCCATCCCAGCCCTGGAAATTCGTATTCTTCCCCATTTGAACAATACAGATATAGACCTTGAAGTGGTGTGTGATTTTTCCAATTTCCTGAGGATCCACCATGGACTTCTTTACTCCAGAAATCCGATTTGATTTACTTCGTACCGTAAAGATTCCACTAGCTCCTTAGCTTACACGTCCTTTTTTCTCGAACTACGTTCCAAGTTTCCATCCATCACAAGAGTTTTCACCGACGGTTCCAAATCTGAGGAGGCAAAAGATCGTCCCCAGAGATGTTATAAAGACATTCCCACTGACAGCTTCATCTACACTGCTGAGTTGACAGTCTTGGTCCTGGCTCTTCAAATGGTTTCTAAATCCAAACATAAAGATTTCTTCTTTTTTTTTTTTCCTAAGGAAAGAATATTTCATGTTCTAGCTTTTGTTCTTTTTCATCGTTTTTTTTTTTTTTTTTTTTTTTTTTTAAAACCGTACGTATTCCATTGTTGTTTTTCGTATTTCCATTATCAATGTGTCCAAGAACAGCTGATCCGAGATTGTCAGCGCTAAGTCTTCAACTGGAATATTTTCAAGTGTTCTTCTATCATACACTAGGGCCGCGTATCGTTCTTTTGATTGTCTAATTGTTTCATTAACTTTATCGACAAAAGTTTTGTCTTTAACTTGTGAAGAATTAAATTTTCAAAATGTTTTTCTTCTATTTTCTTTCCTGAATTCTAGTTCTAGTAAAACAAGAGAATGATCACTTCTGTAACCTATCGATATTTCAGCGTCTTTAGTGAAAGAGACAACGCTCTCAGACTCAAGAAAGAAATCAAGTCTGCTTTGTTGGGGTGGGTTTGGTCTTCTCCATGTAAATCTTTTCACTTCTGGATTTATTTCTCTCCATATGTCGGCTAAATCTAAATTATTCATTAACTCTATT
Organism: Conus canariensis; assembly: GCA_033310375.1. NCBI lineage: Eukaryota > Metazoa > Mollusca > Gastropoda > Neogastropoda > Conidae > Conus > Conus canariensis. Next base: position 61,647,473 of record CM065729.1, read on the forward strand.
ACCTTCTCTTGTGCTTTAGGATTATTTACATGACGATAATTATGGTAGTCTAAGTCTGGGTTTAGAACTAAGTTCCAGTCTCCTGCAATAACAATGTTTGGATTTGAGAGATTCTGTAAGTTATCTTGAATCATCTGAAAGAACGCAGGATCATCCCTGTTTGGTCCGTAAACATTTGCAAATGTCGCATCTCGATCCATAGTTGATACAGTCAAAATAATGAAGTTTCACACACACACACACACACACACACACACACACACACACACACACACACACACACACACACACACACACATACACACACACACACGCGCGCGCGCGTAAACACACATACGGCAATTGTGCATTGATTCTCAATCTTCCTCTGACAGATACCAAGGCTACCAGATACCAAGGCCATAGTTTACTGCATCTCAATCTTTCACCAAGAGATACCAGGGCTGTAGTCTATTGCATCTCAACATCACACCAACAGATACCAAGGCCATAGTTTATTGCACCTCAACCTTCCACCAACAGATACCAAGGCCATAGTTTATCGCATCTCAATCTTCCACCAAGAAATATTATCGCTGTAGTCTATTGCATCTCAACCTTCCGCAGAGAGATACCAACAAATCGACAAATGCCAAGGCTATAGTTTATTGCATCTCAAACTCCCCCCAGCAGATGCAAGCTGTAGCTTCCTGCATCTTAATCTTTCACCAACAGATTTCAAAACCATCTCGAAATTTAGCGATTTTTTTCTTTTGAAAAACTTTGATGGCTGGCCGCATGTGACAATATTACTCCATCCCACCATTTCTGTCAGAAAACTTGGACATTTTCTCTCACCTTCGCCGGGTATGAGTCCTCTACGAACAACACAGACAAATCGGGGATGTCGAAGTCTGTGCAAACAAACACAGATCAGCATTCTCCAGAATAAAATCCACACATGTCTGCCACTCAAACGTCTCTTGGTCAGGACAATAAGCTCTTGAGTCACTCCACAACGACAGGATCTTGTCCCTCATCAAGTAGACAAGGACGGCGCTGTTGCGGTTTGGGACCAACAGCTGTGCATACGGGAAACATATAGATAACTGTTGGATACTAACCCCTACGCACTGCTTTCCCCTTCTCTCTCTCTCTCTCTCTCTCTCTCTCTCTCTCTCTCACACACACACACACACACACATACGCGTAAGCACACATACGCATGGACACACACAAGCAAGCGCGCATACCCCCATCCCCCTTCCCCCCCGACGTGCGAGCACATGCACACACACACACACATACACATGCTATAGTAGTAGGATAGACAATGGTATAGGTAGGTAACCACACTCTGACCAGCGTGTCAGGAAAAGGGCGTAGGTCAGGTGTCTAAGTCTTGTCCACAAGACCTTTGTCTCAAATCTTTTCATCTTATTCATTAATAAAATTATCCATTGTTTGTAATTCCTGCACAGTGTGGTCTCATAGCCTGGCAAATGTGGTTTAGCCTACATGGACTTATCCATACACAGTGGTATCACCTAGATGAAACGGAAACTGCAGTTGATCTTACTTCATCTCAAGTCATCTTGTCTCATCTTCTTTTCTCTTATCTTTGTGTGATTAATCTTCTTGATCCATTCTTGACCTGATTTTCAAGTCATTATAGTCGATGTTTCTCGTTTGTAAAACAAAGATTGCTAAAGTGTCTGATGAACAGTTTAACTGTCTTTTACACTTCCATAGATACAACTGCATTTGTGATAGGATTTGTTGTTTGCGTTTTAAGGCTGTCTTTGTGTCTAACTGCCCATCTGATGTTTTTGAGTAATTATATCCTAGACTTCGAGCTGTGGATACAGTGGTGGCACATCTCTCCGGCGACGAGACTGTGATAGACAGAGGGAAAGATGTAGAGAGAGAATGGGTGACAAAAAAGAGGTTTTCAGAAGGCACAGAGCGCGAGAGTGAGGAGGAACAGAGAGAGAGAGAGAGAGAGAGAGAGAGAGAGAGAGAGAGAGAGAGAGAGAGAGAGATGGGTGTGGGGAGAAAGAAGAGAGAGATGGGAAAAGAGGGAGGTGGTGGAAGAGGAGGAGAGGAAGAGACAGACAGAGGTGGGGGGGGGGGGGGGGGGGGGGGAGGGAGGGAGGACTGGAAGAGAGGAATAGGAATTGGGAACAGAAAACGAGAGGAGAAAGAGGGGAGTTTAGGGGAAGAAAGACAGACGGTAATGGATAGGAGAGGCACAAATAATATTTCACAAATATTTGATTTTACTGTCCATTCAGCAATTAAACCCTTTAGACAAGGGGGCATGTTTGAACATAACTCAGTAAAATCACCTCACCCCTCACCTCACTCCTGCCACCCCTCTCCCACAACTCATTCTGACAGCTTCCTACCTCCTTCGCTCTAACCTCCCCTACACCCACCCCATCTCTTATCCCCCCTCACCCTTCCTCATACACATACTTATATTGTTGTTGTTGGTCCTTCGAATCGACGAGGACCACTTCAGTCATCAAGGGGTTGAGGGGGTAGGGGGAAGATGACTTGTGGATACGCAGGTGGCTGATCAAGCCGGTGCGTGCACGGAATGTGCGGTGACAGCTCGGACAGGCAATGTGGAAGACCTGCCCTTGATTGCTGGCGCGGGCTTTCCTTGCCTGTCTCTCTTGTTGCGCTGCAGCTGTCCTCCTTTCTTCACATAAACTGGTCCCTTTGTGGATAGAGTGGCGCCATCTAGCTCGATCCAAAGTAGTCTCTTCCAATGTGTCAGGGTTGATGTTAAAAGCTTTCATGGATGTCTTGAGAGTGTCTTTGAAGCGTTTGTTCTGACCACCATGGGAACGCTGTTGTTGTTGCAGCTCACCCTCTTTCATGGTGACCAGCCTGTCGTTCACTACGTTTGGAGGTCCAGCTAGCTTGCCAACAAGAGCTGTCTTCACTGCAAAGCTGACACCAACCTCTCTTCGCTTTTTACTTCCTCTTCCGCTCCAAGAAAAAAAGGTTTAGCCAGAGCCCCTTTCACAAAGTTCGCTGCGATATCGATGTAATTAGAACTGTTCTTCTCCGAGGCCTGTTTGCATCGTCTCTTTCCAGGAGGGTGCGCACATTTCATGTGCCAGCAAGGGTAATAGGGATAATCCTCTTCTTTTCGTCCTTGAATTTTGACCGCTGTTATAGGCTGGCCAGGGAAGAATGGTGCAGGAAATGTTTGGAACACCTTTTTTCTAGCCCTTCCTCATGCTATGGAGATGAGCAGTGCTATCCTAAAAAGTGCTGTTCAGTCGCTCTGGTGGCTGCGCAACTCCACTGCTGCTGTAGTTCAGTGGAGAATGACCCTATGGCCTGAGCCGCCTGTGTGAAGGTTTGTGGCTACGGCTGCCAGTGTACCCACACCTACTGCTTCGTCACTTGCGCGTCAACACAGGAATTAAGAATGAGATAGGGATATGGAGAATAAGGATGGATGATGATTATAATGGTGATAGAAGTGACTTAAGCAGTGACTTTGTTTAAAGTGAGGAGTTGCGCAGTTCGTCGACTCACTCTCTCGTCCAAAACCATCCGAGTCCAGCAGCAAGACGAGGTCAAGACAGCTGAAGATGGAGTCAGATGCAGTGGATGACCATGATGGCTTTTGTGTCTCACCATGCTCTACGTACTCCACAGTGCATGGCTGGGAGTCGTCTTTCTGTCCGTTGAATCAGTTTGTGATTTTCTCCGCAAAGGCCACCGAGTCCAGTCTTCACATACTGAGGTAGACAAACCTTATCTCACCAAGGATTTGAGACCCGTCGGCTACCTTCTCCTGTTCTGCCACCCTGCCAAAGCTGTTGCCCAGATGTGGCCACTGTCGCATGTCAATAACTACGGGGAGCCACAGGTGAGAGATGAACGCCGAGTGAGGACCAAACATAGATGTGCAGTCCTAAGAAGGACTTGGCAAGCATGCCCATCACAGATGCTACCTTTACCAGACACCCCATACACACTTAGGTACATACAGGCACACGACAGGGGATCGTCTTGACAGACATTTCAATGAATGAATATATCACTTGTTGGATTGGAGAGAGAGAGAGAGAGAGAGAGAGAGAGAGAGAGAGAGAGAGAGAGAGAGAGAGAGAGAGAGAGAGAGAGAGAGCGAGCAGAAGTTTAAAGCCAATTTTCGTTACTCAGGTGCGCAATAAAACCAGCTCTAGTCTTCATGTCTTCCTGTGCATTGAAAACAAGCTGATGTAGCTATAATGGATGCCAGTGGAGGAGGTTGTTTACTCAGACGCACACTGACACCGATCACTGGCAGGGTGTGGTGAAATCAAATTTATGCTGCTGAAAGGAAGATTGGTTTCAGCACGCACTGCCAGATTTATGTGATCAGGGATTCAATAGCACGGAGAGTTTAGAGTTGAAACTCAAGTACGGATTGAGGATATAGTCTCTCTCTCTCTCTCTCTCTCTCTCTCTCTCTCTCTCTCTCTCTCTCTCTCAATTAGACAAGCCTTCATCGGCAATACAAACATGTGAATCAGAAATATCCTGATTATATAAATCATGTACAGCCCGTGTTATATGTCTGTCCTGTCAGAGTTATGTTTTCTCTGTGACTAGAGTTTTCCCTGTTTGTATGTTCTCTAGAAGTGAGGTATGATTTTGTGTTCCCCCCATGAAAGGGGCTGTTGGCCTATAATCATTAAATTTCAGAGTTCAGAGTTCAGAGTTCTCTCTCTCTCTCTCTCTCTCTCTCCCCTCTCTCCTAGGCTCTCTCTCTCTCTCTCTCTCTCTCTCTCTCTCTCTCTCTCTCTCCTAGTCTCTCTCTCTCTCTCTCTCTCTCTCTCCGGTTGTTTGGACAGCTATTTGTGCACACTGGACTAGGCCTGTGGATTTGTGAACACGTCTTGCCACGTCTGTTTGGCCCCAGGCTACCGCAAGGAAAGAAGCACTTGTCAGTCAAAGAGGACACCACCTTGCCGCTGCACCCAAGTCCTCTCTACTTCTACATACATACACACCTCTCTCTCTCTCTCTCTCTCTCTCTCTCTCTCTCTCTCTCTCTCTCTCTCATAGCCTCTAGAAGGAATAAACACTTGTCGATTAATGAAGCATCAATTTCCCCAGCATCCCACCACCACCACCATCAACACCACCACCACTCATCCCCCTTCCACACCGCCCTTCTCCATTATGGCTGCCAGACGAAACAAATACATGTTGATTGATCTAAATGAAGCACTGGCTTCCGTGGTTCTTTCCATCACAACCACCCCCACTGCTGATCCCCATCCCCACATCTCCCCTCCTCCCCCCCCTCCCTCTTTCTCTCTCTCTCTACATCATAGCTATCAGAAGAATCAAACGCCTGCCAATCAAACGAAGCATTCAACAACACCCACTTCACCCCATACACACCTTCTTCAACGTGGTTGCGAGAAGAAACAACGAGTTGTCAAACGAAACACCGCCTTCCAACGGAACCCTGCGTCTTCTCAGCCCTGCCCCTACGCACCCCTTACAATTCATCGTACCCAGGGACGGAAACAGTTGTCTTCGTCCGTGGACACAGCTCCTGTTAGTCTTCATCTGACAGCTATCAAGACAACACCACCTTGACCAGTGAGTTCCACAGTGCTCGCCAGCCAGCCAGCCAGCCACCCAGACAAACAGACAGACAAGAACACCACGACAGGCAATGTGTTCCAGAGTGTTCGTCAGACAGACAGACAGACAGACAGACAGGCAGGCAGACAGACAGACAGACAGACAGACAGACAGACAACATCACGACAGGCAGTGTGTTCCACAGTGTTCATCAGACAGACAGATAGACAGACAGACAGACAGACAGACAGACAGACAGACAGACAACATCACGACAGGCAGTGAGTTACACAGTGTTCATCAGACAGACAGACAGACAGACAGACAGACAGACAGACAACATTACGACAGGCAATGTGTTCCACAGTGTTCATCAGACAGACAGACAGACAGACAACATCACGACAGGCAATGAGTTACACAGTGTTCGTCAGACGGACAGACAGACAGACAGACAGACAGACAATATCACGACAGGCAATGTGTTCCACAGTGTTCATCAGACAGACAGACAGACAGACAGACAACATCACGACAGGCAATGAGTTACACAGTGTTCGTCAGACAGACAGACAGACAGACAGACAGACAGACAACACCACGACAGGCAATGTGTTCAACAGTGTTCATCAGACAGACAGACAGACAGACAGACAGACAGACAGACAGACAGACAACATCACGACAGGCAATGAGTTTCACAGTGTTCATCAGACAGACAGACAGACAGACAGACAGACAGACAGACAGACAGACAGACGGGCAGACCGACAACATCACGACAGGCAATGTGTTCCACAGTGTTCATCAGACAGACTGACAGACAGGCAGACCGACAGACAGACATCATCACGACAGGCAGTGAGTTACACAGTGTTCATCAGACAGACAGACAGACAGACAGACAACATCACGACAGGCAATGAGTTCCACAGTGTTCATCAGACAGACAGACAGACAGACAGACAGACAGACAACATCACGACAGGCAGTGAGTTCCACAGTGTTCATCAGACAGACAGACAGACAACATCACGACAGGCAATGTGTTCCACAGTGTTCATCAGACAGACAGACAGACAGACAGACAACATCACGACAGGCAATGAGTTCCACAGTGTTCATCGGACAGACAGACAGACAGACAGACAACATCACGACAGGCAGTGAGTTACACAGTGTTCATCAGACAGACAGACAGACAGACAGACAACATCACGACAGGCAGTGTGTTCCACAGTGTTCATCAGACAGACAGACAGACAGACAGACAACATCACGACAGGCAATGAGTTCCACAGTGTTCATCGGACAGACAGACAGACAGACAGACAACATCACGACAGGCAGTGAGTTACACAGTGTTCATCAGACAGACAGACAGACAGACAGACAGACAGACAGACAGACAGACAGACAACATCACGACAGGCAGTGTGTTCCACAGTGTTCATCAGACAGACAGACAGACAGACAGACAACATCACGACAGGCAGTGAGTTACACAGTGTTCATCGGACAGACAGACAGCCAGACAGACAGACAGACAGACAGACAGACAGACAGACAACATCACGACAGGCAGTGAGTTCCAGTGTTCATCAGACAGACAGACAGACAGACAACATCACGACAGGCAGTGAGTTACACAGTGTTCGTCAGACGGACAGACAGACAGACAGACAGACAGACAGACAGACAACATCACGACAGGCAGTGAGTTACACAGTGTTCATCAGACAGACAGACAGACAGACAGACAGACAGACAGACAGACAGACAGACAGACAACATCACGACAGGCAGTGTGTTCCACAGTGTTCATCAGACAGACAGACAGACAGACAGACAACATCACGACAGGCAGTGTGTTCCACAGTGTTCATCAGACAGACAGACAGACAGACAGACAGACAACATCACGACAGGCAGTGAGTTACACAGTGTTCATCAGACAGACAGACAGACAGACAGACAGACAGACAACATCACGACAGGAAGTGAGTTACACAGTGTTCATCAGACAGACAGACAGACAGACAGACAGACAGACAGACAGACAGACAGACAACATCACGACAGGCAGTGAGTTCCAGTGTTCATCAGACAGACAGACAGACAGACAGACAGACAACATCACGACAGGAAGTGAGTTACACAGTGTTCATCAGACAGACAGACAGACAGACAACACCACGACAGGCAGTGAGTTACACAGTGTTCGTCAGACGGACAGACAGACAGACAACACCACGGACTCTGAGCTCCACATTGAGACTACATCTTCTGTGGCAGCCAATCAGTAGAACAAATCAAGACCTTTGAGTGGCTTGTGGAAAATTGTAGTAGTAGTAGTAGTAGTAGTAGTAGTAGTAGTAGTAGTAGTAGTTCCTGGTGGTACTGGTGGTGTCGTCGTCGTTGTTGTGGTGCTGGATGGTGTTGCTGCTCTAGTCTTATTTTTTGAAACATTCACTCGCGTCCATGCAACCAAAATAACACTCCTCATAACAAAACATTTCATATAATTTGCAGAGCCAAGACAGATGGGGTGCTCTCTCTCTCTCTTTCTCTCTCTCACTGTGTGTGTGTGTGTGTGTGTGTGTGTGTGTGTGTGTGTGTGTGTGTGTGTGTGTGTGTGTGTGTGTGTGTGTGTGTGTGTTGTGAGCGTGGTGGAACTGACAGAGTAGTGATCATATATGGTTTGTTTAAGTGTCAGTGTTTATGTAGCCCAGCTAACCACACAGAGTTCTGTCAGGACTGTCCCCACATGTGGAACAATTTATAGCCTGAACACACAAACATACACAAGCGCGCGCGCGTGCGCGCGTGCAGAGGGAGAATTAGAGAGAGAGAGAGAGAGAGAGAGAGAGAGAGAGAGAGAGAGTCTCAAGACTCAAGTCTCAAGACTCAAGTCTCAATACTCAAGTCTCAACACTCAAATGCTTTAGTCATAAAGTCCAAAGCCCCTGAGAATGGGGATATACATGTGCTATGGGCACGGAGACGTAAGGGGATGGAAAGGTAGTGCCACAGACAAACACAACGCAACGGAAACGGTCCTGCCGGCAAAGAGATTCTGGAGAAAGGACAGACAGTGCCCACTGTGTACAGGATGTATAATCGTACGAAGCGTAATCACTAGATGACGACATTGATGCTGGCATGTCATACACAGAGAGGAGATGGAGGATGGGGGAGGGGGTTGTAAACACTGTCCGTGACAAACACAGGACGATGGGCTACGAAGGCAGAGAAGACAATAGACGCCCCCCCTCTCCCCCACCCCCTCTAAAGAGAGAGGAGAGAGAGAGAGAGAGAGAGAGAGAGAGAGAGAGAGAGAGAGACAGACAGACAGACAGACAGACAGACAGACAATCAGACAGACAGACAGACTGACTGACAGACTGACGGGGGTAAAAAAACGAAAGGGAACTGGTAGCATAGGTTTCCAGGAGGAAAGGACACAGAAACATGAAGGCCACCTATCAACTCCATGGATCATTCTAGGGTTGTGTGGTGGAGCAAGCGTTTAATCCCCATTACCCCCACAGAAATCAGTGTGAGACTGGTCATTCTTGGTCAGTTTCTGTCGACAGAGGTTTGGTGTGCTTTGGGTTCAATACACGTTTTCTGTGAGACAGTGGCAGTGGCATGATCAAGCAGGTGTTTCTGATCTTTAATGCGTGAGAATGTCGTTCATTTGCTCTCGTGCATGTATGTTCGCACCCGTGTGTGCACATGGATGACTATGAAAAAGTCCAGTAAAACGTGAGCAGTGTTCACTTTCTCTTTCAGCTTTTAATGCATTGCAAATCTGTTACCATAATCTGAAAGGAATACTGAAAATTGTAACTGTGTACAAATCTTGCCATTTCTCAGTATATCAACACTCAGGAATAAATATATCTCCACCAGTCATCCCACAAGCGCAGATCAACAAGACGTATACTCCAATAGTGCACTCCACCACGCATACATAGATGTGTTATTTGTCCGTTGAGTCCGATGAGAGCCACTCCATTCATCTTGGGAAGAGAGAGAGAGAGAGAGAGAGAGAGAGAGAGAGAGAGAGAGAGGAGAGAGAGAGAGAGGGGGGGGGGGCTGGGATGATTTGTGGATACGCAGGTGGCTGATCAAGCCGATGCGTGCGTGGAATGTGCGGTGACAGCTTGGAAGGCAATGTGGGAGACCTGCTCTTGATTGCTGTTGCAGGATTTCCTTGCCTATCTCTTTGCTGCGCTGCAGCTGTCCTCCTTTCTTAACATAAATTGGCACTTTTGTGGATAGAGCAGCGCCATCTAGCTGGATCCATAGCAGTTTGTTTCTATGTGTCAGGTTTGATGCTAAAAGCTTTCAGAGATGTTTTGAGAGCGTTTGTTCTGACCTCCATGGGAACGCACTCCTTGTTGCAGCTCACCGTAGAAGAGTCTCTTGGGTAGCCCGCGGTCTGGCATGCGAGCTACATGACTTGCCCATCGAAGTTGAGACAGCATCAGGATGGTGTGGATGCTCGGCAGGCCTGCTTGGTCAAGCACCTTTGTGTCTGGGATTTTGTCCTGCCAATTTTTGTTTAACAATCTTCTGAGGCAGGTTGTGTGGAAGTGATTCAGGTTCTTGACTGGTACACTGGTGACAGTTGGTACACTGTCCACGTTTTACATTCATAGAGAGAGTGTGGGGGAGAACAACTGCTCTGTACATCTTCAGCTTGGTCCTGAGACTGATGCCTCTTCTATTCCAAACATTGGTGTGCAGTCTGCTAAAGGTTCCACTTGATTTTGCAATTTTAATGACCAGTTCGTCGTCGATGGCGACGTTTTGGGACAGTGTGCTGCCAAGGTAGGTAAATTAACTCGTTAAAGCGAGTCTCACAGCACTGACTGTGATGTTAGGCTCATGGTAGGGTCTGCCTGGCTCAGGTTGATGCAGAACTTCCGTCTTCTTTGTATTTATGGAGAGACCGAAGTTGGCGCAGACTACGGAGAACTTGTTGATGCTGGATTACATGTCAGTTTCTGAGGCAGTGTTGAGAGCGCAGTCATCAGCGAACAGAATATAATACAATATGATAAAGTGATGTGCAGAGCAATATAGTACAATGCAATACAACGGAATGCAATGCAATACAAACACCAAAAGACATTTCAGCGCAATACAATAAATACAATACAGTGACAGACAAAGGAGAGCAATGCAACACAATGCAATGTAACACAATGCAATGTAACACAATGCAATGTAACACAATGCAATGTAACACAATGCAATGTAACACAATGCAATGTAACGCAATGCAATGTAATGCAATGCAACGCAATACAACACAATGCAACGCAGTTCAATGCAATGCGATGAAAAACAATACAATACAACGCAGCGCAGTGCAGTATCATACGAACCAAAACAATACAATCAAATGCAACGACAGAGCAGTGCATTATAATACAATACAATGCAATACAATACAATGCAATACAATACGACACAATATAATGCAATACAGTATAATTCAAAGCAATACAACATAATGCAATACAATACAGTGCAATGCAATGTAAAGAAATACAACCCAAGACAATGCAATACAATACAATACAGCGCAACGCAGAACAATGCAATGCAATGCAATACAA
>CM065729.1:61663694-61671194 GCA_033310375.1 Conus canariensis
CCTTTAACGAAGACCACATGATTGATAACCGAGCTTACTCCTGCATCCACCCATGTAAAAATCAGCAGAGAATAAAGACACCCGATGCTTGGAGAAATGAATGTACAAACAAGCGTTGACAGTGGCAGCAGATCACACTAACATACTGATGTTGTCACCACTATATGTTTGTCCAGTACCAATTCACTTTGCAACCCTGACTGAAACCGGGTTGCAGAGAAACGCCACCAGACGAAGTCTGCTGAAACTGCTCCTTTTAATGCATGAGGAAGCCTGAAGATGCCTAGGAATGCGAGGTGTTCATTTTGCCACAAAGTAGCTCGTCAGAAATCTATGCAGACTTTCTTAAAATATCAATGATAACCATGTGGCGTTTTGCCTCAAGGTTGCAAAGGATGCTTTGACACTGTCGGTGTCTGCGCTGCAATGATGACAAACCTTGATGCTGTTAAAGAAGCCTTTTATAAAGATCTAAACCAGGTCCTGCCTGAAGTTGACATGAAGAAGAAGACATGCTGATCATCTTTAAGGATTTTAATGTGTGAATGAAAATAAACTACTCTTGGCTAAACAACCTTGGCTCTGGATGATGGAATTCGAATTGATTGATGCTGGTGACTGTAAGGACCGTATGAACACTCCTTACCAACACCTTATATAAAAAAAATGGATGCATCCTCCTTTGAAGAAATGGCTTATGTCTCCCAGAGAGAGAGAGAGAGAGAGAGAGAGAGAGACGTGATGTGTCTATCACTGTGCGAGGTTGGCCGAATGTGTTGGCTTGGTCACTTCCTGAAACAAAGCAAGATGTACCGTTTAACTAGCTGGGGGAATAAAGCTCTTACAAAAGTGAAACATCGGTCGTGTACGCTCCAGCTGGGTAATGTACATGACAAGATGTAGTCTCCAGCTGGATGGTGTACATGACAAGATGTAGTCTCCAGCTGGATGGTGTACATGACAAGATGTAGTCTCCAGCTGGGTGATTGTCACATGAGAAGATGTAGATTCTGACATCTAGTGGACCTGCTGAGGACAGCATGGGACAAAAATCCTAGTCCTTCAGGGAGTCTGTGTACAGTCCTCTGGTAGATGTCTTGGGCTTGATGCAGTGGACACACTGGCTTGATGATGATGCTTAGGGGATGAAGAAATCCGATGACAAACTTTACAAGACTGAGGGGAACCATCTGAGTGACTCAATACAAAGAAGCAGATTTACAGGCCAGTACAATTGCTACCACAGCAGCTACTCAGGCAGTTGAAGGACCAATGGTACGAAGAAAAAGCTTAAGGTTTGTAGGCTGCAGTCTATGCCAACGACTTGAAAACCTTTCATGATAGCCTTCGTATCGTACCTAAACAGATGACGTTTGGCTCAACTCCCTTTCATTCTACTGACCGGACTTCTTCACTGAAAAAAGGACACATTTGATGAACGTTTGGCAGTGCACTTCAACACACTCCTGAACAGCATCATTAATTATCTCAGATGAGGCGATTGTAGCCCTAGCACGACTCCCAATGGTGAGAATCATTGGCAGTCTCACAATACAATGACAAGAAGAAGAATGTTGAAGCAGACCGTAGCTGGTAAAGCGATTGGAGCTGATGTCACATTTGATGGCACTTAAGGGGTACATTTATTATGTACACTAACAAGATGAAGGAAGAGAAAACTTTTTGTGAATAATTTTATGGGATCTGCCCTTGGACTGCCCCCTGGACTGCCCAGCATACTGCCCAACATACCCATCACTTTACCCAAACCTCTCCTCCTCCTCCTCCTCCACGTCTATCTCATAATTATCCACATTTTTTACCCCCTACTTCTCCCTTCCGTCCTCACTTCACCTTCAGGCTGTGGTCACTCTGGATCTCTTCTGGCATTGGGTGGTCTTGCAGATGGTCAGACTCGGACCACAGACTGTACTCGTGTCGAAAAGATATGAACTGTGCAGTCTGCAGGATAACTGAAGCGCAGAGGCCTCTCGCTTCAATTCCAGAATAGTATTTGAGCGGACTTGCGCTCGAATCACGGAAAGACCGTTCTGCCACTTCGATGTACAGACAAGGACTATTGTGACACGCACTTACAATTAAGAAAATTGTTCATGCATTTAGCGACTCTGGTTCCATTGCCTTAGAATAGTTTCATGTTAAATGTTAATCAAAAGAAAGCAATACATTCCTATTCTTTCTGTGTTTTGTGTTGTCGGGTTGGTAGTTAGGCTGGGAAGGGGCTGGGAGGGGGATATAGCCAACCCCTTAACGGTTGTGACAATGGTACAGATGCAGAAGAAATGTTGGGTTAATTAGAGGGGTTTGGTGGAAAGGGCGTTTTATTTTATTTCGCCCCAAATGGTTGCTTCTGTACTACCCGTATCTTGAGTTTGGCTTAATATAAAGTGCATTACTCATATCAACATGATAGTACAAGTCTATACTCTACTGATCGTAGTTTCTTCGTTGGGGAAAGGGGGTCCAACTTAAGCTTCCTATCGTTGTAGTTGTATAGCATTTACCTTACTGCCCCATCTTTCAAAGTCATAGCTATCCGACACTTCGCTGTCAACTCGACGCCTTTGACACTGGGAAAAAAACTGGTGGTGCATTGTTGGTGAGCGTAGTGACGGTCTTATGTTGGTACCTGGAAGCCAGGAGACAAAATCGGGCACACCAAGGTCTGACACCCTGGACATTGTGCGTGATGAAAAAGGCCTATCCCCTGGAACTTTCGGGAAGTCTGAACTGTTTGGAATGGGTCAGAAATCAGTTGAGTGAATACTATCAGAACAGTCCTACTGCCAAAGAAAGGAAGGAAAAAAAATTCGGTCACTTATTATCGACGATGCCTTCAACAAGTTTCAGAAGTTCAGTTCCGATCTGGGGTTATCTGGGGAAGCTTTGGCTCGGTTTATTGTGGACGCTGTCGCTAGACAGGAAGAACGTGCATTTAGGCAGGAAGAGAAGGAAGAGGCTTGGCACCTGAGACTACACGAAATAAGCCAGACGTATCAGACATGAAGGGAGGACGTTCTGAGAGAAAGAGAGGAAGAAAAGACAAAGGTTTAAGAGAAAACTTCAACTTAAACAAGAAAAAAAATCGAGGCCTGATCGGCCTAACAGTTTTCACTTGCACCCCTCCATGGTAAGAATGACCTTGATGCATTCTTGACGCTTTTTGAGATGATTGGCCAACTAAATAAGTCAAAGCGTGAGACCCGGGCAATAATGCTTTGCACACATTTCATTTTTTTCTCTTGTAAATGTCTTTCCAGGGCAATGATGTGGAGGAAAAAAGGGAGACAGGAGGTGACCGATACGGTGGAGTGATGACAGAAGATGGGAGCATGGGTAAAAGGATCGGGGGAGAGGAAGTATTGAGATGGGAAGAGGAGTTGGGCTCAAAGCTGTGAATGATCCACGGAGAATAACTCGTAAGGCTATGCTTTTAGTGCGTTGTTTCCCTTCTCTCTCTCTCTCTCTGGCCTTCTTTGAAATTTCATTTGTATACTACACGAATGAATAAATAAATAAACATGGATGAATAAATAGGTAGAAAAACAAAAGAAATTGGAAAATAAGTAAATAAATGAATATATGATTGATGAAGTAATGCAACAAAAGAGCAGTTAATGTCCTCAAGAAGAAAGTATGATTTGTCTGCTCAGTTTCCCCGAAGTTGGAGAATGGCTGCCTTAATGGCGGGATAAAAAAAAACCGGTCATACACACAAAACTACACTCCCTATGCAGGGGGTGTCCGCAGGACTATCAGCCTGCGTACGCAGAAGAAGAAGAAGTCTGCTCAGTAAGAGTAATCCGAAAATCTGGCATACGCTTAGTCTCAGACATAACCCTCTTTCTCTCTCTCTCTCTCTCTCTCTCTCTCTATATATATATATATATATATGTGTGTGTGTGTGTGTGTGTGTGTGTGTGTGTGTGTGTGTGTGTGTGTGTGTGTGTTCCCCTAATTTTTCACTTGCGATACCAGTCAGTCTTGGCTTCGTAGCTTTGCACAGGTGGTACCATGTATGAGAACGAGCCCACACACAGTTACCTCGATGAAATCAGATTCTCTCTGTCTGTCTGTCAATCTTTCTCTCTCTTACACACACACACACACACACACACACACACACACACACACACACACACACACACACAAATGGTTCCATGCATGCGCGTACGTGCACACACACACACACACACATAAAATCAGGAAACCTGTACGAGATAAAAGGGAAGTAACCGTTGATACTCTAAAGCGATTACTAATAAAACATTTGCTTCCCTTCGAACTTTCGCACCATGTGACACAACTGTACCCCTTACCCGCCTTCTTTTGTCTTTGCCTCTGTCTGTCTGTCTGTCTGTCCGCGCCCCCCCCCCCCACACCCTCTCTCTCTCTCTCTCTCTTCTCTCTGAAAGCACAATTCAGTGCAACGATGTGTTACACCTTGAGCTCCTCCTCAAAGATCAGAGCAAAACTACTCAGCCGCAGGCGAAGGACCAAGCACAAAACGGACACAATGCGTCTCGACCAATTGGGTCTTCTTCAGGCAGGGCAAACGACATTCAAAGCAATGGAAACAAAGACATTCGATTCCATAGATGCCCCACTATCGCAATTTCCTATTCCTCTCTTGTGACAGCTCAACGCTATGACGTCTCGCTCCAGTATCGGCCACGTTGTCGGAAAGGTGTCACCATGTTGCAGGCTAGTAGTATGCACAGGCGACAGCCCATCTGTCAAGTTGTCGGGCCAGAAACCGCAGAGGACTGACGATGACAGGGTGGGTGGGATGGGGGCGGGAGTGAATGGAAAGAGTTACATATAAATGCGGGCTGAGGAAGCACCTTGGACAGAAGACCATTCTGCAGATGCCTGACTGACACATTAGCCCACCACTGGCACCGAGTTCAAATATTGATAACATTCTGACGCATAATCTTACTTGGAACGTGCGGTGACATTTGAGGGTATAGTATTTATTATGTGATGTCTTTTTCCTCATCTTCACCCCCCCCCCCAACCCCCCTTCCTTTTCCCCACGCCTCTCTCTCTCTCTGTCTCTGTCTGTCTGTCTGTCTCTGTTCTCTGTCTCTGTCTGTCTCTCTGTCTCTCTGTCTCTCTCTCCTCTCTCTCTCTCTATCTGTAAAGTCACTTGTCCCCCCTACTGAGTATTTATTCAACATTCAACATGACTAAAGACATCAGCCTGTGAATAATATTATATGCAATATCACGTCGTATGACATGCGAAATTGTATCACATATATCATGCTATATAATAGTAGACGAAGCTAAATCATGGGATACTTGATCATATGCGATATCATATCACACGACACACGAAATCACATCACATCATATCATGCAATATCACCGTATTGCGGGCGCGATGATAAACCGAACATTTAGAAACATTAAACAACCCACGGCAAGGAATCAGTTCCTCTGGTGTTCAAATTCTGTGGGAACGAATGTACTTTCAACAGAAAATGCCAACACACACACACACACACACACACACACACACACACACACACACACACACAACCGCGCGCGCGCGTGCGCACGCACGCACGCACTCATATACAGAGAGAGAGAGAGAGAGAGAGAGAGAGAGAGAGAGGCTACTTTCCTTGATTTTAAACCACCGCATCGGATGATGAAGAACTATTGCCCTTGCCAGACAGGAAGGTCGCAGCCTTCATCACATGCCTGACCCAAGTGACAGCTTGCTCCGGGCATTCGACCAGGCCTTGTTATCATACCATGACCCATCTTTCCGCCAAGTTCAGTCATTTTGCCGTCTTTCAGTAATCGGAAAGGTGCGATCAAGAAACCGCCATTCTGAATTGCTAGGACATCGACTTGATCATGTATCGTGCTAAGTGACTGGCTGAGTCAGAAGGCGTTGACCAATCAGAATGCAGCTTACAGGTTGTCTAGTTTTATCCATAGGCTGACAAAATGGCAGACACCGATGAATTGTATTCCAGTTTTTTCGTCATTCAGTATTCAAAGTTATTGTAGATTGACGGACGGGTGATTTTGCACGGGGGCGGGTAAACATTTTGTCCACTTCTGCCCCCCCCCCCTCTCCACCACACACCCATACCCTCTCCTCCGTCCAGGTAAGGAAGAAACCATTGTGTAACTGTCTACCTTTGGAATTTGACTCATGGACGAGGCCACTGGATTTCAGTGCAGATCCAAATCCAGGGACAGGCCCAGGAAACTTTTGGTCACTTTCTTTAATATATGAGATAGAAAACGACAAAGAAAGATTTGGGCTATCGTTGGACGTTGGGCTATCCAGACGGAGAGCTCACACACGCCGGCTCCGCGACTGAGGAATTATTGTCGTTGGTAAGGGGCTTAGTAGGTGGTGTCCTGCGCATGTTGGATCAGAACAGGCGCCACTGAACACCACTGAAGTGACTCGGCTGCAGTGCAGTCTCCTTCGGGCCGTGCCACCTGACGACTTGACATTGACTGCTCCCTGTGGATTGCCGGTGCCGGGGCTGCGGCGTGTTGGAGCGGGCTGTAGCTGTGGACGTGGGGTCGGAATGAGTGGCATGGGTGCAATGCCATTGAGATGGCACAGGAGACTGGACAGCAAAAAAAAAAAAAAAAAAAAAAGTTCATGTTTTGAATAAGAGGTTGCTGTACGTTGGCCGACGTCTGCGGCCGCGAGTGACCTACTTACCGACTGTTTACGTCCATCTACCTTGCTTGATGTTTCCTTTTCTCTCTCTTTCCTTCCCTGCCATCCAGCGCACGTAGCCGCTTGAACGTTCAATCAGCCAGAATTATTGATAGATGATGGGGTATGTCGAGGAGAATACGCGGCCCCATCTAGAACTACCCGTGCCCGGGATGTATACAATTCACCGTATCTTGACCAGGATACGAAAGCGATTGGTCATTGATAGAGAAGTGTTGGTGTGCTGATCAGATATCTGGAAACGAATCACTCTGTGTGTGTGTGTGTGTGTGTGTGTGTGTGTGTGTGTGTGTTGGTGGATAGAGAGAGAGAGAGAGAGAGAGAGAGAGAGAGAGAGAGAGAGAGAGAGAGAGAGTAGCCTACATGGATATGTAGGTATATTTTTGTGTACATGTGTGTTGGCGTTATATGTGTGTGTTTTGCGTGTGAGTGTGCGGAACTGTGAGTGAGTGAGTAAGTGAATGTCGTGTGTGTGTGTGTGTGTGTGTGTGTGTGTGTGTGTGTGTGTGTGTGTGTGTGTGTGCGTGCTGCGTGCGTGCGTGCGTCGTGTGTGTGTGCATGTGTGTGTGTGTGTGTGTGTGTGTGTGTGTGTGTGTGTGTGTGTTTTACGAGAGTTTTGCGATTGACATAGATTTCAAACGGAATCTGGTTTGGTCGAATATTGATACATAAATAATACTATGCCCTGTGTGACCGACAGTCACCGTAAGACACGCATCACACCTTTTCTCCTGGCTTAGCTGGGACAATCGTTACTG
>CM065729.1:61678694-61681173 GCA_033310375.1 Conus canariensis
TGCCTGAACACATTGCACTTGCCAGATGGAAAAACCATTATGCACGTGCAAGCACTGCTGTTTATGTGTGAGATGCTGTCGCTCGCTTGGCTATATAAGAAGACATTCCACCAGTAGTAGGCCTGATCTGACAATGCCTCCACGACGAAAATTAAGCGAGTTGGATAGGGGACGAGCTGTTGCATGGTTCCAAGATGGTGTTCCCAAGCGAGAAGTGGCCAGGCGACTTCATGTGTCCATCTCGGTCATTGTCCGACTGATTCAATGCTTCACAGCCACTGGGATTGTCCATGAAAGACGCAGATCTGGTCGACCGAAGAAGACAACCCCACGTGACGATCGTCTCATTGAACGACAAGCCCTGCAGACAAGAACAGCCTCTTCCAGCATAATTCAAAGGCAGTTCAGGGTGGCTACTAACATCAACATCAGCCAGCAGACCATACGGAACCGCCTACATGGGTTTAATCTCCGTTCTCGTCACCCAGCAGTATGGCCACGCTTAACTCCAGCCCATAGGGCAGCACGCCGCGCCTTCTGCGCACGTCACGTGAGGTGGACACGTCAGCAATGGTCCCAGGTCCTGTTCAGTGATGAATCACGCTTCACCCTTCACCACAACGACGGCCGACTGAGGGTCTGGAGGCGCCCAGGGCAACGCTTTACTGACGCCACTGTCCAAGAAAAGGTGGCCTTTGGTGGAGGTTCTGTAATGGTCTGGGGGGCCTTCAGCCTTCACCACAGAACACCCTTGTATCATGTACAGGGTAACCTGACTGGCATCCGATACCGGGATGAGATCCTTCGACCGCTGGCTGTGTCTACACTGCAGCAGATGGGACCGAGGGCTGTCTACCAGGATGACAATGCTCGCCCCCACAGGGCAAGGGTGGTCAACGACTTCCTGCAGCAGTCTGGAGTCAACAGAATGGAGTGGCCAGCATGCAGTCCCGATCTCAACCCGATTGAGAACCTCTGGGATGAGCTGGATCGCAAAGTGAGGAGCCACCCCCCTCCCAGGGATGCCCAACACCTCTACCAGATGCTGCAGGCTGAGTGGCAGGCGCTTCCACAGAGGATCTTCACCAACCTGGTCAACTCGATGAGGACTCGCTGCGTCGAGTGCCAGAACAGCCATGGTGGTTACACGCATTACTGAGCTTTTGGGAGCATCAGTATGCCCTGTCTTGTGATTTCAATGACTTTGGGAAATCAAATTTGGATACGTACCCACTTTAATCAAATGTACACACCAAACGATTGCTCGAGATTGAAGGCAATTGTGTATCGTTATCACTAAAGAATGGAATTAAATGTTGGCCAAACTTCAACGCATTGACTTTCTTATTTTGACAGTTATGAATGTTTGTGAAAGTGATCCTTAACTTTTTGTGCGTAGCTTATATAATATATATATATATATATATATATATATATATATATATATATATACAATAAACTAATAAATTCCAAGGATAAATACTGAGCACCATACCAGCAACTTACAGAGCAGCTTGGTATTGCAGTGACTGCAAGAAATATTCAATTATAAACAAAGCTTGCTCTTATGTCTTAGATTTAGTTAGGCAGAATTATCTACCACTGAATGCTTATTTCCCCCTATTTCTTCACTCTAAGACATAAGAGCAAGCTTTGTTTATAATTGAATATTTCTTGCAGTCATTGCAATACCAAGCTGCTCTGTAAGTTGCTGGTATGGTGCTCAGTATTTATCCTTGGAATTTATTAGTTTATTGTAATTTAGTCCCTTGCGGATTCATTCCAAGAACTGGCCCTCAGCACTTGTGTCTTAAGAGGTTATCTTTTTATATTTTCTACTTTTCATAAGAAAATGTAGCTTGTTTTGCTCTTTCGTGATTTTCTTTTGCTTCTTAGGTGGCACCTTTGGTTGGTTTTTTGAAAGCTCAACAAACATACTATGGTATTGCACACCAGACTTTTCTAGGATAGCATTCTTGTTAAAACCGAAAAGGCAGAGAAGTCAAATTACCACTTTCTGCGGTCACTGAGGAGAAACAATCAGGTTTCGAAATATCGGTATCTGACCAGGAGTTATATACTAGTGAGTTTCCTCCCTATTGGAGAATGTCTCCCCCTTGGAGACTATAAGCTTGCTGAAGGTTCATTTTGAGAAGCATTTATTTCCCCAATCACCCACTCAAGCACATACTGTTAGTTAGTTAGGCAGAATTATCTACCACTGCAGATATGAATGCTTATTTCCCCCTATTTCTTCAATCTAAGACATAAGAGCAAGCTTTGTTTATAATTGAATATATATATATATATATATATATGAGAGAGAGAGAGAGAGCATACACATATGTTGATGTGCATGTTCATATCTCACCCTGTCCCCCACCCTCCGGCAGCTGTGTATGTGAATATATATCTATATCTGTATCTACCTATCTATCAATCAATATATCTATCGCGCGCACACACACATAGATAGATG
>CM065729.1:61686273-61688773 GCA_033310375.1 Conus canariensis
AACTTCGGCTCCGTAACTAAGTATAGGTTGGATCTGAGCATCAAAAAGTTTAAAGAATATGACTGGAGATTTTTCTCCTAATGACCAAAGCAACTTAAAAATGTTAATGACCCCTTTTTTCGCTCGACTCGATAAATCGTTCAAACAGTGAGTAAATGACAGCCTAGTCGACATAATGACACCAAGATATTTATACATATTAACAACTGATACTTTATTCCGTCCATAATACCATACCTCATGTTCAGAGACATAGCCGCCATTTCTGAAGATGACAATATTTGACTTCTCTAAATTCACGATTAAACCAAGCCTTTTTGTCATGTCATGTAACACATTAAATTGGGTTTGCAAGCCTGTGACCGAATCAGAAACTAGAATAATATCATCGGCAAACATAAGAATAAGAATTTCCAAAAAATCAGGAATAAGCTGAATTCCATGTCTTCCTCTTTGGATGATTTCTTCCGCCAATTCATTTATGAACAGAGAAAACAGGACAGGACTGCATTTTTCTCCCTGTTTTAAACCAATGGGACACGTGAATGCTTCGGTCAGATCACCTTCAACTCTAACTTTTGCTTTAACAATGTTATAAATACTAGTTATAGCCTGGTACATTTTCCCTCGAATACCCCTTTTCTTCAGGACGGCCCATAACTTCGAGCGAGCGACCGAATCAAAAGCTTTTCTAAAATCTATAAAGCCAACATACAATTTTTTGTGTAACAATAATTGTTTCTGCACCATGGCAAACAACGTAAAAACATGATCAACAGTGCTGTATTTTTTTCTGAAGCCTGCTTGACAATCGTTTATTACATTATTATGTTCGATCCATTTTGATAATCTTTCATTTAATATATGACTGTACAGCTTACTGCAGACATTCAATAACGAAATACCGCGATAATTATCAGGTAAGCTCCGATCGCCTTTTTTGAAGAGAGGCTGTATAAAGGCTTCAGACCACTGTAAAGGATAGGTTCCTGAGGTAAACATTACATTAAATAAAGCAACTAGAAAAGGAGCAATTATGGTGATAGAATTTTTAAATACTTCGCCTGGGATCCCATCAGGACCTGCTGCCTTGCCATTTTTTAACGAACGCACGGCACCAAAAACTTCATTCTCCGTTATATCTGACTCAAGAGAATCTGTGTTCACGTGCTGACCGTCATCCTCGGTCCACTGGCCGTTATCATCTTCATTACCTTCACTGTCCACGGTATTGGAAACGTTGTCAGAATTTGACTGAAATACTTGGGAAAAATGTGTGTACCACTGCTCTTTACTAATGTTAGTTACTACAGACTTTTTAGAAATACAGGATCGCAACTTATTCCAGAATCCTGTCGGATTATTAATATTTGCATGTAATGCCTCCAATGTCGACGTACGGTGGTTTTTCTTTTTAATCCTCAGGAGCTCTTTATATTCTCTTCGTTTCTCGTTATATGCAGTTCTTAAAACATCGTCATCCCCATGTCTGTAATACTGTCTCAAATCACACCTAAGTTCCTTTCTGTATTGACTACATTCTTGGTCGAACCATGGGTCTGATATTCCTTTTCCTACTGTTATCGTTTTCTTCATACATATACAAGTACCGAGCAACGCTTCGTTAAATATCTGAAGAGCTTCGTTAATGTCAGTATTTATTAAAGAGGATGCTGTCCCTAAACTGCTTTTAAATTCATTAGACGTAATATTCTTCTTAAAATCTTCAAATTTGTTTTGGTCCCAGACATTTTTTTCAAGCTTAAAACTGCTCACTTTTACGTTTGCTTCCTCATCAACATTAACCTGTGAGTTAAACACAACTTCAACAGGCATGTGTTTTGATTCAATTTTGGGACGAACATTCAGTGAAACACAAAACTTCAACAAACATCGTGACACAATAGCATAGTCAATAATACTACATCCGCCTGGTGACACATATGTATAGTGACCAAAATCCTTATCATTCTTGACAGCGCCATTCAAAATAAAAAGATCAAAACAGCCACAAACATTCAATAAACAATTACCAAAATCATTTATCACCTTATCTTTTGTAGTACGGCTTAATTCCCGTTCATCGTCATCTTTCAGTGGCACACCTTCACTCAAATCATCACCCCCTTCTTTCCCATTCAACCCCCCAGTGCGTGCATTGAAATCCCCAATCAAGAGAAAAGGCACATTTCCAAAAGATTCAAACAAATCCATTATGCATTGCTCTATAATCGCGATACCATTAGATAAATCAGTGTTGCGGTAATAATCAGAAGAGCTAGGAGGTACATATGCACCGACTAGCATCACTGGTGTGTCTGTGCCAAAAATATCTTTGGACAGTTTCAACACAATTATGTTATCGTATTCAGTCTTCACTTGTTCAACGTACAGTGAAAACTGTTTCTTGACAAGGAGCGCTAAACCTCCCGATAACCTTGCTGTAATGCCATCGGACAGTTTGATACCTGGTACAATAAAAGTGTCATAGTTTGGAAAT
>CM065729.1:61703773-61705553 GCA_033310375.1 Conus canariensis
AAAATAACTCTAAACACATAACTCACGGATCTACGAAACCAGCCTGGTGCGTCTTGTCTTCTGTGAAATGCGGTTTGGTGCACACGTGTAAACAAGCGAGTCTACCTAAATTACTGAGGTTCATGTGCGTGCGTGCGTGCGTGAGTGTGTGCGCGCGCGTTTGTGTTTGTGCATGCGCGCGTGTCTGTATGCATGGGAGTATTTGTAAGTTCACTGTAACATTGGCATTTTCTAAGCAAATGTAAACACTACCGTTGTCAACTTAGGCAGAATAATGGTCGGTAAAATGAAATTGTTCTTTTCTTGGGAGGTAGTTTCAAAGTGTGGTGACTGCACGCGGAAATTAAAACAAATTTTTAAAAAGGAATTATTAGTGAGTCCGCACCACAAGAGGAACAAACACATTACAAAACACACACAGCAGGGACACAAATTACTAGACAAAACGCGCACATGGTGTTTTGTCTTGTAATGCGTTTGTCCCTGCCGTTTGGCGGACTCATTGATAATTCTTTTAAAGCTTCTTTTCTTAGAAGTTTTGGTCACTAGCAATGATTGCTTTACACACAGATAACAGACATATTCAGTGATATTATATCCAAATTAGCGACAAAGATTTAAGTTAAATTTTGTGGAGACTGGATTATATAATGTATCCTCTACCAGGTACAGATGAAAATAACGTCACTGAATATAGAACAAACGCAGGACACTGGACAGATATATCTTGTCAAATATAGCGACGTAAAACGAGTTCATGATTTATGGCGAATCCACCTAGTAATCTAAGCCTCGTTAAATTAACACTTCAAAATGACTTATTAGTGTCAACAATCGCAAATCTTTAAAGGAAACTGTGTGAATACACGGTGAGTTATCAGAAACGGATGCGTCATCTTTGCATAAAGGACGTTGTAGCGACGTCTTCTGAGCTAAGGGTTATTTCCCCTTTGGATGTTTTACCAAGTAGGAACCGAGGGTTACGTCCCTTTGGTTTAGTTTTGGTAACCGTTGTGTTTATAAAGGATGTCGAAGAATGAATAAATAAAATCTCGGACTCTGCACTTCAATCTGCGTCTTTTTTTGTGTTGTATGCAACTAATTATTGCAACTCTGCAACGCTATCTATATGACGTCAAATAAAATGTTGTTGCTCACACACACACACACACACACACACACACACACACACACACACACACAGAGCGAGAGAGACTGACAGACAGACAGAAAGAGAGAGAGACGGAGAGAGAGACACAGACACAGACAGACAGAAACAGAGACAGAGAGAGAGATGATCAAGAAAAGGGGGGGGGGGGGCAGAATAAAAATGTGTAAGAAAGAGAAAGGGAGGAGGGGGAAGGAGGAGGGAGACAGGTGGGGGAACGTGAAAGAGAAAGAGAGGAGGAGGGAAATAAGAGAGCAAGAGACAAGTGTTTGCGAGTTGTGGTGGCGGGATGGGGGGAAACAAAGTCACATAAAATGAGAAGGCAGACAATATCTTGAACATAATCATGGGGATGATCAGACAAACGTGCACACGTGCAACAAGAATAGTGACAAACTATAAGAGAGAGAGAGAGAGAGAGAGAGAGAGAGAGAGAGAGAGAGAGAGAGAGGATGGGGGGACAGGAAGGGAGGGAGGAAGGGGGAAGAGAGAGAGAGTGAGAGAGAGAGAGAGAGAGATGGGGAGAGAGGGAGAGGGAGTGGGAGAGAGAGAGACAGACAGACAGACAGACAGTGACGTGGGGAGGGGGGGGGGGGGGTTCTGTCAGACAAA
>CM065729.1:61708153-61725653 GCA_033310375.1 Conus canariensis
TTTTAACCCAGTCAAATGAACCGATTCACAATGAACTACAGCATTCTTATCTAAACCCCATAGCTCCGAACCATACTGCACAATGGGTTGTATCTGTGCATCAAAAATTTTGACAAACACTTCCAAGGAATTATTATGTAGCACAAACAATTTCTTCATAACACATAATAATACATTCCTAGCCCTACTAGAAAGGTCTTTACATGCTGCAGCAAAACTCAGCCGGGTAGAAAAAATTATGCCGAGATATTTATAAACGTTTACAACGGGCATGACAGTACCATCATACAGCCATCTCTCAGTTGCAGCCAAGTAACCTCCCTTCCTAAAGACAATAATCTTACTTTTATCAAAATTGACCTTCAATTCTAATTTATCAGCTGAGTATTTCAAATTATTTAGTTGTCTCTGCAGACCAACAACAGTCTCTGAGAGCAGAGCTACATCATCTGCTAGTAATAAAATAAAGAGTTCTGTAGGATCGTTTATAAACCTAGCACCATGCCTACCGTTTTCTACTATTTCAGTTGTAAGCTCGTTGATAAATAATGAAAATAAAATAGGACTGCACACATCTCCTTGTTTTACTCCTCTAGTGCACCTATAAAGTCAGTTAATTTATTGCCACTTCTTATTCTTGTTTTTAACTGCATTGTACATGCTACGAATACATTTAAACAATTTTCCACTAATACCCATTCTTCATCAATACAGGCCACAGTAAATTTCGATTGATCGAGTCAAACGCTTTTTCAAAATCAATAAATGCTACGTATAACTTGCGGTTAAAAGAAAACTGCTTTTGAATCAAGGCAAGAAGGGTATACATATGATCAACAGTCGAATATCCACGTTTAAATCCAGCCTGAAATTCGCCAGTTATGTTATGTTCTTCTACATATTCCTGGAGTCTTGAGTTGATAATAGCACTAAATACTTTGCTACTTATATCAGACAACGAAATACCTCGGTAATTATTCACATTGTTCACATCCCCTTTTTTATATAGTGGAAGGGTTATAGACTCACACCAAGACTCAGGAAAGATACCCTTCTGAAACAATGCATTAAAAAACATGACAAAAAAGTCTATAATTTCTTCACATGGTGCTTTAAAGAATTCTCCAAAAATTCCGTCAGGACCTGCAGCCTTGCCAGACTTCAGTTTTTTAAGTGCATGCAAAACTTCGTCTCTTGAAATAGGACGGTCAATAAACTCATTTTCCGCATTTGGTAGAACGTAATCAGATTCATTTGGTAAATCTTTGTTCAATAAGGATTCAAAATGTTGGAACCATTCCTCCAATGGAATATTATTCTTAGTTGTTTACGTTTCATTGAAATTTTTTTCATACAATTCCAAAAATCTTTTTGATTATTAGCAGATACCACAAGCTCTTCTAGTCTACTATTATCAAACATTCGTTTTTTTCTAACTAACAAATTTTTGTATTCTCTCCTAGCCCTTACATACAGATTGTTATCATTCTTATCCAAAGTTCTACGAAATGTTCCCAACAAAGTACGCACTTTTTTCTTGTTAACATGACATTCTGCGTCAAACCATCCCTCTTTACATTTAGTCTGGCCCATCTTTATTGTTCTTTTCATGCATGTGGCACATGTCCTTATACAATCGTTAAACAGATTCAATGCTTCATTGATGTTTACATCAATTAACTCTATGGCGTTTTTTAGTCTACTGCGATTTTCTGCTTCATAGAGTTTACCATAAAAGACCTGACTGTACTGTTCATTCCACATAAACTTTTCAATAACTTGTATCTCCTTATCATCATTTCTGTTAAACACATTCTGAACCGAAAGGGCAAGATCAAGAGGACAATGGTCAGATTCAACGCGGTCAACAACATTCATTTCACACGAATCACAAATGATGTCATAAAAGTCATTAGACAAAATGAAATAATCATTCACGCTACATCCATTTTCACCAATATATGTGTAGCGACCTTCTTGGTCGCCATTACATAAACCATTGAGAACAACTAGATCAAGGGCAGTACACATATTAATCAACAATTTTCCATAAGTGTTTACCTGTGTATCTTGAGAGTGACGATTAGATTGTTTAGTGGTGTCTTCAAAATGAGGTATATGATTGTTTACTGGTCGAGGCGGAGAAAAAGTTGAAATACGGCTATTCAGATCACCACAGATCATAACATAAACATCATCCAGTGTTAGTAATAAGTCAGTCAAACAATCTTCAAGTATTGTAATCCCCTGATCGTAACCAAAATAACCATAGAAAGGAGAACTTTCCGGTGGAATATACACGCATACATATAGAACGTCACAAGAACACCCAAATAACCGCTTATCAAGAACGAAAGCACACATATTTTCATACTTAACGTTCAGTTTGACGTACAAACGGACAAAACTTCTTTTTTATTAAACAAATTTATCCCCCCTGAGTCTCTCCCGTGACTAGTAAATTTGACAGAGGGTTTACAATACAATTCAAATTGAACGAATGAACTGGAATCCCAGTCTTTTTCAAAAGTCTCCACCAGGCAAACAAAATCGAAAGAAGAAACATAAAACAAAAAGTCATTAAATATTAACTTTGAACGTAAACCATTGACGTTCCAAGACAGAAATGATAAAGGTCTCAGGGTATGTACAGAAGATACTTTAGAGCGTGGAACAGGATCTGGAGTATTGTTTTCAGAGGAAACACTGCTCTGCACAACTCCATTAGAGAACAAGTCTCCTTCCACCCCCTCCGTGACACCCAACGAAGCACGGGAAACCAAAACTTGCGAATCTGGGTTTATAACATTCTCAACCGAGAGGACGAGCGCTTGATTTCCACGTGCCCCGCTCGGTGCCACAGAGCGAGTGTGTGAGCAAGAAAGGGATTGCTTAGATGGCAGCGAGACCTTTGTGCCCCTCTGAAAACTGCCCCCCTCCATGAAATCAATACGTTTAACGGGCCGGCCGACAACCTATCTCATTTCTGTCAAAGAGTCGTGAGCATTTAGAGCAAACTTTTTGCCATTAATAAGCAAATGGTCAAAAATCATTCGTGCTTGTTTGCCTTCGCTTCTGGCCTCTCTCAGAAATGGGCTCAATTTACGCCTGATTTCACGGACACTTGGTGAAAAATCCTCCCCAATGAATATTTCGGTGCCCTTCAGTTTTTGTTTCGCTTTTAGGATTTTAAACTTTTTGTTTATAGAAGGAGCACCGAGCAATGATGGGGCGTCAGGTTTAGAGCCAAGTCGATGGACACGGTCAAATTCTATGGTATCTGTCAGTTCTAATTTATCAGTGATGGCATCGTGAAAGAGAGAGAGAGAGAGAGAGAGAGAGAGAGAGAGAGAGAGAGAGAGAGAGAGAGAGAGAACGTCTTACTTGTTGATGTGAACACCATTCTTGTTACTATTAATGCTGTTTGACAATGTCATTTTTGTTCTCCATGCATGTACTGTACATTATTGTGCATGTCAAATTGTACAGATTGTGTGTGTGGTGTGTGTGTGTGTGTGTGTGTGTGTGTGTGTGTGTGTGTGTGTGTGTGTGTGCGTGCGCGCGCTCGCGCGAGCGCCTGTGCATATATCGCACGTATTTTCAGACTCTTTGTCATTGAGGTTTTCAGTGCCTACGGTTTGGCATATCTTTTTTTTAAATTTTTTTATTTTTATAGATAATCTCGGTCAGTGTGTCAGTGTTGTGGCCATTTCGTTTACTGCATAAGTAAACATCTTGTCTGGATGTATCGTGAGGTCTGCGTACACTACATTTCTTTTGTGCGTGCTCGTCCTTGTTCGAATAAATTTTGCATTGATACATTTTTCTTGGTGTACCCGGTTTGTTGTTGTTTGTAGTACATTATACCAGTATATTTATATTAATTTATCTGGTTTGTTAATGTTATTTTTTTTTTATACAATTTTATGGTATATTTTAGCTAGTTTGTCTGGTTTGTTGTTTTGATACATATTCAAATATTTTAGCTAGTGTAACCTGTTTGTTGTTGTTTTTGATACATGTTAGTGATACACTTTGTCAGTTTACCATGTTGTCGTTGTTTTTAAACATTTTATGAATATTTTTTTTTCTAGTTACCAGGTGTGCTGGTTTGTTATTTTGTAGCTTTTTTTTACTTTCCATTTTTGTACAGTGCCATTATTTCAGCGGTTGAACCATTTTTTTTTCAAAGAGATGAGTAGAGGGAGATGAGAGGGGATGGGTTAGAAGATGCATGTGGAGTTTGGTGTCTGTGACGGTTTTTTCACGGTCACCACACTCCTCACTATCATCGTCGTCATCGTCACCATCATCGTCGTTGTCGTCGTCATCATCACTATCATCGTCGCTGTCGTCGTCATCGTCACCATCATCGTCGTTACCGTCGTCATCATCACCATCATCATCATCGTCGTCGCAATTACCAGCATCGTTATGTGTCTTGTTGATTTATTCTATGTTTTGTTTGCATATACCGTTTGTATCATAGAATCATTTTCTAGTCCTGCGCTTTCATTCCTGCAAGTGTTGCGTTAACCTTCCACGGTTCATTTTCTGTGTGTTTCACCTGTGTGTAATGCACGCGCTTGTTGTCCCCTCCCTTCCGCCCCCCGCCACACCTCCCCTCTGGGACCCCGAGAGAAAGGCTGGAGTTAAGGACGACGAGAGGGAAAAGGAGAGAGGAAGGGGGTGGTGGAGTGCGTGCGCGCGCGCGAGCGCGCGTGTGTGTGTGTGTGTGCGTGCGTGTGTGTTTGTGTGTGTTGTGTGCGCGTGCGAGCGTGTGTATATATATATATATATATATATATGTGTGTGTGTGTGTCGTGTGCGCGCGCGCGCGCGCGTGCGTGTGTCTGTGTATGCGTGTGGGCGTATGCGATATCAAATGGTGGAGAAAGTGTGTTGTAATAATTAATAGAACAATAGATCGAATTTAATGAAGAAAAAAAAGTTAATAATCAGTATCAATCACAATGTATATGTCCAACTGCAGATCTGTATCAGAGACAGGTATGGGCGTGACGTGAGTGATGTACATCAAAGACACCGGTGTAGGTGTGATATGAGTAATATTAGAGACGTGGGTTGTCATTTGGATCATACTGAAGACCGTAGGTATTAGTATATATAGACCAAAGGGTCTGCTGTGACGTAAGGGAAATCAAGGCTTGCGTTGTGACGTGAGTGACATCAATTTAGAGGGTGTCTCGTACATCAGTGAGATCAGGAGTCAGTGATGATTGTTTCAGGACCACGGGGAGTGTGACTACATTGATCTGGTCACTGAGCAGATGTACTTCGTCTTGGAAGATTCTTTGAAGGTAAAGGTCACTTTGTGTCAGTCTGTCCCCTCGTCTGTCTCTCACCTGTCTTTTTGCCCTGACAGAACCCCCCCCCCCCCCCTCCCCACGTCACTGTCTGTCTGTCTGTCTGTCTCTCTCTCTCCCACTCCCTCTCCCCTCTCTCCCCATCTCTCTCTCTCTCTCTCTCACTCTCTCTCTCTTCCCCCTTCCTCCCTCCCTTCCTGTCCCCCCATCCTCTCTCTCTCTCTCTCTCTCTCTCCTTCTCTCTCTCTCTCTCTCTCTCTCTCTCTTATAGTTTGTCACTATTCTTGTTGCACGTGTGCACGTTTGTCTGATCATCCCCATGATTATGTTCAAGATATTGTCTGCCTTCTCATTTTATGTGACTTTGTTTCCCCCCATCCCGCCACCACAACTCGCAAACACTTGTCTCTTGCTCTCTTTTTCCCTCCTCCTCTCTTTCTCTTTCACGTTCCCCCACCTGTCTCCCTCCTCCTTCCCCCTCCTCCCCTTTCTCTTTCTTACACATTTTTATTCTGCCCCCCCCCCCCCCCCCTTTTCTTGATCATCTCTCTCTCTGTCTCTGTTTCTGTCTGTCTGTGTCTGTGTCTCTCTCTCCGTCTCTCTCTCTTTTCTGTCTGTCTGTCAGTCTCTCTCGCTCTGTGTGTGTGTGTGTGTGTGTGTGTGTGTGGGGTGTGTGTGTGTGTGTGTGTGAGCAACAACATTTTATTTGACGTCATATAGATAGCGTTGCAGAGTTGCAATAATTAGTTGCATACAAACAAAAAAAAGACGCAGATTGAAGTGCAGAGTCCGAGATTTTATTTATTCATTCTTCGACATCCTTTATAAAACAAACGGTTACCAAAACTAAACCAAAGGGACGTAACCCTGGGTTCCCTACTTGGTAAAACAACCAAAGGGGAAATAACCCTTAGCTCAGAAGACGTCGCTACAACGTCCTTTATGCAAAGATGACGCATCCGTTTCTGATAACTCACCGTGTATTCACACAGTTTCCTTTAAAGATTTGCGTTTTGTTGACACTAATAAGTCATTTTGAAGTGTTAATTTTAACGAGGCTTAGATTACTAGGTGGATTCGCCATAAATCATGAACTCGTTTTACGTCGCTATATTTGACAAGATATATCTGTCCAGTGTCCTGCGTTTGTTCTATATTCAGTGACGTTAATTTTCATCTGTACCTGGTAAGGATACATTATATAATCCAGTCTCCACAAAATTTAACTTAAATCTTTGTCCCCTAATTTGGATATAATATCACTGAATATGTCTGTTATCTGTGTGTAAAGCAATCATTGCTAGTGACCAAAACTTCTAAGAAAAGAAGCTTTAAAAGAATTATCAATGAGTCCGCCAAACGGCAGGGACAAACGCATTACAAGACAAAACACCATGTGCGCGTTTTGTCTAGTAATTTGTGTCCCTGCTGTGTGTTTTGTAATGTGTTTGTTCCTCTTGTGGTGCGGACTCACTAATAATTCCTTTTTAAAAATTTGTTTTAAATTCCGCGTGCAGTCACCACACTTTGAAACTACCTCCCAAAAAAAGGGAACAATTTCATTTTACCGACCTTAAATTCTGCCTAAGTTGACAACGGTAGTGTTTACATTTGCTTAGAAAATGCCAATGTTACAGTGAACTTACAAATACTCCCATGCATACAGACACGCGCGCCATGCACAAACACAAACGCGCGCGCACACACTCACGCACGCACGCACGCACATGAACCTCAGTAATTTAGGTAGACTCGCTTGTTTACACGTGTGCACCAAACCGCATTTCACAGAAGACAAGACGCACCAGGCTGGTTTCGTAGATCCGTGAGTTATGTGTTTAAGTTATTTTTGCTTCGTGTTTATTGGGGTAGATTGGTAGTTGAGTGTGTGTGCGTGCACGCGAAGGTTTTGCTTTGTGTCTTGTATCTCCTAACTTCATTTTGTAATTTTTTTTTTAATAGTATTTTGTATTTTATTGTCTCTCTTTTTTTTGTTGTTGGTGGTTTAGGGTCGTAAGGGGATACTGCAACATAAAAACAGATTTATCTGCACAGATTGGAGAGACCAGGCAGGCACTCACGCGCGAAAGTGCGCATACTCGCACGCATAACACAGTTAAACTTTCAGCTTCTTTAAATTTTGTATCGCCTCCACCTCTTCCAATCCTATTTTCATTCCTTTCCCTCCCTAATCCCTTCTGCACCCTTTTGTTTCCTGTCCGCATTTTCTGAGCTGCGTCATTAAATCGAACAAAAACCCCCGCGTGGAAAAAAAAAAAAAAGGCAGAAAAACAAAAGTTCGTAACCCTTCAAACTCCATTCAAGGGAAACAACCAAGCCTAAAGCAACCTGAAAACGCCTCGCCGCATTGCCCACCCCGGTGACGCCGCGGAAAACGCCATAGGGGGAAGGAGAATGAAGGGGAAAAAGAGCGCCAAATGGAGGGGCACCCCCCCAAGATCCCGAAGGGGCTTTTCAAAACCCCTCCCCCAAAAATCAGGTATGCCCCGGGGGCTGGGGGAGGGAAAAAAAAAAAGGGGGTACGGGGAAAAAAAAATTCCCGGGGGCCAAAAAAAAAAAAAATTGGAAAGCAACGCGTTTTCGCCCTTTTTTGGGGTCTTCTTCAACAGGAAAAAAAAACACTCAAAAAAAAAAAACCCCAAAGAGTGAACAAAAAATTTTTTTGGAAAAACGTTTTATGTGTTGTTTTTTGGGGGTTTTTTTTTGGGGTTTTTTGTAAAAAAAAGGGAAAAGGGAGAAAAGGGGGAAAAGAAAAAGAGAGAGTTTTTGGAGAGAAAGAGAGGAAGAGAAAACCCTTTTGCGCGTTGAGTATAATAAAAAAACAAAAAAGCAGAAAGCTACTTTTTTTCTCTATTTTCTGCTTTTTCCTGCTGTATTTCTGTTGCTGCCCCCCCCTTTTCCCTGTGCTTCGTGTTGTTTGCTGCCTACTATACTATTTTTCACCTGTTTTTTTGGTTTCCCGGGTTTTTTTTGAGTTTTTGGGTCCCTCC
Organism: Conus canariensis; assembly: GCA_033310375.1. Taxonomy (NCBI): domain Eukaryota; kingdom Metazoa; phylum Mollusca; class Gastropoda; order Neogastropoda; family Conidae; genus Conus; species Conus canariensis. The sequence goes on from CM065729.1 coordinate 61,716,492, forward strand.
CGCAACTGTTGTTACGGGGTTTTGCAAATTTTTTTTTTCCCTTTTGCTGATACAGCCCCTGCTACTACTGATGTTGTTACGCTTTTGCAACTACTTTTCATGCTGTTTTTAAAAAGGGGCGTGCAACTGTTTTTGTTGCTGATTTCATTTAAATTATCACTGCTACTGCTGCTGTTACTTACTTTGCTGTCCCCACTGGGGGGGGGCCCCCTGCCACAACAAAAAATTAAAAAAATTTGTCGGACATTTTTTTTAGCACACTTTAAAAAGGGACGTGTCTGCAAAGGTAAAAAAAACTATCTTTGAGGATACTAAAAAAATTTTAAAAAAGGGGGAAAAAAAAAAAAAAAAAAAAAAAAAAAAAAAAAAGAACAAAAATCTTAAAACGAATATGTAAGGAAATGACTTTTTGAAAAATATATTTGGGGGAAAAAATTTAAATTTTTTTAAAAAGAGGTGTGTGTGTGTGTGTTGTGTGTGTGTGTTGTTTTTTGGGTGTGTGTGTGTGTGGGGTGTTTGTCCCCCTTTGCGAAAAAGGAAAAAAGAGAGGCAGATAGTGGGAAAAGGCAAAAAAAAAAATTAAAAAAAAAAAAAGGAAAAAAGGGGGGGGAGAGAGTCTTTATGCTGACGGCGTTTTAAAAAAATTTTTAAAACGCTTTGACTTGCCATTTTCCCCCTTTTTCACGGCTCCCCATTTTTGCATGGAAAGGGCGTACAAGTGTTTCCCAAAAAACCCCGGCCTGACACCCCTTTATACCCGCTACATGATTAAAAATCAGGCAAATGTTTTTTTTTTTTTAAAATCGCTTTTTTAGTTGTTTTTTTTTTTTCCCCACTTTTTTCTATTCCCATGTTTTAAAAAGGGCCCCGCGGCTACTGTTGCAGCTCTGTTGCTGCTGTTTCTGTTCAGCTCTTTTGGGGGGGTTTTTTGTATTTTGCAGCTCTGTTGCTTTGCAACTTTTTCAGGCTCTGTTTTTTTTTTTTTTATTTTTCCCGCTCTGTTGCTGCAGCAACTGTTGCAGCTCTGTTGTTGGGCTACGTTGCAGCTTGTTTTGTTTCTTGTTGCAGCGGGGGTTTTTTTGCTCCCCTGCTCCCCCCCCACAACAAAAAAAAACAATTTACTACTTTTTTTTTTTTTAACTACTACTACATGGGGCTGTTACACTACCACTATACTGTGCGCTGCAACGCTGTTTTTTTGTGTTTGCTATTTTTCTAAAAACCCCACTACTTTTTACTACTATCCCCCATTCCCCTTTTTTTTTTTAAAATTTTTATTTCCATAAAAAAAAAAAACTGATGTTTTGGGAAAAACATCACAACACAACACACACGCAAAAAACCCACACACACCCCACACACACACACACACACCCACACACCCACACACAAACATTTCACACACTCTTACAACACACACACACACACACACCCCACACACATTTTTTACACCCCACACACCCCAAAACACACACACAAACAAACACACGCACAACACACACACAAAACACACACAACACACACACAACCCGCCCCGCCCCGGCGCCCCCGCGCGCACACACACCGGCTGTGCAACACACCCAACTACACACACACACACAGACAGACAGAGAGAGGGGAGAAGAGAGAAAAGGGGGGGAGAGAAAAAGGAGAGAAAAGTTTTTTTACCCCTTTTTGTAACCCGGGGGGGATATATGGGGGAATATTTACGGAATTGGGGGAAAATTAAAAAACCTTTTTTTGTCTTTTTTCTTTTTTTTTTTTTTTTCCCTTTCCCCCCTTTTTTTCCCCCCTTTTTTCTTTTTTTTTGCAGTTAACAAAAGTCTGTGGTTGTTTTTTTGACCCTTTCGGGGAGAGCAGCACAATTACCCCCCTTTGGGAGAAAAACAAAATCTCCGAAGTCACGCCAGTGATCCCAAAAATGGAAGCGATCCCCTCTGTGCCCCCCAAAATTCTTTCCATTGCGGGGGGGGAAACAATCCCCCTGTGGGGCACGACAAATCATCCCCTTTTTCTTTTGCCACTCTCCCCTCCCCGCCCCCCCCCCCCATCTCTTCACGGTTCACCCAACCCCTTGTTAAAACCACCAAAAATTTTTTGGGGGCCAAAGGGGGATAATCTACTTACGGGGCCCCTGCTTGAAAAATGGCATTTACGCCTTTTTTCAAAAGCTTTTTTTACTAATGTGCGCCCCACGTGCGCAAGCATAAAAGTTTTTTTTTTTTTTATAGCACAGTGTAACGCACTGTAAATACTCCCCGTTGGTTGCAAAAGGTTTTTTTTTTCATGAAAAAATTTGAAATTTAAAAATTATCTCTGAGCTTTTTTGCAGCAGAAAAGGGGAAAAAAAAAAAAAGAGTTAAATGCCTGCGTCGTTCTTTCTTCAAAATTTTTTGGGATCATTTCGTTTTTTTTTTTTTTTGATTTCCCCTTTTGAATTTTTTCACAAAAAAAACCCTTTCCCCTACCCCAAAAAAAAGAAACAAAAAAAAAAAAAAAAAAAAAAGTAAAAAAAAAAACCCCAAAAAAAGGGCCCCCCCCAAAAATTTTTTTTCCATTGACATTGGTAAAAAGATTTTTTTTGTAACGGGGGCAAAACCAAAACCCCAATCGTGAGCATGCACACGCACAAACCCTGCACGCCCCCCAACAAAAACCCCACACACACACACCCCACACCCACACACACACAAACACCCCACACATAAAAACATGCACATATGTTTCGCAAGCATCAGGGGGGGCCCCCTCATTCAGAGTAAAAACCCGCATTGTCTTTAAAAATGTTTTTTAAAAAAAATTTTTGTTTGTCTTAAAAAACCCGGGGGATGCTTTTTTTTGGTCAAATTTCCCTTTAATCCCTTTTTAAAACTTTTGGGCCCCCTGTTGTCTCTGTTCCCCCTCAGTTTTCTCATAAATCCTCCCGGGGGGGATTTGGCGAAAGAAACTGGCTTTTTTTTTTTCTCAAATACTGTTTCCCCCTTTTGTGGGGGGAAAAGAAAATCAGTTTGGGGGGTACAAATTTTTTTAAAATTTAAAATTTTTAAAAAAAATTTGGGGTTTGTATATACGTAACATCAAAAACCCCCCTTTTTTTTAAAATTTTTATCCAGTGGTCCATTACTAACAAAATCCCCCCCTTTCCCCCTTTTAAAACTTGGAAAATTTTTAATCCGAAATACTTTGCAAAACGTTGGAAAAACATTATTGTGAAATTGACACTAAAAAACCTATCCTTTTTTTGGCCATGACATTAATCGTGTATTTGTCGAAAAAGGGGAACGAAAATTTTTTTTTGGGGTTGGGGCCCCCTTTTTCAATGTTCGGGGGACGTCGATCATTTCCTAGACCCAAAATTTTTCGCTTTTTTTCTCACCCCAACGCCTGAAATCGCAACTCCTGACTGCACTGGCCCCCCATCTTTCCCCCGAATTTGTTTTGACCCCCCCTTTCCCAAATTTAACATAATGCCAGCCGTTTTTTTCCCAATTCCGAATGATGACATCCTTGTTTGTCCGTAAAAATTTGTGTGGGGCCCAAGTCACATTCCCCCTGCCCTTTAAAAATTTTCAAGTGAAGGGTTTGGGGAAAGACTTTTTGAATCCCCCCCTTTTTTAAAGTGAATTTGGGGCATTTTTTTGTTTTTTTTTGGGGTTTTTGGGTTTAAGGGGGCCCCTTTTAATATCCAGGATTAAACCCCCTTGAAGATAGAGCTCTTTCATATATGCTGCACAAAAAGAATGCCCCCAAAAAATACATTTTTGTTCATTTTTATGTTTCCCCACGGGGGGAAAATCACTCCCTTTTGATTTACGTCACCGGGAAAAAAAACTCTCCCTTTTAAAAAAAACAACACTTCAAAATTACAAAAGCCCCCTTTTTTTTTCCTGTTAAACAACTGCTCTAATCTTTTATTTTAAAAATTTTTTGCCCAAAGGGGTCTGGGTTTTGTGAAAAATTTTTTATTGCCCCCTTAAAAAGGGGGTGCAAGTGCCCCCAACGCTTGTGTGCTGGCCCGTTTTTTACAAAACCTGCCCGTGGGATTTGCGCTCACGATTCCTTCTCTGGGGGTTTTTATTGTAAACCCCCTTTATTTGCAGGATGATTAAAGGGGGTATTATCGTGGGCATGTAGGGGAACACTTTTTTTTTTTGTCATTTTTTTGTGATCATAGGTGCCGTGGGGCCACATTTTAAGGGGTTTTTTAAAAAACGTAAAAGGGGAATTTTGTTTTGTTGTGTGGTGGTGTGTGTGTGTGTGTGTGGTTTTTTTGTGTTGTTGTTAAATTCAGGGGTTTTTAAAAAAAAAGGTTAAAACCCCCAAAAATTTAAGTTTTAGGAAAATATTGATGTTAGGAAAAAGGGGAAAAAGAGAGGAGGGAGAGAGAGAAGGGGAAAGAGAGAGAAAGGGGGGGAAAAGAGAAGGGAGAAATTTACGGTGAAGCACATTGACGCAAAAAAGGGGGAAAAAATAAAAAAAATCAATGCCCCCTTTTGTGTGTTTGTGTGTGTGTGTTGTGTGGTGTGTGTGTGTGTGTGTTGGGGGGTGCCCGGGGGGCGCGCGGGGGGCGTGTGTGTGTGTGTTGGGGGGGGGGGGGGGGGGGGGGGGGGGGGGGGGGATGCGCATTTGCGCGCGCCTCTTAGTGGGGTTTTTTTTCCCCCCTTTTTTTGAACTAAACCATGATTTCTCCCCCCTCTGTTGTTGGGGGGCACGGGGGTTATATAATCACATCATCAGGTTTAAAAAAATACTGAAAAACCCCAATACGATGAATCATGTTAAACCCCCCAAAAATTGTCCTAAAAAAGGAGACATAACAACTGAACTTTTTTTATTCAATGGCCGGCGTGTAATGACTTTTTTTTAAAGACAACTTCCACAATCCTTCATTTTAACCTAAACAGGTTTAATGACAGCCCCAAACGTGCCGTCAAAGAAGTAATGGGGTTTTTATTTTCCCCCTTCAATAACTAATGGAATGTTTAAAGGGGGGGCGTTGTGTAATTTTCCCCCCCTTGGTTTTTAATGACTTTGTGAAAGATGTTATTCAACCCCGGACAGGGGGTTTACTTTTTTTGTCTTTTTTATTTTCCTTTAAAATGGGAATATTAATGATAGTCTTTGTTATCCAAAATGATGCGGATTAAAACTAATGATACTCTTTTTTCCCCCCCCGTTCAACCTATATTAATGATGGTTCGTTTTTCCCAAATTTTAAAAAAGAGATATTTATGATTTTTAAAAAAATTTTTTTTCAAAAAAATTTGGGGCCGAGCGACTTCATCCCTTACGTTGTCAAATTTCTGCTTTCAACCACACTAAAAAATTTGTTTTTTTTTTTTTCCCCCCCGGCAGAAAAAACATCACGGTTTTTTGTTTTAAAAAAAGTTGTTTTTTTGAGGGGGGAAACAATGCTGTAGACAACAACATGCTACGAAGAGAGACTAATAGAAGGGTTTTTTCACAAGGGGATTTTTTAGATTTTTTGTGGTTTGTAGTTTCACTGCTGAGAAAAGATTTTTTTGGGGGAAAAAACCGGCTAAATAGTTTTTTCCCTGGAATCGTTGCTCCTATTTTTCTTCTGGGGGCTTATTTTTCGCAAGGGGTGGTTCCTCCTTTTTTTGGGTTATGATGTTCTTTTTTATTGTTTTGCTTCTGCAGCCGCCCCCCATTTGGGGGTTTACAATGGGCAAAATTAAAATTTCCGGAATCCGGCCCCGCGCACACCCGCGGGTTTTTTTTTTTTTTTTTTTTTTTTTTTTAAAATTTTAATAAAAATTTTGCCGGCGATTGAAAAGTATTTTTTTTCAAAATTCCTTCCCCTTGCACGCAAAACCCGAACACACCACAAAACACACACACACACAAAAACCCCACACACCCCAAAACACACACCACCCCAAAACCGCGTCACACCATAATTTTGTTGTTAAAAGAATGAAATAAAAATTTCCCCCAAATACACACCCAACACGCGGGGCGCGGCACACACACACCACACCACACCCACACCACACCAAAACACACACACACACCCCACACACCAACCGGACGCGCGGGCCCCGCTATTTTTTTCTTTCCTTTTTAATAAAAATTCCCGGGGAATGAAAATGTATTTATTTTAAAATTTCTTACATAACCCAAAAAGCACACATACACACACCACACTGTTTTTGGGGTTTTGTTAAAATTTAAAACAAAATTCCCAAACACACGCACGCCCCCACCCCAAAAAAAAAACACACCACCACACACACACACACACACCCCCCGCACACGCGCGCGCGCCACAAAAACCACACACACACACACAACACACACACACACAACCACCACAAAACCACACACAACCCCCCGGTTTATGGGGCTTTAACAATGTCCACCAAATCCATAGCTTTGGAATCAAAACACCCTTTTCGTTTTTTTTGGGCTTTTCGAAGTTTTTTTCCCTTTTTTTTTTCCCAAATATGGTTTTCAATTACTTTTCTTTTCAAAAAAGTTTTGAGGCCATTTTAAAATTTAATGTTTTAAAAAAAAAAAAAACCAAGATACTGAAATTTTTGGATTTCTAAAAACGTTTAAATAAAAAGAATTTTACATCACTGAGGTTACATTTTGCCATGCATATTGGGGTTTTTTTAAAGAGAATTGAGCATAAAAAACGGTATGCAATATTTAATCAAAAAATGTAATTTTCCGATGAAAATTTTTTTTATTAAATGTGTGTGTGGGGTGTGGTGTGGTGTTTGTTTTTGTGGTTTGTGTGTTTTGTGTGTTTTGCGCGCCCATTGTGTGTATGTCCGGTGGTGGGTGTGTGTTGTTGTGTGTGTGTGTGTGTGTGTGTGGGGGAGAGAGAGAGAGGGAGAGAGAGGAGAGAGAGAAGGGGGGTCGTCGCATTGGCCCAAAAATGACAATGTTTAAAAATTCCCCCAAAAAAAGGTACCCCCTTTTAAAAAACTGACAATCATTTATTAAAAGTCCAAATAACGGATACCTTTTTAACCAAGGACAAATTTTCATTCAACTAAAACGGAGAGACAGTTTTAAAAAACTGACAATTATTTACAGTTTTTAAAAATAACGGAGAGCCATGTAGACCAACGGGGAACATTTCATTCAAATGTAACGGAGAGCCACTTTGGGGCCAAGTTTTCCTTTTTGGGGGGGGAGACGATGGCCCCCCTGTTACATAAAAAAAGACTGCCAGGGGATTTTCGAAGATTGTCGCCTGTTTACAGTAGTGACTGCACAGGGGAGACGACAGATTGTGCCATGTTGACAGATTTGAGCACAAGGATGACGACAGATTGTCGCCATGTTGACTAATTTTGACGCACAGGATGACGACAGATTGTCGCCCGTTGCTGATTTTTACTGCAAAGGGACGACAGATTGTCGCCAGTTGACAGAATTTTAAAAGACAAGGGAAAGAAGTTGTCGCCCTGTTGACATGATTGTGACTGCACAGAGGATGACGAAATTTTCGCCATGTTAAACCGATAGTGACTGCACAGAGGGGGAGAAAGATTTCCCCCGGTTAAAACCTTTTTTAAAGGGGCACGAGAGAGAAAGATTGTCGCCTTTTGACCGATAGTGACTCAAGAGGAAAATGGGAAAAAATTTTTCGCCAGTTTTCCCGGTAAGACTGCACAGGGGGTGAGGGGATTGTCGCCCCGGGGTTATATATTTTTGGCTGCACAAAAGGATATGACAGTTGTCGCCATGTTGACATGTTTGTGACGCACAAAAAAAAGAAAACAGATTGTCCCAAAATTTTTACCCATATTTACGCACAATTTTTTTCCCCTGTTGACCCAAAATTGAAAGCAAAGGGATGGGGACAAGGGCGCCCGATAAAAATGAAAAATGGTTGGGGGCGATGGCAGCGGTTTATTTTTTTACCAACCGCTGCAATCGATGACCAAATCTTGAATTTTAAATTGGTTTTTTTGAAGACCCCATTTGCGTTGAAACGCAAAAAAGTTAATAAAGCTCCTTTTTAAACGCATGCCATATGTTTTGTTTTAAAAAACAATTCAAATCCATGTGTTGTTTTAAAAATATTCTCACATGGGGCCTAAAATTCTGTTTTAAATCATTCTCCCTCCTCTGTTTTTTTTTAAACATTTCCCCCGGGGCCTTTCGTTTTGTTTTTAAAACCTTCTTCCCCCTGCCATCTCTTTATTCCACATACCATCTGTTTGTTTTTAAAAATTTCACATGCCCTTTTGTTTTAAATCATTTCACATGCCATCTGTTCTGTTTTAAATCATTCTCACATGCCATGTGTTCTTTTTTAAAAAATCATTCTCACATGCCATGCGTTCTGTTTTAAACCATTCTCACATGCCATATGAATCTATTTTAAACCATTCTCATTTGCATATGTTCTGTTTCAAGCCGTCTCACATGCAAAGTGTTCCAATTTAAACCATTCCCACTTGCCATCTGTTCCGTTTTAGACCATTCCCACTTGCCATCTGTTCTGTTTTAAAACCTTTCCCCATTTACCATTTGTTCTGTTTTAAACCATTTACACTTGTCACATTTTCGATTGTCAACCGTTCCACCTGCAGTATGTTCTGTTTTCAAACCATTCTCACCTGCAGTATGTTTTCTGTTTCAAACCGTTCTCACCTGCAGTATGTTCTGTTTCAAACCGTTTCTCCACCTGCATATGTTCTGTTTCAAACCATTCTCACCTGCAGTATGTTCTGTTTTCAAACCATTCTCACCTGCAGTATGTTCTGTTTCAAACCATTCTCGCCTCCATATCTTTTTAAATCATTCCCACGGATCATACGTTTCGTTCAGAAGCCATTTCCACAGCCAGTCGTGTCTTTCTTCAGCGGCAGTTGACTTGAACACCACAATGCAAATGTTACATGCCTTCTCAAACTATGGTCCAGTTTTCCTCGCCCTAGTCTCTGAAGACACACACTCACACACACACACACACCACACACACACAACACCACACAAACACACACACACACACACACACACACACACAATTATTTACTTTCATCATCAACACATCATTATTATTATTATATTATTATCTTAATTTATTATTAGGTCTGCGGACACGTGATTCGCCGAATTCTGTCACTTGTTTGCATTGGTTGAAAAAAAAAAAACCATCGGTATTCACCTGTTGGA
>CM065729.1:61783153-61790653 GCA_033310375.1 Conus canariensis
TGGGGGGTGGATGTGTGGGGAGGGGCGGAGGGGGGGGGGGGCTTTGCACTTGTTATTCAGACATTCTTCCAGAGTCCCCCTCCCAACCTTGAGATTGCTGTTGCTTTGAGTCTGCCTTTTTTGGGATACAGTGATGTTGGGTAAAATAAAATCTGGGTTGTCTGCTATCTTTGTCGTTTACCTAAGCGAAGAGAAGCCACCCAGTCTCTAAAAATCCATACCCATTGTGCAATTTGATAACAAATAAGAGATTTTCTTGTTTTCTCCCGAAAAATAAAGATTTTCTGCAATTCAAGCTTTTGGTCGCTCGATGTGTTCCACATCATCCTTGAAAAATGTTCAGAACAATATTTAAAAATTAAAGCAAGAAAGACAGTTAAAAACAATAGAGACTTTGTGGTATCTTTTTCTAAGAATAAGTTCTGCATACCCAAATGAAACATACTTCATCAGATTAAAAATATCCCAGTGGAATTGGGAAAGAATGACAAAAAGGAAAGAAGCAAGAAGGAAAGACAGACAGGCAGACAGAAAGGCAGAAAGAAAGACAGCGACAGCAAAAAAAAAAAAAAAAAAAAAAAAAAAAAAACCAGAAGAAAGCAACAGACAAAAATATACCAGTAAGTTTGCAAGTGAATCGACAAACAAGAAAAGTTTTAACTCAAAAGAACTCTTAAGCTTTGCTCTAACTTCTTCTACGACATAAAAATAGGTATATGGTAGAACGCTGTCCCATTGATTCCTATTTGATTCTCTCTCTCTCTCTCTCTCTCTCTCTCTCTCTCTCTCTCTCTCTCTCGCTCACACACACACACACACACACACACACACACACACACACACACACACACACACACACACACACACACACACACACACACACACACTTGTGTGGTACCGAACTGCGATCAGACTGGTAAAAAGAAAAAGCAAGCAAACAAACAAAAACAAACGGAATGATGATTCCTAGAGTATTAGACATCAGCCAGCTCAAATAACAAAATATATATGGAAAACACAAGTCTATTTTCCATTATTTAACATGAACATAAATGCTGAAGTACTGCGCCGCCAGATGAATGCATCTAACCTGGAAGTAACGATTCTCGACCTATCAATCTTCTTCAGGTAGGACATCAACAAACAGATCAGCAAACAACAGAAGGGAATATAGAGTGGGAAAGGAAAACAAGAGGGGGAGACCAAAAGTTCCGTCTGTAGTCATTTTCATTCTCTCTGAGGACTTGTTCACCTTTGTGTTCCCCCTTTCTATGTTTATTCATATCTGTTATTTTTGTTTTGTTTGTTTGTTTGTTGTTTTGCCTGTGGTAGACTTATAGAGTCTCAGAGAGAGAGAGAGAGAGAGAGAGAGAGAGAGAGAGAGAGAGAGAGAGAGAGAGAGAGAGAGAGAGAATGAATGAATGAATGAATAAATGAACGATCTAGTGAGGTTAGTTTTCAAAGCCCATTCTCATGCAAGGGAAACGGTGGGGGAAGGGGGCTGTTCGAAAAAAATAATGTCAAAGAATAAACAAAGACAATGCATGTTATAAAACAACATCGCGATTAGGAAACCAAATCACGGAAGCATTTAATAAACATCGAACATAACGTGATTGTCATTGTGGTTGCCAAAAGTTGTACAGTTGTCTTGTTGCTGGAAGACAATTGCACATTTTCTCTGTTTGTAGAAAGAACGCTGTCCATATTTCTCATCATTTCCTGTAGGTATGACATAATGTCACTGACAGTCACATTCTCTGGAGGGTCGTTCTGTTCTGCTTTCACCTGAAAAAACGTCTTTGGCTTCGTCTGTAGACTGCAAATCAAGATCACACCCAGTTGTCACTGAGTCTTTAGTTTTGCATCGTGTAATAGTCTGTGCACTTTCTTGAGGCCGGTCCTGTTCACAAACAGATCACAAAACTCATCAACACAGTCTTGATCAGCACTTGGCTTCACTGATCCAAAATTCAGCATCGACACTTCATCGTGTGCAACTGTCACAGATTCTTTGTCCCGCTGCTCCATGTCAATCTCTTTTTGTCAATCTCTTTTTACTGTGCCGTGTGTCTGCTGCAGGTTGAGTTACAGACGGAGGGGATGGTTGTCACACTGAAAGATGTCACCACATGCAGCGGGGCTCTTGCTGGTTCTGTCCACATCGTAAAATAAACTAGGTGGTGTCAGCGAAAATAAGCTGGATGGAGAAGATAAGCTTTCACTCTCCTTTTTCTTCTGACTGTTTCTGTAAATCTCTGCTCTGTGCCTATCCCTGTTTAGCTGTGACGGGCGTTTATGGCGATACGTGATTCTGTGGCCTTGGGTTAGCGTGGCAGGGGGCTGTTCGGTAATTGTAGTCAAACGCAGAATGTCGACAGTTTGTTTTCCTCTGCCTTCAATTTTGTACGATGACAATGTCATTTCTGCTAGGGCAGCATTGAGTGTCGCTTCTAAAGTGGAAGGGAGACCTTCAACAGGCATGCTGGACGATTTGCAGTTGATACAAATTTGAGAGCCAAACAAGGGAAACCACTCCCGAGAGAGAGAGAGAGAGAGAGAGAGAGAGAGAGAGAAAGAGAGGGGAGAGAGAGAGAAGAGAGAGATGAGAGAGAGAGAGAGGAGAATGGCTAAAAGACAAACACGCAGGGAGACGGGAAGGCAGACAGATGCTTAATAGACAGAAAACTGTCAAGAGAGATGGGGAGAAAAACATGATGTGGGGCAAACAAAAGGAGAGGGGAAGATTGGGGTCGTTTCCAGATTATTTTCGTCCCCATCTTAATTTTTCTAAAGCAGAATGAGAATAGCAAAAAAAAAAAAAAACAAAAAAAAAAAGGGAGGGGGTGAGGGGGAAGAGGATGAGTGAGTGGGGGACAGGAGCGAGAATCTTGCGTGTGAATAAAAGACGCTAAAGAGAAAGAGCAGGGAAGGCAAGGTCAGAAAGAAAATGAGAAGCTTGGTGGAACAAACACGGGGCAAGGACGATGATACAAGAGGCCTTTTCCCCATTCTCCCCTTTATGTCTGCATTCTTTGTTGACAGGGAGAGCCACAGGCCATTCGTGTCTGTTTTCCGTTCTCCTAATCCCCCCCCCCCCCTCTAGTTTGTTAAGCGCTGACAAATCCCTTTTGCTTCTGCTGATAGCAGAAAGAAATGATAGTGAGACATGGACATCACTGTTACCACAGTTTAGACAAAGGGAAAAGATCATGATTGTTTGCAATCATGATGGATTTTTTTAACCTAGTGTTCTTGTTCTGTGGCTAGGTAGGTCTTGGTTTTCTTGTGGTGGAAAAGCGTTCTTGTTTTTGTAAAAACAAAGTAAAAAAACACATTTGGCGCACTGAGATTTCACACAGCAATTTGCAGAGGTAGATACGTATGTGTAGGATAGTATATGAATACTATGATTTTTCATTTGCTCACATATTTATCTTTATTTGTTTATTATCTAACGAATTCCTTATATAATCATTTACTATAGGTTAATTCAATGTAATTTGTGGTATGGACCTTATTATCAGTCTTAATATGGACCTTATTATCAGTCTTAATATGTAAGACCACAACTCTCTGCATCTAACAAAGTCTTCCAGATGTTTTGTCAGCCTCTTTCTCTCTGTCTGGCTGCGTGTGGGGCAAGTCCTCTTGGTGCATGCTTCAAGGGACCGCCGAAATGTTGTCTTGATTGAATTATTCCTTTTTTTTTCATTGAGAGTTCCAGGTCAGGTCTTGTCTGATGAGGTTGGAGGGAGGATGGTGGAGAGTGCAGTGATCTGTTCCCAGCACCTTTTCATGGTTTTACATCTTCAGGCATCTCCTCAGTTCTCTGGCGTAGGTCACTGTTGCCAACAGCATTGGGTCAGCATATCGCAAGGATCATCTGCAGACAAATGGGAATGAAGGCCATATTTTCTCTGTAATTCTCCAGGTCTGAGAATCACAGAAGACTGATCTGACAATGGTGTTGAAGACCCTGCCCATGGTTTATCCAGCAAGTTCCTTGACACTCCTGACGGCTACAGGAAAGCTGCCCACACCCAGCTGCTTCCAGCCCTGATCTCTGTATTTGCTCTTCGCTTCTAGCGATTGACATGGTCAAAGTATGGTTCCAAAATAAAAATGTAACTGATATTTTCTCCTCTCATTAGAGCATGGCTAAACATACCTCCACACTGATTATATATTTTAAGTTTAAACATATGAAGAACTAGACATCAAATAACAAAACATATGCGGAAAAGAAAGCAGTCTGATAATCGAAGCCCTCCCGGATTTAACATGAAAATAATTGTTGAAGTACTGAACGCCAGATAAACCCAACACATATGAAAGAAACGAGCAATGAGCACTTGTTTTTCCCCACTCTATGTATATTTGTTTCTGTTCTTTGTTTTGTTCGTTTGTTGTCTGTCTAAAGTACTTCATAGGTCTGTGCTCTTTACTTCTGTATTTGTTGTTTTCATTTCATGGCTCAGTATTTCAACATTTACTTTCAGTTCTGATTTTCGCATGCAGACATTATACTTTCAAATTCACTCTGAGGTATTCAAAACCTTCAAACGCAATATTCTTTGAAAGAGATAGAGAGCAAATAATCTATGTCATGTGTAAAATAGACCTTAATTCTGGCTTCTTCTAGTGGAAAGTTGAGCGCCTGATTTAACCACAAAGCTGAAAAGGCAATATTCTGTGAAATAAATAGGGAGCAAACAGTCTATTTTAGTTGAAAAAGGGCGCTTTAATCCTAGCTGTATTTAGACTGGCAATCGAGCACCTGATGTGACCAAAGCAAACGATGGCCAGCTTCGTCCAGAGACGATTTTAGGTATCTTAAGCTCTAGACTGTCTTCTGTCAAGTTAAAACCGAACACACACACACACACACACATACACACACACACACACACACACACACACACACACACACACACATACCACACACACACACACACACACACACACACAACACAAACTAACACACACACACACACAACACACTACACACACACACACACACACACACACACACACACACACCAAACACACACACATGTACACACGCGCGCATGTGCGTGCGCGCGCGCGCACACACACACACACACACACAACACAAGAAGAGAGAGAGAGAGAGAGAGAGAGAGAGAGAGAGAGAGAGAGAGAATTTTAATAACATTGTGCAGCTACCCCTTGTTCACTGGGGAAACCTCAACCCAAGAGCAATTTAACCTGTAAGGAGCTGGAGAGACCTCATAAAAATACATTTCCTGAGCAGTGTAGATTTATCTGCAGTTGGCAAAATTTGTGAAGACTTTCATGTCTTCGTGTGTTGTTTTTTTTTCGTCTCAGAACTTGTCATTATACTGGTAGGAGAACTCTTTGTTGCTATAGTGTAAACATACCAGCTCACACATGCCAACAAGACATGTTCAGAAGGAGAGAGTGAGTCAAAGAGAAAGACAGAGACAGAGAGAGAGAGAAAGGGGGGCGAGAGAGAGAGAGAGAAAGAGAGAGAGAGAGAGAGACAGAGAGAGAGAGAAAGAGAGAGAGATGGTCAGACAGACAGACAGAGACAGACAGACAGAGAGACAGATGAACAAATAGATAGACAGACAGACGGACTGATAGACAGAGAGAGAGAGAGAGAGAGAGAGAGAGAGAGAGAGAGAGAGGGGGGGGGAGACACTGGTTGAAAGATAAACACGTAAAGAGAGGAAGACAGACAGACAGAGCTCAACAGACAGCACACTGACCAAGAAGGACAGAGAGAGTAAAACACGATGTGGAGTAAACAAAAAGAGAGGGGAAGATTTGGGTCGTTCTAAGATTATTTTCGTCCAGATCTTAATTTTTTTAAAAACAGAAAATGAGAACAACAGAAAAAAGGGGGTAGGGGGGATGAGTGAGGGGGCGGATAGGAGGGAGAAATCTTGCGTGTGAATAAAAAGAGCAGTAAGGCGAAACAGCAGGAGAAGGAAAGGTCAGAGAGAGAAACGGAGAAGTTTGGCGGAACAGATGGGGTGAGGACGATGGCCACTTCATTTCCCGAGGCCTTCATTTTCGGCTTATTACGAGAGGCCCCATTCCCCTCCTTTATGCCTGCACTCTCTGTTGACAGGGAGGGCCAGACGGCCATTCCTTTCTGTTATCTGCTCTCCTATCTCTCCCCCCCCCCCCCCCCCTGTAGTTTGCTTAGTGCTGACAAATCCCTCTTGCTCCTGTCAATAGCAGAAAAGAAGATCATAGTGAGACATGGACTTCACTGTAACTGCAGGCCAGACAAGCACAAGGAAAATAGCATGACTGTTTGCAATGATGATGGGTATTTGTTTGACCTGGTGTTCTTGTACTGCGAGCAGGTAGGTTTTGTTATTCTTTGGGTGGAAAAGGGTTTTCTGGGGAAAAAAAGTGAAAAGGCTTGATGCACTGAGTTTTTAAGTACTGATCTTTAGACCAATGTGCAGGGTTAGAAGATTATCATGGATTTTCTTTTGTTGGTATATTCATCTTAATTTTTCAATCTCTTGATTTTTCTTTTTCAATTCACCACAAACTTATTTACCGTCATTCACGTATAAGTCCTGCCATTAGCTGTATTTCATTACTTATGATCGCAAAGACTTTTCAAGCAGAGCATCTATCAAGTCTTTTCCAGATATTTTGTCAGCGCCTTTCTCTCCAGCTGGCTCCATGAGGGCCCTCTCCTCCTTGTGGCTGCTTCAAGGCTCTGCAGTAATGTTATCTGGAATGAATTCTTTCTTTCTTTTTGCATTGAGAGTTCCAGGTCAGGTCTTGTCTGAAGAGGTTGGTGGGTAGATGGTGGAGAGTGTGGTGATCTTTTCCCAGCATCTTTTTTGTATGGTTTTTACCATCTTCAGGCATCTTATCAGTTCTCTGGAATAGGTCACTGCTGCTACCAGTATTTGGTCAGTGTATCTGAAGGATCATCTGCAGACAGATGGGGATGAAGGTCTGTGTTTTCTCTGTTGTTCTCCAGGTTTGCAGACACATGGAGGGTTGTTTTGTGCACGTCTGTTGGCACAGTAGGAGTGATTACTGAGATGGACAAAGAAAGAAGAGGAGAGAGAGAGAGAGAGAGAGAGAGAGAGGAGAGAGAGAGAGAGAGAGAAAAGACAGACAGACAGACGGACAGACAGGCAGACAAAATGACATAAAGATATACAGATAAGCATAATTATCCAAACATATAAATACACAACAGAAACAAATGGACAGCCCTAGCTGTTAGAGACAAAGACGCCCACAGATGAACAGACGGACAGACGCATACAGAGGCAATAAACCCGGCTCCATCAACAGCAGCTCTCCCAAAGCCACGAAATCCCCTCTGAAGATTCAGGAGGACAGAGTGAAACCCAGCCAGCCATGGATAGATGGCACAAGTAATAGCAGTTCCCAATGCCAGTAAAGCCACCACCCACCAACCATCATCAACTCCCTTTCGGTGGTAAGAAGGAGCAGGAAGAAGTGGAATGG